>CM067172.1:24756258-24838758 GCA_034093135.1 Erigeron breviscapus | reverse complement strand
AGGTTGGCTGACATGCCAACTTTTTTTAATCCATTTTTACTGGATCTATGAAAAAGAATGTGATGCAATAGTCAGTCCATTAAGCCCAACAGCCCAGCCCGTGAAGATGATATTGAACCAGACGTACATTTACTTGGTGTGCAAGTTGCTGGAACAATATTATTATTATTATCTATTTTTTAACTTTATTTTCTGTTTTAGGTTTCCTTATTTATCTAGGATTGTTTTTTCTTTATATAGGATAGGGTTTTCTCATTGTAAAACAGTTTTGGGTTTTTATAAAATTAAAGAACGTGTGTTCTTAGAGCCCTTGGGTTCAATCTATGTCTTTGATTAATCTTTAGTTCTAGAGCCATTTGATTGCGCTTCTAAACTGCATCAGGTGGTATCAGAGCTATGGTTGTTCAAATGGCTCGTTGTGGAAGTGGGTATCTTAATCGTAGAATCGCCGAGAGAGGCAACGGTGGAGGTGCTTCAGATCTGTTTCACTGTGAGAATGAGCAGATCCAACAATTTGCATGGTTTACCCGTGGATTCGGAGCGGATGTGCGGGTTGGACAACTACAACACCCGCTAACGTTGGAGGAAACAGAACCAGAAAAACCCGTCTGGGACGAGTCGGCTGGGGATGAGGAGCATCCTTCAAGTAGCGGTTTGTCGGCATTGGAGGAAACGAAACCGGTTGAACCCGTCTGGGATGAGTCCACCGGGGACGAGGAGTATCCTACCGATGGCGATTCTATCTATGAATCTTTTCCCGTGTATGATGTATATGAGGACGCCGAATGGTATTTGTGGTTAAATGGTGATATTAGTAAATATCTGATCACAAATTATAACCCGTTTGTTTCGTGTTTTGAGGGATTGGAGGAGTTCAAGAAAGTCAATCATAGGGTGCAAATTCAACCTCCTGACCTTGCTATCACGTTATTTTATGAGTTGTTGAAAGATGATTATATCAATATAGAGGAAGAAGAGAAATCAGAGCTATTTGGAGTTCAAGAAGAAATCTCATCCATCAACTGTGGGATGCGATCTGTATTTGTCGTGGTTTCCTCAACTCAGAGTGTTCCATACTATAAGCCTTCATCTGGTGATATACTGTCTGCATTAAAAAAGGTCGATTTACATGTGAATGCATTGAAGGTTGCTGAAATTAGTGGGCTGGTGAAGAGTTTGGTCAACTTGTTTAATCGTGAAGGTGGACTTGAACTTCAAAAAAAGAATAAGGATAATGTACGCTTGGCTTATCTGTTGTCGTGTTGTGGGGAATTCTTTTGCAACAAGTTAGTAATACTTTTGAAAGTGCTATTTATCATCTTTTATCTTAACTGGGATTTGACTTTCAAAATTGGAATAAAATTTCGTGGGATATGCAATATTATTATGGAGGTGGTCCCATGCCAGCAACAAGTTGTTAAAAATCAGTTATTGTCATCAAAACAGAAAAAGACCCGATCGTTCGACCCGAATGATACAAGTCTCGAGCTTTGTGAGATGACTCGAGAAACTAAGCTATTTAGGCGGGTCATCATGATAATAATGAATAGGAATCACATTGTTGTTCCTTTTGATCCGGGTGGTTTTGACGGGGAGGCAAAACTCGAGGACGAGTTTTTTTCGAAGAGGGAGAGAATGATGCAATAGTCAGTCCATTAAGCCCAACAGCCCAGCCCGTGAAGATGATATTGAACCAGACGTACATTTACTTGGTGTGCAAGTTGCTGGAACAATATTATTATTATTATCTATTTTTTAACTTTATTTTCTGTTTTAGGTTTCCTTATTTATCTAGGATTGTTTTTTCTTTATATAGGATAGGGTTTTCTCATTGTAAAACAGTTTTGGGTTTTTATAAAATTAAAGAACGTGTGTTCTTAGAGCCCTTGGGTTCAATCTATGTCTTTGATTAATCTTTAGTTCTAGAGCCATTTGATTGCGCTTCTAAACTGCATCAGGTGGTATCAGAGCTATGGTTGTTCAAATGGCTCGTTGTGGAAGTGGGTATCTTAATCGTAGAATCGCCGAGAGAGGCAACGGTGGAGGTGCTTCAGATCTGTTTCACTGTGAGAATGAGCAGATCCAACAATTTGCATGGTTTACCCGTGGATTCGGAGCGGATGTGCGGGTTGGACAACTACAACACCCGCTAACGTTGGAGGAAACAGAACCAGAAAAACCCGTCTGGGACGAGTCGGCTGGGGATGAGGAGCATCCTTCAAGTAGCGGTTTGTCGGCATTGGAGGAAACGAAACCGGTTGAACCCGTCTGGGATGAGTCCACCGGGGACGAGGAGTATCCTACCGATGGCGATTCTATCTATGAATCTTTTCCCGTGTATGATGTATATGAGGACGCCGAATGGTATTTGTGGTTAAATGGTGATGTTAGTAAATATCTGATCACAAATTATAACCCGTTTGTTTCGTGTTTTGAGGGATTGGAGGAGTTCAAGAAAGTCAATCATAGGGTGCAAATTCAACCTCCTGACCTTGCTATCACGTTATTTTATGAGTTGTTGAAAGATGATTATATCAATATAGAGGAAGAAGAGAAATCAGAGCTATTTGGAGTTCAAGAAGAAATCTCATCCATCAACTGTGGGATGCGATCTGTATTTGTCGTGGTTTCCTCAACTCAGAGTGTTCCATACTATAAGCCTTCATCTGGTGATATACTGTCTGCATTAAAAAAGGTCGATTTACATGTGAATGCATTGAAGGTTGCTGAAATTAGTGGGCTGGTGAAGAGTTTGGTCAACTTGTTTAATCGTGAAGGTGGACTTGAACTTCAAAAAAAGAATAAGGATAATGTACGCTTGGCTTATCTGTTGTCGTGTTGTGGGGAATTCTTTTGCAACAAGTTAGTAATACTTTTGAAAGTGCTATTTATCATCTTTTATCTTAACTGGGATTTGACTTTCAAAATTGGAATAAAATTTCGTGGGATATGCAATATTATTATGGAGGTGGTCCCATGCCAGCAACAAGTTGTTAAAAATCAGTTATTGTCATCAAAACAGAAAAAGACCCGATCGTTCGACCCGAATGATACAAGTCTCGAGCTTTGTGAGATGACTCGAGAAACTAAGCTATTTAGGCGGGTCATCATGATAATAATGAATAGGAATCACATTGTTGTTCCTTTTGATCCGGGTGGTTTTGACGGGGAGGCAAAACTCGAGGACGAGTTTTTTTCGAAGAGGGAGAGAATGATGCAATAGTCAGTCCATTAAGCCCAACAGCCCAGCCCGTGAAGATGATATTGAACCAGACGTACATTTACTTGGTGTGCAAGTTGCTGGAACAATATTATTATTATTATCTATTTTTTAACTTTATTTTCTGTTTTAGGTTTCCTTATTTATCTAGGATTGTTTTTTCTTTATATAGGATAGGGTTTTCTCATTGTAAAACAGTTTTGGGTTTTTATAAAATTAAAGAACGTGTGTTCTTAGAGCCCTTGGGTTCAATCTATGTCTTTGATTAATCTTTAGTTCTAGAGCCATTTGATTGCGCTTCTAAACTGCATCAGAATGCGATAAATGCTAACAGAAAAACTATATGATAAAGCTATTTAGGAGGTTATTATGCATTCAAATACACATTTGGAATGCCCTCCGCCCCGTTTGTACTGTTTCCTTTTGAGTTATGTATATACATTAACCTATCATATTTGGCCCGTTTGAGGTAAACCATAACCCATATAGCCCATTTGCAAGTACATTGTCAAAATCAATACCTCTAAATATGGGTAGAATAAATATACATTATTACATTGTATTGAAGACAATGGAGACCTCAAATACAAATAATGCATCTCAGCCTCTTTCAATTATCAAGATGCTCTAGGCCATTGCCAAATAACATATTAAATTAGTGAGTTCCACATATATGTTTCAGGAAGAAAGCAAATGTACACATCATAAGAGAAACTAAGGCCGGGCACCACCAGAGACATATATAATAAGTTAACAGAACCTAAAAATCTACATCCAAACACTATAGATGACATAATGGCAGATTGAGTAACTGCTCAAAACTAGGTTTGGGTTGTACAGATAAAGTTTTTTGGACAAATCAAAATAGGTAGGGTTAACCCCACCACACTTTCTGTTATATTACAGAAAATATAACTGTATCATATTATGATCCAAATATTTGGGAAGAGAAAATACATTAAGCAAGTTATAAAGTGTAAATATTTGAGTATGCTATGGATGACTTTCAAACCAATCCGCCCATTTGACTGTAAATGGGTTGAAAATGCTCCACGATGAATCAACTTAAAGTTCCTTAGCCAGATAAAGTACTTTGGCCTAAGCCATTTAGGTCATACTTTGTAAACAAGAGCTATGGTAGATTGAGTTACCAACTCAAAGAACCAAACTAAGTGATGCTCCATAAAGGGAGGCCCTTTCAAATACATATACATCCATAGACACAAGTATGTGTTAGTTAAGCATACATTTGAATTATAGTGTGCACATAATAAACAGATTTAGATACTCGCATACATAGACACAGACTGACAGACACGTTTTAATACATGTTTTTAGTACCAGTTATATTATCCCACAATGATTTGAGTGACATTACCAATTGATCTTATCATAACTGATGAAACTGCAAGTCCGTAATTAAAGGAATGTCAATACTCAATAGAGCACATACCTGGTTTGATAAAGGAACCTCTCGTGAGACATCCCATACGATAATAGAGTTCTCACTGATGTTGCTTCTGGATTCATCACTGGAAGAAATAAACTTTCTTGTATCGTTCGTAAATTCTAAATCAAGAATCGGACCAAGGCCTCGAAAATACTGATTTACTGCATTCCCAGTTCTAATATCCCATAACCGGATGAGGCCTTTTGATCCCCCAGATAAAAAGAGATTGGAGTTATTAGGATGAAACTTAGCAACTCCAACAACCTGATCTTCCTTGAATACACAAGTCTCTAAGCCTTTTTCAACATCGATTAATCTTGATGTGCAATCATACCCACAAGAGAGTAAAGAAAGACCTTGCTCTGACCACTGAATGTCTTTTACTGCTGCAGTATGAAGGTTGAATACCCGAGCTTTCTTCTCTTCTGAGCTCCACACATTCCATACATTGATGGAAGAATCCATACTAGCAGATGCAAGCAGATGAGCTGCAAACTATCATAGTGAGCACATCAGAACAGTAAGCATCAACTCTGAATATCACTTTAAATTCAGTTACTACTCGTAAGGAATACAAAAAAAAAAAAAAGTAAAGCAAATAACACAACACTAAAGTAAAACATCCTAGTTTACTAGAGGTGGAAAAATGGATGGATGGGTGAGTGGGACTGGGACAATGGGTCAAAATGAGTTCGGATTAAAACAAGGTTTCTTATTTGGCACGGGCAAGATCTGACTGATCCAAAATGCTTTCTGTCAACAACGTTTTTGTGCTATGATGTCTGTTAACCATGCTTACAGAGTTACAAAATTATATACATCTGATAGTAATCTAATCTTTGCAATAAATGGATTTAGATGGTTTTGTCATTTATGCATTAGAAACTTTGGGTGATGCTGGACTCGTATGACACATTAAGCTGTTACCATTTAAGCTACTCATGCGTTCCATTAGAGATAAAACATTAACCCCACTAAACCCAATCATTAGTAGATGGGTTGAAACTCGAAACCACCACCTCTAATATTAACCTCCATAAAAAACTATATCCAACTAAAAAGCAAATGATCAATCACAAATCAGCATGGGTAGTGGTAGACTTGTCAACAGATTAAAGTACCAACTATCAAGCTCAGTTCATTTCTCATGAATTCGACGAAAAGAGTTACATCTGATTTTGAGAACCAAAATAGAGTGAGTAACTATTAGCGGAATTAGCCAATGCAATTCAGGTAATCGTATACTAGAATTTCAATAATCATGATTTGATTTCTTTATCTGGCATGGAGGTCAGACATATATGTACAAAGTCTGGTCATACGCCACTGTCAATAAGATGGCTTTATAAGGGTTTCAAAAAAGAGCTACAGTGATCTAAGACTTAATAGAAGGAACAGGATACTCCTGAAACTGTTCTGTTCAATAATATCAAAACAACACTTACAATGAGTTTTTGACCATTGTATTGCATTCACAGCCTTTGTATGGCCAATAAGGGGTGTGGACATCCTCTCAAATGTACTGCCAGATTTAAAATAGCCTTGTGTTCGATACCTCAATGATGACAAAATGTCTTTCCTTATATATGAATCTGAGATACTTCCATAAACTGAAATTTTAAATACAAAATGAATATAATTCATGAATGACCTCATGGACACACTTTATTTCATAAACAGTTCAATGACCACATACTTAAGGACATAAGGAAGACTATACGAACTGGATTTCCCCTTGCTAAACATAGTTTGTTCCATAAGGATCTACATAGTTCCTGAATGGTCCAGACATTATCATATAAAACACTTGGCAATAATCAAATTGTTGACTTGTTGTATGGCTTTGTATGCGTTTTATCTAAAAATATATATATAAGAATATAAAAGGAGGACACTTTATTGCTTGGATAAAACAAATGTAGCAACAAAATTCAATTGTAAACCATATACATCCTTTTAGTTTTTAAGTCTTCATGCTAAAAGAAGTGTCATGTCGTTCTTATGGCCGATCCCACTTAAGTGGGTTGGTCATAAGGTTTCCCTTAATGGGTTCTTTGTGTGGAGGTCAGGGGTTCAAACCCCGTGGTGTGCACTAACTTAGGTGAATTACTAACTCATTAACTAACAACTAACATTTGTTATTCCAAAAAAAAAGTATTCACACGCACGGAATTTTTAATTTTTTATAACAAAAACAGAGTCCGAGCATCTCAATTAATTATGATATAAAGAAACCAACTGCAATCGTATATTTTTGCACTAATTCACGTATGACAATGTTCTCAAAGATTGCATTATTTTAAAATCTAATCTTACAAATCGTAACTAGAAACACAATCTGCTTAGCAGTTCGCTAACCCTTAATCAATCATCTGTAGGGTTATAACAAGAGTTTAACTAATGCTTGTTCCTTCTAGATATAAACATAAATCTCATACTCCGTAAATAATTAGTATTGTCTCCACATGTAATCACTTTCCTAAACATATCAATAAACCTTATGGCATACCAAATTACGTCGAGTTTTTAATATCTATCATTTCACATAAAGGCCCATTATGAAAAGCTGAAAGAAGCAAGCTGGGAGACAGAACCTCGGGAAGGGGCTAAAGAAATAGAAGGGTGTTCTGCTTTGGGAGCTTGAGGAGCCGAGGCAATGAGTGCCCGTTCTCGCTTTGAAATGTATCTGCCTGCAATTGGAATTTCAGTTGATATCTTTTGTGCTTGATCGAGCCTAAACGCAGACATATTTCTACTAGATGTACGTGGATATTCAGGTTTTGCCCGCTTGAGGGGCGGAGGTTCATGTTTTTCTTTTTCTTCATATTCGTCTGCAGTAGTGGAATATGCATTGCAGAGTAAATCCATTAAAACATTAGAAAACGAGTCTGAGCATGTATAAAAAGGCCATCGGAAAGATTTCTAACGAGTTTTTTTTGCCTAAGTGGGAACGCTAACCGATCCCCACATCCCGCCCCCTAGTACAATACGTGGAAGACAATGCTTAGAAACCCCCTCCCTCGAAAGGAGGGGTCCAGCTAAACATAAAAGCAGAGGTCAGCAGTTCAAATCTCCGCCTCAGCCCTCAGGTGCCTTAACCGACAAAAAGATTCCGAGCACGTCTGGTCAAAGTATATCTTGTCTTTACCACGAGCCATTTTCCGGCTAACAAAAATTTATGTTTTGCACATATCCGCGCGTTCTTCAACTTTATTTATTCCTCGTTACATGACTTACCTTTTCCTGGGACCCCTCACTTTAACACAAAGGAGATGATATTAGGTTATTAGTAGCATAAATTTTAATAGATCTACCACTTTCAATTATTCATGCATTACCTTTAATGTATATAGTGTGGTAAATCTATCAATATCAATGTTACATTTATCATCTCCCTAACACAAATGTTTAGTTAATTCTTATCAATCAAACTTAGGGGTATCTAAGTTGCAATAAATAAATGAAACAAGATGATTTATATAAAAGTAAATAATATTATATATATAATATATAAATATAATATTAATACTTACAATGGTGAATGTGGTGAATGAGGTCACACCGGAGAGACCGTCAGTCGGTGAAAGGAAGATATTAGGGTAAATTACAAATTTGGTACCTGGCGAATACACGAAATTTCACAAATCATACCTAATTGCAAAAAATTACCCGAGTCATACCCAAGGTATGTCAATTTTGCACAATTGACATACCTCCCGCTAACGGAGTCATGTGCCGCTCACATGACGAGGTAAATTACTATTTTACCCCTTATCTACCCCTTCCTTTCTCTTTCCCATTCATATCTGCATCTAAATATCAACCAATATCATCAACATCAAGATCCTGCTTCTCTCTCTCCCTCTCACTCACTCTCATAAAACACCATCTTAAAGTCTTTTTACCTTTAAAACACCATCTCTTATTCTTCTACTTCTTTCATCTGCTTCTCTCTCTCCCACTCACTCACTCTCATACATATCTATCTTTATCATCATCAACAACACAAACTACATATCCTTTCTATTTTGCTCAAATTCCCATCATAAATATATACAAATGAAAATCTAACATACTTTAAAATCAAAACCAGCACACCACATTTAGATTTTTACAAAATTGATAAAAAGAAAATATAGTAGTAATAAAAAGCCGTAACCTATACAAAATCAGGCCGCCACCATCACCAACCATAGCCACCAACGTCAGTCCACCATCCAAACACCGCCACCACCGTCCTCAAACAAGGAGATTAATCTTTTTCAGATCTAATTCATCCTATCTTTTTCCCCTTTGGTTCCCGCAAAGATTTTTACAATTATTTCCTTACAAATCAATCTTTTTCCCCCAACTCGCCGGAGATTAAACTCGCCCGAAATTTCTTGTTTTATATTTTTATTTTTGTTTCCTGTTTTAAATTGAAGTTAGTTTTTATTTAGGGGTTTTTATAATTTTTATAAGTAAATTAGTGTTTGGATTGATTGATTTTGATGTGAATAGAACATGTGGGTTTTATTCTTGTTGTCGATGTTAATGATGATGATTATAGTGTCTGAGAAAGTTTTGTTAAAAATATATGAAGGTTAGATATAAATATAGATGTATGTATTATGAGTACTTGGATTATAGAGATAGAGAATTAGATATAAATGGGAAAGAGAAAGGAAGGGGTAGATAAGGGGTAAAATAGTAATTTACCTCGTCATGTGAGCGGCACATGACCATATTTAACGATCCGTCATGCTCCGTTAGCGGGAGGTATGTCAATTGTGCAAAATTGACATACCTTGGGTATGACTCGGGTAATTTTTTGCAATTAGGTATGATTTGTGAAATTTCGTGTATTCGTCAGGTACCAAATTTGTAATTTACCCAAGATATTATTATATACTATACTAAGAGAATACAATGTGAATAGTAACTCGCCACTCCAATGCTATAACCCGCACCATTATTTGGATTTTACCAAAATTATATACTATACTAAGAGAATACAATGTGAATAGTAACTCGCCTGCGTGACGAGTTACTATTCGTCCAATGCTATAACCCGCACCATTATTTGGATTTTACCAAATCGCATCCCATTCGGGTTTTTTAATATGAGTTACTTTTTGGTTTTTTCCATATGTTTTTCCTTCGGGTTTTCAAATAATTATATTGAAAACGTTTATTCTTTTTTGTAACAATATTCAGATTTTACCACATTGTATCCTTTTCAGGTTTAAAATTACGGGTTACTTCTTGGTTTTTTACATATTTTTTTTTCTTTTGGGTTTTCAAATAGTATATCAAAACTATTTTTTTTTGTATTGCCTTTGAATAAATATCTATTTCATATGCCAAAGATTTTAACAAACATATATAGCGACACATCATTAATAATAAAACATAATCGTTTACAGGTTTCCAAACAATATATTAGAAGCTTTTATTAATTGGACCATGTTATAGAAAATAGTAAATCTATCATAAACTTCATCCTTATTTTTCAAAAAATAAATCCATGTCATTCGGGTGCAATCATCAACAAAAATTACAAAGTATTTGAAATTATGACCTCCACTAACCGGTGCAAGACCCCACACATCAGAATGTACTAATGAAAAAGGAAATTCAACTCTAGTATTGCGAGGTTTAAAAGATTGCCTATGACTTTTTGCCAAGATGCAAGTTTCACAATCAATCTTTTTATTTAACGGAAAAAGTTTTGGAAACAAAACATGTAAATAACCAATTGACGGATGCCCCAATCTCCTATGCCATAACCATGCTTCTCTTTCACTAGTTCCATGAGCAAGCATGACAGTTCCACTTTTGGTAACTTCATCAACATAATACAGTCCTTCTCTCTCAGTGCCACGCCCAATAATCTGTCCCGTCCTGATATCCTGCAACAAACAGAAGGTTGGATGCATGAGAACTGAGCAATTAAGTTCTTTTGTCACATGACTTATTGACAAAAGTTTGTGTGATAAGTCAGGAACATAAAGACAATTAGACAATTGAATGTCTGTGGAGAATTTAATTGTTCCACCATTTTTTACATCCATTTTTCCTTTATTTGCGGCTTTGATATGAGTTTTTCTAGGCTTTGATGTTTTTATAAAATCCGATAACTCATAAGTCATCGTATCCGTTGCTCCACAGTCAAAGATCCATGACCCATCGGACTTATCACAATTATTTTGGGCCATGTATACACTTGCATTAGTATTTGGGCTTTCCATACAATGAAAACCATTGTGTGGGCCGGTTTTAAAATTGGACTCAAAAGATCCATAACCGGTTTTAACACCTTTCCTTTTATATATATTCACTTTCCTATTTTGTTTTGAGTCAAAAAACATTCCAGGGAAATTAGGGTTCTTCCCCCTTTCCTTGTTACCTTCCACCACCGAGTAATTTTCTTCCTCTGCAACTCCGACCGCCGCCGCTACTCCTCCAAATCCGCCATTTGACCGCCGGTTATTATTGTTATTGGTGGGGTTTGTGGCTTTGGTGGTAGGGGTTTTATTGGTACCCTTTTTGCCGGCCGTTTTATGATATTCGGTCCACCAATCGGGGTAGCCAATCAATTCAAAACATTGATCTTTCGTATGTCGAGACATGCCACACTCTTCACATGTTAAATGGGATTTATCTTCTTTGATTGGCTGGTTCTTCTTGCCATCGCATTTTCGAAACCCTTTGGTAGCCATTCCAGCGCCGCTTGTCTCTCCGGCCATTAATCCGGCAGCCACACCGTTATTCTCATTGTTAGTTGCTCCCAAGATTGATTGGTGAGCGGCTTCTTTGCGAACGGTAGCGTATGCGGTTTCCACAGTTGGTAACGGGTCGACCCGGATAATTTCCCGTTTAATATTTTCGAATTTTCGATCCAATCCATTTAGGAATTGGAACAGTTTCTGCTCAGATCTAAGTTTGGCATATATTTTTATGTCTTCTGGACACTTCATGGGATTCGGATCACTTCGGTCGATCTCTCCCCACACACCTTGGAGAGAAATCCAGAAATCTTCAAGTGGTTTCTCATGTTGCTTGAGTTCGTTTGCTTTTACATGGAGATTGAAAGCCTGCAACTTGTCTTTGCCACTACTATATGTAGTTGCCAAGGCATCCCACAGTTCCTTTGATGTGGAAAATTCGGTGAGGTTTCCAGCCAAAGTCGGTTCAATATTTTGGATGAGCCATGAAAAAACAATCAGGTCTTCCTGTTCCGATTGTTCATATTTTTCTGTTGATGCCTTTTCTGGTGGGTTTTCGGTAAGGTGATTTAGTAAGTTTTTTGATTTGCCGCCTATAGCAACTCGGATCATCCGAGTCCATAAAGCGTAATTTTGGCTAGTTAGCTTCAGATTAATCTGAAGATTGTCTGATAATTTGGGGTTTTGTGATTGTGGATTTGTGTTGTTTTGTAACAAATTGATCAGTTGTAATGCCAAATCGGAACCACTGCCGCCGGCTTCATCAGCCATGGTGGCTTGGCTTCGGTTTTAGGTGTTAGAGGTTAAAGAATTAAAGGTAGATGATGAAGGCAGGATCGTCCTGCTCTGATACCATGTTAAGATTTATAAATAAAAAACTCATGTTATTGATTTCGTTATTACATTTTCCATAAGCCATAAGTCCCTATTTATACATAACTGATGAAGGAAAACCTAATTTTACACCGACTCTTTTCTTTTGGGCTTGGGCCCTTACTGGGCCGATTCTTGTTATGGGCTTTATTGATATTGGACCCGGGAAGTGATGAGCCTGATTCTGATCCCACATTCTAACATTTACTTGCGCCTGGATCTGTCTGACTTTATAAGTTAATTCTTCCCGCACGTTAGGCAAAATTTCAGAAGCAATCATACTTGCTGTCATACATCGGTTGTTGTTAGATATCACTTCTCCATAGCAATTGTGACTCTCCACTCACTTTGTGATCTGAAACAATCCTAATTTGTTTCTGCTAGATCCAACTACAACCACCTACACGGGACCCGGTCCATAACACCACGATAATTCTTCCCCCTGGTCATGCACTATGCTTTCCAAAACGTTGGCCTCGTATTCATAACAATAAGTTCTCTGTTTTCGCTTATGTTCCAAAGCCTAACAGCATGTACAAGTTCCGCCTTGCTTTGAAAAAACATTCCCTTTTCTATCACATTTCTTTCTCTCGACCAAAATACCACATGTTCTTGAACTTTATTGAATGACATTAGTTGATCATCATTATCATCGACAAGATTAAGATGTTGTTCATGCTCCAAAGGACCTTGTGCATGGGCCCCTTCTTCTTCTTCATCTCCAGATACATCCCCATCAACGCTATATCTGTCGATGGTATCATCACTTGTATAAGGTGCCTCGTCACTTGATCCATCAGCCATTGGATCAATTTCATCATCATGTTGAACATGTACATCGTCTTCATTGTCATTGTCTTCATCATCGTCATTGTCTTCATCATCTTCGTTATCTTCATCATCTTCATTATCTTGTGGCTGGTTACTCCCTTGAAAAAAACATTGGCTTTGAGTCAAGCTTAACAACTGGTTTGTAAAAGTAGGCTCGAACTTCACTTCAAATTGCGCTTCACCCAGATGCCAAATCATTGACAAAGTATTATCATCCGTAATTAAATTTCTAAAAGGAACACCCTTAAATTCATACCATAAATATAATTGCAGTTTGAAGTCTTGTTTTGAAACACCAAAACAACTGTAAGTCATATCACAAATTTGTGAATAAGTCATTACGTGAAAAAGAGGAAAACTTCTTCTTTTCGATGGATCTGCAGTTTGAAGGATCCCATTTACGAATGATACACAATCATCACATATTAACTGAACTACAATTGGGTTGATTGATGAAGAAGATGCCATTTTTTTGGGAATTTTTGTTGATTATTGTTGTTTGAGGACATGACCATTGACTGTGTATAGAGGAATAGGATTAGTTTTAGGCGTTCTTTTGGAGAGTTATATGAGAAGACTAGGACTAGTTTAGTTAGGTAGCCTAAGTTTTTCAGGTAGTTCAGTGCATGTTTTTCTGTCTGGCATGGTCGTTTTTCATATCTATATGTTTGTATGCTTGGTTGGTCCCTATCACTTGTTGGGTTTCTTGCAGCAGGCTACGTTTTTATGTTTTATAATTTTTCATATGCTATTGCTTTATGTATTGTCAAACCTGTGTTAAAGTATTTTTAGGGCGCATGCCGGCTTCTCTTCCCTACTCCCAACGTAGCCGGGGATACTTCAGTAAATAGGTATATTTATTTTCTCATGCTGCTTTTGACCGACATGTATGTAACCTAATCTCTTTACACCTTTTGCGACTTTTACCTCTTTATGGCCGGAGGTCCTTATGGAAGCAGTCTCTCTACCTTTGGGTAGGGGTAAGACTGTCTACAACTCACCTCCCCCGTACCCCGCTCAGGGATTGGGTATTGTTGTTGTTGTTGTTGTTGTTGTTGTTGTTGTTGTTGTTGTTGTTGTTGTTGTTGTTGTTGTTGTTGTTGTTGTTGTTGTTGTTGTTAGATTGGGTAATGTTGTTGTTGTTGTTGTTGTTGTTGTTGTTGAGTATTATCTGAAAATATATTTACTACTGATAAATGCTTGAAAATACATCATCACATTTACATAGTATATATATAAATTTAAATCACATTAGGGTTTCACAATAAGTTGCCACGTGTAGGGTTTCATGACACTATTTGTCGGTTCACTGTAGCAGTCAAAAAAGGACCAAGATTCCCTGCGAGACCGGTAGTCCCACTACCGGTCTCGCTAATCGAACCGAGGCCAGTAGTGGCAACACCGGTCTCGGGTGAGATTTTTGAGTCCGGTAGTGGGAGTACCGGAATACCCAGTTTCACAAATTTGTTTTTGCGAAAACTTATTTGACAAAAGCATTAACATATATGACCATTTCAAGAAATTACTCCGGGATTGCCACAAGTATGGTCTTCTCTGTATTATGTTGCATTACTGCTGCAAAAGTGGAAACCCGAAGACTAGATAGGATTAGGGATAATGGCTTACTAGACAAACCTGACGAGACGATCCCAATGAGTATATTTGCTCTCCTTCCACAGTTTATGCTTCTTGCAGCTGTTAGCGGGATTGGTACCCAAAGCATAAAAAGTTTCTTCAAGGACCAAACCCCAGAATCCATGCATAAGTATTCGATTAATTTCGCGAGGGGTGTGCTAGGATTAGGAAGAATGGTTAGTGTTTTATTAATCCACATTGTGGGGAAGGTGAGTGAGAGAAACCATAACCCAAATTGGTTTCAGTCATCAATAAATAGGAGCCGTCTAGATCTATATTATTGGGTGCTAGCTGCACTAAGTGCGGCTAATCTTGTACTTTATATCATCGTTGCACTTTTCTATGACTATAAGGAATTACCAGATGAAGTTGATGAAGCAGATGAAGATGATGAACCAGAAGGTGAGACCGAAGGAGACTTTACGATGTTCAAGTATCATTTTTGATAGTGTGGTGATTTACTAGTATGTATAATCTGGTAGTTTGGTGATGTTTTTCGTTCATTAAGGCCCAAAACCAATGAAATGGTAAAATTTGTTTTGGTACCGAGGTGACCTTCTAGATGATTCTGCGTGAATAAACCATACCGATACACAACGTTATGTATCTAATTATTAGTTTGAGCTGGTTTAACCGCACGTAACGACCTACTTCATGCCTAGAATGGATTGGAAATGTATATTTGTCAAATTGGGAATTGATCGAAACTATTTTGCAAGTTTGTATATTGAAGAAATTTGTGCGGGCTCCTTGCCTCAAACATTTGAAGTTCATTGTAAAACTGATTTTTCTCATTGTTGTGTGTATTGCTTGTGTTATGCAATGGTTTCTATCCTTTGAATATGACACTTTATGAATGTAAGTTTGTTGGTTTTGCATTTGAACCGGACCAGTCGATTGGGTGGGTCAAGATGAATGCTTTTGGTTGTAATGTCTAAATGCAAGGGTTTCAAGATCATTCATCATTATCCCAGATACATGCATATTTTTGTTTTTGTTTATTGACATACCTATATATTCAGCTCAGAAGGGAAAAGAAAGATATATCTAAACACTGGCTAGAAATTTTGTAGCAAATAGGTTAATAACAGGCATAAATATATAGGCTCACATATTCATTAGCCTTACTAATCTCTTTGTTCTTGGAAAAAATTAGTTGGATCGGATTCACTAACGGGTCAAATCGTGTTTGGATTGATGTGGGCCACTTCGAGAACCGACCCAGAATAGGCCACTTTATTTATTTTTTTGGCAAATACCGGGTTTGATGGGTGTGGTGGTTGTACTTCCATATATATAACCATGGTCAATTCGGTTTGGTATTCCAGCCGTATGTACTTTAGTGCCATCAACACATTTTATTGTCAAATATTTACTACTCTCTTTGTTCTAAAAAAAAAGTAGAGGTGTCAGATTGGTTGGGTTGGATTTACTAATGGGTCAAATCGTGTTTTGATTGATGCAGGCCACTTTGAGAACTGACGCAGAATAGGCTGGTTAAGAGGTGTTAGGCCAAAATGAACAATCCGTGGAAACAAAGTCCGATTCAGGTTTTTGGATAAGGCTGCAGTGGAGACAGAGTCTGATAGAAGGAAAAGCACGAGCAATCCGTGGAAACTATGCACAGTGACACAAGTCGAAGAACTCAAATCAATCATTCGGGTTCTTCCCATTTGGGCATCTGGAATCATATTTGCAGCTGTGTACAGTCAAATGAGTACAATGTTCGTCCTACAAGGCAACACAATGGACCAACATATTGGTCCCAACTTCAAAATCCCATCAGCTTCTCTTTCGATCTTTGACACAATTAGTGTCATCTTTTGGACTCCTGTCTACGAACGTATCATCATCCCCATTGCTAGAAAACGCACACACCACGAACGAGGCTTCACAACGCTCCAACGAATGGGTATTGGTCTCGTGATCTCCTTGCAACCAAGATTATACGATATGGGTTGTGATCATTTGAAAACTAAATTTTTTGTGAAAATTAGAAAACTGTCCAAAATACATTGTGATCTAAATTTAACACAATGTCTTTTTAGAAAACACATTGTGTTAAGTTCATATCACAGTGTGTTTGAACAGTTTTCTGATTTTCACGCGCTAACAAAAACACACTGTGATTTAAAACTTAGCGCAATGTGTTTTTAGAAAACACAATAAAATACATTGTGTTAGGTTCAGATCACAGTGTGTTTTGGCAAGTTTTCTAGTTTTCACATAAATTTTAGTTTTCAAATGAACATTTCATTACACAGTATATAGACATAAAATTTAAAAAAGAAAAACAAGAATACAGGGGAACAGTTACAGCACATCAAATAAAATGGTAAATTGGTAATATAACACTATTACCATATAGAATGATTAATTTTCTTATCTATACTCCCTTATAAAAGAAACTGACCCCTCTTTCTTAAACTTTTAAGAATATGATATGTCTAATTTATCCTCCATCTTAATACATCCCTATTTTCATTCTATACACTGTGACTAAAATACCCTTACAAAAGTTTCAGACTTTATTAAAATTCTCTTTGTTCGTCAAATATATTTTTTTTGTTTGTTATTGTCAAAAACTATCATACAAATAAAAGTTCCAATTAAGTATTTGATTTGAAATTAACATTGTCATAACACCTCGAACATTGTCTATTTTTGCCGCTGCAACGCGCGGGTACCCATCTAGTATTATATAAAAAAGCCTCATGTGTCAACAAAAGAAATCCTTAATCTTCTTTTGATATATCGATAAAATAGTGGACTGGTTGTAATATATGCTTCTATGATTTTATATTGATGTTTACATAGAGATAGTGATAATAATACTATCATTTTTAATATATTTATCACAAAGTGTAATTTATGGATAACGTACAACTTTTTAATACACATTATATATTGACAGACTGATCAAAATATGTAATACAAATATCACTACCGTTATATAAATTTTAAAACCCTATCTTTTTTCATCATGAGTTCAAATTCTGTCACTAAACACTAGTTCTATAATTTGTCAGTTTAATATGTAATGAAAATTTGTTTCTTATAGTAAAAATTGTTATTATCCTTGAAAACAGAACAAAATATTACTTTGCAAAATGATTTTCTTTTATAAATATAATATAATTTATAAAAAGAATGATAAATTTTCTTAACATTAACTTAAAAATCGTACTAAAATCATTAATAAATGGATTCATTAAATCTCTTCCCTAAATGTAGCGCTTGAATCTTTTCATATGCCATTATCTTGTGTTAAGAGGAATGTTAGACTATTCTTTTCTTCTTGAAGAATTTATCATTTTCCAATTTATAATTTATAATTAATGAATAATGAGATGTAATATTGATACCATTATTTTAAAAATATTATATAGTAAGCTACTAAGCTATACAATTTATACATCCTGATAAATAAGGGTATGAATAGGAGGAAGAATATAAATATAGAAAAAGGAAGCTACCAATAGAGGAGGTTGGTTGCTTCCCGAGACTTCGGTCAATGTGAATATATATGGTCTTTGTTTATGATTATATAATGACATAACTATTCTTGCATTCATACATTACAGATAGATAGAGACAGGTTGTTTATATATAATTTACAAATTCAAAAGTTTCCATTTCCAACTGACCAGACAACACACAGCAAAACACAAGCTTAATTTGCTTCTCTTCAATTCAAGTTTGTTTTTTGTAAATATTCCTTTTTTTTTCCTCAGAGATCAAAGTTACAGAAATCATCAATTTATTGAGCTTTAAAATCTATGTGCAGGGGGGAGATACATTGATTGACCTTCAAAGTCAACGCAGAAATGGCTTCCTTTGTTAGGATTTCAGGTGATTCATACAAACCCATGTTACAATTTTGTTGATTTATTTTTATAGATATAGATATAGAGATTGATGTCTTTTTTCTAGTTTGGAAATACTAATCTAGTTACTTGTCAAACGGGGTTAGCTCATTTGGTAGAGACTCTTATATCTGAGCCTCTGAGGTGAAGTTCATGGTTCAATCCCTGGCACGAGTGATTTTAA
Organism: Erigeron breviscapus; assembly: GCA_034093135.1. Lineage (NCBI taxonomy): Eukaryota > Viridiplantae > Streptophyta > Magnoliopsida > Asterales > Asteraceae > Erigeron > Erigeron breviscapus. The sequence goes on along the minus strand of CM067172.1, from coordinate 24,819,992 downwards.
GATTTATTTGGGGTAGTTTAAGGTAGAGTAGATTTGCCGTTAATTTAGTCATTTTCTTGTTTCTGTTTTCTCTGTTGTTAGTAGTGGTATGGTATCTGATGCTTTGCTTGAAATTTTGAAAAGAACAATTAGATTTTTACAGCTAAAGTCAGGGTAACGTTTTGAAGTTATTATACAGTAATTTATGTATTATTTTTACATTAGATGCTCTGTTTTATAGGGAAAATGTCAAATAACTAACCTACATCTTTTGCCATTAAAGCTTTAGTTAGGTGGTAATTGGTAAAGGCTCTCGTCTCTTCGAAAGATATTCAGCGGCATTGGTGCATCTAGGAATTTCTTGAGATCGTTTAAGAATAGGAGTAGAATTAATAGCTTTTAAAAAAAACTTACATTTTTTATGTGCAGAACATATTTGTTTTTAGAAAACCTAAGTTGGCTATTTTGTTCCCATTGTAACAATCAATATTGACTTTTGAGACAAAGTATCCTTCACATGAACAATTGATTGGGTTAAAAGTCAATATATTTCAACGGGGACAAAAAATCAACCGCGGTTGGGCTTTTGTAAAATGAAATTGTACATTGTGTTGGAAATAATAATTAGTTTAAGACTTGAGGGGTTTAAAGTGTTAATTGAAAGAAAGGAAACGACACATCTATTAGAAAAAGGGCCAGCAGTTATGGGCCTCTCACAGCCAACCGATGTGACTGTTCGGAGAAGAGATGCCCGTTCAAGAAGTCGTGATGGTTAGAGAATAACCGCCATAATTAACTAGTATAAATAGAAGTAGATTTCGTTTCAGTTTAGTATCCAACTTTGTAATCAAATCGTTACAGTGATTGTAAACATATTTGATTCAATATAATTGTGTGATTCAATTATACACTTTGTTCTTCAATTCGATAATCATACCTGGGCATCACATTGATCATCTATCTATACTAATTGGTTTCGGATATTAGTCTATGTATCCACGTTACCAAACATATTCTCTTAAACCCCATCACTATTGGAAAGTATTCACTGCCTACAATTTGCACCTAAATGTCATGGATTCCTTGTCCATATTTCATACTGTGATAGTGTGACCGCTTTATTCTATTGATTATGTATCATCTTTTTTGATTCACAGTACTGACATGGGCGGATCTACTAGCTGCATTTGCAATGTATGTGATGATGACCTACTTAACAAATGTTTGGAATCTAAGTACAACACATGCTGCTGGCATCATTAATATTTGGAATGGGATCACACCCGTGTTAGCCATTATATTTGCCTTCTTTGTTGACGAATTCATCGGTGACTTTAGTATGCTTGTGCTCTCTAGCATTTCCTACAGTGTTGTAAGTTTTTTCTATGTATAGTTGTTGTGTACACAGAGGCGGTTAAATCATAGGTCCATGAGCCTAGGTTAGATTGAATTTTTTTTTACCAAGCATATGATAAATTATGTTTGGACAAATGTTATCCATAGATTTGATCTAGGTTAATTATAAAGTAAGCATTTTGAAGCATTTGAAATGGATGAATTATAATTGGACACGTGATTTTTGTTTCTAGATCAGCCACTGTGCGTACAACATATATTTCAATAGCATAGAGAAAACCATAAAACTAAACATAAGTGTATGCAGGGGTTAGGATTATTGGCAATGTCAACACCACCTGTTTTTGGCCCATGTAGTGACTACAACGAGAAATGTATTGGGCATTCACAAAAGGTCTTGTTTTATACTGCCTTACCATTGATAGCAGTCGGGATGGCTGGTCATTTAGTCTCTTTACCACCCTTTTTGGATTTACAAACAAAACGTGAAGGTGAAGAAAAACCCGAAACTAAACAGGGAACTGAAGAGGGAGCTGACGAGGATACTAAAATATTTTGGCAGATACTGGGTTTAATGATGGTGGTGGTTGTACTGATAGCTGGAGGTGTTGCACTTCCATATATAAAACCATGGTCAATTCGGTTTGGTATTCCGGCCATATGTACTTTGGTGGCAACAATTCTATTCTTGTCAGGATGTTGCAAGTACGAACGTATAAATCCTGGGGAAAGCCCTTTAAAAACCACCTTGAGAGTTTTTGTGGTTACTGCTCGTAATATTTCTCGACCAAATCCTAATCTTGAACAACTCAACAATGAAAAAGATGCTCGTTTGACCAGCAGCCTCCGGTAATATGATTATTTTTGTTTGTCTATTACATTAAAAGCAGAACACTGATAATTTTTATTGAAATCTTTAAACTAGGAAAATTGGCTGGCTGGACGAGTTGGGTAATGAGTTCAGACGGGTTTGGGTTGAATTGAGTCAAACTGGAGTAATTTGACCCACTAACACTTTTTTCTTCAATTTCTATAGATCTTGTTGTATAAATAATGCTTTTGTCAATTATGATGATGAAAACAGTAGTATTACAACTATAATCACTATTTGAATTAACTAAACTTGTTTGGGAGATTGCATGAGTAATAATAGCTGTTGGGTGACTTTGATTTACTTGGCTGATTTTTTTAAAGATAATTGATAACCCAAATAGACTTTGGTTTGGTCAGCTTCAAACATGTAAGCTAATTAACTTACACATTTGTGATGAAACACAGTTGTTTAAACAAGGCTGCTATTAAGTTACCAGGAGAACAACAGTCAGAAAAGTGGAAGGTATGTAGCGTGCGTGACGTTGAAGAGACCAAGATTGGTATCCGTATGGTCCCAATGTGGCTAACCTTCATTGTGATTGGTATCGTGCTTTCTATTGGAAACACTTACTTTCTGGAGCAAGCTAACCACATGAACCGTAAACTTGGAAAAATAAAGGTCACAATTCCAATATTCCTTTTGTTCTATACTGGCACAAGTTCAATATCTGCACACATTTATTCCTTTTTGACAAAGTGTTTGCCAAACAAGAAATATGCTCCACCAGTCGGGATTGCCACAGGTATGGTTTTCTCTGTATTATGTTGCATTACTGCTGCAAAAGTGGAAACCCGAAGACTAGATCGGATTAGGGATAATGGCTTACTAGACAAACCTGATGCGACGATCCCAATGAGTATATTTGCTCTCCTTCCACAGTTTATGCTTCTTGCAGCCGTTGACGGGATTGGTAATAGTAGCATCAATGGTTTCTTCAGGCACCAAACCCCTGAATCCATGCATAAGTATTTGTCTTTTCTCACAAAAGGTGTGCTAGGATTAGGAAGCATGGCTAGTGTTCTATCAGTCCATATTGTAGGTAAGGTGAGTGAGAGAAACCAAAAGCCAAATTGGTTTCAGTTTTCGTTAAATAGGAGCCATTTAGATCGATATTATTGGGTGCTAGCTGCGCTAAGTGCGGCTAATCTACTGGTTTATATTATTGTTGCATTTTTCTATAAGTATAAGGAATCACCAGATGAAGAAGATGAAGCAGAAGGTGGGCAAATGGATCAAGGTTTTCAGGAGGACAATGCGAAATGTTGCTGTTAAGCTTTTGTGTTAGAGATTTGGTTATTTGTTGAGTGATTGATGCTTATTTTTAAGCTGGCTTAGATGCAAATAACAATCTACTTCATACCTCAGGCAATTGAAGTTCTTTGTACAACTGATTCTTCTCATTGTTGTGTGTATTGCTTTGTAATGTAATGGTTTCTATCCATTGTATATGACAATTTTATGGATATGAGTTTGTTGGTTTTTCCATTTGAACTGGTCCAGTCGAGTGGGTCGGATCAAGCTGAATGCTATTGCTTGTAATACAGAGCGCTATTTGTCTTAAATTATAGTCAAGTAAATGAGTTTATATACCTTGAATTCAACTCATGTGATGTACGAATAAATTTAATTGGCCCAAAAATGACGGGTCCTTCCTTCTTGGGTAGGAAAATCATGATCATAGGGAGGGATGGACATGGAGAAAGTCAACAAAAAATGGTAGTAATCCCGGGCCCCATTTAAAAGTTGCTACATTTCCTATCATCGATAGAATTAGATGGCCCAAAAGAGAAAGACCATGGAAAATCATGATCACACCTAGGAATGGAAATGAGATTGGTACGGATAGTAGAGAGGTACCGAAAAAATTAAGAGGAAGCAAATAAAAAAATCTATGAATTTTTTTTTTTTAAAAAGAAACAAAATTTAAAAATCTATAAGAAAAAAGTAATGAAAAATTTTAAATCAATAAAAATTTGTATTAATCCGAGTCCTATTTGGAATTTGGTACCATTTTTAGGTACCATGTCCCGATACCGATTCTGGGAACCAAAAAAAAAGTGTGTCTATTCTAGTGACGAAAGATCATCTGAGACAATTCGAGGAAATGTTCAGAAGGTGGTTGAGACAGTGAAATCTGAAAGTGAATATGTTGCAGCTGAGAAAGATGAGTCAATTGCTGAGAAAAGTGAAGAGAAGAGTATTGAATAACAGATGAAAGAGTTTGTGAAACCTGATGGCATGACGACTAAAGATTTGTTGTTTACATGGTTGACTGTCAAGCTGTTGATCAAAAGGTAAGTTGTTCATTACTCTATTGTTAAGGTCTGTAAATTAGTTTCACTAATGAATATTGAGATTTCTAGCCCTAGCAATACTGTAGATAGTTTAACTTTTGAAAATCGTAACTTTAGGAAAGAAAACGACTCCTATTTTGCTAAGAATTCAGGTTTAGCTAAACAAGAAAGCTTTTACAAAGATAAAATTCGAACTTTAGAAATGGATATTTCTGCTTTAAAAGAGAAACTTAGGGAGTCGGTTTTGGAGAAAGTATGAAATGAACAATATGCTAAAGTGACTACAGATATTGCTCAAAAGGAAAAAGGGTCAGTTGATGCTAAGGTTTAGATAGTTAAGTTGAATACTAGACTTGAGTAGATTCAGGGGACTGAATTAATTAGGTCTATATAATTGCCAGTACACCGTGTCCTATTAATGGTAATTATAGTAAATCCTTGGAGCATCTGACTGAGAAGGAAGAGATCTTTACTGGCCAACCTTTACCATCTCAGACAGAAGCTTCCATAATGCTTTCTAAACCGTCTGAAAATCCAGTTAGATGACTGGACCTGTTAATAAGAAAGTTGAGTCGGTTAAACCCTTTGTTAGACCATCGGATCCCAAGGATGCGACTTATAATGCTAGTGTACTAGTTGGGACCGTTGGTAGTAAAACTTCTGAAAGTCAAATCATGTCATGAAGAAAAAGTTGTCAAATGTTTTATAATGAAGGGATGTGACACTATTTTCATATCTTCTAAAATTGATTTTGAAAAGATTGATCATGATAAAATTGACAAAGTTTGGAATCAAGGTGAGTCTACTTCTAGTGGGGTTACTTTGGAACCGTTTTCTACACTCCCACGGATTCAAAAGAAAGTTCACTTTTCTGAAAATGGGAATGATGAGTCAAAAGTTTTGTCAGAAGAAGAGTCTGCTACTATGAAATTGAAAGAGTGTCTAGGTGTGCCTTCAGAATAGTCTAGCAATAAGGTTAAGAAGCTTTGAGCAAGTAGGTCGTGTTTTTATTGTTATGAACAGGGACATGTTTATAGTTGTTAACATAGGAAGAAACGTTATGTTAAAGAAAGTTGTCCTACTAAATCAATGGATAGTTCAACGGGTCTAATGATAAAACTAAGATTCCTATTCTTACTACTTCTGAACCTAGATCTAAGACTCCTCAGAGACTTGGACAATCAAGGAGTGCTTCATCTGGAAGCCACTCCAGTGGTAGTTTGAGTCGGTTTCATTCACCTCGTAGGATTCTAATAACTCGTTTGGTGGGATTCAACCTAGAAATCATCATGTGATTAATAACCGATCTTCTGTGAACAAGAATTACCATTCCAATAACTTTTATGATCGGTTACAGACTCAGTCTAGATATAGTCCTCACTCTCCTAGGTCTTCTCCAGCTAAAGGTCTTTATACCTCACCTGGTAAGAGACCTAATGGTGAGTCAGCATGTATCCAAGACACCTTTAAGGAGCGATGGATATTGGACTGAGCTGATTATGAAGGATGGGAATGGTAAACCCAAACCTCAGAAGGTTTGGGTGCCCTATGAAAACTAACTTATCTTGTTTATTGTGCAGGGAGAACCATGGAAGCCTATCAGTCTTTGGTATGTCGACAGTAGATGCTCCCGTCGCATGACATGGGACAAGAAACTCTTGTCTAACTATGTAGATCTTAATGGTTCTTATTTATGTTTTAAAAACAACTAAAGGAATGTTAATAGACATTTAGACTAAACCAAATAACCGAGGGTTACACGGTGGCTTACAAAACTATTTATAGAAAAAAGTCCACTAAAATGAGTTTTTCAACAAAGGAATTTGACAACATGTCACGGAGCACTAGTATCTAGAACGTATTTACAACTTGAAACTTGATACAGATTAAGAAGTACTAGTTGTCTTCTTTCAGAATTATTTGGCATTATAATCGTTGTTGAGTTTCCATGTGAGTTTCGTAGCCCCTCTTTTATATGTTTTGGGATGGAAGGACACTCGTGTCGTTGTGTTTATCATGTTCATGGCTATTTAACTATACTGTATGATGTGCAATTTGTTATATTGTGACTGTTGGATTACATTGATTACATTGTGGATACATTTGGATGCAAATGCGGGTTGTTTAACCATAAGGCCACATTACATTGATTACATTGTGGATATATTTGGATGCAAAGGGGAGTTGTTTAACCGTAAGGCCACATTACATTGATTACATTATGGATACATTTAACGGCAGGTTGTTCAACCATAAGGCCACATCTCGAATATATATAGTCTGGTACAGTAAGTGCTGAATACATTGTCGAGGATCTTGTTCATGTGCATGCTATCATAAGTAAGTTAATAGCCAACTTTCTGTGTGGATCTTGATGATATTCAACCCGACACATAACTTGCTACTTAATACTTGTATACAAAATCTACGAACTCACCAACCCTTGTGTTTTTTAGATCCTTTCAGCGAGTATCTATTATTACTTTACTTCGTCTCAGAACTTCATTTCACACTTGAATCTCGTTTGAAGCTGTCTAGGATTGAAGTTCGTATGGAATCCTCTTATGGTTCGTTTGAGGTGTAGTCCGTTTGTGGTCCATCCTCGTTTCATGATCGAAGTTCGTTTCATGCTAGGGTTGTTTAGAAGTTCTAAAACTCGTATCATATTATAATTTGAATCAATGGAAGTGTAAACAAGTAGAAACACGAAAATTTAAAGGGATTTATTATTGATTTGTGATATCTATTACAACTTTTGGTTCATCTATTTATATAGAATTACTTATAAGTAAATAATAAATAAAAGGGTTTTCTTGTTGCCTTGTTGCCTAAGTTCTCTCATTCTAACACTCCCCCTCAAGTTGAATATTGGGATTACCAAAATTCAACTTGCTTAGACATTTGTGAAACATTGACGTTCCCACTGCTTTAGTTAGAATATCAACAATTTGATCTTCAGATTTAACAAATGGCAGCTTGATAATCCCGTCTTCAAGCTTTTCCTTAATGAAATGACGGTCAACTTCCACATGTTTGGTTCTGTCATGTTGTACCGGATTTTCTGAAATTTGAATAGCAGCTTCATTGTCACTCATGATCTCGATACTTTCTCTTGGAGCAAAACCTATTTTAGATACAAGTTTTCTTAACTATAATGCTTCTGCTAAGCCTCTGGCAATAACTCTAAACTCAGCCTCAGCACTTGACAAAGAAACAACCTTTTGCTTCTTACTTTTCCATGTAACAAGATTACCTCCTACCATAGAAAAATATCCTGAAGTTGATCTTCGATTACCTTTATCTCCTGCATAGTCAGCATTTGTATATATATGAATTTTAAGATGACCATTAGTCTTAAATAACACCTCATGTCCTGTAGTCCATTTAAGATATCTGACAATTCGTAAAACTGCATCCATATGATCCACTTGAGGTTGGTGCATAAACTGACTCACCACTCCAACAACATATGCTATATTTGGACGGGTATGAGTTTATCCACGAACCTTTAATATCTATTCTTATCAGCAAGTTCAGCTTCTGTCTTCATAAACAACTTCTGGTTAATAACCATAGGTGTGTCAGCTGGCTTACAGTCAACCATCCCTGTTTCAGCTAAAAGATCCAGTATATACTTCTTTTGACAAATGAAGATTCCACGGTTTGACCTTGAAACTTCAATACCAAGAAAATATTTAAGATTTCCCAAATCTTTCATTTCGAATTCTGCAAACAATGCTTTCTTCAGTTTCTCAATCTCTTTTTCATCATTTCCAGTGATAATCATGTCATCAACATAAATTATTAGACATGTCACTAGATTCCCTCTATGACTAAGGAATAATGTGTGATCTGAATTACTCTGCCGATATCCATACTTCTTCATGGCAAGTGTGAACCTTCCAAACCAAGCTCTAGGTGACTGCTTTAATCCGTACAAGGATTTCTTCAATTTACAAACTTCCCCGTGTCTGAAATCATGAGAAAAACCTGGAGGAGCTTCCATATAGACTTCTTCTTTTAGTTCTCCGTGCAAAAAAGCATTCTTCACATCAAACTGATGAAGAGACCAACCTTGATTTGCTGCTATTGAGAAAAGAACCCTTATTGTATCTAATTTTGCAACTGGGGAAAAAGTCTCTGAATAGTCAATGCCATACGTCTGAGTGTAGCCTTTTGCTACCGGTCTTGCTTTATACCTTTTTACAGCACCATCTGGCTTATATTTGATTGTATAGATCCACCTGCAACCTACCGACTTCTTTCCTTTTGGCAAAATGCATTTATCCCATGTATCATTCTTTATGAGTGCTTCCATTTCATAATCCATAGCATCCTTCCACTTTTTCAATTTCAAAGCATGCTCTACTCCTGATGGAATTTCTTCTGAATATAACTTTGCTGTAAATGCTTTTGCTTCTTCAGACATATTTCCCTCTGCAATATTGACAAAATTGCTTACCGGATATCTGGTCGACCGAGAACTTCTTTCTGGAGAATACCGTTTGGCAGGTATTCCTCTAGTTGACCTTGGAGGAAGAACATACTTTTCTGGAACTACTTCTTCTACATCTTCTGGTTCTTCATTTACTTCATCATGCTCTATATTTTCCTGCACTTCATTATCTGGAATACCGGTTTCATTCAAAGTATGACTCGGTGCAGAATTACTTACCTCGGATATCAGGCCTGGACTTATATTCGGATTGTCACTTTGAGAGGAGGACTGTAAATCTTTATCTGCATTTGAAGAAACACTTGGAGTAGTCTGCATCTCTGACGAATATCTCAGCCAACTCAGTGTGTCACTCTGTTCCTCCCCCTGACCACTGAGTTCCTGAGAGTAGAAATACTTGGTTTCCAAAAAATCACAATTCATCATAGTAAACATACGACGAGTTTTTGGATTGTAACACCTATATCCTTTTTGAGTAACCCCATATCCCACAAATACACATTTTTCAGCACAAGGTTCAAGTTTATTACGATACGACTTTGGAATATGAACAAAAACTGTACATCCAAACACTTTAGGTTGTAGAGTAAGAGACGGCGGAAGCTTATGATATTCAGTGAGAACTTTCAAAGGGGTTTTCATATTTAAAATCTTTGTAGGAAGTCGGTTAATCGGATAAGTAGCAGTAGCTAAAGCTTCTGGCCAAAAAACGTTTTGGAACTAAGGACTCAATAATAAGTGCCCTAGTCATTTCTAATAGAAGCCTATTTTTCCTTTCGGCCACCCCATTTTGCTCTGGAGTATGAGGACAAGAGGTTTGATGAACTATTCCCTTGGATTGAAAAAATAAGTTCATTTGTGAGTTTACATATTCTCCACCATTATCTGTTCTCATAACTTGGATAGATTTTTGAAACTGAGTTTGAACCATATTATAAAAAGGGGATAATGGCATACGAATGTAACCACCTATGACAAAATGGTTATGTAATGTAGTGACCTACTCAGGTGGCTATATAATGTATGCACCTATGTTTTTTTGGCTATACTATGTAAGGACCTTTTTATTTGGGTCAATCAATGTAAGGACCTATGTATTTTTTTGGCTATACTATGTAAGGTCCGTACATATTTTACATAGTATAGCCAAAAAAACATAGGTGCATACATTACATAGTCACCCGAGTAGATCACTACATTACATAACCATTTTGTCATAGGTGGTTACATTCGTATGCCATTATCCCTATAAAAAGCAGTGAATCTATCATAAACTTCATCTTTGTTTTTCAAAAAATAAATCCAAGTCATTCTGGTGCAATCATCAACGAATATCACAAAATACTTGAAACTATGACCTCCAACAACTGGTGCAGGACCCCACACATCTGAATGAACTAATGAAAAGGGAATTGAACTCTAGTATTACGAGGTTTAAAGGTTTGCCTATGACTTTTAGCTAAAATGCAAGTCTCACAAACAATTGGCTTATTTAAAGGAAAATGTTTTGGAAACAAAGCATGCAAATAACTCACTGAAGGATGTCCCAATCTTCTATGCCACAACCATGCTTCTCTTTCACTTGATCCATGAGCAAGCATCACATTTCCACTTTCAGTAACTTCATCAACATAATACAGTCCCTCTCTCTCAGTGCCACGCCCAATAATCTGTCCCGTCCTGATATCCTGTAAAAGACAAAAAGTTGGATGCATGAGAACTGAGCAATTAAGTTCCTTTGTCACATGACTTATTGATAAAAGTTTATGTGACAACGAAGGAACATAAAGACAATTGGTTAAATTGATGTTTGGAAAATTTTAACGGTTCCCCCATTTTTAACATCCATTTTCCCTCGATTATAAGTTTTGAAAAAACTGAAAAATCAGATAACTCATATGTCATAGTATCGGTAGCACCACAATCGAAAATCCATGACCCATTTGATTTAGAGTAATTAGATTGGGCCATATGTACTTCTCCTTTAAATTTCGGTGGGCTCAAACTCATTCTATCCTTACCACTACTATAAGTGGTAACCAATGCGTCCCATAGTTCTTTGGAGGTGGAAAACTCGGTCAGATTTCCGGCAAGGTTTGGTTCGATATTCTGGATGAGCCACGAGAACACGATAAGGTCCTCTTGCTCCCAAGTTTCATACTTTTCTGATGATTTTTCTGGAGGTAAGTCGGTTAAGTGATTTAACAGATTCTTTGATTTTCCGCCTATGGCGACTCGAATCATTCGAGTCCATAAGGCGTAGTTTTGGCTATTTAACTTCAGATTTATCTGAAGATTATCGGAGAGTTTTGGAATTTGTGGTTGTTGATTAGCATTGTTTTGCAGAAAATTGGCTAATTGTAAAGCCAATTTCAAATCAGAGCCGCCGGGTTTATCGCCATGGTGGCTTAGGTTCTCTTTTGGTGATATTAAAACTTTAATAGGTAAATGATGATGTCAAATTTCCGGCTCTGGTTTCTTTTCTTGCGGTGTTCGAATTAGTTTCCCGACAGCAGCTCCCTTGGAGAAAAGTGTGCCCAAGTGAGAAAACTTTGTTTTGTCGGCTACCAAGAAAAACACTAGAATGAAAAGTTTTGTTTTGTCGGCTACAAAATAAATGGATTAATGATTATTAATAAAATAATCATAAGAAGAGTTAGTATTAATTGTTTTGAGGGCCACGAATTGTAGTTTGGTTTTTTTCCCAGTCGATCGAATTCTTTTTTTCTTTTTCGTTTTTCTACGGCTGAAATTTTTGTTTTAGTATTTTGATGATAATTGATCATTAGGGTTGTGGCTTTAATACCATGTAAACAAGTAGAAACACGAAAATTTAAAGGGATTTGATATTGATTTGTGATATCTATTACAACTTTTGGTTCATCTATTTATATAGAATTACTTATAAGTAAATAATAAATTAAAGGGTTTTCTTGTTGCCTAAGTTCTCTTATTCTAACAAATTCAGGCCTCTCCTTATACTAACCACTTCTTCCCCACTTCTTCCACTATTCATCAGCTTTCTCTCTCCTAGAACACCCCAAGAACACCCCCTCCTTATACTACCCACTTCTTCCCCACTTCTTCCACTATTCATCAGCTTTCTCTCTCCTAGAACACCCCAAGAACACCCCCTCCTTATACTACCCACTTCTTCCCCACTTCTTCCACTATTCATCCATTATTTTAATATTTCATTTTTTTTCACAAAATTAAACAAACACATTTTATTATAATTAAAACACATTACATTACTTAAAAATAAAAGAAAACACAAAATTAAAAAAAAACAGTACTTGATAAAAACACGAAATACATAATAATGATACGATTACTCTTCATCTTCATCATCTTTTATGGACATTTTTCCTAGGCCACGGTAAGCGCTTTCGTCGAGCCACCACTTGTCGTGTTGCGGGCATTTGACTTCCCACGTACTTTTGTCTTCCCCGCAATTGTCGTGGTACGATTCGGCCCAAGTGCATTGGTCACCCAACGTGTGACCGGCCTTAAAAACATCATCGACCACCTTCTTGACCTTCTTGATCTCATCCTGCAGAAACAAAGAATATGTCTCTTCGTGCTTCGAGACCTTGCGGCCTGGTGCTTGTATTGCCTCAACCTCTTGCTCGCATTGTCGTCTTTTCTCCCGTAGGTAACCCATGACCCCAGAGAGTTCAGTTTGATGGAGGATGTCCTCTTTGATATCAGCCATGATTCTTGTTTTCATCTCATCTTCGGTCAGACGAGGTCGGTGAACATTCTTTTTTGATGATGAGGACGCCATTTGTTTAGAAAGAGTGAGTGAGTTTGTAGAAGAATGAAAATTGGAATGGTGATGAAACTGAATTGTGCTCTGGGTTGGTATTTATAGAGTGACAATCCAGATAGCCGTTCAGGGACTGGAAGTGTAAATGTTTTTGAATTTTTGGCCGTTTGAGGGACTGAAAGTGTAAATATTTTGAATTCAAACGTTGGAGGGACTAATTGTGTAAATATTTTGAATTTTGAACGTTGGAGGAGCGTCTTTTAGTTGACCTATAAATACTGGATTCTTATCATATATTTCTGATCAAAACTCAAACTTTTATACATTGAAATGGCTTCTTCATCAAATGTGTAACACCCCGACTATAGCGGAAACACGAGATGCCACAGAACGACATGGTACAAAAGATTTAAGTAACAAACATCAACATAAAGTTTCAAATGCCATTCGAATTCAAAAGGTAACAAGTTCAAGTGGACGTTTAATAAACATTACATAACCAAATTCATAATCAAAGATCAAATGTTTGCGTTACTAGTCCAACATGCAACAAATAAACACATCGTCCAAGGAGCGGTCCAAAAGCTAACTTACTGCCCTAGACCTGAAAAGCATGAAGAAAAAGTGTCAACTACGAGAGTTGAGTGAGTTCATAGGATTACGCTAACAACACACATATATTTAATCCAATTCAAGAAAGAATATGTCATAAATTTCCAAGAATTCCATCACGCTGTCCATACCCAAACCGTATGTTCAATCCATAATTTCCATCCATAATATAATATCAATACCTCTGGGTCAATGGTAAGACTACCATGACATAATTTGATGAGATTGTTCTTGAGCCACTACTAAGACCGGTTATGTCCCAATAATCAAATATAATGTCCCAAATGATAAGATAATGATAAGCACATGCTGTCAATCACGTGCATAAAGATAACCAAGGGTCGTGCCATAGAGACGCCCATAAATATATAGTAGTTAGAGCACCGCGAGGCCAGACTGGCGATGAAGGTGACCACAAAGGCAGACCAAACATCCCACCGTTACCTATAATAGTGGATGAGGGGACAAGTCCTAGTTGCGCAACCCTCTAACTACAGGCCTCAAATGAGTTAATAGTAGTGTACAGAGGACCACCGTTTGACAGTACTCAAGCTCATCATATAACATATAACACGTTGAACATACAATATAATTCCCATATCATTATCATTATTTCAAAGAATCATTTCATAAGAGAAAGTCATTTTAATTAATCATGCTTTTCACCCCGCAAGTAAAACATATAAAAGAGTTTGAAAGGGGGGCTATGACTCACTTGATTAGAGAGTGAAAGGGGCTGATCAAACGCGATTCCTTCGCTAGATTTGTTGCGCCTCAAGCAAGCCTAAACCATAACGTATATATTCACGACGTAAGTTCGCGTGACATGAACTAGTGAGCTAGATCATGAGATGTATACTAGTAGACTTGCCCATCTTTGGTTGTTATTAGATTATGGAGTTTAAGTATATTATGATGCTCTCATTATATGGGTATAAGATATTTGGTGGTAGAAGTCGTTTTCTCATTATACGTTTTTGTACGTTTATTGGAATTTCGGTAGTTTGGCTTTGATTTATATGATTTCCATTGTATACTTTGCTTAGTAATAATATTTGACATTAGTGGTCTTATAATATTAATATTTATGTATATTTTTCTGATTTGTAATTATATGTTTAATTTAATATTATTTAATTAATTATTTATTCATTTTATTGATTTATTAATTAAATAATTCCTTAAAAATACTTTTAAGTGTCATAATTGCCTTTGTAAATTATGGATAATTTCATTTGAATTATCTTCTGATATATATGCTCCTTAATTTATAATTTCATGATTTATACTTTTATTTGTGTATTTTCCATTTATTTTAATAATAATATTTAATTAATTGTTTTTACTTAATTATTTATCTTTAAATTATGTAACACATGTCTCTTGCCTTTTAGCTATTTTTCTCCAGTAGGTTTTAGTTATTTTTATCAATGGTTAAGATGATTTAACTTCATTCTTGATTTACATAATTTATTTATTGATTTTTATGTCTTTTAATTACCATTTAAATTCAATAATTTATGGAAATTCTTAGAAATCATCACTAAACATTTTGGTCAAAAATCTCAGGCCTTTTAGGCAACTTTTATCCATACAAAATCATATCAATTCAACCTCTCTTGTGTCTTGCTCATTTTGAGGGTTTTATGATTAAAAATCGTTTACCGAAATAGTGATTTTAGCCTCATTTCTTAAGCAATTAAAGTGCTTCAAAATGGATTTTTATTCTTGTTTCATTATTTCCAGAAAGTTCATCATATTTTGGTGTCCAAAATCGTGAGAGTGGTGGTGGTGTGATATGTGCAATTTAGTGCTTTCGGTTAGTGATTATTTGACCCGAAAAGGTGGTTTTTGAGCTTGTTGTTGTCATGAACCAATAGATCTAAGTTTTATGCTTTTATTTCAACATTTTTTCAGTAGGTTTATCATATTTTCTTGGTCATAAGATTATGGTGCATGTGTGTGCTCAAAATGCATTTTTGCGTGTTTTCGGTTTGTGATTTCTAGCTTATTTTAACATGTTTTGATTCAAGCTTTATGTCCTTGATATTTTATAAATTTTTCCAGAATATTAACACTAATATTAACATATTTTTCACTTATAACAAGTCCATATCCATCTCATAATCCAACAAAAGATCCAACTTTCTTAAATCTAGCATATATGCATTCGAATCAACACTTTTTACTATCAACTTTTATAGATCTAACTTTCAACAATATAAAAACATCTTTTATATGAAAAATCTCAGAATATACTCTTCAAAATATACAAAAACATATAGATCTATCAACAAGAAAGTCACTTTAAAAGCTACTAATCTATAACCACACTTTTGGGTCTTAAACTTGTTGAATCCTTGGATCTTTCTTCTTAGATTCGACATGCATGAGCATGGAAAGAAAGATCCTATCAACTTTGCCCTCATTAAGTGTATATTACAAAGAAAACAAGAAGAAAGTATGAGTTTTTGATAAAACCTTTGAATATAAACAAAAACGAGATTAGATCTAGTAAAAAGGATGAAGATTATACCCTCTTGAACTTGGTTTTGGATGATGAAAGAGGGCAGATTTTCGTGGCCTTCAAACCCCTATAATACCTTGAATCTAAGCCTAGAACAACCCTTGAACCTTGCTTGTATTAACCCTTTATTAATCTAACTTAAAACCCTTATTATTAGTAAGTGTTTACTTGATTTTTGATGGTGTTTTTCTTTGTTCTTGATGGTGGCCGAAAATGAGAGGGAGAAAAGAAGAGATGGAGAGTTTTTCTTGAGAGAAAAGAAGAGTGTGTGAGAAAGGAGTGAAGAGTGTGAGTTCCAAGACTTGAAATGAAGTGTATGTAGTTTGAAATGGCATGTGAGGTGTGAAGGGGGGGGGGGGGGCGGCCTCATAAGGGCATGGGAAGGGTTTTGGTATTTTTTTTTTTTATATAAAAATTATGTATATAAGGTGTATATATATTTGTTAGGTGTATGTATATGTATTTGTGTATGTATTATAAGGTAAATTGTATTAGTTTGTA
This sequence comes from Erigeron breviscapus, assembly GCA_034093135.1. Classification (NCBI taxonomy): domain Eukaryota; kingdom Viridiplantae; phylum Streptophyta; class Magnoliopsida; order Asterales; family Asteraceae; genus Erigeron; species Erigeron breviscapus. Next base: position 24,803,624 of record CM067172.1, on the reverse strand, counting down.
GTATAAGTTGATGTTTATTCTAGCATGTGCATATATGTATATATGTCATGTATAGGTGTGTGTATGTACATATTCTTGTATTTTTGATTTGTTACATAACCCTTAATTTATAAGCTTGTATTTATTTTACGCATATAAATATATACTTGTTGTTATTTAACCACTTTTATGCACATATTAGTTTATAATTATACTTTGAGATGGAAATCTTTATTCTCATGTCATATTTACTTAAATTGGTTTGATGATTGATTTGTTGGACATTTATAAGGAATTTTTGATGGTTATCTCAACTTGTGAGACTTACATTATTATTTAGCTACTTTGATTGATCATCAATAAAATTTTGTTCAATGGTACTTTATAATTCACATTTAGAGTTGAACAATAGCTTTAGATTGCTAGTTTAGGGGCATTATCTACTAGCTTCAAGTATAACTATGGCTTGTGAGATCAACGGCAACATAACTAGCACATATATAATATTTAAAAAGTAGGGTTGTTACAAATGTCCCTAACTGAAAACCACCAATGACTGTCGATCAAGTGAATGAGAGTATCATGGCTGATATCCTCGACCACCAAAGGTTCAAAGAGGAACTGGTTGCAGTTGGTCGAAAACTAAAAGCGAAGAAGCAATGGTGTCGATAACAAATCGATTATATACAAACCGGGTATTGTACTGATCTTGAGTGTCAATACTTATTTGCAGGGAAAGATCGACAAGATTCAAATTGCTATGGAACAACTTGCTTGCGCGGTCATCACCTTGGACCATTTGATCATAACTGCCAAAGCAGTTTATGAGATGAAGAAATAAGTTTGTCTTTTAATAATGTGTTCTACGAACTATTATGTTGTATGTTTCTCTTTATTAAGTTTGTAATGTTTTTAAAATTATGAATAAACTTCTGTTCTCATTAAATTATCAAGTAGACATATTTTATTAAAAAACTTAAAAACATTACAATACTTAATGACAATACATAATTCAAACTACTAAAACACGCTTAATAAAACTACTAAAACACACTTAATTAAACTACTAAAAAACACTTCATAATTCAGAACAATTAAAAAGGAACCATGATAAGCTCCCTGAAGCAGTGCTCGTATCTGAAGCCCATTCCATGCTTCTCCCGGTATAGCTGATGCGCCGTTGCATAATACTGCTCATCATCGCCGGGCCTCCCCTGTGCATTCAAGTTCGAGAAAATTGCCTCAAACTGCTTACATTCCTTCCGAATTTTGGTCCAGTGACCTACTAGTTGAGCCTTGCTTCGTGGTCCTTCAGTGGTGTCCCTGTTGAACATTTCAGTAACGTCGTTCCAAAAGGATTCGCCGGGATTATTCATTTCACACCTACCCGTAACAGGGTCCGGTCTCCTTAACATCCAACACCTCGACAAACAAAGATCTTCTGATTGAGTCCACCCACTTCTAGACATTGTTAATGGAATGGTTTATGGAAAATGGTTTATGAAATGGTTGGAGGAAGATGAAAATGAGTTGAAAGAAATAAGTTGTGATTTGAAATGGTAGTGTGAAGTTGGGAATAAATAGGGGTTTGAAAAAAAAAAAATTAAACAAAGTAGCCGTTAGTTTTGATTTAGGATTAAAAAAATGTTTTTTTTTTAAATTTGCAACGGAAACCAAATTGGGCCCCACTTTCTTCTCCTTTGCTGCGTCTGAAGTTGGAAGGAACCGGACGCACGCCTGGACGCAGGCGGTGCTAATACCGGCCATCCTTGAACGTGCGTCGGACGCCCCAAAACGCGGGTATAAGGACCGGCCTTAGAAGTAACAAGTCATGAAGATTTGTGAACATATAAAAGCAATAATTCTCGTATAGATATAACTTGTTTTAAGGCTTCTAAGTTGGGATGGTTCTGAAGTCCGTTTTGACCAGAGGGTAGTTTAGGTGTGAACTTCGTTTCAGGTTGATGTCCGTACGTTTTCAGAGTAAAGGTCGTATGAGTCAATCCCGCTTTGAGAATGAAGCTCGTTTCCGTGATAATGAGTTCATGATAATATCGCCCTAATAAAATAATATGCATATCCACGTACAAATCAAATTTATTCATCAAAATGGTGACATGCACCTTTAAATACATAATTAATTTAGAGCTGCTTTCTAAACTAAAAAAGTGGTACTAGTGAAATATGTTGTTTTGGATATTGATTTTTATGTTGAATATTTGTGTCTGAATCTAATGAAATGTGGGTTAATTTAAGTATCCATGTAGTTACTTTATATAACATCCATGACGCATGTACTTTTTGTTGCATCCTGAGTTTTCCGCCTTAGTCGGGTGTGACAGAGAGACCTAGGGTTTTGTGTGTGAAAGTTTCTAAAGGTTTTGATCTGATCATATGACATATGAAACGTGATTTGTGCCCTATTTATGCTGGAACAACTTTCAAAACTTAACATTCTAAGCTCTTGCACTTCCTTACAACTCGTTTTGTCACTCAATTGCTCGTTTAACGCATACGGGCACACTTAACGACTCTTAAATCTTATCGGGAACACTTAATGATTTAAGTTATCACTATTAAACATTATTTTCATTACTTTAATCACTTTAGCATATATCCCACATTAATCATTCAATCATGTAAAAACACATATAAAGCACACATTAACTAACGGTCACAAACATGTTAGCGGTTAATGTCTACAAATTTTGGGATGTTACATATCGTAATGAGGAGGTTTTTAACAACGGGAATCATCGAAAAGAGTCACTAATTGACTTCATTATTGCCCAGTCGCATATGTGGTATTCAGCTAGGTGTAAAAAGAATTGTAGCATGACTCGTGCTTTGTTGTGCGAGTCATGTTCCGAGTCACGAGTCACAAAATAATTTTTTTATTTTCAATTTTTTTAAAAAAACATAACTTTTTTATATGCTTTTAAATTTGATTTTATTTAATAATGTTTACTAGTTTTAGCTTAATATATCAATACAATACTATATTTCTACAATAAAAACTCATATATAATTATAAAGTTTTATTTTATCAAATATATTGCTTCTTACGATTCGATTCACATTTCGGGTCATGGGTGTATTAGGGGAGAAGATTGGGGGTGTATCTACTATTATTTTACTTTACTTACTAGTACTATATATATAATATTGAAAAGTGAATATAAGGTTGTCTCATACCTAAGCTTAAGTATGAACCCTCATATATGAATTTTTTACTATTTGTTGTATAATAATTAAATTACATGACCCCATGAATTTTATGGTTTAAAAAAAGAGGAATGCTAGAATGACAAACAAAATACAAACAAATTTTTACAAACTCATGATACACCAATAAAAATCAAGAAGAGAAATAGGAGAGAGAACACAAAATCAAATATCATTGGTACAATTCACATGCCATGTCAGTTTGTAATAATATGTTTGTAAAAAGTTTGTAAACATAGCATTTCTATTTAAAAAATGATATGTGAGATGTTCCATACCTAAGCTTAGGTATAGGACAACCTTATATTCTCTTCCAAATATATATATATACATAGAATAATAAAATGAAAGAAAGATAACAAGAGGAACAAAGAGAGCAAACCCTACCTAAAATCATCGAAAAGAAAGAGAAAAAAAATAAAAATAAAAGTAACAAATCCTACCTAAATCAACAAAATAATTGTGCAGGAAAATGGATGATGAGAAGGTGGAGTTTATTAGGTCTGGTGAAGGGGTCTATAATTATATAAACAATTTTTACAAACGGATTAACGGTGCTGTTTGTTTTTCTTCTGAAAAGATTATGAAATTTATAATCAAAAACAACGACGACGACAACGAGTACAATATTTTCCCACTTCCAACATTTGTCCACCATTTTGATGAGCGTTCATTTTGTGATAATTTTCCCCATCATTAGGTCGCATTTTAATGTCTAAATGAGTTAATATTCATGAACTGTTGGTACTTAATGGATTCTATATAAACGCAGGTTCACGGAAGATGCGAACGAGGGTGAATGACATCTATCAACTCAACATGAAGGCCGATGAAGTTACAAGACACAAGGAGGCGAAACGGGAGTCAAACGAAGAAGATCTGGAAGACGCAGGAGCAGCCAGCGCCGCTTGTATCATTACTGAAGACCCCATCGCCGCTGGGCGGCCCAGGTCCAGATTCGACTTTTGCCTTATAAATAGAACACTAAACCCTCAAACCCTAAGAGAGAGCAGATTTCAGCCACCAAGTTGACAGCCAAGAACCCTAGGTCGAATTTTGCAGATTTTCAAGAGGACTTGGAGCTTCTAACACCTCTTGATCTTCATCTTCAACCTAGATCTATTATCTTTCTTTATTTTCTAGGGTAAACAATGTCTTTTCTTTCAGACTTTGTTATTCCTTTAATAATGTCCGGCTAGTAGGCTGAATACTTGTTTGGATTGATGTGATCATGTAGACTTTTATTTATCTTATTTTATTAGTTAGATTTGTTGGATTGTGATTACTGTTTGTCGTAGATCCATGGTTAATGCCTTCTTCGTATTATTATAGGTTCTATATCTGAATATATAAGTTTAATTCTGATGATCAATCTATAATCATACACTAGGAATAATATATAAAGATGGAAAACACTAATCGGTCTTTAATTAGATGTAAAAGGTGATTCAGTTCTAACAGACGGATCCAGAACCATAGTAATTAGAACAAGTTGAACATGAAGCTTAACAATGTTAGACGCGATCTAGTGACATGGAAACGTGCATTATGGTCACCGGAGGGAATTATTATCTGGTCATGACTTAAGAGCCGGGTATAGCTAAAGATGAATCAGTAACACAAACTTAGGTAATAAAGCTTAAACAATGAATCTAATGAGAATTTGTTTAAAGAATAGTGTGAGTCTAACGACAACACTACTTACATAGGTGAAGCGAATATAGGGAGAATCTAAGCCGTGAATAAGTTTTCCAACAAACTAGCAATAAATAGGATAATAATTGTCATATGCATGTGATCGGAGATGTCAAACAAGTATTTATTTTTAATCACTGTTTCTGCTTTTCAATTTTAGTTACTAGGTTAAAAGAGGCTTCTCGCTACACCAAGCGGTTGCGGCCTTTTATTTTGCTTTTAATTGTTTTTAGTAGTTTAAATAGGAAATCGTGACAACCCACAACCGCTAGAATTACACATTTTATTAGACTAGGTAGTGCAAGCGTCCCTGCGAACGATCATGTACTTATCACTTACTATACTACACTTGACCGGGTTCTCTGCCCGTAATTGTGTGTTTAGTTTGAGGTATAGACTTGTACAAGATTTTTATAATTTTAAAAACCAGTGTTAGTTTTCATATTAAAAATCATTTTTGTTTTTCTCAAAAATAAAACACATCACCTTTCACGTAAACCTCTTTTATTTATATTTAATTTTTCCTTTTCGAGTTTTAGTAGGTTACAAACTAGGACATGCATATAGTTCATTATATAATACTAGTCAAATACCTGTGCGTTGCAGCGGCAACAATTTATAAAATATCAATTGCGAGTCAAACTAATACCAAACTATAAAATATCAGATGTCAAGGGTGTTTGACACTAATCCAAATATTAAACGTTTTGGCGTTATCGAACTATAAATCTCGTATTAATAATTTGAGAAAATTACATTTTTCGTCCCTCAACTTGGCAAATTTCACAGTTTTGACCCTAAAGTGAATTAATTACAAAAAAACCCCTAAAGTTGGTCGTTTTTTCATTTTACACTCCGCGACCTAACGGAGTTAGATTTTGGCCGTTAACCCTTACACGTGCCAAACACGTGAGGGCATTTCTGTCATTTTCACCTTTAAGACCAAAAATGAAAAAATATACAACTTTAGGGACCAAAAGTGAAAACATATACAACTTTAGGGACCAAAAACGTAAAATAATTAAAATTTGGAAAATGAAAAAAACGAGTTCGGATATGATGGTGTTACGGGTCAAATTCTCAAAGGGGTTATGTTTCTTAACACATTCTGAAACTAATACAAGTGGTCCTTGGTCACATTTCAGATTAAATCATCCAAACACCCAAATTAGGGTTTATATATATATAAATTAGGTCAAAATGGGTTCTTATGAAAACTGTTGATTTTTGGATCGGTTTGGGGGATAAATTGTGTTTGTTCAAGTCCATCTCGATCATCAACACTCGAAAGCTGGCCCAATTCCTTCACCAATCGATTTCACAGCTTCAATTTGGGTTTATTGCTTAAGAGTCAAGTTTGACTAAAAAGTCAAACTGCCATGTTCTTCATTCATACCCAGAAACCCCTCTTTGATTCTGCCCCAGCGTAAATTACGTCCATGGGGGCGTAGCTTACTCCTCTCTGCATCTTCGATTCCATCCTTACGCCTGAAAGCTTCTGTTTACGCCACTTTCTGCTTCATCAGACGCCATTTTAGCCATTTGCAGCCCACCGTAACTTACGGTGGGTACTGCCGTACCTTACGCCAGTTAACCTTGTGCTACCGTACCCTACGCCCCTCTTGACCGTCCTTTACGCTGGTTGTACTTTGACCCGCCGTAATCTACGCCACCACCACCGTAATTTACGGTGGTGTAGATTCTTGAATTTTCAGAATTTCCAGGAGGGTTTTCTAATTCATGGGTAGTTCTGATGTGGGCTCATTGGTGTCGAATAAGAATTTGAGAAGAGTTCTAGAGGGAATAGAGAAAGGGGATCGATCAAACAGGAGATAAACCAGAATATGAATAATTATGTATTTATATATTAAACTAAATATATATTTGTATTTATGGGCCCCACTTCTAGGGCTGTGTCGTTTTCTTCTGGGCTTTCCCTCCGTCCCCTTTTGCTGTCAAAACAATTGTTGGATAGACCAATCCAAACTCATATATGTATTTAATTACAAATTTTAATTATTTTACGTTTTTGGTCCCTAAAGTTGTATATGTTTTCACTTTTGGTCCCTAAAGTTGTATATTTTTAATTTTTGGTCTTAAAGGTGTATATTTTTCACTTTTGGTCCCTAAAGTTGTATATTTTTCACTTTTGGTCCCTAAAGTTGTATATGTTTTCATTTTGGTCCCTAAAGTTGTATATGTTTTCACTTTTGGTCCCTAAAGTTGTATATGTTTTCACTTTTGGTCCCTAAAGTTGTATATTTTTCACTTTTGGTCCCTAAAGTTGTATATGTTTTCACTTTTGGTCCCTAAAGTTGTATATGTTTTCACTTTTGGTCCCTAAAGTTGTATATGTTTTCACTTTTGGTCCCTAAAGTTGTATATGTTTTCACTTTTGGTCCCTAAAGTTGTATATGTTTTCACTTTTGGTCCCTAAAGTTGTATATGTTTTCACTTTTGGTCCCTAAAGTTGTATATTTTTCACTTTTGGTCCCTAAAGTTGTATATGTTTTCACTTTTGGTCCCTAAAGTTGTATATGTTTTCACTTTTGGTCCCTAAAGTTGTATATGTTTTCACTTTTGGTCCCTAAAGTTGTATATGTTTTCACTTTTGGTCCCTAAAGTTGTATATTTTTCTTTTTGGTCCCTAAAGTTGTATATGTTTTCACTTTTGGTCCCTAAAGTTGTATATGTTTTCACTTTTGGTCCCTAAAGTTGTATATTTTTTCATTTTTGGTCTTAAAGGTGAAAATGACAGAAATGCCCTCACGTGTTTGGCACGTGTAAGGGTTAACGGCCAAAATCTAACTCCGTTAGGTCGCGGAGTGTAAAATGAAAAAAACGACCAACTTTAGGGGTTTTTTTGTAATTAATTCACTTTAGGGTCAAAACTGTGAAATTTGCCAAGTTGAGGGACGAAAAATGTAATTTTCTCTATTATTTTATTTAAATATGTTAAAAACGTGGCCATTAGTATATGAATTATTGATAAGTAAAAACGTAGACTGGTTTAGTTTAATATTTTAATACCTCACTAAAAATTAATAATCAGTTGTATTAATGGTGATGACAATGGTTTGCCTCACTTTTCCCTTCCCCTCACTTCTAATCAATCCTCTTATGGCACTTCATCTTCCCCTCACTCACCCCATTCAATTATTTTGCCGGCATTCGTTCTCGTCATTCACCCATCACTACAATTCCATTTTATTTAAACTTAAAATTTCATTAAACTAAAATAAATTACACAATAGCAAAAACATGAAAATAATACATAAATTATTAAAAGGGGAATGAATAATCATTTTAATTTATAAGCCTAAAAATTCTCCTAATTCATCAGATGATGACATGTGAAAATATAAGGGGTAAGAATAGGAAATTCATATGATTTTAGGAAGATTGATCATTTTCCTTATTAAAAACATTAGAGCACAAGGAGTTGGGGGTTTGAATTTATTAACCCTCTCAAATTCAACCAATAAAATCAATACAACCCATTTTAATCTCTAACCATTTTTACGGCGCTCCAAATATTTTCCATCCTCCCAAATTTTATTTTTCTTTTCTTCTTTTTAAATTAAACTTAAGTTTAATATAAAATTATAACATTTTATTTATTTATTATAAATACTATAATAATTGACGAATAACAGTCCTCAATTTCTCAAAATTAGTTAATTCAACACATGTCTAAATTAATTTACACTTTTTGGTTATTCATCCTCAATTTACACTTTAACCCAATTTACAAATAATTAATATTTTATTGCATAATGTCTATCTAATAACAAAATATAGCTAAAAGTTAGAGATGTTACAACATTTGGATTAATACGAATTAATATTTATATCAATATTTATTTTATATTATTAATTGTAATCAAACTAATTGTAATATTGTTGTTATTAGTAAATGTAATCAGACTATTATGAGTCCCAAATATAGATGGTTAAAACCCAACTGGCAAGTAATTCTAACTGGAAGTAGACCAGTTCAGAATACGATCCAGATATGGATAAACAATAAGGTAAAGGTACTGAAAGTAAATGCAAGAAACAATAAGTGCTGAAACTATATAAATAATATGTATATTTCAAGTATGTAGCATTGAGACACGATGTACTTTTTCAATGTATTTGATTTATTGATATAAACAAATACAAAGGTTGTTGCGGAACAAAGATAAACACCCAAGTGTAAATATCTAAACAACCTAGAAATACAAGTGATCTAATAACTTGAAAATACTCGTAAGGATTACTTAGAGTATATCTCACAAGTTGCAATGCTAAAGTTTCAAGCATTTTGCAAGTTGTGAGAAGCCTTTATATTTATAGGCAAGGTTCATGCTGATGTGGACCAGGCCGTACAAATATGGTTGGGAGCATTTAAGGATTTAAAGTCAATTCCTTAACATGCGTACTTTTAAGGTTTAAGTGTGAAAGTTATTGATGTGACTTTTCACACTTTATTCCCAACCTTTTACTCAACCTTGTACTTGTTAATAGTTAAAGCTATTAACTGGGTAAAGGTTAGTAAAGTAAAAGGGCTTCCTCGTAATCAGTGTAAAGTGTTGTAAGTACTTTACACTGAGATGCTTCAGTCTTCGATCAGGTAGAATCAGCTTCTGAGCTCCACATCTGAGCTGATTCTCTTTCTTCAGTCTTCAGTCTTTGACTTCAACTGAATGGTATTCTGATACGTTGATCTGAACTGAAGTCAAGCTTCAGTGAAATAATTCTGAACGACATTAGAATTCTGTACAAGTATTCTTGTAACACCCGACATTTAAAAATATGGGTTTTCAAAAACTTTCACCTAACGGTGTCAAATTGCGGAAGAAAAGACTTTAAAAGTCAAAACCGATAAAAACTGTTCGGTTTCTACATTTAGTTGGTGTTACATGCAATACCATCAAATAGTTTAAAATGAAAACCCAACGGTTGCCCAACACAAAACAACCGTTCAACAATACTACATACATTCGACATCAAGTACGAAATGTGAATAAATGTCTAAAGAGATAATCGTCTATGGGTAGCTAAGTCCTCCTGCATGCATCTACCCAACTCTCACTCTTATTCCTGCACCAACTAGTCCTTGAAGCTAAACCTGAGGGAACAACCACATTTAAGAAACAAGTGTTAGCTAACGAATTAGCTAAGTAAGATAACACCATATTATTAGAACATTTGTCCAATTAAAACAATCTTCATTATTAGACAAGTTTATTTAGGCACAACACACATCACACGTTCACACATAACTGCATATCAACTTCATATCAATTAGGATGAATCACCCTAAATGTGCCTATCCTGCATTACTTCTTTACACACGTTTAACCACATAACTACTTTCTACATTGACTGCTTTACTACATTTTAACTGCTTTACTACATTAACTGCTTTACTACATTAACTGCTTTACTACGTTATTAACTGCGTTAATGTGTAACATAAGTTACACCCGACTAGATGACAAACCCCACACGGTTGTACATCAAGCGTCGTTAGGGAATGGCAAGCCAATCCCGGAGTAATCCGTATATGGAGGCGGGTCAGACCCCTCGTATTACTCGCCCTGCATTAAATGACCATGTTGCAAGGAGCCACCCAAGCAACCTACGTCAACGCACTTAGCCGGGCTAGGGCAAGTACGGGTTAAGCTTAACACTTTCCTGCATCAAAGTTTAACGAGCTCGATCCTGCGTTATTTAGTTTAGGTGACTGCATTACCTAAACATTTACTACGTTTACTGCTTTTACGTTTGGGCCCTTAAACGTGCACGTGACATGGCAACTTAGCAAGTCTAGTGTACTAGATGAGCAAGCCATACAAACATGCACATAACAACATAAAACTACATCACACTGCATATTACTTCATATCATAAAACTACATTATTCTTCATACGTTACACTACATCAACCAATAACAGCATATTCTGCATCTCATAACATCACAAATTACTGCATATCATAACACTACATTATACTTCATACATAGCACTACATTCTACGTCATATCATAACATGCACTACATTACATATCATGAGGGACTGCATTTCAGGTCTCATAGTCAACTTCATAACCCATATCACCTCCCGTGTAACCCCATATACCCATAACAAGATAAGTTACCAATTGGGAAGTTATAATTATGAAACCATTCTTTTCGTTGAACCCTCAGCGTGACAAAAGTAGTGTATCTTACCTCGGCGTAGTTCACAACAATCACAACCAGTCACTGTGTAAGCAACTATGCTCGTCTACCTATAATTAGTAAACGATCATTAGACAACTACATACTCACGTCATTAAGGTCAATAACTAGACCACACACTTTAAAGACTCACTTTAGTTTCAGGTCTAATCTACGTGTCAAACGACGTTACGATTCAAAAGTTAACATTTTCTGAAAATTGATGAGTTGCGCCGCAGCTCAAGCCCCAGTTGCGCCGCAACACCTTATGCTGCGCCGCAACCTATCTTTCTGGAATTGAGTTGCGCCGCAACTCCCCTCCGACCTGCACTTTTACAAAATTGTTTTTTTCAATCCATCACGACCCTATTCGACTCCAGGTCTATAATACAGATTCAATACACCATAATCCTTCATATTTAGACCCTTACAACGTATTTCAACCATTAATTACACCAAATATGGCTTTAATCCATCAAAACCACCATTAATCTTCATTAAACGATTTCACCAAAACCCTATAATCAATCCTAATGACTCATATAATCAAAAGGACCAGAAATCAATAACATAATACCTTCTTTACCTGTAGATCACTAGAGGGATGCAAATCACTTGACAAAACACACCCGAATCACACGTAGGAAAGCTTTTCGGCTTGCTATTGATGGAGGAATGCTATGGGAATGGTTAGGGCTTGTTTAGAGAATGCAATGGCTGCAAATTATGACCTAATGACACCCTCTCAATTCCTAATCCCGTTTTTGACTTTCCTCCTATGTCAAAACTAGTCCCTAAGCTTCCTAATCCTTCATTATTGGTCACAAACTACTTTATTGACCATATACTTCATTAATCCTTCATTAAATGTCACTACATGGACATTAACCTTCATATTACACACATTTATACTACATTAACATTTAGGCTTACAAGCCTCACACATAACACACAATAACTACATATAAGCATTAAATCTAAAATAGACTTAACGACACACATAATGTTGACTTAACGGCATTAGTCAACTAGTAAAGAAAAGTTTGGGATGTTACAATTACCTCCCCCTTAAGAGGATTCCGTCCCCGGAATCTCATCAGAAAGGAACAACTCCAGATACTTCTCCTTCATTACTGCTTCAGTTTCCCACGTTAAGCTTTCTCCATGATTATGCTTCCAATTTATCAACACAAGGTCAATCACTTTTCGGCGTAACTTCTTTTGCTTCCTTCCAAGTATCGCTACCGGTTCATCTACTATTCTCTTCATTGGGTCAATACTCACATCTTCAATGGGAATCACACTTGACTCATCGGCTAAGCATTTCCTCAAGTAGGATACATGAAAGGTGTTGTGAATTCCATCCAATTCTGGAGGTAATTCCAACTGATATGCTACATCTTTAATGCGCTTCAGGACTTTAAAAGGTCCAATGAAACGTGGACTCAACTTTCCCTTCTTTCCAAATCGTATGACTCCTTTCCATGGTGACACTTTTCAGCATCACTAAATCACCAACATTGAACTCAATCGGTCTCCTCTTCTTATCTGCATATGATTTCTGTCTTTCTCTAGCCACACGTAAAGCTTCTTTAGCTACATCAACTTTTTCAGCCGTAACTTCAACAATTTCAGGACCGGTTAACTGCTTTTCACCGGGTTCCATCCAACAACTTGGAGTCCTACATTTCCTTCCATATAACATCTCAAATGGTGGCATTCCAATACTTGCATGGTGACTATTGTTGTAAGCAAACTCAATCATCCTCAAATGATCATCCCATGCTCCACCATATTCAAGTATACACGTTCTCAACATATCCTCCAAGGTTTGAATAGTTCTCTCACTTTGCCCATCGGTTTGAGGGTGATAGGCGGTACTCAAATTTATTCTACTACCCAACTCTCGTTGAAGACCCTTCCAAAAGTTTGACACAAACCTCGAGTCTCGATCCGAAACAATAGATAAAGGAACTCCATGTTTCGCAACTACTTCATCAATGTATAACTTTGCCATCTTCGTTAAAGGCACATCTTGTCGGGTAGCTAGAAAATGGGCACTCTTCGTCAATCTATCTACAATCACCCATATCATATCATTCCCTTTCGGCGTTTTAGGTAGCTTCGTTACAAAGTCCATGGTAATATGATCCCATTTCCACTCGGGAATGTCTAATTGATGCAACAAACCATACGGCTTTTGATGGTCCATTTTCACACGTGCACATGTCAAACACTTTGCTACAAAATGTGCTACTTCTCCTTTAATATCCGGCCACCAATAAATCGGCTTCAAATCTGCATACATTTTGGTGACACCGGGATGAACCGAATATCTACTTCTATGGGCTTCCTCAAGGATCAATTCTCGGTTACCACCAAGCAATGGCACCCAAATTCGACCCTTGTATGTTTTGAACCCACGGCTATTAGTCTCCATCATAAGACGTTTCTTCTTTCCAATGCTTTTTTTTGTCAATGTTATCCTTCATTAATGCCCTCGCTTGTGCTTCTTTAATTCGATCAAGTGGCCCCGACTTGGCTTGAACTTGCATGCTCATCAACTTACAAGAAGAACTTTGCACCTTCCTACTTAGTGCATCCGCAAGGTGGTGTGCTGCCTACATAAACCACGTTAATTAGCCGGGAGACCATCACAATAAGCCTCAACTCTCAAGTTCCCACATACTCTTCCAAGAATTTCTCCTTAAATGTACCCCAAGGCATCACCGCTAGTACCTCGGGAGCTATTGACACCGCAGTAGCCCTCCACCAATTACGGGCATTCTTCTTCAGCATTCGAGTTGCACACAAAACCTTCATGTCATCAGGACAATAACATGAAGCAAAGACCACCTCAAAGTCCGCTATCCACTCCCTTGCACCAACTGCATCTTGTGTACCGTCAAAATCCTGAGCACCGCATTTCTGAAACTCTCGTATTTGAAATTGGTAGTACGAGGAGCAACCACTACACGAAGCTCCACCACGTTACCTCCACCATTCACTCCTGCAACAACATTTTCAGGAGCAACCTGCGACCTCACATTAGATGGCTCAGCTTCATTAAAGGGATTAGAGTTATTCTCATCGGTTTGCTCATTCCGACGCAAGTTAGCTTCTCATTTCAGCATCACTTTCGGCCCTTACTCAAGCCAATTCTTCTTCATTCGGATCAACACAGACACGGTCTCACTGTAACACCCGTCATTTTAAAAACCTGGATTTCAAAAACTTTTGCCAAACGGCGTTTAAAACATAGCGGAAAAGGATCACTTAAAAACTGCCCCATCCGTAACAGATGGTACCTTTCATTAAAGTTTGGTGTTACTAATAGCATCATCGTAATAGTCAAAGTAAAATCCAAGTTATGGCACTAACATAATTGCCATCAACACTACAAGAGACATAAATCATAACTAAAGTAGCTGAACATATGGCTATGGGTAAAGTCTAATCATAGGGAGACTAATGCTAATCTTCCTTTATTCTTCTACCCATCTCACGATCCACGCACTTCACTAGCTTATACCTGCTTATCCTGAAGGACACAACATTTTCATAAAAGCAAGTGTTAGCTAATAAAATTAGCTAAGTAAGATACACACATTTTGATAAAACGTTCTTCATTTTACTTTCATAAAACCTCGTCATATTTTACTTATCAAACGTAACCACATTACATATCATCCACAACAATCATAGATCAACCCATACATCCCTTTTCCCACATTGTATCACATTTCATTTCATATCAACATAGACTTACCACTTAAGCATAACTTCATATCATATCTTGGCATTTCACACATAAACTTGTCACACGTATTCATATTAGTACATATTCTCACGTCACATTGTGATCTCACACGTAAAGCACATATATTTCTTTCACACATATCTTATTATCAACTTATTCAGCTTAATCAAATTCATTTCACGTCTTACATATCACACATAAACTTGTCACACGTATTCATATTAGTACATATTCTCACGTCACATTGTGATCTCACATCGTAAAGCACATATATTTCTTTCACACATATCTTATTATCAACTTATTCAGCTTAATCAAATTCATTTCACGTCTTACATATCACACATAAACATATCGCACATATATGTATAGCACATGTAGGATATATACTCCTAATTGTGCCTATGCATCGTTCTTGTCACATGTCACAACACATCTTATTAAATCCCACATCACATTGTAATCCCATGTCTTAACTTACATGTACATCTTTCTCACATATTCTTATAGTTATCTTCATCAACTTATTCCCACATCTTACATCTTTAATCAATTTACATATTACGCACTAGCTTTACAACTAGCACGATTTCCCACGTCTTACGCACTAGCATTACAACTAGCACGGTTTCCCACGTCTTAACTTTCAGGAAAGGCAATGCCATTTCCATAGTATCCCGTCATGCTTTTAACATTGGTGGTTAGTCACTCCACCCGGAAATACTAGTCCCATGTAACTATGCCGCAAGGAGCCACTCAAGCGACCACGTACGCACTAGCTTGGCATAAACTAGCACGGGTTAAGCTTAACACTTCCCACGTCAATCTCACGTATTTAGCTATAGCATCTCACGTATTTAGCTATAGCATTTCTCACGTATTTATATCTTTCTTACTTTTACGCACTAACACTAAGGCTAGAACGATTTCCCACATTTCACACTTCACTTTTACATTAGGTATATTCATTACCTAACTAATCCCACATCTACTTTAACGTTTAATCCCACTAACGTGCACAACTCATAACATTTCTTACGTGTATCTAGTGAACTAGACATTATCACACTTAAGTCTCACATATAATTCATAACGTATCATCATCAAATCATAACATCAACATCATTAATCCCACATCTACTTTAGTATTTAATCCTACTAACGTGTACATATCATAGCATTCCTACGTGTAACACACTTAAATCCCACACATCAGCCATCATATGACAATCATCAAAGCATATCATTTGACATTATCATTATCACAACACATATCATAATCATTTCATGGCAGTATAATTATAATCAACATACTACATATGCATATAACCACTTTACTTTAAACGTCATCATTTCATAATAAGCCACTTCATCATACATACATTCCCATATAACCTCCCGCATAACCCGGAAAACCCAACACATATAAGATAATCCGATTAAGAGGTTAATTAAAAGAAAACTACTTTTGTTGTGCCTCCAGCGTGATAAAAGACATGTATCTCACCTCAATGGAGTACTCAGCAATCACAAATGTGTTTACCGTGCTTGACAAATAAAAGGGGGTGCAAAACTTGATCAAAACACACTTGATGATGAAATCGAACAAGGAAATGATTATGGCAATGAGTGGTGGTTAGGGCTCAAATATGCTTTTCCATTACATTTGAGATGGTATTTATACATGAATTTGTAAGATAACTATGGAAAGCTTTGAATACGTTTGACTGTTTGACTTTGACTGTTGACCGTTGACTGTTTGACTTTGACTGTTGACCGTTGACTGTTTGACTTTGACTGTTGACCTGTTGACTAATTTCGTTCTTGTTAACAATTAGAAGCTAATGACCTGATCCAAGACCCTAATCTGCATAAAGCACATAGTAACTAACGGTCATTAACGACAAGTTAACGGTCAACGTCAAAAGTTTTGGGATGTTACAATTCTCCCCTCCTTAATAGGATTCTGTCCTCAGAATCATCTCATGATATCAACACCTCATTTCTCTTCTCACTACTTCCCACACACGTATAGTCAACGTTTTACCATATTTACCACTTAAAATTCAACCACATTTCCAACCATTTCCTTTTCATCTCCTTCCTTTCATGTCTTACATTAATCAATGTGAATACCGTCAAATGAACATGCCCGCATCATGATACATTTATAATTATGTTCCGGACCATAATTATAACTATATCATTCCTCACACGTGTACCTTTAACTATATCCACACATCTTAATGTCCAACATTCCCATCTCAATCCATCATAGCATATTTATACTAACTACAAAACACACATAGTAACACACAATCCACATACACATAATAATCACATATAAGATCAACTAATCTACTAAAGAATTACTTTATTAGATACCTCATCATCACACTCATCTTCCACAATAGTCATTTGATATGCACAAACCTTGACTTTTTGAGCATCATCTTTCTTCGCATCATCTTTCCATTGAGGACAATCAACAATCAAATGTCCCGTCCTACCACACTTGTAACATCGAATATTATCCTTGCCCTCCTAAGTCGAACCATTCTTAAACTTCTTTTCTGAATCTAACGACTCATCTAACCTTCTCTTAAATACAACCTTCTTGTCATTCACAGTTTTCACATTTGTCTTCTCGGACTTATAATCATCATCCAACTTCTTTAATTCCTTAATAGCACCCGCAAGAGTAGTATGCTGCCTACAATTACCTCGATAACTAGCCGGAATACCATCCACATATGCAGCAACCAAAACATCGACCATTCAACATTCTATCAACCTTGAACCTCTTACTCCAATCTTGAACTTCCTTGTTCTTCCTTTAAAACTCAAACTTCATTTCGTCAACTTTTACAAACACTTTCTCACCTTGAACCACTACAACTTGCATCACATATATCACGTAAGGATGTAATACCACATAGCATATCACTTCGTTCATGACAATCCGTAAATTCGTGTATCTCTGAGCTCTTTGTCACATAAGACATCATCAAGTTTCAACATTTAATAATACTACAAGCATATTCCACATAATTCTTTAATAACATATCGTCATACCATTAAGCATCAATATTTAGCAACGGGCTCAACAAGAGGTAAGGAAATTAAGGCAAATCAACCTTCTTTATGCATAATCCACAAATAACTTATAATACCTTAATCTTACACTCTCACTCTTCCCAACCCGTCCTAAGAGCACTTTCATCATAAAGCTAAAGCATTACTACTTGAGCCTATCATTTCTCATACAGTTTAAGTCCAAAATCCTAAGGTCTTAGTCGAATTTCGGTTCACTTAAACCATTTCTCTGATACCAACTTGTAACACCCGTCATTTTAAAAACCTGGATTTCAAAAACTTTTACCAAACGACGTTTAAAACATAGCGGAAAAGGATCACTTAAAAACTGCCCCATCCATAACGGATGGTACCTTTCATTAAAGTTTGGTGTTACTAATAGCATCATCGTAATAGTCAAAGTAAAATCCAAGTTATGGCACTAACATAATTGCCATCAACACTACAAGAGACATAAATCATAACTAAAGTAGCTGAACATATGGCTATGGGTAAAGTCTAATCATAGGGAGACTAATGCTAATCTTCCTTTATTCTTCTACCCATCTCACGATCCACGCACTTCACTAGCTTATACCTGCTTATCCTGAAGGACACAACATTTTCATAAAAGCAAGTGTTAGCTAATAAAATTAGCTAAGTAAGATACACGCATTTTGATAAAACGTTCTTCATTTTACTTTCATAAAACTTCGTCATATTTTACTTATCAAACGTAACCACATTACATATCATCCACAACAATCATAGATCAACCCATACATCCCTTTTCCCACATTGTATCACATTTCATTTCATATCAACATAGACTTACCACTTAAGCATAACTTCATATCATATCTTGGCATTTCACACATAAACTTGTCACACGTATTCATATTAGTACATATTCTCACGTCACATTGTGATCTCACACGTAAAGCACATATATTTCTTTCACACATATCTTATTATCAACTTATTCAGCTTAATCAAATTCATCTCACGTCTTACATATCACACATAAACATATCGCACATATATGTATAGCACATGTAGGATATATACTCCTAATTGTGCCTATGCATCGTTCTTATCACACGTCTCAACACATCTTATTAAATCCCACACATCAGCCATCATATGACAATCATCAAAGCATATCATTTGACATTATCATTATCACAACACATATCATAATCATTTCATGGCAGTATAATTATAATCAACATACTACATATGCATATAACCACTTTACTTTAAACGTCATCATTTCATAATAAGCCACTTCATCATACATACATTCCCACATAACCTCCCGCATAACCCGGAAAACCCAACACATATAAGATAATCCGATTAAGAGGTTAATTAAAAGAAAACTACTTTTGTTGTGCCTCCAGCGTGATAAAAGACATGTATCTCACCTCAATGGAGTACTCAGCAATCACAAATGTGTTTACCGTGCTTGACAAATAAAAGGGGGTGCAAAACTTGATCAAAACACACTTGATGATGAAATCGAACAAGGAAATGATTATGGCAATGAGTGGTGGTTAGGGCTCAAATATGCTTTTCCATTACATTTGAGATGGTATTTATACATGAATTTGTAAGATAACTATGGAAAGCTTTGAATACGTTTGACTGTTTGACTTTGACTGTTGACTGTTGACTTTGACTGTTGACCGTTGACTGTTTGACTTTGACTGTTGACCGTTGACTGTTTGACTTTGACTGTTGACCGTTGACTGTTTGACTTTGACTGTTGACCGTTGACTGTTGACTGTTGACTGTTGACATTGACTGTTGACTGTTGACTGTTGACCGTTGACTGTTGACATTGACTGTTGACTGTTGACTTGACTGTTGACCGTTGACTGTTGACTGTTGACTGTTGACTGTTGACTGTTGACTTTGACTGTTGACCGTTGACTGTTGACTTTGACTGTTGACTGTTGACTTTGACTGTTGACTGTTGACTAATTTCGTTCTTGTTGACATTAGAAGCTATGACCGTTGACTGTTGACTTTGACTGTTGACCGTTGACTGTTGACTTTGACTTTGACTGTTGACTTGACGTTGACGTTTGACTTTGACTGTTGACTGTTGACATTTGACTGTTGACTGTTGACTAATTTCGTTCTTGTTAACAATTAGAAGCTAATGACCTGATCCAAGACCCTAATCTGCATAAAGCACATAGTAACTAACGGTCATTAACGACAAGTTAACGGTCAACGTCAAAAGTTTTGGGATGTTACACTCACAAACACACTTAAATCCCACACATCAGCCATCACATGACAATCATCAAAGCATATCATTTGACATTATCATTATCACAACACATATCATAATCATTTCATGGCAGTATAATTATAATCAACATACTACATATGCATATAACCACTTTACTTTAAACGTCATCATTTCATAATAAGCCACTTCATCATACATACATTCCCACATAACCTCCCGCATAACCCGGAAAACCCAACACATATAAGATAATCCGATTAAGAGGTTAATTAAAAGAAAACTACTTTTGTTGTGCCTCCAGCGTGATAAAAGACATGTATCTCACCTCAATGGAGTACTCAGCAATCACAAATGTGTTTACCGTGCTTGACAAATAAAAGGGGGTGCAAAACTTGATCAAAACACACTTGATGATGAAATCGAACAAGGAAATGATTATGGCAATGAGTGGTGGTTAGGGCTCAAATATGCTTTTCCATTACATTTGAGATGGTATTTATACATGAATTTGTAAGATAACTATGGAAAGCTTTGAATACGTTTGACTGTTTGACTTTGACTGTTGACTGTTGACTTTGACTGTTGACCGTTGACTGTTGACTGTTGACTGTTGACTGTTGACCGTTGACTGTTGACTGTTGACTGTTGACATTTGACTGTTGACTGTTGACTAATTTCGTTCTTGTTAACAATTAGAAGCTAATGACCTGATCCAAGACCCTAATCTGCATAAAGCACATAGTAACTAACGGTCATTAACGACAAGTTAACGGTCAACGTCAAAAGTTTTGGGATGTTACACTCACAAACACACACATGTCGTGATACATTTACAATTACGTTCGCGACCGGAATTGTAACTGTATCCTTCCATGCGTGTACCCGGTAACCCTTCTGTGCATCACCTATTTATCACCCTTCAAATATCCAGCATTAGCTCTACTCGTCAACTTCAAGTCCATATTCTTTGAACTAGTAGACTCAACAACAATGTCTACCAATCACTTCATTCTTCACCTACCTTTAAACTTCATTTAACTTCATGTACTTCATAGTCATCATACTCATTTAACCGGCTATAACTTTTCACCGATCTTCACACATTTCCACGCACTTGGGGCATTAGCGTCATTAAAGTTTGCTACATGGTGTTTACTTTCGACAAATAGAGATACACTACATAGAAATCTCCCCAACTTCATTACTTTGTACACCGGTCAACACAAGCATGGCCATACAAACACGTTCGTGTCGTGATACGCTTGCAATTACGTTCCGGACCATAATTGTAATTGTATCCTTTCACTTGCATGTCCGTTACCACATTTGTGTATCGCCTTCTCTTCACCAAATCCATTCACACGACCATCTTCACACGTATAACATCTCACTTCCTTTTCGATCCATGTCACAAACCCCATGGGTTGGACATTAACGGAATACCATCTCACCTATTCCCCCAACATTCCTTCATTTCAAACACTTCACACATAAACTACATCGCACACTTATCAAATTCAGTTGGAGAAATGGCACATCACCTCGTGGACCGTCTATCGTAGAAATAGGATAACTAGCGACGGAGGAGCGAGAAACGGAAGAATAAAGGCTAAAACACATATCCACATATCAATAAACACACATCAAATAGCCTTAATCCTACACTCTCACTCAAACCCAACCCGTCCTAGAGTACTTCATCTCAAAGCTAGGCATCCTACTTAAGCCTAACATGGTCTTCATCGGTCTAAGTCCAAAATCCTACGGTCATGGTCGAATTTTGGTTCACTTAAACCTGTCTCTGATACCAACTTGTAACACCCGACATTTAAAAATATGGGTTTTCAAAAACTTTCACCTAACGGTGTCAAATTGCGGAAGAAAAGACTTTAAAAGTCAAAACCGATAAAAACTGTTCGGTTTCTACGTTTAGTTGGTGTTACATGCAATACCATCAAATAGTTTAAAATGAAAACCCAACGGTTGCCCAACACAAAACAACCATTCAACAATACTACATAAATTCGACATCAAGTACGAAATGTAAATAAATGTCTAAAGAGATAATCGTCTATGGGTAGCTAAGTCCTCCTGCATGCATCTACCCAACTCTCACTCTTATTCCTGCATCAACTAGTCCTTCAAGCTAAACCTGAGGGAACAACCACATTTAAGAAACAAGTGTTAGCTAACGAATTAGCTAAGTAAGATAACACTATGTTATTAAAACATTTGTCCAATTAAAACAATCTTCATTATTAGACAAGTTTATTTAGGCACAACACACATCACACGTTCACACATAACTTCATATCAACTTCATATCAATTAGGATGAATCACCCTAAATGTGCCTATCCTGCATTACTTCTTTACACACGTTTAACCACATAACTACTTTCTACATTGACTGCTTTACTACATTTTAACTGCATTACTACATTAACTGCTTTACTACGTTATTAACTGCTTTACTACATTAACTGCATTACTACGTTATTAACTGCGTTAATGTGTAACATAAGTTACACCCGACTAGATGACAAACCCCACACGGTTGTACATCAAGCGTCGTTAGGGAATGGCAAGCCAATCCCGGAGTAATCCGTATATGGAGGCGGGTCAGACCCCTCGTATTACTCGCCCTGCATTAAATGACCATGTTGCAAGGAGCCACCCAAGCAACCTACGTCAACGCACTTAGCCGGGCTAGGGCAAGTACGGGTTAAGCTTAACACTTTCCTGCATCAAAGTTTAACGAGCTCGATCCTGCGTTATTTAGTTTAGGTGACTGCATTACCTAAACATTTACTACGTTTAACTGCTTTACTACGTTATTAACTGCTTTACTACGTTATTAACTGCTTTACTACGTTATTAACTGCTTTACTACGTTATTAACTGCTTTACTACGTTATTAACTGCTTTACTACGTTATTAACTGCTTTACTACGTTATTAACTGCTTTACTACATTAACTGCATTACAAGACACTACATATTACTTCATATCATAAAACTACATTATTCTTCATACATTACACTACATCAACCAATAACAGCATATTCTGCATCTCATAACATCACAAGTTACTGCATATCATAACACTACATTATACTTCATACATAGCACTACATTCTACGTCATATCATAACATGCACTACATTACATATCATGAGGGACTGCATTTCAGGTCTCATAGTCAACTTCATAACCCATATCACCTCCCGTGTAACCCCATATACCCATAACAAGATAAGTTACCAATTGGGAAGTTATAATTATGAAACCATTCTTTTCGTTGAACCCTCAGCGTGACAAAAGTAGTGTATCTTACCTCGGCGTAGTTCACAACAATCACAACCAGTCACTGTGTAAGCAACTATGCTCGTCTACCTATAATTAGTAAACGATCATTAGACAACTACATACTCACGTCATTAAGGTCAATAACTAGACCCACACACTTTAAAGACTCACTTTAGTTTCAGGTCTAATCTACGTGTCAAACGACGTTACGATTCAAAAGTTAACATTTTCTGAAAATGTTCGACTCCAGGTCTATAATACAGATTCAATACACCATAATCCTTCATATTTAGATCCTTACAACGTATTTCAACCATTAATCACACCAAATATGGCTTTAATCCATCAAAACCACCATTAATCTTTATTAAATGATTTCACCAAAACCCTATAATCAATCTGTTAGAAATCCAAAAATAGTGATAAATTGTAATTTAGATTAGAGGACTTTCTTGTTGTTAAGTCATAGGTAAATGATCACTAAGGTTGAGGGGCTAATTGTGATAATTAGCATAATTGTATAGGTAGCCTATAAATACCCCTCTCATACCTTAGGGATCATAACCTTGCATAACCTTACACCCTCAATTAATTCCAATCAGCCAACTTTCACACACACA
Source organism: Erigeron breviscapus (assembly GCA_034093135.1). Taxonomy (NCBI): domain Eukaryota; kingdom Viridiplantae; phylum Streptophyta; class Magnoliopsida; order Asterales; family Asteraceae; genus Erigeron; species Erigeron breviscapus. The sequence continues at coordinate 24,779,489 of CM067172.1, read as the reverse complement.
CACTTTCTCTCTCAAAACACACACAAACACCAAGAACACACACTCACCAAAACCGCCATTGATGACGTGAATTCGGTGATAGAAATCGTGTTATAACATGTGGTATCAGAGCAAAATATCATTCTGATATCGATCCATAACTGAATTCAGTCACAAATTCATCAAAAATCAAAAATATTTACATTTTTTTTGTTCGTCTTTTTCATCTACTGTTTCATCAAAATTCACCTCTCAAATCGCATAAAATCACAGTTATTTGTTCATCAATAGATTCGTGGTAGTTAAAAACATAATCCTGTCAAGTTTCAAGTTCCAATTCGATCTAAATCTCGAGTTTGAATTTTTGGATTTTGGCGTGATTTTTGGGTTTTGAATCTGTTGTGTTTTGTGTTGAATTTTGTTAATCGGTGTGTTGCTAAGGTGAAAACAAACAGTTTGCAAGTGATTTCATGTTCTAACTCCTAGTAATTCGAAAGTTATTGAAGCTTTTTGAAGTCGTTAATGGAGTTTTTGTATAAAACTGTTTTGCTGATGAAGAAGATGATCTCAGGACGATTTTGGCTAGGACGATCTCAGCAAGATCGTCTTAGTCTTTGAACTTCAAAATTTTTCATTCTAAGTGCTTTGTGGCTTGTTGGACGATCCTCACAAGATCGTTCTGACAAGTGGTGTGTGGTGAAGTGTTTGTTTGTGGCTAATTAATCCGTAAGGATTGGTTTGGTCAATTCAAATACTTGGAAAGTATTTTATACTTGAAAGTTTTGAGAAAGAAAGCTAGGACGATCCTCACCAAGATCGTCCCAGCCTACTGAACTTAGGACGATCCTCACCAAGATCGTCCCAGCCTACTGAACTTAGGACGATCCTCACCAAGATCGTCCCAGCCTACTGAACTTAGGACGATCCTCACCAAGATCGTCCCAGCCTACTGAACTTAGGACGATCCTGTCAAGATCGTCCCAGTTCCTTTGAACATTGGTGTGTTTTGATTGAACATTTGAAGTTGTTGTGATTGGGAATCATACTCTTCTTGGGTAACTGATCTTATAGATTGGTTTTGCTCAAATTTCATTCCTTTCCATTACATATTGACAAGACCGTTTTATTTTCCATTTACAAAACGATCTTCTTTCATTCGTTTCATTTCCTAAACTACAATCCAAAACAAACTTCAATTTCAGTTTCATTTCTCACTTAAACAACTTCCCCTAGATACTTCAAGTTTCTTTCATTCTAAGACGATCTCCTCTAAGACGATCTTCTCTAGGACGATCTTCCCTAGATCGTTTCATTTCCTGATTTTTTTTCAACTCTTAATTCAATTCAATTTTCAAATCAAATCAATTTCAAATGGCTTCTCGTGAAGCATTGGCATTAGGTTCAGATACAAGACCTCCAGTTCTCTACCGTGGTTCCTATGGACTATGGAAGAAAAGATTTATGGACTATGTGGAAAGTCAAACAAATGGTCATATGATGAAAGATTCCATCCTTAATGGACTTGCCATTCATCGCCATCCCACTACTGATGCAATTCTAACTCATGATCTTTTGAATGCTGAACAAAAAGATCGAACAGCTGCAGATAATAGAGCTAGATCATGCTTATACAAAGCACTACCAGATGAAATCTATGGCTCAGTTGATTCTTATGATACAGCCAAGGAGATATGGGATGAGGTGGCTATTTTTTTTTGCCCCCTTTTTTTTTTTTTTTTTTTTTTTTTTTTTTTTTTTTTTTTTTTTTTTTTTTTTTTTTTTTTTTTTTTTTTTTTTTTTTTTTTTTTTTTTTTTTTTTTTTTTTTTTTTTTTTTTTTTTTTTTTTTTTTTTTTTTTTTTTTTTTTTTTTTTTTTTTTTTTTTTTTTTTTTTTTTTTTTTTTGACAATGGAAGGAGCTGACGTGACTTCGACGATAAGATTGACCAATGTTTTGACTGAGTTTGACAACTTCACCAAATTGCCAAATGAATCTCTTGAGGCTGTCTACTACAGATTCTGCAATGTCATAAATGAACTAAGGAAGAACAATGTCAAGAAAACAGAGATTGAGTTAAACATCAAATTCATCAAAGCTCTTGGTCCAGAATGGGAAGATTTTGGAACACAGATCAAGCAACATCAAAATCTGACCAAGTTCACCATTCATTCTAAGACGATCTCCTCTAAGACGATCTCCTCTAAGACGATCTCCTCTAAGACGATCTCCTCTAAGACGATCTCCTCTAAGACGATCTCCTCTAAGACGATCTCCTCTAAGACGATCTCCTCTAAGACGATCTCCTCTAAGACGATCTCCTCTAAGACGATCTCCTCTAAGACGATCTCCTCTAAGACGATCTCCTCTAAGACGATCTCCTCTAAGACGATCTCCTCTAAGACGATCTCCTCTAAGACGATCTCCTCTAAGACGATCTCCTCTAAGACGATCTCCTCTAAGACGATCTCCTCTAAGACGATCTCCTCTAAGACGATCTCCTCTAAGACGATCTCCTCTAAGACGATCTCCTCTAAGACGATCTCCTCTAAGACGATCTCCTCTAAGACGATCTCCTCTAAGACGATCTCCTCTAAGACGATCTCCTCTAAGACGATCTCCTCTAAGACGATCTCCTCTAAGACGATCTCCTCTAAGACGATCTCCTCTAAGACGATCTCCTCTAAGACGATCTCCTCTAAGACGATCTCCTCTAAGACGATCTCCTCTAAGACGATCTCCTCTAAGACGATCTCCTCTAAGACGATCTCCTCTAAGACGATCTCCTCTAAGACGATCTCCTCTAAGACGATCTCCTCTAAGACGATCTCCTCTAAGACGATCTCCTCTAAGACGATCTCCTCTAAGACGATCTCCTCTAAGACGATCTCCTCTAAGACGATCTCCTCTAAGACGATCTCCTCTAAGACGATCTCCTCTAAGACGATCTCCTCTAAGACGATCTCCTCTAAGACGATCTCCTCTAAGACGATCTCCTCTAAGACGATCTCCTCTAAGACGATCTCCTCTAAGACGATCTCCTCTAAGACGATCTCCTCTAAGACGATCTCCTCTAAGACGATCTCCTCTAAGACGATCTCCTCTAAGACGATCTCCTCTAAGACGATCTCCTCTAAGACGATCTCCTCTAAGACGATCTCCTCTAAGACGATCTCCTCTAAGACGATCTCCTCTAAGACGATCTCCTCTAAGACGATCTCCTCTAAGACGATCTCCTCTAAGACGATCTCCTCTAAGACGATCTCCTCTAAGACGATCTCCTCTAAGACGATCTCCTCTAAGACGATCTCCTCTAAGACGATCTCCTCTAAGACGATCTCCTCTAAGACGATCTCCTCTAAGACGATCTCCTCTAAGACGATCTCCTCTAAGACGATCTCCTCTAAGACGATCTCCTCTAAGACGATCTCCTCTAAGACGATCTCCTCTAAGACGATCTCCTCTAAGACGATCTCCTCTAAGACGATCTCCTCTAAGACGATCTCCTCTAAGACGATCTCCTCTAAGACGATCTCCTCTAAGACGATCTCCTCTAAGACGATCTCCTCTAAGACGATCTCCTCTAAGACGATCTCCTCTAAGACGATCTCCTCTAAGACGATCTCCTCTAAGACGATCTCCTCTAAGACGATCTCCTCTAAGACGATCTCCTCTAAGACGATCTCCTCTAAGACGATCTCCTCTAAGACGATCTCCTCTAAGACGATCTCCTCTAAGACGATCTCCTCTAAGACGATCTCCTCTAAGACGATCTCCTCTAAGACGATCTCCTCTAAGACGATCTCCTCTAAGACGATCTCCTCTAAGACGATCTCCTCTAAGACGATCTCCTCTAAGACGATCTCCTCTAAGACGATCTCCTCTAAGACGATCTCCTCTAAGACGATCTCCTCTAAGACGATCTCCTCTAAGACGATCTCCTCTAAGACGATCTCCTCTAAGACGATCTCCTCTAAGACGATCTCCTCTAAGACGATCTCCTCTAAGACGATCTCCTCTAAGACGATCTCCTCTAAGACGATCTCCTCTAAGACGATCTCCTCTAAGACGATCTCCTCTAAGACGATCTCCTCTAAGACGATCTCCTCTAAGACGATCTCCTCTAAGACGATCTCCTCTAAGACGATCTCCTCTAAGACGATCTCCTCTAAGACGATCTCCCTAAGACGATCTCCAAAATGCCAGAAGTTGTATCTGCTGATCCTTTGGCATTGATTGTTGAGAAAAAGATTTCTGAAGCTCTTAAGAGGCAAATGGTAGTTGTTTCTTCATCTGATGAGGAGGGAGATGATCTGATGGCTACAAGAGATGATGTTTCAGATGAACTATATCAAGCTCTTGCCACGGTAACAAAGCATTTCAAGAGAAAATTTTACAAAGCGAGGCCAACAAACAACAATCTCCGCACTGCTTCTACAAGTGCATTTCCCAAGAAGGAACATTATCATCCTAAGAGTAATGAGCAAGGTGAAGCTAGTGGATCAAAACATGGTGAAAAGAAGGAAGCTTATGAGAAACAAGTTGTTGAGAAGGGTAAGGCATCAGACAAAAAGTGCTACAATTGTGGTGTTCCTGGACATTTTGCTGTTGATTGCAAACAACCTCGAAAGCGGAATTATGAGTATTACAAGCAGAAGATGCTGTTAGCCAAACAAGTTGAAGCAGGATATGCATTGCTCGCTGAAGATGACAAATGGCTATTACTCTCAGATGATGAAGATCAAGATCTCTCTGCTAATGTTTGCTTTATGGCAAGGTTGAACAAGGACAAAGTTTTTGAAGCAGAAAGCACTGATGATGAATACCCAGATGATGAGGTAACTCTCGACTCTACTTTTTCTTTGATTAATGATAAAGAGTCATGTAGATTAGCTTTGTCAAATTTGACAACTCATATCAAATCTTTAGCCAACAAAAACAAAAAGTTGAAAAATAGCATTTCATTTTCTAAAAGTGAATTTTCAAAACTTCTTGAAGAACATTCTAAATTACTTTTTGAACATGATGCTATTAAACAAGATTTTCAAGCATACAAAGATGAAATGTTGGTTAAAGAATGTGAGTTGAATGTCTCTCCTGATTCTAAGTTATTACAAAAATGTCACAATCTTGAAAAGACCATTCATGATCTTGAAAAGGCCAATCAAGATCTTGAAATTCAAAAGACCAATGAATGGCTTCGGGCAAATGCTAGACAAATGGATGTTGATATTCTTAATAAAAAGCTCCAAGAAGCTAAACCAAACAATGTTGAATTCGAAAGGAAGATTTCTGATTTAAATCATAATTGTTTTCTAAAAGGCATTGAGATTGAGAATCTTGAAAAACAAGTTGAGGAATTTAAAAAGAATATACTTTTCTATCAAGAAAAGTTATATAAAGTTGAACAAAATCCTCTCTTGGATTTCACTGCCTATTTCAACAAGTCAAAAATTGACAGAAAGGATCTTCTTCTCGGGTTGGGATTTGAGAATATCACACCATTACAAAAAGCCAAAGAGGAAATTGAACCCTTGTATGATGAAAAATTTCTACGACTTGGTATGATACAACAATTTATTCGTCCATTGGATGACGAATTTGAGACTGATGAAGTTGAGAGAATACCAAAACATAAATTTTTGGTTAATTATGATGCAATAAATGATTCATACAAAACTAAAGAATCTTCAATTTTCAAATTGGAAGAAATTGAATCAAATTTTCAAAACCAAGAATCTGTCGGTACTCCACCTAAACCAAACAATGTTGAATTCGAAAGGAAGATTTCTGATTTAAATCATAATTGTTTTCTAAAAGGCATTGAGATTGAGAATCTTGAAAAACAAGTTGAGGAATTTAAAAAGAATATACTTTTCTATCAAGAAAAGTTATATAAAGTTGAACAAAATCCTCTCTTGGATTTCACTGCCTATTTCAACAAGTCAAAAATTGACAGAAAGGATCTTCTTCTCGGGTTGGGATTTGAGAATATCACACCATTACAAAAAGCCAAAGAGGAAATTGAACCCTTGTATGATGAAAAATTTCTACGACTTGGTATGACACAACAATTTATTCGTCCATTGGATGACGAATTTGAGACTGATGAAGTTGAGAGAATACCAAAACATAAATTTTTGGTTAATTATGATGCAATAAATGATTCATACAAAACTAAAGAATCTTCAATTTTCAAATTGGAAGAAATTGAATCAAATTTTCAAAACCAAGAATCTGTCGGTACTCCACCTAAACCAACTAAAATGTATGTTCCAACCACATTTTTGGAAAAACAAATAGAAGGTTTACAACAAAAGGTGGAATCTCAACAAAAAGTTATTAATCACCTCAAGTCTCAAAGTCCGAATTCAGAGGATAAATGTATTGTTGTTGATACTAAGAAAGTTTGTGAGAATGTTTCTACTCAAACTGACCTAAGTGCTTTAGTAGACCATTCTACTCAAACTACTTGTGATTCATCTACCAATACCTCTACTCAGACCTTGACTGATTCTCTTGAATGTACTTGTCAAAATACTGCTACTTTTATAGCTGATGATTATGTGCAATCTGATTTATCTGATAAAGAACTTGCACATAGTTTAGTTTTGATATGGTACTTCTATAGGTTTTTCACATGCAACACTATTGATGAGTTAGTAGTACACCCTAAGCTTAGTGCTAGTATAGGTGTTGATACTTCTACTCAATTTTCTTGTGAGACCAAAGATGTGTCAGTTCAAGTTGACCTTATTTCTGAGACTACCCATGATGTGAAGTTGGACACCAAGATTCCTGATTTTTCAAAACTTTCAAATGAATTTGAAACTAATCAATCTCCATTGAAGTTTTCTTTTTCAAAAGATTTCACAAAAGATGATTTTGATAAATTCATGGAGGGAGAATATGTTTTTAATTCAGAAACTGAGAAAAAGATTGAATCTACCAAAATCAAAGTTGAAACAAAAGTGGAATCTCAAAATCCATTGTCCAAAGCTCCAACTTCATATTACTCAAAGAAACGAGTTAAGACCAAACTCGTCAAGACTGAACCAAAGACCATTAAGTTAGAAACCTTTGTTTCTACCCCAGTGAAACATGTCAAAAAGGAACAAGCTGAGACCCCACTCAGATCAAAGTACACCAAAGTGAAACTTCCGAAAGACTATCCTAATGCTTCTTCATCTAGCTCTCAATCTAGTTCTATACCTAAAGTGTCTAAGTCTAGCTCAGTTTCGCTAACTAAGGATGCATCAAATGGTACAACTAGATATAGGGATAGATATGGATGGTTTTCTCATGATAAACCAAAGAAGCAAGAAGTTTCCTCACCTCCAAAAGATTTCAAAAAGATGAAAGTGTTTAAAACCCCTCGTTCTAATCTTCTTAGTTTCAATTCAACAGGTGGAAAGAGCATAACTAGTGGTGCTAAATGGGTTGCTAAAACATTAGTACCTAAGATCACTAGTAATCAAAAGGATGTTGAGAAAAAGAAGAAAAGAAGGAGGAGAAAGGCTGTTAATAGGAGGAAGGGTGTTCTATTAATCAAAACAATTCTTCTTTATTAAATAATGTTGAATATGCCAAGGCAAGACCTTGTGAGCTTGTAAACAATTTTAATTCCCGTAATTGTGTGGTTGATGTTGATGCTTGTAGACATGTTACTTTTAATTCTCATGTGAATGTTCGTACCTTTTATTCAAATGTGTTTGTTGATGATGTGCTTGTTAATGCTTATGTTGATTCGAAAACATGTTTGAATGCATTACCTAAGTTATATACCCTGCCTGTTTTAACTAACCATCAAGGACCCGTCTTCAAGTGGGTACCTAAAAACGGTTAAATTTCTTTGATTGCAGGAAATAACCATCTGTGTTTGGATACTCGATTCCGGGTGTTCAAAGCACATGACTGGAAATAAATCTTTGCTCAAGAATTTTGTTGAACGATTCATGGGAACGGTTCGATTTGGAAACAACAATTTCGCTCCTATCTTAGGTTATGGAGACATTGAACGAAATGGAATTGTCATTAAGAAAGTTCACTATGTTGAAGGATTAAGTCATAACTTGTTCAGTGTTGGACAATTCTGTGACAACAATCTTCAAGTTCTTTTTCGACAATCTCTTTGTAAAGTCCAAACTCTAGATGGAGTTGATATTCTTTGCGGTGATCGTGATGATAATCTTTTTACCGTCAATCTTGATGATAACCAACCAACCGATAATATTTGTCTCATTTCAAAGGCTACTTCAAAGAATTCTTGGTTATGGCATAGAAGGCTTTCTCATCTGAACTTCCAAACTATCAATACTTTGGTCAACAAGCATCTTGTTGAAGGCTTACCTGACTATAAGTATGAAAGTGAGCATGTTTGTCCTTCTTGTGTTGTTGGGAAGATTAAGAGAGCTTCTCATAAACCGAAGAAATCTCCAAATTCTTTAGCACCTCTTCATTTGCTTCACATGGATCTTTGTGGGCCGATGAAAGTACAAAGCCGAAATGGGAAGAAATACATCTTGGTTATTGTTGATGATTATTCAAGATATACTTGGGTCAAGTTCCTTGCATCTAAAGATGAAACAACTCAGGTGTTGATAGATTTCATCACTACTACTCAAGTAAATCTTCAACTTCCAGTTCGTTACATCCGTTCGGATAACGGTACTGAGTTCAAGAATGCTGTTTTTGATGAATTCTACAAATCCAAAGGTATTACTCATCAATTCTCAGCAGTTCGCACCCCACAACAAAATGGTGTTGTTGAAAGGAGAAATCAATCGCTAGTGGAAGCAGCAAGGACAATGCTTGCTTATTCCAAACTGTCATCCAATATGTGGGCTGAAGCTATTGACACTGCTTGTCACACTCAGAATCGGTCCATTATCAATCAGCGTTTCGAAAAGACTCCTTATGAGGTTGTTAACAAACGCAAACCCAACATCAACTACTTTCATATATTTGGGTGTGTTTGTTACACTTTGAATGATCGGGAGAATCTTGGAAAGTTCGAGAAGAAAGGTGATGAAGGATATTTTGTTGGTTATTCCAAAACATCAATTGCCTACCGAATCTATAATCGCCGAACAAACACAATTCAAGAAACAATAAATGTTTGGTTTGATGAGATATCAGGCATGATTTTTGAGCAAGAAAGTTTGCTACCAACAAGTAATGATCCAAGTGCTTCAAGTACTTCTACAAGGAATTCTACCTTAGCTTCTAAATTCAAGAAGTTTCCAACTCCAACAAGTGATGAATTAGATATTCTTTTTGAAGAATTCTATAATTCAAAACCGATTCATGATCAAGAACCTCAAGTCATCGTTGAACCAATTCAAACAATGAACCTCTTCATAACAACGATCCAGTTCCTGACAACATTCATGAATCGTCATCAAGTCCTTCAGAGCAAGGATCCTCTTCTAATGATTCTTCTCCACCATCCTCTCCTGATAATTCTTCTCAAGTGAATGTTCAAGAACAACCTTCTCGATTTACTCATACAACAAATCCTTTGAACACTCCAAATGTGTATGTACCACTTGACTTTAGATCATCCAGCTTATGAGGAAAGAGTTCTACCAAGTTATGATTCCATCTCTCAACAAAACTCAAGTTTTAATGATGGTGACGTTGATCTTCAACAAAAAGATCCTCTTCCTCATGCTCACAAGTGGACACGTATGCAGAAATACCATCCTACTGATCAAATAATTGGAGATCCACAAGCAGGAGTAACTACTCGTACTTCAGTAAATGAGTGTCTTGTTGCACTTTCTCTTAGCAATATCGAACCCAAAACAGTATCTGAAGCTCTTCGAGATCCAGAGTGGGTTAAGGCAATGCAAGATGAACTCGCACAATTTGAAAGACTGAAGGTATGGAGATTAGTTCCAAATCCGAGAAAAGATGATCCAATCGGAACAAAGTGGATATTCAAAAACAAAAAGGATGAGAATGGAGTGGTAGTAAGGAATAAAGCTCGACTTGTTGCAAAGGGTTATTGCCAACAACCTGGTGTTGACTTCGACGAAACTTTTGCTCCAGTTGCAAGAATGGAGGCCATTCGAATATTCTTAGCTTATGCCGCATTCCGAAACTTTACTGTGTTTCAAATGGATGTGAAGACTGCTTTCTTGAATGGTGACCTTAAAGAAGAAGTTTACGTTGATCAACCAGAAGGTTTTGTTGATCCTCAAAGACCAAACCATGTCTACAGGTTAGACAAGGCTCTCTACGGTCTTAAGCAAGCACCCCGAGCATGGTATGATTCTTTAACTACTTTCTTACTAAGAGGTGGCTTTACCAAAGGCACAATTGACCCTACCTTGTTCATTCGCAAACAAGGTAAGCACGTTCTACTTGTTCAAATATATGTTGATGACATTATCTTTGGGTCGACCAGTCAAACGTTTTGCCGAAACTTTTCATCTCTTATGGTTAATCATTTTGAAATGAGCATGATTGGGAAATGAATTACTTTTTGGGTCTTCAAATCAAACAATTACCAACTGGTATTTTTATATCACAAGGTAAATACATAAATGATATGTTGAAAAAGTTTGATATGACTTCATGTTCTTCAATTTCTACCCCAATGGCTGCTCGAACAAACATAAATGCTGATAAAAATGGGAAACCATTTGACCAAAAGAGATATCGAAGTATGATTGGTTCGTTGTTGTACCTAACAGCATCTCGCCCAGATATAATGTTTGCAACATGTATGTGTGCTAGGTATCAAGCTACTCCAACTGATTTACATTATCAAGCTGTGAAACGAATCTTTCGTTATCTGAAGGGTACACCCAATTTAGGTCTCTGGTATCCAAGGGATACTGGATTCAATCTAACTGCATATTCAGATGCAGATCATGCTGGTTGTAAGCTTGATCGCAAGAGCACTTCCGGTACTTTACAATTTTTAGGAGATAAAATTGTGAGTTGGTCTTCCAAGAAACAGAATTGTGTGTCACTATCAATGGCTGAAGCTGAATATGTGGCTGCGGCTAGTTGTTGTGCTCAAGTTTTATGGATGAAGACTCAACTAACTGATTATGGTTTGAAATATGATCATATCCCTATCTATTGTGATTCTCAGAGTGCCATTGCTATTGCAGTCAACTCAGTAAACCACTCTCGATCAAAGCATATTGATGTTAGATATCATTTTCTCAAAGATCATATTGAGAAAGGTGACATCGAGCTCTACTTTGTGGGTACTGACTTTCAACTTGCAGATTTGTTCACTAAACCATTGGATGAAAAGAGGTTTAACTTTCTTATCTCCAAGCTTGGTATGTTAAATCTTGAACCTTAACTCATTTTCCTTTGAAAGAATTCTTGACACATTCCAGAAAAACAAAATACAAAATTTGAAAAGAGAAAATCAAATACAAAATTGCAAATTTTCAAAAATAAACAAAAAGATATTTATATCAAATGGCTTGTATATACTATGTATGCAACCCGTTCTTCAATGATTTATTTATTTTAGAGTGTTTATACATTCTAAGATCTTGTTATTATACATATAGATTGATATAAGATAACAAGGAATCGAACGCCTTTGTGTACTTCCAAGTGTTCTTATATGAATATGTATGTGAAATAGCAGTTAAGTTTTTCAAATAAAGTTTTCGAACTCTCAATTGTTGAAATGAGAAACGAAGGATCGAACGCCTTTGTGTACTTCCAAGTGTTCTTATATGAATATGTATGTGAAATAGCAGTTAAGTTTTTCAAATAAAGTTTTCGAACTCTCAATTGTTGAAATGAGAAGCGAAGGATCGAACGCCTTTGTGTACTCCCTAGCTGTCTCACTATGAACATTGTTGTTGAACCAAAACTTTGTGTTTCTCAAATGAAAAATCTTGTTCACAATAGACTCTCAAGTTTTCCGAAAATATCACAACAAAGATTTTACTCATTTTGATCTCACAAAAACAATTTTTGCTCCACCTTTCTATGGAAAACATTTTGATCTATTCTTGCATAGATTAAGGAGGAGTTTGTGATTTCAAAAACTTCCAAAACTTCAAATGTGTTTCAAATATTTTCATTCACACATTTGATGTTTTTCCAATGATTTTCAATCAAAAGGAGTTCGGTGATTAGTTTGCACATGAGTGATTAAGTTTTTCTCAAAATTTACTCCATGAACTTCATCATCGCCGATAAGTTCTAACCCCGGAGTATTCACTTCTTTCATTAGATAGTGAGGGTATTTTGAGTAATGTTGTTTTCGTGCAAATAGGATGGAGGGAGTAAAGTCGAAAAGTGAGAGGTTAAGGTGATATGTTGTGAGAAAAGGGTTAAAAGAAATGATACCCTTCCCTGAATTCTCAAATATCCGGGTAAAACACGTTTCTATCGGATGTCATTTGTTGATATCTCGATATTGAAGAAGTCTTCATGGACCCAGTGAAGCGATGCACATCTTACCTAACCACTCAAGTGTTTCTTAACAAATACTTGTTTCATTTCTCACGGAGATTTTCACATTTCTATTGACTCTTCATTTGGAAGATGTTGATATTGAAAAAGGGCGACATTCTGCTCCAGTCCCCGACTTCATTTGATCACGTTGTGTCTAGAGCTATTTTGATTGGTCATTAATTTGATCATCCTTCACTTCTTTAGGACACATTCGAGTCATATCTTTGTGATATTATTGCTTATCTTTGTGATATAGCCGGAACATTTGTAGTGATATCTTAATTGATATTCCACGATGATCGAATGGAAATCCTACCAATGCTAACATCTTTGCCAACGTTGAACGTAGGTCTCATGATTGCATTCATGTGATTATTGAGTTAACGAGAAGTCTAAATGTGACCTCGGTTTTCCCTAAAAAGTCTTTAAGGATAATAGATTGTGGTTATCGAACGCTTCGGCTGTACTAACCATGATTTATATTCTTTGAAGCAATCTCGTGGTTGAAAAGCCGCAGACCGAACTATGTTAGAGACTTGCTTTGTGCATATCTCAATGATACATAGGAAATCCGAAAAATGTTATACATTTCTATCGGTCATTTCATTAATCCTTTCGATTTTTGAACATGCTAACGGATCATTCTTATCCGGTTTCATTTCTCATCACACAAACTCAGAAAACACCAACACCATGATATAACGTTTGTACCAACAACTTCAATCTTACATTTTAGTCACCCCTAGGATTTCTTGGGTTGGGCTAATGGTTTGGGTTGATGTTTTGATGGTTGACATTTCTCCATGTGCACGATTTCTAAGCTTTAGATCATGTTATTCCTTTTGACATTTAATCAATCAATGAGTACATAATGACATTGGTTCCCAAATTTGTCATTATGAGGGGGAGAAAATATTATGATTGATTTAGTGATTGAGGAGGAAATAAAAATGATTGATAAGGAAAACAAGGAGAAAAGTTTGTGTTTGATTGTTCTAAAAGTTTAAGGTTTAGGGGGAGAAAATTCTTCATGATGTCAAAGATTTTCACTATTTCAGTCTCGTGAGCTCAGATTTTCACTAGATCTTAGTTGATTGAGAGTTTTGGCTTAAAAAAAGGGAAATCTGAATTGACTTCAAAGATAAGAATGAGACCGAAGATGAAAGGATTTTCACTCAAGATGTTACAAAAGTTCAAAGATGCTCCAAAAATGTTTATACTCATGGATTGAGGGGGAGCATGATTACTTCATAAGAAATTCATCCAAACTTCATTCAAATGCTTACTCTCCAAAGTGTTCAAGTTGATGTGACAAAGATCAAAGATTCAAAAAGGTTGAAAGATTGGTTAGAAGATTCAAGTCAAAGAAGTAAAGCTTCAAAAGAGTCTTCATCAAACACACTTCATTCAAGATCTTCAATTCATACAACAACATTTTATCAAGAAACTCCAATGCATACATCAAGGGGGAGAGTACATATTCATGAAACTTTATTTCAAGAAGTTGAATTTCACTAAAGAATCGAAGATTGAAGAATCAAAACCAAGATTCATACCTTCCGCATTTCAAAAGACAACTCTGATTCATGATTCAACAATTCTCGAAGATTCAAGACACACACACACACTCATTATTCTCTGTTCAAAAAGAACATTGAGAATCATCACATGATTTAACTTCAAGAAGTCCAAGACCAAGACTGAATCAAGTTCTCCAAAGACAAAAGAGAAAGCTTTGAAGACTTGTTTCAACACACCAATTGTCTTCACCACCGGGCTCATCAAATTCATTCCTACAAGACAAGATAACACGTACTTCATTCATTACAATATATCACTAAGGGGGAGAATGTTAGAAATCCAAAAATAGTGATAAATTGTAATTTAGATTAGAGGACTTTCTTGTTGTTAAGTCATAGGTAAATGATCACTAAGGTTGAGGGGCTAATTGTGATAATTAGCATAATTGTATAGGTAGCCTATAAATACCCCTCTCATACCTTAGGGATCATAACCTTGCATAACCTTACACCCTCAATTAATTCCAATCAGCCAACTTTCACACACACACACTTTCTCTCTCAAAACACACACAAACACCAAGAACACACACTCACCAAAACCGCCATTGATGACGTGAATTCGGTGATAGAAATCGTGTTATAACACAATCCTAATGACCCATATAATCAAAAGGACCAGAAATCAATAACATAATACCTTCTTTACCAGTAGATCACTAGAGGGATGCAAATCACTTGACAAAACACACCCGAATCTCACGTAGGAAAGCTTTTCGGCTTGCTATTGATGGAGGAATGCTATGGGAATGGTTAGGGCTTGTTTAGGGAATGCAATGGCTGCAAATTATGACCTAATGACACCCTCTCAATTCCTAATCCCGTTTTTGACTTTCCTCCTATGTCAAAACTAGTCCCTAAGCTTCCTAATCCTTCATTATTGGTCACAAACTACTTTATTGACCATATACTTCATTAATCCTTCATTAAATGTCACTACATGGACATTAACCTTCATATTACACACATTTATACTACATTAACATTTAGGCTTATAAGCCTCACACATAACACACAATAACTACATATAAGCATTAAATCTAAAATAGACTTAACGACACACATAATGTTGACTTAACGGCATTAGTCAACTAGTAAAGAAAAGTTTGGGATGTTACAATTCTTCACTGAGCTTCAACTATTTCTGAACAAATTATACTTGGTCGATTTTCGACCCAACAAATTCCCCTATTTGTTCTGAAATAGTGCATGCATCTCAGACTTCTATCTATACATGTTTGTAAGTCTGAAATGCAAGTTTTTGTTTAAGTTGTAAAAAAAATTTCTAAGTACATCTTATAGATCATTGATGTCTCAGAATTTACTTGTGATTTTTCTAACTTAAACCTATCATCTACTTGTTAGCTACAATATGTAACATATATATACAAACTGAAGTGTTTGTTACATTTGCAAATAATTATACAAGTAAATGATAAACTGAAAAGAAAACTACTTCTTCGCAGGCCTTGAACCAGAAGGTGCTTCAGTAGCTTTTCTCTTCAGTGGAGAATGATCCTTCTTTCCAAATAATCTGCCTTCAATCTCACCTTGGCTTGCATCTTTTGTTGTATTCTTGATAACCATGCACCAATCAGAGCAGATTTTGGCTTCCCCCTCAGAATCTGGATCATCTCTCTATGCTCAGAAATCCCAAATTCGTGCACTGAAACCTGATTGTATTCTTCAGCTGCTGATGTGTGAAATCGAGTTTAAAATTTATAAACAAGAATTACCCTAAAACTGACTACTACACACTCGCGGGCAGTGGACCCGTTCGTATATAGTATAGCTAAAAAGTAAGTCCGAGATCGTTCATGGGGATTGGTTTTGAAATAATTGTTTGATAAAGTAGTTTTAGAAAAGGGGTGGAACCGTAGCTGAATTGCTACCTCACTTTGACAATTTGAAATTAAAGAAATTTAAATGACAAGACACTTGAAAGTAAAGAAAGTTCAAACAATATAAATAAAGATCATCCACTTCGAATCCACTTGACTTCAGCTATGATTGCACACGTTAAAGATCAAATTCTTTAGAGTTGACAAGATAATCGTGAAAGGATAAAAATGCTCGCGTGGTACCACCAACCGCTCGCAAATCACCCAAACACATAAGTTGCTAGTTTAATTACCCAAGCCGGTACCACCAATGCCTAGAAAATCTTCCCAACAATTAGTTTGCTTGATTATCCAATTACCAATTATGCCTATGTGAATGAAAACGTGGTACCACCAACCGTTTCTAAACACGTTTACCGATTAACTCCTATTATAGATTTGACATTCACCGTCATACCATGAACCGGTGACAAACGACCATAGATAATCGAATTGCAACGATAAACATATTCACCTAGTACCACTAACGATGAACACATAAACCATCAACATCAAAAGAATAAATCACAAGGAATTAATTGATAAAGATCACGACACAACGATAATTGAATCAACTCTTGAATTAAAATATTGCAATCATATCATTCGTCAAGATTCATCAAAGTGGATGATTAGAAATCTAGCCACTCATGCTAAATTGAAAATAACAAACGAAATAGAAAGAGAACATATTGTACCAATGATTGTTGAATAAATTGCAAGACAGAAAATTAGATACGATCTAGATGGATGTTCTTGAATATTCAATGAATCAAATGATGAAATCTGCGATGATCCGTCAAAGACTCGTGGTAGAACAGCTCCTAGAAAGAAAAACTTGGATAACTTGGAAATAGGGTTTATTTTTCTATATATACCTCCCCCAAAATCTGCTGCAAAAGGCTGAAACCCTGATTCCCCGTGCACTCACTGCGGCGCAGTGGGCCTTGTGCACCCCCACTGCGGCGCAGTGAAGGATCCCTGGAATTCTGTTCTTGTGTGACTGCGGCGCAGTGGGGCTAATGCACTCCCACTGCGGCGCATGCAAAATCATCTGGAAATCTTTTCTTTTTTTCTTGACCTTGACTGCGGCGCAGTGGGGCTATGCATTCCCACTGCGGCGCATTGATAATTCTCTGGAAAGCTTATGGCTTTGGCACCCAACGATTGCGGTGCAGTGGGGCTTTGACTTCCCACTGCGGCGCAGTGAAATATCTGGAATTCTATTCTTGTGTGACTGCGGCGCAGTGGGGCAACATCCTCCCACTGCGGCGCAGTGTAAACTTGCTGGAAATCTTGGTTCTTCTTTATTAACAGCTCTCGAACACTCGGATCAACATCTTGGCCTAAAATCGTCATAAAATGCACCAAATGGACGCACAACCTGCTAAGAACCTGAAAGCACTAACAAACACCATAAACGCGACAAATGCATACAAATCGACTCAAAACACATACGAAAAAGGCCAATAATGATGTGGGCAATCTATATAAATTGGTCACATCAAATCCCCCCACACTTGAGCGTTGCTTGTCCTCAAGCAAATCTGGAAATTAAGTAAAAGCATTCCTTGGCACGAAGCTACCTAAACACACAATTATTATCAAAAAGAAGCCAAACCAAGTATGTCGATGACAAGGACTTTGGTGAAGCAGTTTTAATCTTAAATAAAAATCCGAAATGTTTGACAATATCTGAACAATCCACAAGCCTCAATAACACGACTAAGCAAAAGTGAAACAAATGAGCCTATCAAAATCATCCTACTCCAACGAACTTACTATTGGGGTTGAATAAATATGAATAATCACTCATTGCCCGGTCGTGATACATATTGTACCAATGATTGTTGAATGTAAATTGCAAGACAGAAAATTAGATACGATCTAGATGGGTGTTCTTGAATCTTCAATGAATCAAATGATGAAATCTGCGATGATCCGTGAAAGACTCGTGGTAGAACAGCTCCTAGAAAGAAAAACTTGGATAACTTGGAAATAGGGTTTATTTTTCTATATATACCTCCCCCAAAATCTGCTGCAAAAGGCTGAAACCCTGATTTCCCCGTGCACTCACTGCGGCGCAGTGGGCCTTGTGCACCCCCACTGCGGCGCAGTGAAGGATCCCTGGAATTCTTGTTCTTGTGTGACTGCGGCGCAGTGGGGCTAATGCACTCCCACTGCGGCGCATGAAATCATCTGGAAATCTTTCTTTTACTGCGGCGCAGTGAGAGATCTCTGAAATTCTGTTCTTGTGTGACTGCGGCGCAGTGGGGCTATGCATTCCCACTGCGGCGCATTGATAATTCTCTGGAAAGCTTATGGCTTTGGCACCCAACGATTGCGGTGCAGTGGGGCTTTGATCTTCCCACTGCGGCGCAGTGAAATCCTGGAAATCTATTTCTTGCCTTGTGACTGCGGCGCAGTGGGCTATGCACTCCCACTGCGGCGCATGGATGAAATTATTCTTTGGTACCAACTGACTGCGGCGCAGTGTAAACTTGCTGAAATCTTGGTTCTTCTTTATTAATAGCTCTCGAACACTCGGATCAACATCTTGGCCTAAAATCGTCATAAAATGCACCAAATGGACGCACAACCTGCTAAGAACCTGAAAGCACTAACAAACACCATAAACGCGCCAAATGCATACAAAATCGACTCAAAACACATACGAAAAAGGCCAATAATGATGTGGGAGATCTATATAAATTGGTCACATCAAATCCCCCCACACTTGAGCGTTGCTTGTCCTCAAGCAAATCTGGAAATTAAGTAAAAGCATTCCTTGGCACGAAGCTACCTAAACACACAATTATTATCAAAAAGAAGCCAAACCAAGTATGTCGATGACAAGGACTTTGGTGAAGCAGTTTTAATCTTAAATGAAAATCCGAAATGTTTGACAATATCTGAACAATCCACAAGCCTCAATAACACGACTAAGCAAAAGTGAAACAAATGAGCCTATCAAAATCATCCTACTCCAACGAACTTACTATTGGGGTTGAATAAATATGAATAATCACTCATTGCTCGGTCGTGATGCATATTTTACCATAGGCTTGAACAAGGATCATAGCTTCACCGACATGGCGTGAGCACCAAGTACATCATCAAAATATGGCATATAAGTCGGTTGTAATGTTAGGCTAAGGGTATTTACAAAGGGATTTGGGAAATTTAGGTTAGTATAGGAAATAACAAAAGTATAAGTTATGTACAAAATAGTCTAATCAAACCCTTACCATTGATTGCCACCAACCCATAAGATGCTATCCCTTGAACACACCTCAAAAGTAACAAGCAAACCCGACACCATTGTGGTGTATCAACTTCAAACAACTTAGGAACAACCAAATCTTCCATTCTATTCACGAACCAAATGATACAACAATTCTTTTGACATATAAAAATGAGAAGTACCTACTAGTAGCCCAAGTTCTTTTCTTTTTTTTTTTTCTTATTTCATTTTTCTCTTTTTTTTTTATTTTTCTGTTTTTCACTTTTTCTTCTTTATTTGAACCATTTTTACTCTACTAGTAGGCACCCTCTTACAATGATGAACAATGTCTATAACAATACACTTTATTTGAACAATCCAAGACATTCCCCAATAACTTGACCAATCGAAGTATTCCCATAGACCAAGAATATTCCAACTGACAACCCACTGAAGCTCTCCCAAACCGCCCAAACAAACCAATGACAATCAATGGCCCCCAAAATTAGACTATCGGTATGGCGAGGTAAAGTTTACATATTTAAGTGGATTTATACAAAGGAAAGGCTAAGTTCAAAAAGGGTGTCTAAATGTATCTTGCACTAAAGATGAGTGCAACAAAGGTTTAAAGAAAGGAAAATCACTGACCAGAGTAGCCAGCTACACAAAACATGTATGTACATGTATAAAAGTATGTATACTAAAGGTAAAAATATACATAAGCAAGGGGTGAATAGAAAGAAAATATGGGTCAAACCTAGTATGCCAATTCGTCATCCAATGTACTTATATCACAAAAGTGATCTTACTGCGGTCTCGTAACGATCACCAGGCCAAGTTCTAGCTCAACACATCACCGGCACACTCATATCAAAGAAAGTAACCCGGAAATGGAATAAATTAACCTCAAATTTGCACATCTTAGTACAGAGTTCGAAATGGAACCCTTACTCCCGAATAAATCCAAGAGCCTAAGAGAGGGACAAAATTACAAGGCAATCAAACCAAAACCGTAAACACCTAGCACATCTATAAATGAATGATGAATCTCACAACTTTTAGGTGTTTGGGATATTTGAGTATGCAAGTAATGTTATCAATCCACAAGGATTAGCCCAATAACCGTTCAGAACACATTTCGCCGATTAAATTTGTACCAAGGAAAAAATTTTGTAGTAAAATTGCTCATTAAGTTATTATGAATTAAATGACAAAAGCAATTTACCACAAGGACAAGCTCAACACAAGTTTCAAATCATATCATCTTCCGTCATCCTACCAAATCGAAACAACCAATCTCAAACATGCACATCATAGTTCAGAGTTCAAGATAGAACCCTTACTCTTGGATAAAACCCAAAAGCCTACGAGAGGGACACATCCACAAGAACGGTTAAATCTCAATGGCAAAACAACAAAAGAGATATATCCGGTTGCTTAAACCTATTTGCCACCCCCCCCCCACACTTAAGATGGACAATGCCCTCAATGTCCAACATTCGGTCAAAACAAAGGTAAATAGGGGTAAGCAAAATAGACAGAAAGAATGAGAACACATACCGGAACATGGACACATTCCGTTTCAAAACAAGTAAGTGACCCCGCACCACAAATTGCTCTTCCTAAAAAAGGAAGTCCAATTTGCTTGACGGGAGAAACAGACTAGCCGAAACGGAAGGTGCGAGAACTGTGTGTGAAACAATGTCAATAAAGATGCCAATCAAAAATATTGCGCTGAACTTACTGCCAGCATATGCACATGACATCATAGTGAGCTACTAATACGATCACACAATCAAACAAATCCAACGGGTCCTCCCCACACTTGGGTTCCACTAGGTATTGCCATCAATTCGGATCAAACCTGCTCAATTACAAGAACCCATCCAACATATCCATACAAAATGCAAACTAAAAGAGTATCATGCAAAAATTAAAAGAAACAAAGGAAATTACAAATGTTTCATCACCCCGTAGGGTGGATACCAGACAATGATAAATAAAGTAATGTCATAAGAATACCAACATAACCAATCATCATATGATTCCATCCCACGGTACCGGATGGGAATCATCTCCATTCACTGCTGTTGTCCATGATAGCCATATGGTAATCCGGATGTTCCAAAAATACTCGTCACCCAATCGGACTCCTCTTCCTGAGCTGCACCCGAACCACCTGCATCTCCTCCCGACTGACCAACATCAAATCCTGAATGAGCACCTGCATCAAAACCTGCAAAAGATGAAGAATCACCGCCAACATGTCCACCCTGAAAGACCCCAAACTACACTGGACCTCGAGGAGAACCTCCTAAATCATGGGGTGGTGGTGACATGTTCCCCGGGGCAGTCGTACGAGAGAAAAAGGACTGACCCCCCTGACGATAATCAGGGACATAAATAGGCGGTGGAGAGAATGGAGGAATCGGGTCAGGTCTAACAAACTCCCGACCGTGATACTGAGCATCCCACATCGGCTGATAATAATCAAGGCAATAGTTAGTGTGGGCCTGCTGTGATCCAATCCAGGTGAAATCCTGGTCCACCCTCCTCTGGTACGCATCAAACTCTCGCTGACTGTTCTGCTGAGACTCATAGATGTTCTGAATAGTGTTCCCCAAGAGTGTAAGATCAAACAAAGGAGGGATGGGAATGTTACGTCCAGTCCTCCTCGGTGGCTCCCGTGGAGCATCAGCCATCTCAACATCAGCCTCCTCATCCTCCTCCTGTACAGGAGGTGGTCCTTCAACCTCACCCTCATCATCTAACAAACGCTCCTGCTCATTGTCTTTTTTTTCTTCAAAATCTTTGCCCTCCAAAGCTCATTATACTGAAAACTCTCATGATGCAATGGTAAGGAAAGGTAGGTCTGGCAATCATCAGAAGCAAAGACTCCCATCCTCTTATAAATGACCGTGATAAAATGTCCCAAAACCAGATTCGAATCAGAATGATTACACATACGGTCCAGAAGTACAAGAGGAGGCAAAGCAAACCTTGTTGGAGCACCTTCAAAAAACAACTTAAGTAACCATAGATCATTCTGGTACGCCTTCTCCCAATGAGTAGAACGCTGTACCAAGAAAGTCACAATCATCGGTGGAGCAACCTCAAACGTACATTCTTAATCTTTGACACACCACTTGTGTATGTCCATGTTTCTCCCCCCGTGATCCTAGTGTAATACTCCAAGATAGACTCCCCATCACCCAAATCGGCTCCTGTCCTATACCCTTTCTTCAAAATAGCCCTAAACTCAGCATTCTGCAACTCCTCCCTCGTATACATCCCACAGTAGTAACCAAATTCAGCAATTGACAGCTTCCTCTGCTGTCCCCCACAATAAAACGAGACTACCCTCTCCTCAAAAATATCTTTGACTTTCCCTAACTCCTTCTTCAGTTTCAAGGTCGAATAGAACTCTAAGCATAACTCACGGTAGGCGGCTTCACGGTTAGCAAATACCCGCCGCCAAATATCACAACTCACGTCATGCCCTCTTGACTCACCTCCAACTCTCATACTCATAGAAAACCACCGTCGAATATCCTCCTGAACTCCAAATACCTGAGCTTGAAAGGAGTTAAATGTCTTGCGGGAAGGACCGCATGCTTAGCAAGCTTGTACAACTTGTTCTTGTACATGTTCTTCTGAGGCTGCCTAACATTTCCAAATGAGAGCCACGCATGTCTCTCGTTCAGTTCACCTTCTATGAATGTAAGCGGCACCTCCATTTGTTTCTTAGAAGTTTGACTTGGGCATCAGCAGCCTCACTAGATTGCCCCTCAACCATTTTCCTTTTTCCTGCGGGCCTTATCAGTTCCTCCCTGATTAGAAACATGAAAGCGACCAATCGTGAGTAATAAGAATGAAAATTTGGGAATCATATAAAACAAAAAAAAAATCTTGGCAGGGAAAGCCCCCCACTGCGGCGCAGTGGGCATGAACAACCCTCACGCGGAGCATCGTCTGAACCCCCTCCTTCCCCATTTTTCTCTTATCGTTCTTCCTTTTTTCATCTGCCACCTTTTTAGTTGCCCCCCCCCCCCTTACTTGACGTGAGCGCAAACTAATCCATGTGGCCTACATTGTATTTTGTTGATGGGCTTTTAAGCCTGATTTTTCCT
>CM067172.1:24610039-24755258 GCA_034093135.1 Erigeron breviscapus | reverse complement strand
TTGCGGTCCGGCTATCATCAATTGAAGGTTAAGAAGGAAGATGTAGGAAAGACAACTTTCCGGACTCGATATGGACATTATGAGTTCCTTGTCATGCCTTTTGGGTTGACTAATGCTCTAGCCGCGTTTATGGATTTAATGAATCGGGTATGCCGTCCTTTTCTAGATCACTTTGTGATTGTTTTTATTGACGATATTTTGATTTACTCTAAGTGTGAGTCCCAAATATAGATGGTTTAATACCCGACTGGCAAGTAATTCTAACTGGAAGATGACCAGTTCAGAATACGATCCAGATATGGATGAACAATACGATAAAGGTACTGAAAGTAAATGCAAGAAACAATAAGGGCTGAAACTATATAAATAATATGTATAGATCAAGTATGTAGCATTGAGACACGATGTATTTTTCAAGGTATTTGATTTATTGATATATAAACAAATACAAAGGTTGTTGCGGAACAAAGATAAACACCCAAGTGTAAATATCTAAACAACCTAGAAATACAAGTGATCTAATGACTTGGAAATACTCGTAAGGATTACTTAGAGTATATCTCACAAGTTGCAATGCAAAGGTTTCAAGCCATTTGCAAGTTGTGAGAAGACTTATATTTATAGACCAAGTCCATGATGACGTGGACCAGATCGTACAAATATGGTTGGGAGTATTTAAGGAATTAAAGCTAATTCCTTACATGTGTACTTTTAAGGTTTAGGTATATAAGTCGTTGATGTGACTTATCAAACCTTATTCCCAACCTTTACTTTACCTTGTACTTTAATTAATAGTTAAATCTATTAACCGGGTAAAGATATGTAAAGTAAAAAGTCTTCCTCGTAATCAGTGTAAAAGTGTGTAAGTACTTTTACACTGAGATGCTTCAGTCTTCGATCAGGTAGAATCAGTTTCTGAGCTCCACATCTGAACTGATTCTCATTCTTCAGACTTCAGTCTTTGACTTCATTCTGAACGGTATTCTGATACGTTGATCTGAACTGAAGTGAAGCTTCAGTGAACTAATTCTGAGCGACCTCAGAATTCTATACAAGTATTCTTCACTGAGCTTCAGCTATTTCTGAACAAATTATACTTGGTCGATTTTCGACCTAACAAATTCCCCCTATTTGTTCTGAAATAGTGCATGCATCTCAGACTTCTATCTATACATGTTTGTAAGTCTGAAATGCAAGTTTTTGTTTAAGTTGTAAAAATTTTCTAAGTACATCTTATAGATCATTGATGTCTCAGAATTTTACTTGTGGTTTTTCTAACTTAAACCTATCATCTACTTATAAGCTACAAAATGTAACATATATATACAAACTGAAGTGTTTGTTACATTTGCAAGTATTTATACAAGTACATGATAATCTGAAAAAGAAACTACTTCTTAGCAGGCCTTGAACCAGAAGGTGCTTCAGTAGGTTTCCTCTTCAGTGGAGAATGATCCTTCTTTCCAAACAATCTGCCTTCAATCTCTACCTTGGCCTGCATCTTTTGTTGTATTCTTGATAACCATGCACCAATCAAAGCAGATTTCGGCTTCCCCCTCAGTATTTGGATCATCTCCCTATGCTCAGAAATCCCAAACTCGTGCACTGAAACCTGATGATATTCTTCAGCTGCCCTTCCTTCCCTTTTAACAACCAAGTCAAAAAGCTTCAATCCATCAGCTTTTGTTACTTCCATATCAACTATTTTAGCTGGATGAGATCGATGCTTCATATAATGCTCATATTGATCCCTTTCATGTTTTCTTTCAATTTCAATAGCATCATCAGACATTGGCTTGAAGGTAGAAAGATCAGCATCACGAACATTCTTTCTTGATGATCTTGGTCCAGTCACTTTGGGCTTAATGGGTGGCCTTGACAATTCTTTTTCAACCTTCAGAACTCCAGCCAGAATTTCCTTCTTTTTAATTGCCATCTCTTTCTCTCTGTTTTTCACCAAGTCCTCAATGGACATCTTGAATGTGAGATGGTCCAGCTTTTGTTCTAAGGGAGAATAATTCACCCCATATTCATACTCGAGCATATCAACAACAGCCTTCTGCACTCTTGGATCATTTTTAATTTTCAGATATCTTTCAAGTGAGAGACCAAGAGCTGCAGCATCAATATGATCAAGGGTTCCCATTTTCTGATGTTGAACCCTTTCTCTTTCCTTATTTTCTCCCCACATAATAAATTGATTAGAAACTTGCTTCTGCAAAGCCTCTAATTTCTTGCTATCAGCATTAGGATCATGAATGGGATAACCTTGTTCATCAACATTTTCACCAACCACCAAACCAGAACCCTTAGAGTCTTTCTTCTTAAGTAGGGTCAGAATTTCATCTAACTGTTTGGACTGGCCTTTAACAACTTCTTCGAGAGTAGATACAGATTTCTGAACCTGTTCCCCCTGAACTGAGGCACTACCAGATGGTACCTCAGCTTGCTTCTTGGTTGCTTCTATCAATTCCTGAGTACTTGAAAGCAGACCAATAGGCACATTTCCCCCTTTGGGGACCTCAGAAGGCATCTTTGCATATACATCAATCGCCGTCTGAATGGCCTTCAGAGGTTCCCAACTCTGCTGCAGAAGGCAATCAGAAATGCCTTTTGCCATGGTAGAGAACTGAGCCCTTAACCTGAATGATGAGTTAAGGTTCAGATTCTCTTTTTCAGTTAGTTCTTTCAGCAATTTCCTATCTTCTTCAGAGAATGAAGGAGGAGGAGGAGCAGCAACAACATTTTCTTTCTTAAGGAGGGTCAGAATTTCATCTAACTGTTTGGACTGGCCTTTAACAACTTCTTCGAGAGTAGATACAGATTTCTGAACTTCTTCAACAGCTTTATCTACCTTCTCTGAAGTGTCTTGAGTAAGTTCTAAGACCATCCTTCTGACCCCTTCCTCAACCTTTTCAGCCACAGAAGCTGAAATCTGATCAACAAGAGTCTGAGAAATCTCAGACTTCAGCTTCTCAATCACATTACTACCAACAGCAGACCCAAGTTCTTTCTCATTGACACTTGGCCTTTTTACCAACTCATTCACCTCCTTCCCGACTGCCAGAACTTCTTGTTTTATCAATTCAATACCAGATGTCAAGTTCGCAACAACTGAAGCTTGCACATCTCTTTTGGCCAGTCTGAAGGCTTCCCTGATAGCTATACTTATCTTATTGCATGAATGTACCAGCTCATTTAGCTTCCCACCTACTAGTCCCTCATTTCCAGCAACCTTGGTGAACTCAGTGCCAAGAAACATCTGAGCACCCTTCATTTCAGCCAGGGACGTAGTATTGGCAGTTAGAGATTTAGTTAAGTCCTCCACCTTGATAAGTAGGCTTTGGACTTCGGCATTTTGTTTCTCTAACTGTGCTTCTACACTCAAAGGAGGAGGTGGTTGTGCAGAAACAGAAGCCACAAAGGGAATTCTACCAAGCCCATCCAATGCCTTTTCCAACTGCATTTCAGTTGGACTCTCAGATTCAGTAGCAGAGTCCAACTCTTTCTCAATTTCAATATCATAATTGATGGGCCTTGGCACTTGGTGAATTTGTGGGTGTAAGTGTTGGAGTTGTGGTTGAAAACGTGGTGATGAAACATAGGCAGGTGTAGAGCCGGGTGGAAAATATGGGTGTTGATGTGAAGTTTCTGGTTGGCGATATGGTTGTTCAACATTTTGGATTTCTGGGGGAGGTTGGACGTTTGTGAGGCTGAAGGTTGGCTCAGAATCAGAAGACTGATTCTCCTCCAGTAAGCCCTCATCAAACTCAAAGTCAGCAAAGGAATCGAGATTCCCTTGAGGTGGCTCATCTTCATCCCAGAGGTCAGTTAAAACTGCAGTCTGATCAGATATGCCCTGGTTCAGATCACTGGTACCTGAACCAGCTTCTGGTTCAACAACTGCTACTGCAGATGCATCGTCACCAGATTTATTGGTTGGCTCAGCCATAGCTTCATCGCCAGAGACAGTAGACACGGGGATTGCCTTAATGATTCTCGTACCGTCATCAAGAATCACTTCATCGGCCGTAGAGTCTGGAATCTCAGTCTCAGGTGGTGTCACACCAAAGACTTCATCAATTCGTGCTGCAGAAGAGTGTGAGATTTGTGAAGTTTCAGGGGGTGCGCGTGCAGACACGGACTCTATTGTGTGCTGGGCGGACACACTAATATTTTCTTCACCATCTCCTCCTAAAGAAGTTTTGGAGATGGCTGCTTGTGGGTTTCCCTTTAGACTCGATTCCTCTGGTTCTTGTTGGGAAGATCCAGAGGGGTTTGCTTCGGTACTAGTGTCCTTGGGCTGTGAGGACTGCTTAAATTTACGTCGTTTTAAAACGCCCTTTGGAGATCCTGAGGGATCTTTTGGGAGATCCTGAGGGATCTTTTGGGAGATCCTCAGGTTGGTCAATGGATGAGGGAGGTGGTGGTTGGGTAGAAGAAGTTGCTGGGGTTTTAAACAACTTCAACATTTGACCACCAGGTGCACCAATGGGTCTCGCATTCTTTTGCGACCCGCTCGGTGACCTTTCTGAGCCAGCCGGTCGTGCTGTTTCAGTTTTAGAAATTACCTGAAGCATTTCAGAAATGGTATACAAAATCTGAGCATGATCAGAATCAAGAGATCTGAGCCATCTCAGTTTACACAATTATTCTGAAATCATTTCAGAAATGGTATACAAAATCTGAGCATGATCAGAATCAAGAGATCTGAGCCATCTCAGTTTACACAATTATTCTGAAATCATTTCAGAAATGGTATACAAAATCTGAGCATGATCAGAATCAAGAGATCTGAGCCATCTCAGTTTACACAATTATTCTGAAATCATTTCAGAAATGGTATACAAAATCTGAGCATGATCAGAATCAAGAGATCTGAGCCATCTCAGTTTACACAATTATTCTGAAATCATTTCAGAAATGGTATACAAAATCTGAGCATGATCAGAATCAAGAGATCTGAGCCATCTCAGTTTACACAATTATTCTGAAATCATTTCAGAAATGGTATACAAAATCTGAGCATGATCAGAATCAAGAGATCTGAGCCATCTCAGTTTACACAATTATTCTGAAATCATTTCAGAAATGGTATACAAAATCTGAGCATGATCAGAATCAAGAGATCTGAGCCATCTCAGTTTACACAATTATTCTGAAATCATTTCAGAAATGGTATACAAAATCTGAGCATGATCAGAATCAAGAGATCTGAGCCATCTCAGTTTACACAATTATTCTGAAATCATTTCAGAAATGGTATACAAAATCTGAGCATGATCAGAATCAAGAGATCTGAGCCATCTCAGTTTACACAATTATTCTGAAATCATTTCAGAAATGGTATACAAAATCTGAGCATGATCAGAATCAAGAGATCTGAGCCATCTCAGTTTACACAATTATTCTGAAATCATTTCAGAAATGGTATACAAAATCTGAGCATGATCAGAATCAAGAGATCTGAGCCATCTCAGTTTACACAATTATTCTGAAATCATTTCAGAAATGGTATACAAAATCTGAGCATGATCAGAATCAAGAGATCTGAGCCATCTCAGTTTACACAATTATTCTGAAATCATTTCAGAAATGGTATACAAAATCTGAGCATGATCAGAATCAAGAGATCTGAGCCATCTCAGTTTACACAATTATTCTGAAATCATTTCAGAAATGGTATACAAAATCTGAGCATGATCAGAATCAAGAGATCTGAGCCATCTCAGTTTACACAATTATTCTGAAATCATTTCAGAAATGGTATACAAAATCTGAGCATGATCAGAATCAAGAGATCTGAGCCATCTCAGTTTACACAATTATTCTGAAATCATTTCAGAAATGGTATACAAAATCTGAGCATGATCAGAATCAAGAGATCTGAGCCATCTCAGTTTACACAATTATTCTGAAATCATTTCAGAAATGGTATACAAAATCTGAGCATGATCAGAATCAAGAGATCTGAGCCATCTCAGTTTACACAATTATTCTGAAATCATTTCAGAAATGGTATACAAAATCTGAGCATGATCAGAATCAAGAGATCTGAGCCATCTCAGTTTACACAATTATTCTGAAATCATTTCAGAAATGGTATACAAAATCTGAGCATGATCAGAATCAAGAGATCTGAGCCATCTCAGTTTACACAATTATTCTGAAATCATTTCAGAAATGGTATACAAAATCTGAGCATGATCAGAATCAAGAGATCTGAGCCATCTCAGTTTACACAATTATTCTGAAATCATTTCAGAAATGGTATACAAAATCTGAGCATGATCAGAATCAAGAGATCTGAGCCATCTCAGTTTACACAATTATTCTGAAATCATTTCAGAAATTCTGAAGCATTTCAGTCAAAATATTTTTCTGAAAGCAAAGTTCCCCCTTAGAGAAAAATTCTTTTTAACATAAAAATATTTGACACTTCCCCCTGAGGTGATGCTATACAGGATTTAGCATACCCAACTCACTGATGAGATGTTTAAACGTTTTGACATCCAAGGGTTTTGTAAAAACATCAGCGAGTTGTTTATCAGTGGGAATGAAATGAAGCTCTATGTCACCTTTAATAATGTGATCTCTAATAAAATGATACCTGAGGTCGATATGCTTGGTTTTGGAGTGCATGACAGGATTGTGAGAGATGGCAATGGCACTGGTGTTATCACAAAATATTGGAGTCTTTGTATACTTAACACCATAATCAGTTAGTTGGTTCTTCATCCACAAAATCTGAGCATGATCAAAATCAAGAGATCTGAGCCATCTCAGTTTACACAATTATTCTGAAATCATTTCAGAAATGGTATACAAAATCTGAGCATGATCAGAATCAAGAGATCTGAGCCATCTCAGTTTACACAATTATTCTGAAATCATTTCAGAAATTGACTAACCTGCATGATCAGAATCTGAATAACCCATTAGATCTAGACTTGAGCCTTTGGGATACCAAAGACCAAGTCTGGGGACACCTTTAAGGTATCTGAAAATCCTTTTCACAGCATTTGCGTGTGCATCTCTGGGATCAGACTGAAATCTTGCACAAAGGCATGTTGCAAACATTATGTCAGGTCTACTAGCAGTTAAGTACATGAGGGATCCCACCATACCACGATATTTTGTGGGATCCACCGGTTTTCCATTAGGATCTGAGTCCAAAGTTAATGGTGCAGAAATAGGAGTATCTTTTGATGAGACTGAATCAAATTGATATTTCTTTAATAAGTCTCTGACATATTTTTCTTGATTTATAAAAATACCATCACTGGTTTGTTTCACTTGAAGACCTAGAAAATATGTCAGTTCGCCCATCATACTCATTTCATACTCAGATGACATTATTTTAGAAAACTGTTCACACATTTTGTTATTTGTAGACCCAAACACAATATCATCAACATAAACTTGTACAAGTAAGATATCATTTTTATCATGCAATATGAATAAAGTGTTATCTATTGCACCCCTTTTAAAACCATTTTTCAGAAGATGTTTAGTAAGAGTATCATACCAGGCTCTAGGTGCTTGTCTCAGACCATATAAAGCTTTATTCAGTCTGTACACCCAATGAGGTCTTTCTTCATTTATGAACCCTGGTGGTTGATGCACATACACAACTTCTTCCAATTCACCATTCAAGAATGCACTTTTAACATCCATCTGATAGACTTTGAACTCATGATGAGCTGCAAAAGCTAAGAAAATTCTGATAGCTTCTAGTCTAGCAACTGGTGCAAAAGTTTCATCAAAGTCTACTCCTTCTTCTTGTGAGTAACCCTTTGCAACAAGTCTTGCCTTGTTTCGAATCACGTGACCATCTTCGTCCATCTTGTTTCTGAAGACCCATCTTGTCCCAATTGGTTCTTTCTTTAGATTACTGGGACAAGGAACAAGTTCCCAAACATCGTTCCTCTTAAACTGATTGAGCTCATCTTGCATGGCTTCAATCCAGCTAGGGTCGTTCATAGCCTCGTCAATCTTCTTTGGTTCTATTAGAGATAAGAAGCTGACATTTAAGCATTGATCGCTTGTGGCTCTTCTGGTCTGAACCCCACTAGTGGAATCCCCAATGATTTGCTCGATAGGATGTGCTTTAGTCCACTTAGTGTATTGACCAGGATGAACTATGATATCAGTGCAAGAACTCCTCTGAGATACTTCAGGAGGTGCTTCAGAAAAGACTACCTCAGTCTCATCATCTTCCTCCTGCAGATCATGATTTGCATCATGAAACTGTTCAGATTGGGGTACTTCAGTTGAGCCTGATATCTGAGGTGAAGCAGCATGTACATCTGATCCAATAGTCAGTTCAGAAGGTAGTTTAAAACTGACTGGAGGATAAAATGGAATGTTGCTAGACTTGATTATTCTTGGTTCTGAACTGAAATGTTCAGAAGCAGGTTTAGGTGACTGATCAGATTCAGCAATAGGATCAGAATCACCGAAACTTATTGGACTTTCTGAGGGTGGTACAGGAATGGAATTCTTAAAGATTGCAGAATTAGATTCATCAAAGGTAACATGAATTGACTCATCAACCTTTTCAAGTCTCTTGTTAAAGACTCTAAAGGCCTTGCGATTTGATGAATATCCTAGGAAGTACCCTTCATCAGCTTTTGCATCAAATTTTCCAAGCTGACTGGAATCATTCAGAATGTATACTGGACATCCAAATACATGGAAATATCCAATATTAGGCTTTCTATTTCTGAGTACTTCATAGGCTGTCTTCTTGTGTCTTTTGACATAGACAGATCTGTTCTGAGTGTAGCAAGCAGTTGCAACAGCTTCAGCCCAGAAATTCTTGGGAAGACCAGATTCATTCAGCATACTTCTAGCAGCTTCAATCAGCGTACGATTCTTTCTTTCTACAACACCATTCTGCTCTGGTGTGTGGGCTGAGGAGAAGTTCTGAGATATGCCAGTTTCAGTGCAGAAGGACTCCAGAGTGGCATTTCTGAATTCAGTGCCATTGTCACTTCTGAGCTGACAAACTTTTCGCTTATGCTTGAGTTCAATTTGTTTGATGAGAGCAATGATTTCAGCAGCAGCTTCACTCTTAGATCTGAGGAAAATTACCCAGCAATATCTTGAATATTCATCAACAACAACAAGGGTATACTTCTTTCCTGCTCTTGTCTGAACATTCACTGGTCCAAAGAGGTCCATGTGAAGCATGTGAAGAGGTTCAGTTATACTAAAACTTTGTTTTGTCTTGAATGAAGCTCTTTTCTGCTTACCCATTTCACAACCTGGACATGGCTTGTCTTTGTTGAAAGACATTGAGGGTATCCCATCAACAAGTTGTTTTCTTGACAACTTATTAATATTCTTGAAGTTCAGATGGGATAATCTCTTGTGCCACAACCAATTTGTGTCTTCATCTGCCTTTGTGTAGAAACATTGTTCAGTGGGTGAACTATTCATATCAATGATATAAATGTTTCCTTTTCTTGGTGCAATCAAAACTACCTTTCCATCCCTGTTGAATATGGTGCCTTGTGAAATATCAAATAATACCTTGAAGCCATCATCACATAGTTGACTGACACTGATCAGGTTATATTTCAAACCGTTCACATATGCAACACGTGTGAATTTGACTTGTCCATTATTCACAACACCATATCCCTCAGTTTTTCCATTTTCATCATTTCCAAATGTTATTGAGGGCCCCTCTTGCACCCTGTATTCCTCCAGCAGGGTCTGATAACCAGTCATGGTTCTGCCAGCAGCGCTGTCAAGATACCATATATTCTTCTTTCGGTCTCCCTGCACAAACACAAAGATTAGTTCTTTTTGGGAACCCATCTGGTGATGGGTTCGCTAGACTCTCCCTTAGCAGTCTCAGATTTCTTTGGTTCATAAGGAACTGAAGGATCGAAGGGGATCTCAGTCATAATCTCAGATGACACAAAAACAGTTGGTTTGATGGGGGGCTCAACCTTTTTCTTCTCAGATTTTTGCTTGATTTGTTTG
Source organism: Erigeron breviscapus (assembly GCA_034093135.1). Classification (NCBI taxonomy): domain Eukaryota; kingdom Viridiplantae; phylum Streptophyta; class Magnoliopsida; order Asterales; family Asteraceae; genus Erigeron; species Erigeron breviscapus. The sequence continues at coordinate 24,745,262 of CM067172.1, read as the reverse complement.
GAAAAAGGTTTTGCATTTTGTTTAGGTTGAAGAGGAGTGGTTTCAACATTTTTTAAACGTGCATTACAACTCTGCACTTGTCTAGCCAATAACTGAAATTGACTCTCTAACCTTAACAAAATTGATTCTTCATTAGACACCTGAGCCTTACCTGAATCTGAGGTAGAAGGCTCAGTGGGGGAGATATTTTTCTTCTTCTTTTGGCCTTTTGGAACCTTAGATGAAGTCTGAGGGGATGGCTTTTTGGTTTTAGCCTTCCTTTCTGAAACAGTTGTCTGAGCTGTTTCAGATTTACCCTCAGATTGTTCCTGGGCCTTATCAGTCACAGTTTTCTGCTTGCCAACTTTAGGAAAAATGATTTCAGATTTACCCTCAGATTGTTCCTGGGCCTTATCAGTCACAGTTTTCTGCTTGCCAACTTTAGGAAAAATGATTTCAGGTTTTATTTCCTTTGGAAGTGCATCTAAATCAGTGATTATAGATGCCAAATGAAGATCACCAGATTCATATGCTGTTCTTTGAGTTGCAAAAGTATTTTTAATTGCAGCATCTGGCCTTGGTGCTTTCATCCAAGATTTAATTATTGCTTGTTCTTTTTCAAGGATGGTTTTTAATTCTTCTTTTTCCAATTCTAAAGTGGCAACCATAGACTGATAACTTTTTAAAGCCAAATGAACATCTTTCAGTTCTTTTAGTCTGGCCTGACTGGCGTTCAGTTCAGAAGTATTATTTTCAAACATTTTTAGGCTTTCTGAACGCACAGTTTCGACAAAAGAAATGTCTGCCTCTAAAAGAACCAAAAGGTCCAGTTTTTGTTCCTCATCACTTTCAAAGCCAAAGTCACTAACCTTTTTCATGACAATATCCACCCAACGACCAGATTCAACATCAGATTTGACCAGATGACCTTGATCTTCACGTGCCATGAAACACATATCCCTTACTTCTTCTTCATCATCAGATGATTCATCAGATTCCTCCCATTTTTCAGTCTTGGCAATCATACAACTATTATTGCTTGAGTTGTTTTGAGCCATGAGAGCTATTTGGGCTTTCAGCTTCTTGTACTTAGCCTTATAGCTGTCATCAGGTTTCTGAAAAATAGAATGATTAGGGGCAGATTGTGATGATGAAGGCTGACTAGATCTGCATTCCTTCATGAAATGTCCTTTCTTGCCACACTTAAAGCATTCAAGATTAGACTTATCAATAGAAGCGCTGGAAGCAAATGGTTTGCCAGATCGATTAGATTTGGCCTTAAAACGATTGAACGTTTTAGCCAGCATGGCAACCAGATCATCATTGTCATCCTCATCACAACTATGAGTTACATTACCAGAAATACCAGTTTTTAACATTTCAGAGACCATCTTCTTCATCGAGTCAGAATGATCACTCTCAGAAGATAGTAGAGCAGTCCCATGTGGTTCAGAATTATGAACCATGACTGAACTGGTAGAAGCATGATTTTTGGCATCTTGCTCAGCCACAGCTCTCTCAGCCTTGTTCTCTTCAGTGTACCTGAAGGCTCCATACAGGGAGGCTAGAGTGTGACTGTGCAAGGTTTTTCCTTGTCTCAAAACCAAGATCAAGTTTTCCCATTTAGAAGGTAAGATGTCACAAAACTTTTCCAACAAAATTTCTTTATCTTTAGTTACACCCAGGGCTTTCAATTGATTTACCAGATTAGTGAATCTGATGTATGTTTGTGTTAAAGTTTCACCAGGGATAGCAAAAAAAGACTCATATCTTTTATTCAAAGCAACTTTTCTTGTGACAATTGTCTCATTGGTGCCTTCAAATTGTGTCATGAGTTCCTCCCACATTAATTTTGAATTTTCAAGTAAAACAAGGGTGGGCATAAGAGTTTCAGGAACAGCATACAAGATCATATTTTGCAGCTTGGTATCAAGGTCTACCAGCCTATGATCTTCTTCAGACCAATGATCCTTCTCCTTGGGTGAAACCCTAGGAGTCCCATCGGCATTTCTGACAACAGTGGAGGCATTCAAGGGGACAAAGGGTCCTTCTTTGAGAATATCGGTCAAATGTCTTTCAACACCAGCAATATATTTTAGCATGCATGCTTTCCATGTTTGAAAGTTTTCACTGTTCCCATCAAACTTGGGAACAGGATTATTTGGAAAGTGTACATGCACATTATGCGATGGTATATTGTTGTTGATGATAGGGGGTGGAGTAGTGTCATTAGCATTAGCATTAGTATTAGCATTAGCATTAGGGTCAGGGCCTGTATTGAACATTTGATTGTTGTAGTGTTAGCATTAGTATTAGCATTAGCATTAGCATTAGCATTAGGGTCAGGGCCTGTATTGAACATTTGGTCAACCATCTTTGCAGATCAAAGGTTAATGAATTAATATAATTCAACCTTGCTGCTCTGATACCAATTGTGAGTCCCAAATATAGATGGTTTAATACCCGACTGGCAAGTAATTCTAACTGGAAGATGACCAGTTCAGAATACGATCCAGATATGGATGAACAATACGATAAAGGTACTGAAAGTAAATGCAAGAAACAATAAGGGCTGAAACTATATAAATAATATGTATAGATCAAGTATGTAGCATTGAGACACGATGTATTTTTCAAGGTATTTGATTTATTGATATATAAACAAATACAAAGGTTGTTGCGGAACAAAGATAAACACCCAAGTGTAAATATCTAAACAACCTAGAAATACAAGTGATCTAATGACTTGGAAATACTCGTAAGGATTACTTAGAGTATATCTCACAAGTTGCAATGCAAAGGTTTCAAGCCATTTGCAAGTTGTGAGAAGACTTATATTTATAGACCAAGTCCATGATGACGTGGACCAGATCGTACAAATATGGTTGGGAGTATTTAAGGAATTAAAGCTAATTCCTTACATGTGTACTTTTAAGGTTTAGGTATATAAGTCGTTGATGTGACTTATCAAACCTTATTCCCAACCTTTACTTTACCTTGTACTTTAATTAATAGTTAAATCTATTAACCGGGTAAAGATATGTAAAGTAAAAAGTCTTCCTCGTAATCAGTGTAAAAGTGTGTAAGTACTTTTACACTGAGATGCTTCAGTCTTCGATCAGGTAGAATCAGTTTCTGAGCTCCACATCTGAACTGATTCTCATTCTTCAGACTTCAGTCTTTGACTTCATTCTGAACGGTATTCTGATACGTTGATCTGAACTGAAGTGAAGCTTCAGTGAACTAATTCTGAGCGACCTCAGAATTCATATACAAGTATTCTTCACTGAGCTTCAGCTATTTCTGAACAAATTATACTTGGTCGATTTTTGACCTAACACTAAGTCTAAAGTTGAACACCGTGAGCATTTAAAGGCCGTCCTTGAAGTGTTGAGGGAGAAGAAATTGTATGCTAAGTTCTCCAAATGTGATTTTTGGCTTAGAGAAGTTCAGTTCCTTGGACATGTCATATCTAATGAAGGTATTAAAGTAGATCCCTCAAAGATTGAAGCTGTTTCTAAGTGGGAGCAGCCAAAGACTCCCACGGAGATCAAGAGTTTTCTTGGTTTAGCCGGCTATTATCGAAGGTTTATACAAGATTTCTCTCGTATAGCTAAGCCAATGACCGAATTAACGAGGAAAGGAGTGAAGTTTGAGTGGACAGAAAAGCAGGAGAAAGCTTTCCAAACATTGAAGACGAAAAAAAAAAAAAAAAAAAAAAAAAAAAAAAAAAAAAAAAAAAAAAAAAAAAAAAAAAAAAAAAAAAAAAAAAAAAAAAAAAAAAAAAAAAAAAAAAAAAAAAAAAAAAAAAAAAAAAAAAAAAAAAAAAAAAAAAAAAAAAAAAAAAAAAAAAAAAAAAAAAAAAAAAAAAAAAAAAAAAAAAAAAAAAAAAAAAAAAAAAAAAAAAAAAAAAAAAAAAAAAAAAAAAAAAAAAAAAAAAAAAAAAAAAAAAAAAAAAAAAAAAAAAAAAAAAAAAAAAAAAAAAAAAAAAAAAAAAAAAAAAAAAAAAAAAAAAAAAAAAAAAAAAAAAAAAAAAAAAAAAAAAAAAAAAAAAAAAAAAAAAAAAAAAAAAAAAAAAAAAAAAAAAAAAAAAAAAAAAAAAAAAAAAAAAAAAAAAAAAAAAAAAAAAAAAAAAAAAAAAAAAAAAAAAAAAAAAAAAAAAAAAAAAAAAAAAAAAAAAAAAAAAAAAAAAAAAAAAAAAAAAAAAAAAAAAAAAAAAAAAAAAAAAAAAAAAAAAAAAAAAAAAAAAAAAAAAAAAAAAAAAAAAAAAAAAAAAAAAAAAAAAAAAAAAAAAAAAAAAAAAAAAAAAAAAAAAAAAAAAAAAAAAAAAAAAAAAAAAAAAGAACTGATTCTCATTCTTCAGACTTCAGTCTTTGACTTCATTCTGAATGGTATTCTGATACGTTGATCTGAACTGAAGTGAAGCTTCAGTGAACTAATTCTGAGCGACCTCAGAATTCTATACAAGTATTCTTCACTGAGCTTCAGCTATTTCTGAACAAATTATACTTGGTCGATTTTTGACCTAACACTAAGTCTAAAGTTGAACACCGTGAGCATTTAAAGGCCGTCCTTGAAGTGTTGAGGGAGAAGAAATTGTATGCTAAGTTCTCCAAATGTGATTTTTGGCTTAGAGAAGTTCAGTTCCTTGGACATGTCATATCTAATGAAGGTATTAAAGTAGATCCCGCGAAGATCGAAGCTGTTTCTAAGTGGGAGCAGCCAAAGACTCCCACGGAGATCAAGAGTTTTCTTGGTTTAGCCGGCTATTATCGAAGGTTTATACAAGATTTCTCTCGTATAGCTAAGCCAATGACCGAATTAACGAGGAAAGGAGTGAAGTTTGAGTGGACAGAAAAGCAGGAGAAAGCTTTCCAAACATTGAAGATGAAATTGTGTGAAGCTCCTATACTTGCCTTGCCTGAAGGTACTGATGATTTGGTTGTGTATAGTGATGCATCCATTACGGGTTTGGATTGTGTCCTTATGCAGAGGGACAAGGTGATTGCTTATGCTTCACGCCAGTTGAAACCTCATGAGAAGAATTACCCGACCCATGATCTTGAGTTAGCGGCAGTAGTATTTGCATTGAAGTTATGGAGACATTATCTTTATGGCACTAAATGCACTTTGTATACCGACCATAAGAGTTTGCAATATGTGTTTAATCAAAAGGAGATGAATGTGAGACAAAGAAGGTGGATGGAATTACTTAAGGATTATGATTGTGAGATCAAATACCATCCGGGTAAAGCCAATGTAGTGGCGGATTCACTAAGTAGGAAAGTGCAGAATTCTTCTTGCAAATTGATGAGTATGCAAGTTCAAGCAAAGTCGGGACTATTGGACCGTATTAAAGAAGCTCAAGTCAAGGCGTTAATGAAAGATAATATTGATAAAGAGAGTATTGGAAAGAAGAAACGCCTTGTGATGGAGACAAATAGCCGGGGGTTTAAGACATACAAGGGTCGAATTTGGGTGCCATTGCTTGGTGGTAATCGAGAATTGATCCTTGAAGAAGCTCATAGAAGTAGATACTCAGTTCATCCCGGTGTTACCAAGATGTATGCAGATTTGAAACCAATTTATTGGTGACCGGATATCAAAGGAGAAGTAGCTCATTTTGTAGCAAAATGTTTGACTTGTGCACGAGTGAAAACCGACCATAAAAAGCCGTATGGATTGTTACATCAATTAGAGATTCCGGAGTGGAAATGGGATCATATCACCATGGACTTTGTAACGAAGCTACCTAAAGCGCCGAAAGGAAATGATATGATATGGGTGATTGTAGATAGATTGACGAAGAGTGCCCATTTTCTAGCTACCCGACAAGATGTACCCTTAACAAAGATGGCAAAGATATACATTGATGAAGTAGTCTCAAAACATGGAGTTCCTTTATCTATTGTTTCGGACCGAGACTCGAGATTTGTCTCAAATTTTTGGAAGGGTCTTCAACGGGAGTTGGGTAGTAGAATAAATTTGAGTACCGCCTATCATCCTCAAACCGATGGGCAAAGTGAGAGAACTATTTAAACATTGGAGGATATGTTGAGGACGTGTGTACTAGAGTATGGTGGAGCATGGGATGATCATTTGAGGTTGATTGAGTTTGCTTACAACAATAGTTACCATGCAAGTATTGGAATGCCACCATTTGAGATGCTATATGGAAGAAGATGTAGGACTCCAAGTTGTTGGATGGAGCCCGGTGAGAAGCAATTAACCGGTCCCGAAATCATTGAAATCACCTCTAAAAAAGTTAATGTGGCTAAAGAGGCTTTACGTGTGGCTAGAGAAAGGCAGAAAACATATGCAGATAAGAAAAGGAGACCGATTGAGTTCAATGTTGGTGATTTAGTGATGCTGAAAGTCTCACCATGGAAAGGAGTCATTCGCTTTGGAAAGAAGGGAAAGTTGAGTCCACGTTTCATTGGACCTTTTAAGATCTTGAAACGCATTAAGGATCTAGCATATCAGTTGGAATTGCCTCCAGAATTGGATGGGATTCACAACACCTTTCATGTATCCTACTTGAGGAAATGCTTAGCCGAGGAGTCAAGCGTGATTCCTATTGAAGATGTGAGTATTGACCCAATGAAGAGAATGGTAGATGAACCAGTGGCGATACTGGGAAGGAAGCAAAAGAAGCTACGCCGGAAAGTGATTGATTTAGTGTTGATAAAGTGGAAGCATAATCATAGGAATGCTTAGCCGAGGAGTCAAGCGTGATTCCTATTGAAGATGTGAGTATTGACCCAATGAAGAGAATGGTAGATGAACCAGTGGCGATACTGGGAAGGAAGCAAAAGAAGCTACGCCGGAAAGTGATTGATTTAGTGTTGATAAAGTGGAAGCATAATCATGGGGAAAGCTTAACGTGGGAAACTGAAGCAGTAATGAAGGAGAAGTATCCGGAGTTATTCCTTTCTGATGAGATTCCGGGGACGGAATCCTCTTAAGGGGGAGGTAATTGTAACATCCCAAACTTTTTATTTAACAGTTGACTAGTGTCGTTAAGTCAACATAGTGTGTCGTTAAGTCTATTCTCGATTTAATGCATATATGTAGTTATTGTGTGATATGTGTGGGGCTTGAAAGCCTAAATGTATAATGAAGTGAATATGTGTGAAAATGTAGCTAAATGCCTATGTAGTGGTATTTAAAGAAGTAATTATGTTATATATGGTCCATATGGTAGTTTGTGACTAGTAATGAAGGATTAGGAAGCTTAGGGACTAGTTTTGACATAGAGGCAAAGTCAAAAACGGGTTTAGGGAGTTAAGGGGTGTCATTAGGTTGGCTATTGCAGAAAATTCATTCCCTAAACAAACCCTAGCAGCCCCATAACATTCCTTCATCAATTGCAAGCCGAAAAGTCTTCCAACGTGTGATTCGGGTGTGTTTAGTCAAGTGTTTTGCATCCTTATTGTGATCTACAGGTAGAAAAGGTATTGTAATGTAGATTTATTATCTTTTCAATTGTATGGATTATTAAGAAGTGGTTTAGGTCATTGGAGGATCAATCGATGTCGTAATAACGTTTGTTTTTATGAAGTAAATCATATGTTGTTTAATGGGGAAGTTTATTGCATTTGATTGGTCATAAAATGAAGGATTTTGATGTATAAAGGTCTGATATTTGATTTGGAATCGTTTGGTGTTGGTTTGGGGTTTAATCGCTCGATGATGTGCAGAATCGCCTCGGGTTGCGGCGCAACTCCTAGTTGCGGCGTAACATAATGTGTTGCGGCGCAACTGGAGGCTTGAGCTGCGGTGCAACTCTATGTTGCGGCGCAACTCATCAGTTTTCAGTTAAGTTGCGGCGTAACATAATGTGTTGCGGCGCAACTTAGTTGCGGCGCAACTCTATGTTGCGGCGTAACTCAATTGTTGCGGCGCAACTCTAGTTGCGGCGTAACATAATGTGTTGCGGCGCAACTGAGCTGCGGTGCAACTCTATGTTGCGGCGCAACTCATCAGTTTTCAGCAAAATTATAGTATTGAACCGTGACATCGTTTTGACACGCAGATTAGACCTGAATCTTAAGTGAGTCTTTAAAGTGTGTGGGTCTAGTTATTGGCCTTAATGACGTGAGTATGTAGCTTGTCTAATAATCGTTTACTAATTATAGGTAGACGAGCATAGTTGCTTTACACAGTGACTAGTTGTTGATTGTTGTGGACTACGCCGAGGTAAGATACACTACTTTTTACACGCTGAGGGTTCCACAAGCAATGGTTTCTTGTTATAACTTCCCTAACGGTAACTTATGATAAATGTGGGTATTTCAGGTTACACGGGAGGTATTGTGGGATATGAAGTTGACCATGAGACCTAATATGCAGTCCCAAATGTAGTGAAATGAAGTATTGTGTAATGTAGCGATTGTTATGCAAATTATGTAGTATATTGCAATTCTTGAAATGTAGACATGACGTAGATTCTTGAAGTGTGCATATTTATGTGACTTGTTCACCTAGTTCACTAGATTTACTAGGCTGCCATGTCACTTGCACGTTTAAGGGCCCAAACAAAATGAAGGAAATGTGTGACTATGTTTAGGTTGTGTAATGCCTAAACTAATAATGTGTGAAACCGAGCTCGTAAATTTATAATGCAGGGAAGTGTTAAGCTTAACCCGTACTTGCCCTAGCCCGGCGAGTGCGTGAACGTAGGTTGCTTGGGTGGCTCCTTGCAACATGGTCATTTAATGCAGGGCGAGTAATACGAGGGGTCTGACCCGCCTCCATATACGGATTACTCCGGGATTGGCTTGCCATTCCTTAACGACGTACGATGAGTAGCCTTTTTGTAACACCCCGCTAAAGCGGAATATACGGGATGCACAGATAAGCACAAAAGCACACAGTACAAGTTCCAACACAGCCAATAACATAAAAGAAAAATAAGTACAAAAGTTATTACAGCACTTGGGGTATACCCAGAATAGTTAATAATCAAAAGACATAACAATTGTCTAGAAGTACAGGAGTCTGAACTGAATGAGCAAAGGGAGATCTTCACGGCTTCTGGTCTTGAACGTACGAACAGTCGCCACAAAAGGTGAGCTTTAAAGAAGAAGACTCCTATGCTAAGAGATCTACTAGTCTAGCCTGAAAAGCATGTAAGTTCAAAGGTCAACTACAAAAGTAGTTGGTGAGATTCACATAAAGTACTAGTACGTATACATATAATAATATGTAGTGTAAGGACAAGTCATAAAAATCTGTACGTTTAACAAAAGTGTTTTATGACTATAAGAACAATACAAGGACATATAATGAACTTTAAATGAGTCGTCACTGCTAACCCGATTGGCCAGAACTGAACTGTAATGACTTATGCACATAATAATCAAGTACTTCACGAAGATCTAAATCAGAACAAGAACAGATAATATGCATCCTCCAGAACTACGGAGAATGAGGGTGGGCCTACCCTAAACAGCGCTGTCCATAATTATCTACGGTTCAATCCCTGAACTGTGGGATATGAATTGATAGCAGTGAATAAGAACTGAACAAGTACAAGTACGAACTAGAACATGTTAAAGATCAATATAGTAGTATGGAGGTATTTAAGATCCTGCCCATTCAAGACTTAAATACTCCCTTAAACAGTATAAATGTATTCAAGATCCTGCCCATTCAAGACTTAAATACTCTTTTAAATAATTAGGAATCATATCATAAGTACCTCGTAAGATCATAAAATAGTACGTGGAATAGTTCAAGATTATAATATAGTACGTAAAGTAGTTCAAGAACATATGTACAAGTACAAAGTAGTTTTCATGCTTTTCAGTCCCCGATAAAAGAACTTGAACAAAATGTACGAAAGGGGGATTAGTGAACTCACAGTGATCTGGTACAAGCACAGTAGTATAAGCACAGAGAACAAGCACAGAGATAGATAAGTTATATCTATCGAAATCCAAGTACGTCTTGATGGATGCCTAAGTACAAGTTATTGTTCATAGATATGCACACATATTAGTTCAAATGACTAATTAATTACTGAAGTGTCCTTGATGAACTGATGATTTGGTCCTTTGAAGATCTTCGAACGTTTTGACTCAAAATGAGTTTAAATGAACTTTAAATGAGTCGTCACTGCTAACCCGATTGGCCAGAACTGAACTGTAATGACTTATGCACATAATAATCAAGTACTTCACGAAGATCTAAATCAGAACAAGAACAGATAATATGCATCCTCCAGAACTACGGAGAATGAGGGTGGGCCTACCCTAAACAGCGCTGTCCATAATTATCTACGGTTCAATCCCTGAACTGTGGGATATGAATTGATAGCAGTGAATAAGAACTGAACAAGTACAAGTACGAACTAGAACATGTTAAAGATCAATATAGTAGTATGGAGGTATTTAAGATCCTGCCCATTCAAGACTTAAATACTCTTTTAAATAATTAGGAATCATATCATAAGTACCTCGTAAGATCATAAAATAGTACGTGGAATAGTTCAAGATTATAATATAGTACGTAAAGTAGTTCAAGAACATATGTACAAGTACAAAGTAGTTTTCATGCTTTTCAGTCCCCGATAAAAGAACTTGAACAAAATGTACGAAAGGGGGATTAGTGAACTCACAGTGATCTGGTACAAGCACAGTAGTATAAGCACAGAGAACAAGCACAGAGATAGATAAGTTATATCTATCGAAATCCAAGTACGTCTTGATGGATGCCTAAGTACAAGTTATTGTTCATAGATATGCACACATATTAGTTCAAATGACTAATTAATTACTGAAGTGTCCTTGATGAACTGATGATTTGGTCCTTTGAAGATCTTCGAACGTTTTGACTCAAAATGAGTTTAAATGAACTTTAAGTACATGAACTGGACTCGAACTGAACGTCTTGGAACTCACACATAAGTAATTATAAGGTTAATGTGTCTTTAATAATGATTTCTAGCCTTAGAACTTAATTTAGTTGTTCATAGAACTCGTACTTTAATGATTAAGTTAAATCGTGATTTTGAAGTACTAATCAGAATCATTTTAGAGTTTGTACTAGATCAGGATCGTTTTAGGAGACACAAGGCTCAGAATCGTCCTAGGGTTTATTGAGAACAAGATCGTCTTAGGGTTTTGGAACTACAAGATCGTCTCACTGTTTGATCAGGATCGTTTCGCGCCTCTTCTAGCTCAAGATAGTTTTAGCCACCAGCTCAGGATCGTCCTGGGTATTTCAAGTACAAGATCGTTTCACAAGACCAGGTTCAAGATCGTCTTAGGTTTAGCTAGATTTCAAGATCGTTTCCTAGTTTGATGGCTCAAGACCGTTTCAAGTTTAAGGCTCAAGATCGTTTTACTGGTTAAGGCTCAAGATCGTTTTACTGGTTAAGGCTCAAGATCGTTTTACTGGTTAAGGCTCAAGATCGTTTTACTGGTTAAGGCTCAAGATCGTTTTACTGGTTAAGGCTCAAGATCGTTTTACTGGTTAAGGCTCAAGATCGTTTTACTGGTTAAGGCTCAAGATCGTTTTACTGGTTAAGGCTCAAGATCGTTTCATTTCCAAAGACAAGAACAAGGTCGTTTTTAGTTCAAAAACAAGTGTTTGAGCAAAACCGATCCAAAGGATTAGTTACCCAAAAACGTACCAACAACATCATAACACCACACAAGATCGACGAACAAGCACAAGACACCAAGGTGGGCTGCCTAGGACGATCTTGGGGTCAAGATCGTCCCAGCCAGGATCGTTCCAGGTCCTAAACGGCTGAACAAAAGCATGAACAAGATACAAAGGTCTAGATCGATTTTAAGGCATGTTAGAACGTAGTACTAGTACTTGTATGCATAATAACAACAATTTGTATCACTTTTAAAGCTCTTCAAGATCAAATATCACATGAACAAGTTGTGACACTCAAGAACATACTTTCTTCATTTTTCGAAAATGGGTTTTGAGATTAGAGTACGTTATGACCCAAATTTGTTCATAAAAATGTTGTTAAACACATTTAGACACAAACCCATTACCATTGAACATGATTTTTCGTTCAAGAACTGGACCAAATCATCAAGAACATAAACTTTAAAAAGTACACTTTTAATTTGATCAAAAACTCCTAATTCGTTGTTGTTACCTGCGATTTGATTCCAGAAATATGTTTTGATTATCACAAGGATGCTAGAAGTACAAACGATTTTGATTTAACAATCAAAAATCAAAAGATGAATTTTGTGTGTGAAAATGTGGCTGCCAGTGTGTTTTAGTGAGAGAGTGGAGAGATGGAGAAGAGAATGAATAGTGTTTCTCTCTCAAGGGTTCCATTCCATTCCTATTTATAGTCTTCCCATATTAAATGAACTCAGTAAGTGCAAGGGCTATTTGCGTACATTTTTGAACTAAAACTTTCATGAATATGGACGTTTATGAACCGAACTTTATTATTTCTTTGCACATAATCATGAACTCGTCTATTAAAGCACAATTTAAGATCAAATTGACCTTCATATAAGCACCTAATTCAAGTCTAAAGTACGTCAAGAACTTATATAAATTGAACTGTCTGGCCGTTCCGGTGGCGAAAGTACGTTTCAGAGAACTTATTTAGAACATTTCTAAGACGGTTGTTACACTTTTGGCTGATCATCTAGTCGGGTGTGATGCAGGGCACACTTATATGCAGTTAACGAAGATACGTGTGATTATGTGTGATATAAAAGAAGGATAGGCACACTTAGGGTGATTCATCCTAAATTGATATGCAGGTTGTATGTGCGTGTGTTATGTGGGTTGTGCCTTAATGTTTTGTCAACAAAGTAGAAATGTTTTAATTGGACAAAGCTTTATAACTTTAGTGATATCTTACTTAGCTAATTCGTTAGCTAACACTTGTTTCTTGAAATGTGTGGTTCCCTCAGGTATAGCTTGAAGGATAGATGAGGCATGAAGGGTGAGGAGTGGGTAGATAGCATGCTGATGGCTTTAGCTACCCTTAGATGCTACACCTCATTAGACATCATTTGCATTGTGATATTATGCAGAATTTATGTAGTACTATGTTGACGGTTGTTTTGTGTTGGGCAACCGTTGGGTTTTCATTTAGACTTATTTTATGGTATGGCATGTAACACCAATAAATGCAGAAACCGAACAATTTTTATCGGTTTTGAACTTTTAAAGTTTTCTTCCGCATCTTTTAACACCGTTAGGTGAAAGTTTTTGAAAACCCATGTTTTTAAATGTCGGGTGTTACAAGTTGGTATCAGAGAAATGGTTTAAGTGAACCAAGATTCGACTTTGACCGTAGGATTTTGGACTTAAACCGATGTAGGATAAGTTAGGCTTATGCAGGTGTGCCTAGCTTTGAGATGCAGTACTATAGGACGGGTTGGGGAGTGAGTGAGAGTGTAAATTTAAGGCTTGAATATTATGTGTGATAATGTAGCTAAATGAAGTATGGCCTTGATAAATGTAGTCTCACTTTAACTATTGCTAACCGTCGTCGTTGCCTTGTAGAGATAATGGCAAACACTAGAGCTAGTAGCCAGAGAGGAGGAGGAAATGGTGGTGGTGTTCCTCCTAATGGGAATGGGGCTGGAGATGGAGTTAACCAAAGGTCTCCGCGAAGGCCACTCCCGGGTGCACAACCCACAAGGTCAGAAATTGATAGGCCAAACCCGGTGATTGAACAAGTTCCCAATCAAGCAGAATTACATGAAGAGTTGAGAGCTATCCGAGCTCTTCTGATGAGAAATGAAGAGGAGTTAGCGCTATTGAGGGCAGAAAGAGATGCTGAAAGGAATGGGAGTGAACAAAGGGGTGAGCAGTCGGATGGGAATTACTCTAATCCCTCCCAAGTGCTGAACCATGAATGAAATATATATTCATTTATCTTTATTCTTAGAATTTGAATTCAATGTATTCCAATTCAACAATTCGATACCCCTCGTCTAACCACCATAGGCGGAACTACCTTAATACTATTGGTAGCATGGGTGACAAGTCCGCTAAGTCGATATAGTGAGATTTCTTTTTTTAAAAAAATGAAGGATTTCTTATGGGTGCTACGGGTCAAAGTAATTTGGGATACCGGACAATGTAACTAATTCTAAACTTTTAAAAGATTTTACTAAAAATAAACTTATAAATACGTATATGTGCAACTAAATGACCAATGAAAACTATCAAAATGTCAGAAAACTGTTAAAAACCGCTAGAATAACCCATAAAAATCTTTAAAATGCTAAAAATCATAACAATGTAAGCATTTTTGTTATTTTAGGCCGATGCAAGACTAATGTTAAATTTTTTTTGTGTTACGGGTCACTTTGAGTCTTGGTTTCGCCACTGCTAACCACCATTAAAAACCCTTAAACGTCGCATGCAAACGCCCATTCTATTTGCAGCCCACCCCCATTACATCCTTTAATCATTCTTACCTTAAATACCGTCATGTGATTAGCGCTTGAGGGCACTTAAAGAAGATAGACGACAGATAGAGTTAGCCAAAAAGACATAGTTGGGATAAATGAAAACAACGAGGACGCATATTGTAATTAAATCCTCAGATGAATGAAAACTAAAAATGCAAGAAACCACATGGACGATTTGTGTAACTTAACCTACATTGAATAGTGGAAAGTGCATAGGATTCGAGGTCAAGCATATTATTTACATATTCAAGTTTATTCGAATATAAATGATTACTGATCCGTTAAGATTTGCTATTATGGTGCATGTGTTAAGGATTAATTTTTAATCAAAACCAATTAACTTTAATTGAGTCAATGGTTGTTAATAATCGCTTTCTGATTGATTCCCATGTTGGAAAATACCAAGTCCATGTGAATTAATTGACTCACTGCTATTTTATAAATCTTGTACACATTAACTGAATCAAGTGGTAAAGTGAGATAATATGTACAAAATATTATCTATATCTAGTCTAGTCTAGAAAAACAAATTAACTAGAGTACATACAAAGGCATATTTGTGCAAAGGACAATATACGCACATGCATATATTAAAACAATAAACTCGTAGTGTTTAATAAGATTGATTCTGATTAGAAATAACAAAAGGAGAAAAGCATTGTAATGAATTCCTAAATCTTTATTATAGAATATAGAGATTATATAATAGAGATGGAAGATTTGTTTTTTTAAGTCCCAAACTCAAACCCGTATTGGCGTTGAATTACTAAGTTGAGGATAACTAACTATTAACAACTAATATTTGTTGCACGTTAAAGAAAAAATCAACTTCGAAGTTAAAGCGTGCATGCACCGATTGGTCAAATAAAACAAGTATGTTGTTCAATTAAAAGATAAAAGAAGAGTAAAATAATTTCTAGTTAAATACTGGTGTGTTGGAATAAAATTTGTACGTAGTAGGCTAAAGCTTGTAGTAAAATAAGAAAAACTATAAAATCAAAAACCTCATTTGAAAGAGATATTTGCATGTTTGGTTTGTATTTGAACGACCGGATTTCACTCTACTTCTATTACAGTACTCCAAATATTACTCATCAGTGTCCTAAGTTTATACTTAAAACCATTCACCAAAAATAAAGTGTGTTATCTCACTTAATCAATTGGGACAGGGTTAGTCATTTAGGTTTAACTCAGTGGTTGAAAGGACATCCCCTATTCAAGAGGTCTGGTGTTCAAGCCTTGGGTGGACAAAGGAAGTCTCTCTATGAGGGCTTGACTTGGGTATACTCAGGTTCAAGTCTGAGGTGACAGAGTTTACCCCTATTAATCGTCGTGCATTCGGGCGGATTAGTAGGGGGTTTTCCCCCATCGGATATTTGAAATAGACATTTCTACTTTGAGGGAACTCTCTAGCGCGGACCCGGTTAAAACAACGTATGCTAAACCTCCCGCTATCGAATCGCGACATGAATTTCAAGCGAAGTTCACCTTTAAAAATAAAAATTGGGCCAGGGTTAGGGATGATTGGCGTCATCAATTAAATGCAGTTATACTCTATCTTAGCGATTTTTTTTTTATATAGATTCACTAAAAAATAGATTCACTAAAAAAGTAAAATGATAAAAGGCAAGTAGAGTAAAGCCCAACTCAAACTTGTGTCCACTTGTCCAACCCATTAGCCCCAAAAAAATTTCAGCTGGGCTTTTTTATTTTTATTTTTATATGAAATAATGTAATAATAATTTCTTCCTTTCACCTTTTGTATCCATACCTCACCGATTGACGGTCTCTCCGGTGTGACCTCATTCACCACATTCACCATTGTAAGTATTAATATTATATTTATATATTATATATATAATATTATTTACTTTTATATAAATCATCTTGTTTCATTTATTTATTGCAACTTAGATACCCCTAAGTTTGATTGATAAGAATTAACTAAACATTTGTGTTAGGGAGATGATAAATGTAACATTGATATTGATAGATTTACCACACTATATACATTAAAGGTAATGCATGAATAATTGAAAGTGGTAGATCTATTAAAATTTATGCTACTAATAACCTAATATCATCTCCTTTGTGTTAAAGTGAGGGGTCCCAGGAAAAGGTAAGTCATGTAACGAGGAATAAATAAAGTTGAAGAACGCGCGGATATGTGCAAAACATAAATTTTTGTTAGCCGGAAAATGGCTCGTGGTAAAGACAAGATATACTTTGACCCGATGTGCTCGGAATCCTTTTGTCGGTTAAAGGCACCTGAGGGCTGAGGCGGAGATTTGAACTGCTGACCTCTGCTTTTATGTTTAGCTGGACCCCTCCTTTCGAGGGAGGGGGTTTCTAAGCATTGTCTTCCACGTATTGTACTAGGGGGCGGGATGTGGGGATCGGTTAGCGTTCCCACTTAGGCAAAAAAAACTCGTTAGAAATCTTTCCGATGGCCTTTTTATACATGCTCAGACTCGTTTTCTAATGTTTTAATGGATTTACTCTGCAATGCATATTCCACTACTGCAGACGAATATGAAGAAAAAGAAAAACATGAACCTCCGCCCCTCAAGCGGGCAAAACCTGAATATCCACGTACATCTAGTAGAAATATGTCTGCGTTTAGGCTCGATCAAGCACAAAAGATATCAACTGAAATTCCAATTGCAGGCAGATACATTTCAATGCCTCGGCTCCTCAAGCTCCCAAAGCAGACCACCCTTCTATTTCTTTAGCCCCTTCCCGAGGTTCTGTCTCCCAGCTTGCTTCTTTCAGCTTTTCATAATGGGCCTTTATGTGAAATGATAGATATTAAAAACTCGACGTAATTTGGTATGCCATAAGGTTTATTGATATGTTTAGGAAAGTGATTACATGTGGAGACAATACTAATTATTTACGGAGTATGAGATTTATGTTTATATCTAGAAGGAACAAGCATTAGTTAAACTCTTGTTATAACCCTACAGATGATTGATTAAGGGTTAGCGAACTGCTAAGCAGATTGTGTTTCTAGTTACGATTTGTAAGATTAGATTTTAAAATAATGCAATCTTTGAGAACATTGTCATACGTGAATTAGTGCAAAAATATACGATTACAGTTGGTTTCTTTATATCATAATTAATTGAGATGCTCGGACTCTGTTTTTGTTATAAAAAATTAAAAATTCCGTGCGTGTGAATACTTTTTTTTTGGAATAACAAATGTTAGTTGTTAGTTAATGAGTTAGTAATTCACCTAAGTTAGTGCACACCACGGGGTTTGAACCCCTGACCTCCACACAAAGAACCCATTAAGGGAAACCTTATGACCAACCCACTTAAGTGGGATCGGCCATAAGAACGACATGACACTTCTTTTAGCATGAAGACTTAAAAACTAAAAGGATGTATATGGTTTACAATTGAATTTTGTTGCTACATTTGTTTTATCCAAGCAATAAAGTGTCCTCCTTTTATATTCTTATATATATATTTTTAGATAAAACGCATACAAAGCCATACAACAAGTCAACAATTTGATTATTGCCAAGTGTTTTATATGATAATGTCTGGACCATTCAGGAACTATGTAGATCCTTATGGAACAAACTATGTTTAGCAAGGGGAAATCCAGTTCGTATAGTCTTCCTTATGTGCTTAAGTATGTGGTCATTGAACTGTTTATGAAATAAAGTGTGTCCATGAGGTCATTCATGAATTATATTCATTTTGTATTTAAAATTTCAGTTTATGGAAGTATCTCAGATTCATATATATGGAAAGACATTTTGTCATCGTTGAGGTATCGAACACAAGGCTATGCTAATTCTGGCAGTACATTTGAGAGGATGTCCACACCCCTTATTGGCCATACAAAGGCTGTGAATGCAATACAATGGTCAAAAACTCATTGTAAGTGTTGTTTTGATATTATTGA
Source organism: Erigeron breviscapus (assembly GCA_034093135.1). Lineage (NCBI taxonomy): Eukaryota > Viridiplantae > Streptophyta > Magnoliopsida > Asterales > Asteraceae > Erigeron > Erigeron breviscapus. The sequence goes on along the minus strand of CM067172.1, from coordinate 24,726,942 downwards.
ACAGAACAGTTTCAGGAGTATCCTGTTCCTTCTATTAAGTCTTAGATCACTGTAGCTCTTTTTTGAAACCCTTATAAAGCCATCTTATTGACAGTGGCGTATGACCAGACTTTGTACATATATGTCTGACCTCCATGCCAGATAAAGAAATCAAATCATGATTATTGAAATTCTAGTATACGATTACCTGAATTGCATTGGCTAATTCCGCTAATAGTTACTCACTCTATTTTGGTTCTCAAAATCAGATGTAACTCTTTTCGTCGAATTCATGAGAAATGAACTGAGCTTGATAGTTGGTACTTTAATCTGTTGACAAGTCTACCACTACCCATGCTGATTTGTGATTGATCATTTGCTTTTTAGTTGGATATAGTTTTTTATGGAGGTTAATATTAGAGGTGGTGGTTTCGAGTTTCAACCCATCTACTAATGATTGGGTTTAGTGGGGTTAATGTTTTATCTCTAATGGAACGCATGAGTAGCTTAAATGGTAACAGCTTAATGTGTCATACGAGTCCAGCATCACCCAAAGTTTCTAATGCATAAATGACAAAACCATCTAAATCCATTTATTGCAAAGATTAGATTACTATCAGATGTATATAATTTTGTAACTCTGTAAGCATGGTTAACAGACATCATAGCACAAAAACGTTGTTGACAGAAAGCATTTTGGATCAGTCAGATCTTGCCCGTGCCAAATAAGAAACCTTGTTTTAATCCGAACTCATTTTGACCCATTGTCCCAGTCCCACTCACCCATCCATCCATTTTTCCACCTCTAGTAAACTAGGATGTTTTACTTTAGTGTTGTGTTATTTGCTTTACTTTTTTTTTTTTTTTGTATTCCTTACGAGTAGTAACTGAATTTAAAGTGATATTCAGAGTTGATGCTTACTGTTCTGATGTGCTCACTATGATAGTTTGCAGCTCATCTGCTTGCATCTGCTAGTATGGATTCTTCCATCAATGTATGGAATGTGTGGAGCACAGAAGAGAAGAAAGCTCGGGTATTCAACCTTCATACTGCAGCAGTAAAAGACATCCAGTGGTCAGAGCAAGGTCTTTCTTTACTCTCTTGTGGATATGATTGCACATCAAGATTAATCGATGTTGAAAAAGGCTTAGAGACTTGTGTATTTAAGGAAGATCAGGTTGTTGGAGTTGCTAAATTTCATCCTAATAACTCCAATCTCTTTTTATCTGGGGGATCAAAAGGCCTCATCCGGTTATGGGATATTAGAACTGGGAATGCAGTGAATCAGTATTTTCGAGGCCTTGGTCCGATTCTTGATCTAGAATTTACGAACGATACAAGACAGTTTATTTCTTCCAGTGATGAATCCAGAAGCAACATCAGTGAGAACTCTATTATCGTATGGGATGTCTCACGAGAGGTTCCTTTATCAAACCAGGTATGTGCTCTATTGACATTCCTTTAATTACGGACTTGCAGTTTCATCAGTTATGATAAGATCAATTGGTAATGTCACTCAAATCATTGTGGGATAATATAACTGGTACTAAAAACATGTATTAAAACGTGTCTGTCAGTCTGTGTCTATGTATGCGAGTATCTAAATCTGTTTATTATGTGCACACTATAATTCAAATGTATGCTTAACTAACACATACTTGTGTCTATGGATGTATATGTATTTGAAAGGGCCTCCCTTTATGGAGCATCACTTAGTTTGGTTCTTTGAGTTGGTAACTCAATCTACCATAGCTCTTGTTTACAAAGTATGACGTAAATGGCTTAGGCCAAAGTACTTTTTCTGGCTAAGGAACTTTAAGTTGATTCATCGTGGTGGAGGGCATTCCAAATGTATATTTGAATGCATAATAACCTCCTAAATAGCTTTATCATATAGTTTTTCTGTTAGCATTTATCGCATTCTTTTTCATAGATCCAGAAAAAATGGATTAAAAAACGTTGTCATGTCAGCCAACCTGTTTCGATCCTTACCCAAAGCTATCCATTTGGTTCCATTAGTTTGGTTAGCTCCCGAGTTACAATGCACTTGATGAAACTAAGATATTTGTTGTCTTCTTCAGATCTATGTGGAAGCTTACACCTGTCCCTGTATACAACATCATCCATACGATCCCTATTTTGTGGCGCAATCAAATGGAAATTACATAGCTATCTTTTCTTCCAAAACCCCCTTCAGGCTCGATAAGTACAAAAGATACGAAGACCATGGTGTTTCCGGGTTTCCCATCAAATGCAATTTCAGCCCGGATGGAAAAAAGCTCGTCTCTGGCTCCTCAGATGGATGCATTTACTTTTATAACACCAAAACGGGCGATTTCATTAAGAAGCTTAAAGTGTATGAACAAGCATGCAGTAGATGTGGCATTCCATCCTGTCATATCAAATGTAGTTGCTGCGTGCAGCTGGAATGGAGAAATCACAGTTTTTGAGTGATACCGTCACAAGCCTAATGTATCATGATTGATGACAGTATTTAAATCATGATCTGATCGCGGGGTCTCACTACATAAATCAATTGATGGTATGTATAAGCTTCTGGGGTATTCCAAATGACAGAATGTGGCATTCAAGTCCTGATGCCCCGAGAAAGAGATTTCCCGGGGGTCTAATTAGTTCAAAGGGCGCTCGTGAATAAGCTATTTTGGAAATCAAGTTTGCATATTGTCTATCAATATACAAGAGACATAGGCTATAGATATTGGTTAGGAGGTTGAGAGAAAAGGTGAGGACTTATGGGAGTCTCACGAGAGGTTCCTTTATCAAACCAGGTATGTGCTCTATTGACATTCCTTTAATTACGGACTTGCAGTTTCATCAGTTATGATAAGATCAATTGGTAATGTCACTCAAATCATTGTGGGATAATATAACTGGTACTAAAAACATGTATTAAAACGTGTCTGTCAGTCTGTGTCTATGTATGCGAGTATCTAAATCTGTTTATGTATGTGCACACTATAATTCGGATGTATGCTTAACTAACACATACTTGTGTCTATGGATGTATATGTATTTGAAAGGGCCTCCCTTTATGGAGCATCACTTAGTTTGGTTCTTTGAGTTGGTAACTCAATCTACCATAGCTCTTGTTTACAAAGTATGACCTAAATGGCTTAGGCCAAAGTACTTTTTCTGGCTAAGGAACTTTAAGTTGATTCATCGTGGTGGAGGGCATTCCAAATGTATATTTGAATGCATAATAACCTCCTAAATAGCTTTATCATATAGTTTTTCTGTTAGCATTTATCGCATTCTTTTTCATAGATCCAGAAAAAATGGATTAAAAAACGTTGTCATGTCAGCCAACCTGTTTCGATCCTTACCCAAAGCTATCCATTTGGTTCCATTAGTTTGGTTAGCTCCCGAGTTACAATGCACTTGATGAAACTAAGATATTTGTTGTCTTCTTCAGATCTATGTGGAAGCTTACACCTGTCCCTGTATACAACATCATCCATACGATCCCTATTTTGTGGCGCAATCAAATGGAAATTACATAGCTATCTTTTCTTCCAAAACCCCCTTCAGGCTCGATAAGTACAAAAGATACGAAGACCATGGTGTTTCCGGGTTTCCCATCAAATGCAATTTCAGCCCGGATGGAAAAAAGCTCGTCTCTGGCTCCTCAGATGGATGCATTTACTTTTATAACACCAAAACGGGCGATTTCATTAAGAAGCTTAAAGTGTATGAACAAGCATGCAGTAGATGTGGCATTCCATCCTGTCATATCAAATGTAGTTGCTGCGTGCAGCTGGAATGGAGAAATCACAGTTTTTGAGTGATACCGTCACAAGCCTAATGTATCATGATTGATGACAGTATTTAAATCATGATCTGATCGCGGGGTCTCACTACATAAATCAATTGATGGTATGTATAAGCTTCTGGGGTATTCCAAATGACAGAATGTGGCATTCAAGTCCTGATGCCCCGAGAAAGAGATTTCCCGGGGGTCTAATTAGTTCAAAGGGCGCTCGTGAATAAGCTATTTTGGAAATCAAGTTTGCATATTGTCTATCAATATACAAGAGACATAGGCTATAGATATTGGTTAGGAGGTTGAGAGAAAAGGTGAGGACTTATGGGAGTCTCACTCCGTCTATGTATGTCATGTGTTTCCGGGTATGTCTCCTGATGTACAGTAATATCAAGGACGCCTCGTTTATCGTAACTAACCCATTGAGTGTCGAGAGGGTATTTTCAAGAGTGTTGGGATGAAACTATCCATTCTTAAAATTTTGTTTTTGTAGTACTTTTGTAGTAGTGGATTAGGCACATTGATCCGAACCAAGTAAATTCTTTCATGGATGAGGCTTTGGTATGTACTATGTAGTGTCTAAATATATTTTAGATATATATATCGGTTTTACAAAATTTTATAGTGTTCTGAAGTAGTCAATTACACGTACAATTGTTTGAGAAATTAGACATTCTAAAGTTAGTTTCATGAGGTCTTAGCTTTATCTTTGATAATTCACATAATTCAGAAACTCAAAACGTGATTTCTATATAGGGCCACATGGCTTTCCTGTTCTTATGCTAACTAATATTGATCATTATCCTATGACTTTAATTAACATAAATTCATAAATATAGTTATCATACATTACAAGTAAATTGTGGGATTAATTGGTTACATGGACATGCACGATCTGCCAACTTATACAAACTCTCGTATCGCTTTGTCATTTTTGTAATGCATGAACTAAGCACAATTACTAATCAAATATATCCTGTTATTATTATTAGGATTCTTATTCTTATTCTTATTATTAAGTCTTATTATCATTACCATTAATTCAATATACTTGTATCTTTATCATTATTATTATCTATGTATATATTTGCACATATATATATATATATACATACACACGTATATACACATCGCATTCGCGCTCATTTTTCTTTTCATCTTTCTTTTGATTAAACATGTATAACATAAAAATCGTTTTTCTTGTCATCATTTTTATAGTCTCATCAGCTGAAGCAGGAAAGGCTACATATAATGTGACGAGTTTCGGAGCCAAAGGAAATGGCTACACGGATTGCACGAAGGCCTTTCTCAGTGCTTGGTCTGCTGCATGTTCCACAACCAAGTCAGCCACAATATACGTCCCCACGGGGAACTACTTAATAGCTACTCCCATTACTTTTGCTGGTGAAAGATGCGATAGTAGTGCCATCACGATACGCATTTATGGCACCCTTGTCGCTCCTTCTAACTATGACGCCATTGCCAGCTCTGGTGACTGGATTAGATTTCATAGAGTGAACCATGTAACCATCTCTGGCGGTACGCTTGATGCTAGAGGGGGTTCTCTTTGGTCCTGCAAAACCTCCCACAAAAGCTGCCCGGAAGGAGCCACGGTACATGCTTACATATACTTTAATACTTGTTTTATTTGAATCAGAACCTATATGTGAAAAAGGTAGATCGACTGGAACCCCTTGATATGTGTGTGTGTGTGTGTGAGGCACATTAATCATTTACCTATATATATATATTAAGGGTAAAATAGTAAATGTGATATATTTGTTTAAGATTTAGGATTAAATTATAATGGTGTAAACTAGTAAAGTGTAGAGAAAAGACTGATTAATTGTTTTAAGGATATGGTTGTATGCAGACTCTAGGAATATACAATTCGAAGAACATAGTGATAAGCGGCTTGAAGTCGGTAAACAGCCAGAAGTTCCACATTCTGTTAGACGCATGCACGACAGTCAAGTTACAGGGAGTGAGTATATCAGCAGCTAGTGTTAGTCCTAACACAGATGGAATCCACTTAATGTCATCTACTGACGTCACCATATCGAGTACAAAAATTGCAACAGGGGATGATTGTATCTCTATAGGTCCTGGAAACAATAATCTCTGGATAGAAAAGGTGGCTTGTGGTCCTGGTCATGGTATCAGGTACTAATTGTATTTACATAACTTTGATTATAAAACAGCTCCAACTTGAGTTAATAGATGATATATATGCATTTTTGTCGTCTATATAGCATTGGGAGTCTAGGATGGGAATTAGAAGAACCGGGTGTCAAAAACATAACAGTGACTACAGCAACTTTTCGAGGAACTCAGAATGGTGTGAGAATAAAGACATGGGCAAGGGCTAGCCATGGATTTGTAAATGGTGTTCTTTTCCAGCATCTGACCATGGTCAACGTTCAAAATCCGATTATCATTGAACAAAGGTACTGCCCGAATAACAATAACTGCCCCAATCAGGTGTCCGGAATAAAGATCAGTAATGTAGTGTATCAGGATATCCATGGGACATCAGCGAGTCAAGTTGCAGTGAAACTGGATTGTAGCCAGGGAAACCCGTGCAGTGCAATAAGACTACAAGACGTGAACCTTAATTATATTCGCGGTGAAGGAGATCAACAAGTGATGTCATCATGTGCCTATGCTGCCGGGACTGCGTCTGGCATACAACACCCAACGGGCTGTCTCTAATGAATTATTGAAGACTAGTTCATTTTAAGAGATGAGAAATTAGAGCCTGTGAACATGCTACGAACAAGCTTACAAACTAGCTGAACCATCAATTTTATTCTATAAAATGGTTGCCACATTCCATTGTAAATTGTTCTTCTGTATCATAATCAATAAAAGCTTATCAACCCATTTATACTTAAGGTTTTATTACGGGAAGGTTTCAAAAATTGCAACTTATGTAACCCTCCCCAACTTATGATTCCCTAAAGGTCAAAACAATGAGCCACCAACCAATTGGCTACAATCTGTCATTTAACAAAGATCAATGTATAAATGCATTTTTTTTTTATAAATATTATTCAGTCATGAAGTATGGAACTGGTAAATTAAGATGCCTGTCCTGTTTGTTTAACACTTATCGGACTTAATCAAAATATTTAATCCATTAAGTCATCAAAAGTGTTTGTTTTTATGACTTAATAAACAAAAAACAATTGTATTGACTTAATTTATACAGACATTATTTATTCATTCATTCAGTCACTTAATGGTTAAAAAAACAAACAAGCCATACCTAAGTCGTCTGTCTGCACCAGATGGAGTTCCAACTTTCTCAAGAAGGCGATGCAAATCTTTCTCGTTAAACCCTTCAGGAGGTGAATAATTTTCACAAACGGCAAATGCCTCTGTTCAAAAATATTGAAGTTGTCATAATTCATTCATGACATCAGAACTGCAAATTGGTTAATATATATATACACAACTAGGTTAGTCCCGTGCGTTGCACGTTTATATATTATTTCTTTGATTCCTCATAAATTATGTATAGTAAAACAACCGTAAATTGAAATGAATGATAATATAATCTTTACTACTCGTATGTTGTCACCAAACATTCAACCTTGAGAGTAAACTTAGCAAGCATGATGTCAAGTCTCGTTGTTGTGAGGTACAACAATTTCCCGACCAAGCTTCGATAAAGTGTGGCATCCACTTTATTTGAACCGTCTTCTTTCATGAGCTTTTCATTCACAACCAAAGGAGTGTCCTTTGGTTTGCATTCTGACATGTCAAAAACTTTTAAAATCTTCTCGGCATACTTTTCTTGGCAAATAAAAACTCCGCTATCATCTTGGTAGATTTCCATTCCAAGAAAATGATTTAGAAGACCTAAATCACTCATCTCGTATTTCTTCATCATTTCATTCTTGAAATCTTCAATCATTTTTTCATTGTTTCCTGTGAACACAAGATCATCGACATAGAGTGCCACAATAAGAATATCGTTTTTACCTTGATTCTTGACATACAAGGTTGGCTCACTCTTGTTTTGATCAAAACCTTTTTCTTTGAAATAACCATCAATTTGGCTATACCATGCTCGTGGTGCTTGTTTAAGCCCGTAAAGAGCTTTCTTCAACTTGTAAACTTTTTCTTCTTTTCCTTTAACCTCGAATCCTTGAGGTTGATGCACATAAACTTCTTCCTTGAGTTCTCCATTCAAAAATGTTGATTTGACATCAAGTTGGTATAAAGACCAACCTTTCTGAGCTGCTAATGCAATGACTGCTCGGATTGTATCCATTCGAGCAACTGGAGCAAAGGTTTCGTCATAGTCAACTCCAGGCTGTTGTGAGTAGCCTTTTGTGACTAGTCTTGCCTTGTTTATTTGCACCGAACCGTGTGCATTGAATTTGTCTATCCAATTGTCTGCGAGCTCCCATGTCTTGTCTTTTCAACGAATTTAATTTCTACCTCCATTTCATTCTCCCATGATTCATTTTGAATCGATTCTTCAAAACTTTCTGGTTCCACCTGACAAAAATTACAAATAATCTTTTGTGTGTTGTCATATAAATCTGTTAGTCCACGAAATTTTGGTGGTGGACTTGAAGATGGTGAGGAACCTTGAGAACTTTGGTTGGTTGGTGTTGATGGAGGTGAACTAGGGGATGGTTTATTTGGTACTTCATCATTTGCCTGATTATCTTCTTCAGATTTTGAAACAGCTCCATCCTGCATATTTTTCATAGAAACACTTGTTCCCTCTTTCTTTTCTTCTTCCCAATTTCAGGAAGAATTTTCATCAAAAACTACATCTCTACTAATAATGACATTTTTCTTATTTAGGCTATACAATCTATAAGCTTTTGATTTGCTACTATAGCCTACAAAAATACATATTCCACTTGTTTCATCTAACTTGTGTCTCTTTTGTTTTGGTACTTGAGAATAATAAACACACCAAAAAATTTTAAGATGCCTTACCGAGGGTTTTCTTCCATTCCACGCTTCAAGTGGAGTCTTGTCATTTAAAGCTTTTGTAGGACTTCTGTTTAACAAGTAAACTTGCCGTGTAAACTGCTTCTGCCCAAAAAATTTTTGGCAAACCTTTATCGTGCAAGTTAAATTCGCCATCTCTACAACGGTTTGATTTTTCCTTTCGACTACACCATTTCGTCAAGATGGTATAGCCAAATTGATGGTTATTTTAAAGAAAAAGGTTTTGATCAAAGCAAGAGTGAGCCAACCTTGTATGTCAAAAATCAAGGTAAAAACGATATTCTCATTGTAGCACTCTATGTCGATAATCTTGTGTTCACAGGAAACAATGCAAAAATGATTGAAGTTTTCAAGAATGAAATGATGAAGAAATATGAGATGAGTGATTTAGGCCTTCTAAAACATTTTATTGGAATGGAAATCTACCAAGATGATAGCGGAGTTTTTATTTGCCAAGAAAAGTATGCCGAGAAGATTTTAAAAGTTTTTGATATGTCAGAATGCAAACCGAAGGACACTCCTTTGGTTGTGAATGAAAAGCTCATGAAAGAAGACGGTTCAAATAAAGTGGACGCCACACTTTATCGAAGCTTGGTCGGGAAATTGTTGTACCTCACAACAACGAGACCTGACATCATGTTTGCTGCAAGTTTACTCTCAAGGTTTATGCACAATCCAAGTCATATTCACATGGGAGTTGGTAAAAGAATTTTAAGATATTTGCAAGGAACAAAAGATTTTGGAATCAAGTACGAGAAAAACAAAATTTTAAATTTACATGGTTTTTGTGATAGTGATTGGGGTGGATGTACAGATGACATGAAAAGTACATCTGGATATATTTTCTCACTTGGTTCAGGTGTATTCAGTTGGTGTTCAAAGAAGCAACAAACAGTTGCACAATCATCCGCAGAGGCAGAGTACGTAGCAGCAGCTCTAGCCACATCACAAGCAATTTGGACAAGAAGAATTTTTGAAGACATTGGTGAAAAGCAAATTGAGCCAACAACAATTTTTTGTGACAGTATGTCAGCAATAGCAATCGCAAAGAATCCAGTACATCACAGTCGCAAAAAGCATATTGCTTTGAAACATCATTTCATCAAAGAAACAGTTGAAGACGGAGAAGTGAATATTAAATTTTGTGGAACACATGAGCAGCTAGCAGACATTTTTACAAAAGCACTTCCACGAGAAAAGTTTTAGGAACTCATAAAACAATTGGGAGTTCAACCAAAACACATTACGGGGAGAATGTAAACTAATGTGTTTTGCTCTACAAAGAAAATAAAAGTTTGTCTAGAAGATCAACAAAGGCATGCATTTTACTTACTACAAATATAATCAATAAACATGTGGTGAATGTATTTCATCCATGGTAGGCTAGAACACATTTTTTGACCAAGTTTAAAACATATGTTAAATGTTGTTGTGCTATGGTAGGTTAACTAAAATATCGCAAACTTTGGATATAAAAATGATATTAGTACATAAAAAAGTAGTATTAAAAATATCAAAGTTGATACGATTTGTTTTTCTAAAAATTAACATTTTGTGTTTTTTCTTTTACTTGCTATTCATCCTTTTAGAGGCCAAAATACATACCATCCTAAATTGACAATATATAATCTAACCTACCATAGCACAATAACATCCAAAATTTAACACATGTTTTAAACTTGGTCAAAAAAATGTGTTGTAGCCTACCATAGATGAAATACATTCACCACATGTTTATTGACTAAGTTTGTAGAAAGTAAAATGCATGTCATTGTTGATCTTCTGGACAAACTTATATTTTCTTTGTGAGAGCAAAACACATTAGTTTTACAAGTCTCTTGGTTGTCGTCGTCACACAACGAGCATCTTGTCGAATTTAGTTCCATAATTCTATGGTCCAAGTTTATTCCAGTAGGCAGCCAGTCGAGATTAACCCTCCAAGTGTGAATATTGACCTTTGACCCCTGTATTTTGTTAGAAGGCAGAATGCAGCCAACACTTTGAGACAAAGTGGGCAGCACTAGCGTGTGGCAATTAGTACCCTGAGGGCATTAACAGAAAACATCTGATATGGGTCTCATGGAAAAACCCACTGATCCGGGGTGTTTTGTAAGGCCCGAGATTGAAAGAAGACCTTTAAGTTTGACAAATTCGGCCCATTCACAGTCTAACCGAGGTTGTCTTCTCTAGTCCGAGCCAGTGGGAAGAGTGTACCCGCAGCAAGCTAGGAAGGCGCTGTCTTTCACAGTGGCACACTTGCAGGTGTCAAGCCGATAAAGATGTGGAGGATAATCCTCCATTAACCTGATGCTTCCTACCCAATAATCACTCCAAAACTTGGTGCTTAAAAGGTCAAAACTAACACTGAAAACAATGCGCAAACCAACAAAGTGCAAGAACGCTTGGGCGTCTCCACGGTTAGGGCCAACATTAATCATACGACTTCTTGTCTTTAAAACTGGTTCCAGATGTTTTAGAAGTTAACTGTTGTATTCTTCACACGTTTCCTAAATTTGCATTAATGATGCGTAAATCACGCGACAAACGACAGCGGAAGACTATTTTTGGTATTTTTCTGATTTTATGAAACAAAACAAACAAAACAAGACAATAAAATAAAATGATAGATAAAAGAATCCACCACCAAGATTCGTAAAGGACAAGCCACCGGAATCTAGGATAAAGGAAACACTCCAACCCACCACTATGTTTGATAAAGGTCTAGCCACCACAAACACAGATAAAGGAATCGAAGATTTTGGATCTCACCACTATATTTGATAAAGGATGAACCACCACAAATATAGATAAAGGGATCACTTCAAACCACCAAGATCAAAGATCCATAAAGGTAAATGAAGATTTTGGATAAGAAATAGAGGCTGCTCTATTAATTTCATTCAATCAATCAAGTCTACTTTTACAAGTGAGAATGAGCCCCTATTTATAGCCACATGCTATTTTCTAGAAAAGAAAATACAATAATAAAATAAATAAAAAGCTGTCATGTGCTAAGGACAACCACTAATTAATTGACCAATAGGAAATGGACAAGCAAAGCTTCTAGAAAGATTCCTTCTGCACAAGGGCCCACAAACCGTTAGGATTAACGTTGTCACACGCCCCTCCCTTATCGTCTTTGACAGCTGTCATTCCTTCTTTATTGGGTCCACAAACATGTGACTGAAACAAACTTTATTAATGAAAACTGGAACGTAAATATGGAACTTCCACTGGAGACTTAAATCTGGAGCATCCATCTGGAGACTAGACTGGAGCTGGTCACTGGAGTGCTTCAGTGGTAAACTTTACTGGTGGATCACTACTGGCCGCAACTGGAGAAACTTGCCACTGGAGAAGTGTTACTACTGGCGATTGGACTGATTCAGTAAATACTTGCCTGAAATGGGCCACTACTGGCAGAATCAACATGGCTTGTTCAGATGGCATTATCGGGTCAGTTAGCTTCTTCAGTTCACTTGGTTCTCCAGTTCACTGGTGTCAGTCAATTCAGTGAACCTGGAAATTTCTGTATCAATTAAACATTTGGGAATTGTTAATACTAAGTTATGAAATGTAAAAACAATTAACCGGGCATACTTTTTAAAGATAGGAATTAAAGTATCGGAATGTAATGAACTATATACGAATGTTTAAGTTGTGTAATGAACTACTTGAATGTTTATTGAATGTACTTAAATTTTAGGCACCCAACGAACCCTTTTATTTCAACAAAATTTAGAGTTAATTGCATAAAACGTCCCTGTGGTTTACACAAATTCGTGGTTTACATCCCTCAAGTTTTATTAGTGGTTTTCGTCCCTAGTTTAAGTTTTATTAGCAAGTTACATCCTTTTAAGTAACGTCGTCAACTTATATCCGTTAAATGACATCACGTGCCCCACATGTGAGGGCTTTTTGTCTTTTCCTTTCTCACAAGGACGTTTTATGCAATCAATTTTTTTTATCTTTTTTTTTCTTTCATTTTTATACTTTTTTTTAATCATGTTCTAAAAACCAAAAACACGTCTTCGACCTTGTTTTCGTTTTTCAGATTTAAACACTAACAACCAACACTTCTTCATCTTTAACCCACCAAATTTTTACAAATTAAACCACCAGGAATATAATAAGTGTATATATAAACAAGTTAAATTAAACACTACTTCATCGGAAATGGTTTATTTTGGTTATTTTATTTAGATTTGCATAAAACATCCCCGTGGTTTGCACACCAAGTTGCATAAATCATCCCCGTGGTTTGCACACCAAGTTGCATAAAACATCCATGTGAGGAACGGAAAGATGAAAAAGCCCTCACATACGGGGCACGTGATGCGATTTAACAGAGGGAATTTGACGACGTTCTTTAAAAGGATGTAACTTGCTAATATAACTTGAATTAGGGACGAAAACCGCTAAATTTTAGAGGGATCTAAACCACAAGGACGTTTTATGAAATTAACTCAAAGTTTTAATATTTCTTTTCCAATTGACATGTCCTAACTTTTGTTCTTTTAATTCCCGACTTATTGACGCACAACTATCTATAATACATGAAATATTTCGTTGTCATATTGTTACATATTATGTTGGTATCACATTTTTTTACACTTCTAAAAGTGTCGTTTTGACGTCATGTTAATGTAAGCAATGGTTTTTTGGTACTAATGTTTTTTCTTTTTATTTAAAAGCTATTTTAAATAATTAAAAATTTTTTTTATATTTTTTACCCCGATCAATAGCCATGTTACTGGCATAACAAAAAGACACTTTTTAACCTTTTTTTATGTGTCTAAAAAGTGTTATATCTTTTACATTTCCTTTTTTCTTCTAATTTTATCTTTTAAACAGTTCCAACAGCAGGATAATCACTGGCCAACGACCAGAGATAAATAACCATCATTTTTAGATTATTTCTTACATCTACTTTTATCGTTCGTGTAGTATCTTTTATTACATTTAATGTATTGTTATGCCTCCGAGTTAGCAGGGTTAAGATACTAGTTTTCTATAAAGGGGGTGTTGCGTTGCGTATAAAAGAAAGAAGAGAGAAGAACAAAAGGGCATCCGTAATCCGTAGAACAGGAGCAGAAACATTTGATCTTATTTACTTTTTAAATTTTCAAACAATATTATCCCCATACAAAAACCTTTTTCTCTTACAATAGAAAAAGATATAGATTCTTTAAAGTTGCTTCAACTTTATAGGTAAAGTTGGAATAACTTTAACTCTTGAATTAGAATCAAAGATTAAAAAATCAAGTTTGAATCTTGACATTTAATTTTACTTCAAAAGTAAATGATTGATCCAACTTTAAAAAATCTTTATCCATAAAAAAAAAAAATCTATCATCCAGAATCATCTTCATTTGTCCATCAAAAATCCTTTCACCCATTTCGCCATCTTTGAAAATTCACACTTTAGGGTTGAAGATTTGGGGCTTGGAGCTTTGGTGAAGAAGAAGAACATCTCATCACCACTTCATTTTTATTGTTAAAGATCGGGTTATAATCACTTACTTTTTTCATCCATTCATACTATTTGTAAAACATTAATCGATAATGTGTCTATGCATGAATATTGGTATTTTATTTGATGTTATTATTATGATGAGTGGGTAGATTATTTGTGTTTGCTTGGGCAAATGATTTGAACTCTTCGTGATAATTAAATAGTGGTTGATGGATTGATTAAATTGGATTTTATGAACTTTGACTTTTAAAGTCAAAGTTTTACTAGTCACATGTTAAGAATGACATTGTAGGTGAATTCTCTCTTGAAAATGAAACCATTGATTGGGGAGTTCACTTACTTATGGTAATTTATTTTGCATTTGAACATTGCGAGAATAGAGAACTTGAAATCGAATGTCATGCTTAATTTTGATTAGTGAAACTTAATTTTTTCAACTAATAAAATATGATAATACTAGATTTGCAACAATTAAGTGTGTATATGTTTTATTGGAGTTTGTTTGATCGCAAAAAGACACTCACGGTATGATTGAATGAACCAATATGAGTCATTTTTAATGTTTAATTAATGAAGTTGGGGAATACTAGGCAACCCTATACTTAACTTTGTTAACACTAGTGAGTCTAAAATTGAAGTTTGTTATTAAAAGAGCAACCTCTAAATAGTAAATTGATATTTTGGCTTACGTCGCGCTCGTGAGAAGTCAAGGGTCATAAGTCTTAATTTGTCAATCCGTTTTGTATTGTTATATCTTGTTCAACCACTATCGTTGCAAAAAGAGGGAGATTCGCCCAAGCAAACACATTTGTTTGTGATTGATATTGTTATTTTGTGTAGTTTATTTGTTATTTGTATTTTATGTTTCTTTAGTTAAAATCAACCTTTCAAAACTTTCTTTTAATTAACAAAATTCATTTCAAATTTAAATACTTTACTTAAGTTTTCAATTTACCGCTTCTTTGTTCCACATCCGAGTCATATTTGCTATATACTTTTGTATTTGGTCAAGTTTTGACTTTCCATTCATTCCGTTCTTATTTCTACATCCCTTTTATTAACCGCGGTCTGTTAACGAGCTCTACAGAATCTGTTGCAAGTTAGGTTTTTTTCCTGACGGGCGCTAGAGCTGCACTTCCAATTCTGGTCCTTTTTCTGACGGTCGTTACATGAGCTTTTGCAAATCAGGTCCTTTTCCCAACGGTTCAGCTCATCCAACATGCCAAGACTTGAACCGCTTCATTTGTATGCATCCAAAATTCCAAAATTGATCATCAAATCACATTAGCTCCAAAATGACATGTCTTCACATAAAACCTACATAAAAATTTGAGAAAATTTCATTACATACCCCTGGGGTATGTCATATTATTAAGTTTCGTCCCTCTCGTTTTTTCGTATCATTACATACCCTTATGGTGATTTTTCGTATCATTACATACCCCTCACCGTAACGGACGTTTGTAACTCTCTGTTAACCCCCTCACGTGCATATCACATGAGAGTATTTTTGTCCTTTCTCATCTAACATATCCTTATAACATTTTTTACCCACCCATTTAACACAAACATATCAAAAACTCATTCCCTCAAAATCCCTTTCTTCCAAAGCCTAATATCATCCCTTTCTTCCCAAAAGCCTAATATCATTCCAATCTACAAAATCCCTTTCACCCTAGCATAGCCGTCCCATTTTCTTCACAAATTTTGATCACTGTTTGTGTTTCAATCAATATTTTGTTAATCCTTTTTAATTCTTCCTTGAATCTTGTGTCCAATCATGCCAAAAAACAATAAAAAATCACCATGATTTCATGTTGAACACCACTTCAAAAATAGGTGATGGATTGGTGGATGAATCTTCATCATCGGAATTTCCCTCAGATCAATTTTGCCCATCCAATCCACCTTAGATCTTCCTTCTATAACCCTCATTCCAACTCTATATAATATATATCTACTACTTCAATCCAAACCCACCATAGATCTCATCAACAAAAAATACAATAATAATAATAATAATAATAATAATAATAATAATAAGCCACAAAACCCAGATGATTCGTTTCTCTTTGTCTTCTTTTTGCTTCGTTTTTGGTTTCCGGTGTGGTGGAGGTGCTCGCTTGGGGTTGTGGTGGCTGGCCGGAGTGGTATCCGTGGTGGTGGGGGCGATGATAATGATGATGAGGTAGGTTTAAGATGAAGAGGATATAGATATAGAAGAGAGATATAGATCTGGTGGTCGTTGATGTATGTAATGAATCCCAGATACACATACGTATACATACTTGTTAATTTTTATTTCGTTATTATATACTTAGACATTACAAAGCTGATTTGATTTGTGATTTATTGATCTGTGTTTTCTATTTTTGGATTGTCAATTTTGTTTCTTCTTATTTAAATCTATATATGTACCTGTATGTATATAATACAGGGATAATGACATACGAATGTAACCACCTATGACAAAATGGTTATGTAATGTAGTAACCTTCTCAGGTGGCTATATAATGTATGCACCTATGTTTTTTTGGCTATACTATGCAAGGACCTTTTTATTTGGGTCAATCAATGTAAGGACCTATGTATTTTTTTTGGCTATACTATGTAAGGTCCGTACATATTTTACATAGTATAGCCAAAAAAACATAGGTGCATACATTACATAGCTACCCGAGTAGATCACTACATTACATAACCATTTTGTCATAGGTGGTTACATTCGTATGCCATTATACCTATAATATATATACAGATATGGTTTTGGTGGGATATATATGAAGAAGAAAGAGATCTGCTGGTGTTTTGCTTGTGGATTGGGAAAGAAATAGCTAAAATGACTAAAGTACCCTCGTGTGCATTGCACATGAGAGGGTTAACGGAGACTTGCAAACGTCCGTTAGGGTCAGGGGTATGTAATGATACGAAAAATCACCATAAGGGTATGTAATGATACGAAAAAACGAGAGGGGCGAAACTTAATAATATGACATACCCCAAGGGTATGTAATGAAATTTTCTCTAAAAATTTATAAAAACAGTGAGTAGATATGAAGAGTAATAATATAAAAAAGAGAAAATTACATTTTTCGTCCCTGAACTTGACACGTTTTGCACTTTTCGTCCTTAAAGTGAAAAAATAGCAAAAAAAACCCTAAACTTGACACTTTTTTCACTTTTCGTCCCTGCGATAACGGTGTTAGTTTTTCTCTGTTAAGGTTGCCAACATTCGTTAGTTTTTGTTCACTTTTCGTCCTTCCCATTTTTTTTTCACTTTTTTTTCATTTTGATAATTTCAAAACTGCCCAATGGTGTATAAACCGTATTTGAAAGTAGAGTAAGAGACATATTACAATTTTTTTATATTTATATTTATCAAAATATATTTATTGAAATTTAGATAACACAATATACTTAACAAAAGCATTATAGTATAACCGTGGGTTGGTTTGATGATTTGTAAAATTCAATAATCACAAATATAACATCTAACATCTTTGTAATTGTGACATAAGTCACGCATCTCATATAACATATACATCTTTGTAAGGGTGACATAAGTCACACCCGACTAGATGGACAAACCTTACGGCTGTACATCAATGTCGTTATGGAATGGCAAGCCAATCCCGGAGTAATCCGTATGTTCAAGACAAATGGGGCGGGTCAGACCTCCCGTATTACTCTTCACATCTTTGACCATGTTGCAAGGAGCCACCCAAGCAACCACATCTACGCACTTAGCCGGGCAAGGGCAAGTACGGGTTAAGCTTAACACTTTCACATCTAAATTACGAGCTCGATTTCACATCTCATATAGTTTAGGTGTTTACACTACCTAAACAATTATCACATATACATCTTTACGTTTGGGCCCTTAAACATGCACGTGTCATGGCAACTTAATAAGTCTAGTGAACTAGATGAACAAGCCATACAATCATGCACATTTCATATATCATCAACACATATTCACATTTCAATTCATCTCAAGACATTACATAGCATTTCATAGCATATCATTACATCTCATATCATTGCATAACATTTCATAGCATATCATTACATCTCATATCATTGGGATAGCATTTTAGGCCTCAATAGTCATGTACATAGTCCATATCACCTCCCATGTAACCCCGAATACCCATAAGCAAACAAGATAACATTTGAGAAGTTATTATATGAAAACCATGTTTTTGTTGAACCCTCAACGTGTCAAAGTAGTGTATCTTACCTCGTGACGAGCACAACGAGCAATACGCAAGGTTATTTGTCTTGTTTGTGTTTCCGACTACCTATAGCAACATATAACCAATAGGTAACATAAACGTGGCTTCAAAAGACCTCTCTAAGTTCCCTATACCATAAGGTAACCTAAGCATAAGGTCTATGGGTCAAACGAGCATGAAAACAAGCCTATACGACTGCCAGACCTGAATATGCGCCGCATGGCTCTTCCATGCACCGCATAAACCAAGTCAGATTGCTCCAGAGCCATCCATGCGCCGCATGGAATTCCCATGCGCTGCATATCGGAGCTTGTTCAACAAATCTGATTTTTGAACTGCTTTAAACGATTCCCATTCGATCTCAAACCCTTACCCCGACCTGGAGACATCAAATTGACCTCTTTTATGACACAATTGATGACTTCAAACCATCAATTGATTCCTTGATTCATTACAAACATAAATCACTTGATTGATCACCCGAACGACATAAGATCCGTAAACGTTTTGCAATTAAATCATACCCAACCCTTCTTGGCCAGGAACGAATGAACAAACCTAATGAAAAGACTCATCAATCGATCAAGAAATATTGTTTTATCTGTAGGAAGGATTAATGAGTCGAAAACTATAAGAAATCACCATCGAATTGCTCCCGAATCGCACAAATCTTGAGGAGAGGCTCTAGGGTTCTTGAGGGAGGATTGTTTTGAGAAACAATCTGATTATGACTAATGAGAGGTCACGTATGACCTAAAATCTGCTGGACCCATCTTTCTAAACTTGTCATTTAGGTCCTTGCACTTTACCATAACTCGTTTTGTCACCTAATTGCTCGTTTATCTTACAGGAACCCTAAACGACTCTCAAATCCTATCGGAAACACTTTGTGGCTTAATTAATTATCATTCATCATTATTTACATCACTTGAACATATTTAATGAAATTAATCATTAACACGTAGGCACGTTAATCATATATAATGACCGTAGTCATTATCACATAGACATATTAATCATTAAGACGTATAAATCCAACGGAAGGCAAAGGTTGACTAACGACATGGTCAATGGTCGACATAAAATGTTTGGGATGTTACAATTACCTCCCCCTTAAGAGGATTCCGTCCTCGGAATCACTTCAGCATCAAATAGGTGAGGACAGTTCTCTCGCATCACGGACTCGGTTTCCCAAGTCAAACTTTCCCCAAGTGTATGTCTCCATTTTGCAAACACAAGGTCAATTTGCTTTACACGAAGCTTGTTCAGCAAATCTGATTTTTGAACTGCTTTAAACGATTCCCATTCGATCTCAAACCCTTACCCCGACCCGGAGACATCAAATTGACCTCTTTTATGACACAATTGATGACTTCAAACCATCAATTGATTCCTTGATTCATTACAAACATAAATCACTTGATTGATCACCCGAACGACATAAGATCCGTAAACGTTTTGCAATTAAATCATACCCAACCCTTCTTGGCCAGGAACGAATGAACAAACCTAATGAAAAGACTCATCAATCGATCAAGAAATATTGTTTTATCTGTAGGAAGGATTAATGAGTCGAAAACTATAAGAAATCACCATCGAATTGCTCCCGAATCGCACAAATCTTGAGGAGAGGCTCTAGGGTTCTTGAGGGAGGATTGTTTTGAGAAACAATCTGATTATGACTAATGAGAGGTCACGTATGACCTAAAATCTGCTGGACCCATCTTTCTAAACTTGTCATTTAGGTCCTTGCACTTTACCATAACTCGTTTTGTCACCTAATTGCTCGTTTATCTTACAGGAACCCTAAACGACTCTCAAATCCTATCGGAAACACTTTGTGGCTTAATTAATTATCATTCATCATTATTTACATCACTTGAACATATTTAATGAAATTAATCATTAACACGTAGGCACGTTAATCATATATAATGACCGTAGTCATTATCACATAGACATATTAATCATTAAGACGTATAAATCCAACGGAAGGCAAAGGTTGACTAACGACATGGTCAATGGTCGACATAAAATGTTTGGGATGTTACAATTACCTCCCCCTTAAGAGGATTCCGTCCTCGGAATCACTTCAGCATCAAATAGGTGAGGACAGTTCTCTCGCATCACGGACTCGGTTTCCCAAGTCAAACTTTCCCCAAGTGTATGTCTCCATTTTGCAAACACAAGGTCAATTTGCTTTACACGAAGCTTGTTCACTTAAGCCAAGAATCTTAAACGGCTCATCTACAATCACTTTCTTAGCACCAAAGCTCCCATCTTCCAAAGAAGTCACCTTGGTTTCATCATCAAGGCATATGTTCAATAACACTCATGAAAGTACCATGGATGTCATCTAAAAGCAATACACAAGCACCTATCATACATCTTCTAGAGTTTACCCTTTTTATGAAGATCAAACACAAAATTTAACGGAACTCCATGCTTACATCACCTATATACAAGTGGCAAGCTTCACCACGCGCACATACTCATGAGTAACGAGAAAGAAGAAGCATTTTTATCAACTAGTCTACAACGACTCATATCACATCATTGCCCCTAGGGAGTATAATCAACTTCGTCACATAATCCATAGTCATATAAGTACATTTCTGCTTCGGAGTAACCAATTGTTGCATCTTTCCATATATCGTTTGGCGCCCAGGTTTGACTTGAGCACAAGTCACACATTTTTGCACATATACTATCACATTACATTTCAACCGTCTCGTCATTTCTTTGGTTCAATCTTTAAATCAAAACAAGTAATCACCTCATTTCTTCAACCTTCATAGATAGTACACACATTACATTTCAACCGTCTCGTCATTTCTTTGGTTCAATCTTTAAATCAAAACAAGTAATCACCTCATTTCTTCAACCTTCATAGATAGTACACACATTACATTCAGCGAAGACTATTCATTTGGCGGATAAGACCTTCCGACACATATCCTTATTAACTTGCTACTATGACTCACATGATTCATTGAACAAAGGGTCGACTCGCCATAACTTTTGATGCATAACATATCCCTCCATAGAGTCTTATGGTTAGACCGTAATACCCACTTTGTCCATTATAAGCTTTCTTTGCTCACCACAAAACCTTCAGTCAATTTTGAGCTAATCAGAACACTTCTTTAACATACATCTTTTCTTTCATGTCCGATGAAACGGTGCAATAGTTCACCAGGAAATAAACATTCTTGGACAACCAGTTTACTAATGGCTCATATCATATCATTACCTTTAGCTTCCCACGAAACCTTGTCTCTTAGTCCATGATAACGTGACTCCTCACTTCCATTAAAGGATCATTAAATAATCATTTGTAACAAAACTTTCGGTGTCTAGTTTTGGCTTTTAACCCTATCACACGTCAACATATAAGATTTACTACACCTCGTATCATAATAGGTCGTATCACATTTTAGGCGGCATCCAATAAAGCATGTCACCACGGTGCATAAGCCTCCTCAAGTACGACTTTTGGTCATTTCGTTCTTGGATACCGAAATCTTACTTTTATACGTATCGCTTCATAATGGTTTATCTCGACTCTTCTGACTATGCTCCCGTTCCACTACATTCTTTGTCTCAAAGAACATCACCTTGAGCTGATTTTCCGTAGTCAAGCACGCACTATAACCTCGCAACCACGGACTTAGCTAATAAATAGAACTTTGTTCCTTCCAACATTAAGCGTCAGCTGCTCCCTTAACTTTTACTCACTTTTGACGAATTTAAAACTAAGCCTCTTCGAGTTGAAAGTCGTAATAACGCTCTTTACGCAAACATAATGTTCTTCGTCATACTTAGAATAGGCAAGATTTTCATTGTTAGACGTAATGACTAAACGATCTAGAGAAAACTTTAGACTTGATTCCTTAAATTCATACACAACAAGGACTTTCGTTATCATGAAGGTATTTCGAGAAACTCAATAGGGTCATAATGAGTGTAATAATAACTTTATCAGGACTTTCATCATCAACAAATGGTAGTAACATCGTAAATCTATCTTATAGAAAGAAATACATCTCACAGTCGAAATCGTTAACTTCTTCCTATAATGGAGAACATAACTGAAAATGCGTTTGCATGAAAGTAGCACTAGACACACATCACTTGAAGGCTCGACCTCACGATCGCAACGAAACCGGGAACATTATTAGAGCGTCTCAAAACTACGGGTGACCTCGACTTTAGAAATATAATCTTTGCCTCACATAAGTGAATCACATAGGC
The DNA here is from genome assembly GCA_034093135.1 of Erigeron breviscapus. Lineage (NCBI taxonomy): Eukaryota > Viridiplantae > Streptophyta > Magnoliopsida > Asterales > Asteraceae > Erigeron > Erigeron breviscapus. The sequence continues at coordinate 24,704,239 of CM067172.1, read as the reverse complement.
GAGAAACATGATCAATTCGGAATCAGATGCTCTTAAAACTTTTACTTCTTCTGCTTTAAGAAACTATAAATAACTCCATCATCCAACGTCTTAACTTTTCTTAAGGGAAAACTCTTTTATCTTGAGAAGCAGTCACACATAAAATTTTGTACAAATATAAGATATCCACTCACCTTTACATTCATGCAATATAAGGAAGGATCTCCCCCCGTAGGTACTCGTCCCAATCGTCACATATCGTCCCGTAGCGAAATCAAAACTAAACGAGTCGTAAATCCAAAACAGACCAAAATATGCGCCGCATGGATGGTGCATGCACCGCATATTCCACATTTGGGCACAAATGCGCCGCATAAAAGAAATATGCTCTGCATATTCCACTTGTTTTTGTCACAGAAAACACCAAACTTTTGAGCACACAAAATATGCGCCGCATGAAAGGTCCATGCGCTGCATATCGGGCTCCCTTCAGAAGACCCAATTTAAAACTGGGCAGATATGCGCCGCATGGAAGGTTCATGCGCCGCATATCGTCCAGTTCGACCAAGAACCCCAACTTTCAACCTTTAATCGAATTTCATACGAAACCTAAACGTTTTCCCTACGCCCAAGCACAACTTTAACACTTCACAACTCGGATGTAGCTTCGCATCATAACATGGTGTTCATAGAATGGAAGAGCTTCATGGTTAAAAGGTTCAATCAACCGTAGTGTTACTTCTTTACTTGCTTCAACTTCATTATTCTTTATTCCATTTATACGTGTCTATTCTTCGCGTGGTTAAATACGATACCATTCAGTGATTCCATCCTTCCCATCTTCACTTCATTCGGATCAACACAGACACAGTCTCACAAACACACACATGTCATGATACATTTACAATTACGTTCGCGACCGGAATTGTAACTGTATCCTTCCACAAGTGTGCCCGGTAACCCTTCTATGCGTCACCTACTTATAACCCTTCAAGTATCCAGCATCAACTCTACTCATCAAACTTCAAGTCCATGTCCTTTAAGCCCGTGGGCTCAACAACATAATACAACACTTCATAGAAATCTTACCAACTTCGTTACTTTCTACACCGGTCAACACAAGTATGGCCATTCAAACACGCTCGCGTCGTGATACGCTTGCAATTATGTTCCGGGCCATAATTGTAATTGTATCCTTTCACTTGCATGTTCGTTACCACATTTGTGTATCGTCTTCTCTTCACCAAATCCATTCACGCGACCATCTTCACGCATACAACATCTCACTTCCTTTACGATCCTTGTCACAAACCCCATGGGTTGGACATTAATGGAATACCATCTCACCTATTCCTCCAACTTTCTTTCATTTCAAACACCTCACACATAAACTACATCGCACATTTATCAAATTCAGTTAGAGAAATGGCACATCACTTCGTGGACCGTCTATCGTAGCAATAGAATAATTTAGAGACGGAGAAGCGAGAAACAGAAGAATAAAGGCTAAAACATATTCACGTACCAACAAACATTAATCATATAGCCTTAATCCTACACTCTCACTCATCCCAACCCGTCCTAAGGCATTTCATCTCAAAGGCTAAGCATACCTACTTAAGCCTACTTATCCTCTATCGATTTAAGTCCAATTCCTATGGCATACCTATAGTCATTGGTTCACTTAAACCATTTCTCTGATACCAACTTGTAACACCCGTCGTTTAAAAATATGGATTTCCAAAATATTTCGCCTAACGGCGTCAAAGAAAGCGGAAGTAAACTTTAAAAGACCAAACCAAAAGAATCTGTTTGGTTCATTTATTAATTGGTGTTACTAGCAGTGTCATCAAAACAAGTTCAAATGGAAACCCATCGGTTGCCCAACATTAAACAACCGACAACATAGTAAATACGAGTCATTAATGTCTAAACATAAATCAAAAGTCTAATGCGAGCAGCCACTATGGGTAAACTATAGCCATCCTCATTGCATTCTACCCATGCCTCGCACTTCTCACATCTACCTGCTCACTAATGTTGGACCTGAGGGCACAACACATTTAAAAAGAACAATTAGCTAAGTAAGATAACACATCATTAATAAAACATTTGTCCATTAAAACATTATAGAAGAGTCGTTTGAAATCGTTAAGGCACAAATCACATCATACATTACATCTCACATATCATATCATCACATCAAACATCTGCATATAGGATGGGTCATCCTAAATGTGCCTAGTCATCTTTTGCATCTTCACATATAACATCTAACATCTTTGTAATTGTGACATAAGTCACGCATCTCATATAACATATACATCTTTGTAAGGGTGACATAAGTCACACCCGACTAGATGGACAAACCTTACGGTTGTACATCAATGTCGTTATGGAATGGCAAGCCAATCCCGGAGTAATCCGTATGTTCAAGACAAATGGGGCGGGTCAGACCTCCCGTATTACTCTTCACATCTTTGACCATGTTGCAAGGAGCCACCCAAGCAACCACATCTACGCACTTAGCCGGGCAAGGGCAAGTACGGGTTAAGCTTAACACTTTCACATCTAAATTACGAGCTCGATTTCACATTTCATATAGTTTAGGTGTTTACACTACCTAAACAATTATCACATATACATCTTTACGTTTGGGCCCTTAAACATGCACGTGTCATGGCAACTTAATAAGTCTAGTGAACTAGATGAACAAGCCATACAATCATGCACATTTCATATATCATCAACACATATCACATTTCAATTCATCTCAAGACATTACATAGCATTTCATAGCATATCATTACATCTCATATCATTGCATAACATTTCATAGCATATCATTACATCTCATATCATTGGGATAGCATTTCAGGCCTCAATAGTCATGTACATAGTCCATATCACCTCCCATGTAACCCCGAATACCCATAAGCAAACAAGATAACATTTGAGAAGTTATTATATGAAAACCATGTTTTTGTTGAACCCTCAACGTGTCAAAGTAGTGTATCTTACCTCGTGACGAGCACAACGAGCAATACGCAAGGTTAATTTGTCTTGTTTGTGTTTCCGACTACCTATAGCAACATATAACCAATAGGTAACATAAACGTGGCTTCAAAAGACCTCTCTAAGTTCCCTATACCATAAGGTAACCTAAGCATAAGGTCTATGGGTCAAACGAGCATGAAAACAAGCCTATACGACTGCCAGACCTGAATATGCGCCGCATAAACCAAGTCAGATTGCTCCAGAGCCATCCATGCGCCGCATATCGGGGCTTGTTCAGCAAATCTGATTTTTGAACTGCTTTAAACGATTCCCATTCGATCTCAAACCCTTACCCCGACCCGGAGACATCAAATTGACCTCTTTTAAGACACAATTGATGACTTCAAACCATGAATTGATTCCTTGATCATTACAAACATAAATCACTTGATTGATCACCCGAACGACATAAGATCCGTAAACGTTTTGCAATTAAATCATACCCAACCCTTCTTGGCCAGGAACGAATGAACAAACCTAATGAAAAGACTCATCAACATAGTTGTTAAACTCTTACGAGTCACGAGTCGACTCTTACGAGTCAGTCGATTTACACCGAAAACGAGTCGACTCGTTAGATGACTCGTTTTTGTCCAGACTCTTACGAGTCGCTGTGTGAAATTGAACCGAGTCATACGAGTCGCAAACTTATGATTGTTGTAATTAGATACTATGGTTATATATTAGATATTATATTTATAGTTACATTATTTTGTGTGTTATATATGTATTTTTGATACTTTATATTATATATTATATATTATATTTATACTACTTATTTTGTGTGTTATATATGTATTTTTGATACTTTTAGTTCGAATTTAGAGATAAACTGTATGTTTATGACTCAAAATTATCGAATATGTAATCATTTTGTAAATGAATTAAGATAATCAACTTATATTTTGTTTCAAAAAACATCACATATATAAAATTATACAATATTATGTACTATATAAAAATGTCCTGACTCTTACGAGTCGAGTCACGAGTCAAAAAATCATGTTTTCGAGTCGAGTCAAAAGTTACGAGTCGACAACTATGCTCATCAATCGATCAAGAAATCTTGTTTTACCTGTAGGAAGGATTAATGGGTCGAAAACTATAAGAAATCACCATCGAATTGCTCCCGAATCGCACAAATCTTGAGGAGAGGCTCTAGGGTTCTTGAGGGAGGATTGTTTTGAGAAACAATCTGATTATGACTAATGAGAGGTCACGTATGACCTAAAATCTGCTGGACCCATTTTTCTAAACTTGTCATTTAGGTCCTTGCTCTTGAGGAGAGGCTCTAGGGTTCTTGAGGGAGGATTGTTTTGAGAAGCAATCTGATTATGACTAATGAGAGGTCACGTATGACCTAAAATCTGCTGGACCCATTTTTCTAAACTTGTCATTTAGGTCCTTGCACTTGAGGAGAGGCTCTAGGGTTCTTGAGGGAGGATTGTTTTGAGAAGCAATCTGATTATGACTAATGAGAGGTCACGTATGACCTAAAATCTGCTGGACCCATTTTTCTAAACTTGTCATTTAGGTCCTTGCACTTTACCATAACTCGTTTTGTCACCTAATTGCTCGTTTATCTTACAGGAACCCTAAACGACTCTCAATCCTATCGGAAACACTTTGTGGCTTAATTAATTATCATTCATCATTATTTACATCACTTGAACATATTTAATGAAATTAATCATTAACACGTAGGCACGTTAATCATATATAATGACCGTAGTCATTATCACATAGACATATTAATCATTAAGACGTATAAATCCAATGGAAGGAAAACATTGACTAACGACATGGTCAATGGTCGACATAAAATGTTTGGGATGTTACATTCAAACAAACACAAAATTTTCATCCCAATCTGTATCACTCCTTCCCAACCAATCACATCTGTACATCACAATCCCTTGACCAATCACATTTCAAACTCGACGTACTCGAACTATCATATATTTCACCTACTAATTGTACATTTCAATTAATGTGCCTTTATTTCATAGTGAATATATCACCTACCGATTGTACAACCTAATTAATGTGGCTTTATTTCATGTCGAATCTCTTTTTGTATTGGGGCGAAAGCTAGGTATCTTTATTATCTTGTTCTTTACAAAAATAGTGTTTCATTGGCTGGGGGATATAAAGAGCACCGAGCAACAGAAAGAAACAACACTTCATTATTCAATATCTCACACAAATCCTTTCTCTTCCAACTAGAAACCCTATTTTTCATCCAACAAAATTATTCATAAATTATGTCATCCACATCATCATCTTCATCATTTTTCCTCAAATTACCTTAAACATTGGATCTACAAAATAAACGAGAGTAAACACACAATGGAACGTATGTAAGTAAGATTCACGCTATTCTTTCATTTAATATTAAAATAATGTTTTAGTTTTATTCAAGACTTGTTGAAACGCTTCAGCAACCTACTGGTTGCGTTCCGACTCTACAACCATCATAATTAAAATCTCAAGACTTGCTTTTAGTTGTATAATCTGCTCTTGCTATGCGATATCTTTTGGAGAATGCAGGTTTGCTTTACCAAAAAGTTTTGTAGAATATAAGTTTGTTTTAACAAATTAAAACGCTTTCATTACCTCTCCATAACCAACATCATTCATCCGATCCCAGTGTTGACATTTAGCTTCAAACGTCTACCCATTTCTTTTGAATTTTTAATAACTTTTTTACCATTCCATCCTTTGTCCAGTAGCTCTTTGACAGTCCTGAAGTTCTCACCTTTTTCTACACTTAGTGCAACTGCTACCATATATCATTGCACATGTAAAAGCGTAAAATAGAATCCGCATCACACAGATCATATAAAGTCACTTAACCAGCCGTATTGAGATTTTATCGCTCGTCAAATGACTTTAATTGATATGTGTGATGCGGATTATGTTTTACTTTTTTTTATGCAAAATGATAGTTTATAGATGGTAGCGGTTACACTAGGTGTAGACAAATGAGAAGTTCAAGATTGTTAAAGTGCTAGTGGACAAAGAGTGGAATGGTAAGAAAGTTATTAAAGATTCAAAAGAAATGGGCAAGACGTTTGAAGCTAATATCAACTGGGATCAAATGAATGATTTATGGAGAGGTGATGAAAGTGTTTGAATTTGTTAAACTTGTATTCTACAAAACTTTTCGGGGAAGGAAACCTCCATTCTCCAAAAAAAAATACTACAGAGCAATAGCAGAGCAGAATATACAACTCAAAGCAAAGTCTTGAGATTTTAACTATGATGGTTGCAAAGTCAATATGTAACCAGTGGGTTGTTGAATCGTTTCAACAAAGTCATGAATAATACTAAAATATCATTTATTTAATATTAAATGAAAGAATAATTACATACATCCTTTAATCAGGCATTGGCATGGACCTAAATATGGTCCAACTTTTGACGTATCCCAATAAAAATGCATCATCTCCTGAAATCATCACACTTACAAGCTACAACCCTAATCAATCGTTCATTCGCCTCTGATGTGTTTTTCTCTTTAACAAAAGTTCCGTATTTAAATGTATAAAGTTGTACAAGGAAATACGTCTTAACTAAACAAACTAACGAGCAGAGAACCGTTCATTTACAGTATAGTTAGTCGGTAAGTCCAAGATCATTTATTAGGGACGTTGCAATGATTAATCTAGTAAAGTGTGTAATTCTAAAGTGGTTATGAATTGTCATGATTTTAATTAAACTAAATAACATAAAAAGTAAAAGTAAATTAAAGGTCGTAACCGCTAGTCTTCGAGATGCCTTGACTAGTTAATTACTTTTAGACAAGAACAAGAGAAAATTACATTTTTCGTCCCTGAACTTGACACGTTTTGCACTTTTCGTCCTTAAAGTGAAAAAATAGCAAAAAAACCCCTAAACTTGACACTTTTTTCACTTTTCATCCCCATGCGATAACGGTGTTAGTTTTTCTCCGTTAAGGTCGCCAACGTTCGTTAGTTTTTTTGTTCATTTTTCGCCCTTCCCATTTTTTTCCCCGTGAAAAGGAAGGACGAAAAGTGAACAAAAAAACTAACGAACGTTGGCAACCTTAACGGAGAAAAACTGACGCCGTTATCGGGGACGAAAAGTGAAAAAAGTAAGTTTAGGGTTTTTTTGCTATTATTCACTTTAAGGACGAAAAGTGAAAAACGTGTCAAGTTTAAGGACAATAAATGTAATTTTCTCGATATATTAAAAATATATTAGTTTGGAATTCAGATCACATGCATAACGACAGTCTATTTTTCTTAATTTTAATGTTGGACTGTTAGAAGACTTTTTCACGGTTCAGATCCTAGCTATATTCACTTTACCAAATTAGTAGAGATCCTAGTTATATTTACTCTACCCTTTAATAAGATCCCATCAGATTCACTTGTTAAGCATTATTACAATCAAGCCTGTGTTTAAAAATTAACCTGAAAATTACATTTTTGGTCCCTCAAGTTGGCAGGATTTTCAGTTATTGTCCTTAAGTGAATTAATTACAGAAAAAACCCTAAAGTTGGTCAATTTTTTTCACTTTTCACTCCGTGACTAACAACCGTCTATTAGGTCCGTTAAGTGAGGGGCAGATTCGTCATTTCACCATGATCCCTTCTTCTTCTTCTTCTTCCGAACTCAAACACAAACCCAGATTCGTCAAGTTTTGTAGAAATTGAAATGTCAACTGAAATTACGGCGACCGAAAATTTGAAAATCACGCCGGAAAAAATAAAATCTAGATTTATCTCTTGTTTCTTCGAATCAGAACATGAAACATGTTGCAATCGACTCAGAAATCAATCGCGCACGAACCCTAGCCAAAATAAATCCGATCTAGGCTTCGCCGGAAAAACTTGACTCGCCGGAAAAACTTGTTTGAATCGAAAAGAAAGACAAAACAAAGCAATTGCACTTCGAATCCAACCAAATCTAGCCAAAACCGATCCCGATCCAAGCAATTCTGAATCCAAAAACCCTTGTTTCTGATCTCAGATGTGTGTGTTTCGAGTGTGTGTTTGTGTGTGTTTCCGAGTGTGTGTGTGTGTGTGTGCTCGGTGTGTGTTTTCAGTTGACATTTCGTTTTCCGGCCGTCGTGATTTTCAAAATCTGGGTTTGTGTTTGAGTTTGGAAGAAGAAGAAGAAGAAATCATGGTGAAATGACGAATCTGCCCCTCACTTAACGGACCTAATAGACGGCTGTTAGTCACGGAGTGAAAAGTGGAAATATTGACCTACTTTAGATGCAAGATATAAAAGAGGAGTGAAGGCTTTCTTTTTTGCCATTTTTTCATTTGTGAATTGTTAATGAACCCATCTCATTCGTCTGTAATTAATTCACTTAAGGGCAATAACTGAAAATCCTGCCAACTTGAGGGACAAAAAAAGTAATTTTCTCTTAATTATTCTAGCTGTCACGTCCAACGTTACATTGTTAGTTTGCAAGTTTTTGATTGATTAGATACATTAAATAACCGGGATTTAAAAATATATTAAATACAATGAACATAGAGTAGTTCATTACACAACATAAATGTTTACATTTTGACACAGTTTTGACATGATTTAACCAATTAATCCGACTTTGACAGATTTTTACCAAGGTTCCAGATATTGAATATTAAGCCCGATTAGAGCCTTATAACATCAGCCTGAGTTAAATTCACAAAAGGAAAGTGTTATTACATGCTCAAAAATTGTATCTAAGTCAAGCATCTGAATTCTTTAACGATATTATACAACTTGTTAAGTATGTAATAACATCTTAGTGACGCCTCTAAGGACTATCGGCATCCCAATAATGAAGCGACTATAATTTAACATATTCTAAAAACAAATTGCGCTTATCATTAGACCATTTACACATGAGCATAAAGAAAGATAAAAAAGAATAGACTCTTTACAAGTAGAAGCGGATAGATTTTTAACTCGTCTTTAAGAATGTTCACTAAGTTGTATCAAACAAATTGCAAAACTTACAATTTTTTAACTTCTAGTCCTATTGGTCATGGATGATAAAAAGTTTAACCCAACTAAGGCACAAAATGGCAACAATAATCGGATAGTAGCATGCGGTAGCATGATCAGCGCACTCAAAGATGAATGGAAAGCATTTCAAACTCCATGGTTAGAAGCTTTCTTCATCTCCAGAGCTCTTTTATAAGGAGGGTCTATTGGAGGCTGAACAGGATCCAATATCTTGTATGAGCCATCAGGGGCTTTAGAAAGCGGATATGAACGGTCCGAGTCATAACCACTAAGGTCCCCACAAGCCAGAAAAGGTATGTAAACCTTGTTTGGACCTTCTAACCATCCACTACTACAATCTGTAATTTAACAAAGACCAACACATAAATGCATTTTAAAACAAAGAATCACAAGATTATTCAATCATGAAGTATGGAAGTGGTAAATTAAGATACCTAAGTCGTCTGCACCAGATGGAGTTCCAACTTTCTCAAGAAGGCGATGCAAATCTTTCTCGTTAAACCCTTCAGGAGGTGAATAATTTTCACAAACGGCAAATGCCTCTGTTCAAATATATTGAACTTGTTATAATTCATTCATGGCATCACAACTGCAAATTGCTTAATCCAGTGCCCACATAATGTAATGCAGATTTAAACGACACCAAATAGTTTTGTTTCCGAACATTTATCATTTTCCTTTTGGATTAATGTAATGCACTATGTAAGTAAACCCATTGGTTGTCAATTTCAGTTTCATAATCACATGACATAATAATTGTTTCTCGTACAGTCTTCATTGTCGCTTTTTTTAAACATCAATCTGATAAACCTACAAAACTAATAGCACATACATGTTGCATGTATAGAGTTTCTTTGGTAAAAAGACTTTTAAAGCATTCAAAGTTGTCACCCGAAATATCATGTACTGCTAACCTTTGTACCAAAACCACAATATCACAACTCTTGACATATCTATAATATTAAGCTTAAAGGTACTCTGTCTAACCTAACAAATATATTCATAACATATTCTATGCATCTAAGCATGCGTGTAAAGATAATCCATAGAGATCACATATATTTCCACGATATGAAACTACACATGCAGAACCGAGGAAATCACAAATGTACCACAAAACTAAAATTTATTTTGCCAGAGAACACAAACACAATAAAAGAAGAAAAAGAACGTTATCTAAATTCATATGGTCCACACTGTCTCAAAAACAGGAGAATGAGGAGTTTGATGGCCACTTTGGTAGATTTTACAAAGTTTCTCAATTGGACAAGGTTCAAGAAACTCACCTATGCTTGAATTTCGGCTACTTTTTGGCTTTGCAAGAGTTACCTCTGTAAAAAACAGTTTTAGCTGCAACAAAGCAGATTACGATATAATTGTTCAAAAAGCACTATAATTTCAATAGACAAATTTGTATAGATGGGGAAATTAAAAAGATTATATCCAATACCTGACAATATAATAGGCTTGTATCCTTTCCCCTGAAGATCTTTGCAATAAAATTTTCCACCATTCTTGAGTATATGAGTGACTATTGTTAACCCCTGCAATGAAATTTCGTAAGTACCATGCACATTGAACGAAATCCAGAGATCACAAAATGTCAAACACCAAAAAAGCAAATTTTAGTAAAAATTTGACTTGATTTTCGCTATATAAGATTCCGTCATTCAGTATATATATGACACAGTCTGGAAGTGGTCGCATAAGCATTATAGAAAATTACCGCCAATATCAATTGTGATTGAACAAATTCATCCATGTCATGAAGTCCGGTTACTGTATTTGGAAAGTAGAAGTAACATCACGAAAACCAGCCAAATATGATAAATTGTGGTAAGAAAGGAGAGCAAATATTAGTAATCTTACCATCAGGAGCACCATCACAAACAACTAGGTCAGCTTTGCATCCATCAAAATGCCTAATGACCTGAAAAAAATCAAAAATATATATTGCACAGTGATAAGATAAAAAAATCAAAAATATATATTGCACAGTGATAAGATGCAGGAAAGACTACCTATTGCACATAAACCAAGAAAAGCAAATTAGGGCTATTTAGCATAAGGTGCATCAATTTACACTCTTGATTTTATGATATTATTCTTATTCAAAATCAATATATTTGGGGCACACTAAAAAAATAAAATGTGTTATAGGTATTTGATCTGAACTCGGTTTGAGTATTCAAATGGGAGACCAAATTAACTTCTTTTCTGTTTTTGGAAAGACAGATTAACAACAAACTACATAATAATTCACACATTTGTCCCATATGGGATTTGAACTCACAACTTTTTGGTTGTTGGGCCAGCTCAGATACCATTGGGCTGGAACCCTTTGGTGGGAGACCAAATTAAATAATAATATGGTTTCACAAGCATTATGCAATGCATTAAGATGTTATCTTAGAGACTGCTGTAAAAGATTAGAAGTCACAGGAACATTTATGATTTTTTTATAGATATCGGAAGTGTTCGATTTCTTATAGGTGGAGTGAAATAAAGAGAAGAAAAAGACTTTAACATACCACTTCTGCTGTCCGGGCATTTGTTATGTCTCCTTGAACTTGGATAACACCTTCAATTGGTGCCATGGGTTGTAAATCAATTGCTACAATGAGCGGAAGATCTTGATCCCTGTAAATGATAAAAATTAGAGTATGTAGCTCTTGTCTATCAAGGTTTAAACATAAGAACATACATAAAAAGTCTTGAAGCTTATGAAATACAAAAACTGCTCGGAAGGTACATGCGATTTAAAATTTGTATGTCAAGCGTTTTCAAACATACTAAATGATACTCACTTCGAATCAGATGATAGCTTAGCCGGGAGATACAATTTACGACTCAATACCTACAAAAAGGAGTAGGTTCCAAATTACTGGTGTAGCAGATTAAATCTAATTATCCAAAATATGTAAGATGAATATAAAATCTTAAAGCATCATTCGATTTGCTCTACTGTCAGAAAAACGACCATCCTCGTACGCAAAAAGACAGGTTGGAATGGTTTTCAGCAGGTTTGGCGGCTTACGGAGGTCGCAGGCGATGTTGTGGTGTAACAGAGGGGGAGACAGGATGTTTGGTAACATGACAACAAGAAGGATGAGTTGGCATAATATGATTGGTAGTGTTGAGTATTAAAATGTGGGTAAATGTTGTATATAATCATATAGATAAAAATTAATTAACATATTATTCCCAGACTTCTGAGCACAACAGGGTTCGAGAAGAGACCCATATGCCAATGAGTATATTACATTCTTCAAACAGATTAATACTTGGGTCCGTACTTTGCTTTCCTATTTATATATTCCCTTTTATGTCTCACTTTCTACTTATATGATACAGAGTAATATATACTTTTGAAAGCAAGGTGTAAAGACCTATTCCTTGCATGATGGTGTTTTGCTTTGACACCATACCAGGAACATGATCTAGTCAGCGAGTACTTGCCAGATTTCCCCAAACCATGAAGCTTATCTTAATGACACTTAAAGCCTCAAAATCGAAAATCGTGAGCATATGATAACTTCGCAGCTAATACAGAATGTATGTATAGCTGTCAATGTAGTCAGTAAGTATATCTAAGCTTTGGTGGATCAAGAAGTATATACTGTAACGAGACATATATATGTCAACATGCCCTACAATAGTACTGTCCATGTTTAGGAAATGCAATGAGCAATTCAATAAGGATAATCATGTGAAATTTCCTTCCATCGCATGATATGTTAGGTGTAGAAATTTAGTCATTTTAATCCAATTTCAAATTATTAACTTTGGCCAAACCTGCCAAGATTAGGCCTCTCCTTAACATAGGAACTCTAAAATATTTAGGAGTTATCATTCAAAAGACACAATATTACCTCTTAAAGAGTGTGTTCATGAATAGATGGAGTGGTACCCGTTACCAATGCAGCTTGGGCCCACATGTGAAGTTGAGAGACACGGGTTCGATCCTTAGGGATGCCCAAATCATGTGGGTACAGGGAGGTATGATGGGATCCAATGTGGTTCCAGGACAGGGTGCCCTCCTTTACCCTTTTTTTTTTATCGCTCTAACTTCCTTCTCCGTCAAAAAGAAAAACAGATTCCGTTTATTGGGTAAAGACATAAAACCAAGTACACTATAAAAGCTTCAAGGTTCATCTCAAGTAACAACAAACAAGAAACAACAGTAACATCATTACATACCTGACTCCAGCTACCGGGTGCAGCACATAGATCTACCACATGCTTAACTCCTGAATGTTAAAGATATCAGTAAAGATCGATATTATACTAACCGCTAAATACATTAAAATAAAATACATAATGTATAAGTTCATCTTATCAGAAATAGTTAAGTGTCACCTTGGAAGATGTTAAACTCCTCATCAATTTGGAGAAGCTTAAATGCACTTCGTGCACGCCAACCTTCTTCTTTTGCTTTGCGATAGTAAATATCCTACATGGAATGTATTTCATCAAACTAAAACACAACATTTAAATTATACTAAAACACACAATCATTTTATTATCGATTAAAAAAACAATGATACCCTTTTATCTCTAGATGCTTTTCCCATTTGTGCTGTCGTATCCCTACAAACCTGTTTGTAGAAAAGTCGCTCGACCCAATTAGTATAAGCAGTTAAGGAAGATAATTGGTCACAGTCATACACCAAAACATACATACTATTAGACGTCGCATTTGTATACAAGTCGTTGCAAAGGCTTTTTACACAAAATAAAAACGAACCTTACTTAATTACTACCAAGGCGGCCTAGTGGTCAGGTCTAGTGTCTTAATATCATTATCGAACCTTTCTAAAGTAAACACCTTAAGGTGGTTACGTAAAGGGTTCGGAAAAGGTCACGGGGATATCGGCGTACAATCCGAGTCAAAGACTCGGCCTCTACCGCTAACCTAAACAGGAAAAGCTCAGCCATTTACAAATTTCAAACTTTCTCAAATTTAGGAAATGTTTTGGCATGATGTCAGCTGCTTTTTTGGTTATATTTTCCAGGTGGCGTAACATTACTGGTCCATCATCAATTTCAACCAACATTAATCATGACCCACAAAACATAAAATAAAACACCCACAAAAAAAAAAAGAAACATAAATTCAAACGAATAAAAGAAGCAAATTGATGAAGTGTTGTTGAGGGCCAAAATCGAACCTGGTGGTTTGTCTTCTGCCAAAATCGAAATTTGCGTTTGGTGTGTGCCGGAGATAGAAAATCTGTGGTGGTGGTCGCCGGCGATAGAAGAATGTTGCAGGTAGAAAGGAATATTGTATATGGGTTTTAGTCGACCCGCTTAGGTTAGTTGTTGGTTTGATTTAACTTTACTAGTAAGTAACAATTTAACTTTTGAATTAAAATGTATAAACTAAACATTTCATTTTTTCGCCACTTTGGTCACCCATTTTTTATTTTTGTTTAAATAAGATGCAATTTTTTTTACCTTTTTATCACTTTAGTCACTCAACTTTTATTTTTGTTAAAGTGGGATGTAACCTTTGGATAAGTTTGTAACCTACAAAGAGTCCATCTTAGCTTCCACGTAGCTTGTCATGTCACTTAAAACAATTATTTTTGTCATCAAAACTTAGGATGACACATCAACACCATTATTAAATCCATCCATACCCATTTACCTTTTTTATTTTTAACCTAAAATTTCTTTGTAACTAAAGGAATCTAAAACCTTTTAAATATCTTTGTATATAAAGTCATTGTTGTTGTTCTTTATATAATATTTTTTTAACTTTTATTAATGAATAAATGATTTATAATGAGTATTACTTTGATATCATTTATGTTATGCATCATATATATTTTTATATATTATTTTTATGAATCTAATGGTTAAAGCTAAAATTAAAATAGGTATTGATTTTATGTCAAAGAGAATAGACAATGGAGTTATCATTTTAATAAAAATAAAAGTTGGGTAACTAAAATGTTAAAAAAAGTGAAAAGTTGCATCTTATTTTAACAAAAATAAAAAGTGAGTGATTATAGTGGTAAAAAATGAAAGGTTGCATCCTATTTTAATAAAAATAAAAGATGGTGACTAAAATGACAAAAAGATGAAAGGTTGAGTCTATACGAGTTTTTTCCCCTAAAATCAATGGTCAAGATTTAAAAATAGTTTTTAAATCTTAACTCTTGATTTTTATCTAATGGTCAAGACATCTCCAACTTTACTAATAAAGTTGAAAATAACTTTAAAGGATCCTCATCTTTTAGGTTTGGGTTTCGTGGTTAGCCCTCTTGCCTCATGTGCATAGGGTAAACGATACCACAGTTCGCGATTTATCCGAGATTAAATCGTAAATTATTCGAAATCAATTCGGTTTGAGTCGAGTCAATCTCGAGCTCGGCCTCAAAATAGGTTACTTAAAAAGCTCGCGAAGTTAATCGAGTTTGTGATGTTTTCCAATTTTACTTTGAATACAATATACTTTTAGATAATTATTATCTTACTCAACCGAGCTTAATCTAGTTGACCTCAAACGTATCATGTCAAGCTTGAAATTATCGAACTTATAGGACTAATTTGATTTAAAATTTATTATAATACTTAATCGAGTGAAGCTCAATTGAGTTTTGAGGTTCGGGTTGTGTAATCGAGTCGAGCTCGGGCTTAGCACTAGGTCGGCTATACTTGACTCGATTATACTCCTAGGTGTGCACCAATGGCCCAAGGTTAGATCATGAAACAATTAAACCCTCAATTAGAAACCCCTATTACCAAGAAAGTTAGGGAAATCTCGTACAGACCTACAATAGATGGAAAATAGATATCCGTGATCAACTTCAAATATGCATAAGGTAGGACTCGAACTTTAGAGCTCTAACGAGGAAACAAGACTTATTGTCACTAAACCATTTGATGATGGTTAAGCAACTTAGTTGTATTTGGGATTAGATTTGATGTAAAAAAAACAAAAAGGTCAAAGTCAATTAGTTTATTTACTAATATATAATCTTACAATAAAATATCAAAGGGGCAACCCCGCTACAACCTTTTCTTGTGTATCTTGATCGAAAATTAGTCATCTTTATAGATGAACATAATTTCCCAAGTTTGGATCTCGACCGGGTACGTCTCAATTTCGGTATCGGAAAGTAGTACCAATTTCCAAGTAGACCGATATGGTTATGCACTTTTGTTGGTTTCCAGGATCGATATCAGGACATGGTACCTAACAATGCATGGTAATCCCAAATGGAAATCGTATTAATACCATTTATTTTTATTGATTTTCAAGACCGAATCATCCATAATGGGCGGTAAAATTTTCCATTCATTTTAAATTTTTATTATGTAGTTTTAAAATTCGTCCCCTTTTGAAAAATTTTTGTTGACTTTCACGACCTGTACCATCAGTGTCGGAGCCAAGATTCTTAATGTGAGGTTGCCGAACGGTTTTCATAATACTAACAAGAGTTAAAATTAAACTATAAAGTTAAATTATACAAGTCTGGGGTTGCCAATTACCTTTAAACTTAGTAAATATATAAACTTAACCATTAGTTGAGTTATTGTTTTGCGTGTGGGGAACCACCGACCTGTCACCGCTGTATAAACTCTAACCATTAGTTGAGTTATGTCGCTTTGCGTGTGGGGAACCACCGACCTGTCACCGCTGTATAAACTCTAACCATTAGTTGAGTTATGTTTTGCGTGTGGGGAACCACCGACCTGTCACCGCTGTATAAACTCTAACCATTAGGCAGTTATGTCGCTTTGCGTGTGGGGAACCACCGACCTGTCACCGCTGTATAAACTCTAACCATTAGTTGAGTTATTGTTTTGCGTGTGGGGAACCACCGACCTGTCACCGCTGTATAAACTCTAACCATTAGTTGAGTTATTGTTTTGCGTGTGGGGAACCACCGACCTGTCACCGCTGTATAAACTCTAACCATTAGTTGAGTTATGTCGCTTTGCGTGTGGGGAACCACCGACCTGTCACCGCTGTATAAACTCTAACCATTAGTTGAGTTATGTTTTGCGTGTGGGGAACCACCGACCTGTCACCGCTGTATAAACTCTAACCATTAGGAGTTATTGTTTTGCGTGTGGGGAACCACCGACCTGTCACCGTTGTATAAACTTTAACCATTAGGTGAGTTAGGTTGTTTTGCGTGTGGGGAACCACCGTTCCGGTCACCGTTGTCTCAAACCAAAAATCCAAAAAAAAAATAAAAAAATAAAAACCCAAAAACACAAAAAAAAAATCAAAAAAATAAAAACCCAAAAACACAAAAAAAAAATAAAAAAATCAAAAACCCAAAAATCACAAAAAAAAAATAAAAAAATAAAAACCCAAAAACACAACAAAAAAAATAAAAAAATCCAAAAACCCAAAAATCCAAAAAAAAAATAAAAATCAAAAACCCAAAAATCACAAAAAAAAAATAAAAATCAAAAACCCAAAAACACAACAAAAAAAATAAAAAAATCAAAAACCCAAAAATCACAAAAAAAAAATAAAAAAATAAAAACCCAAAAACACAAAAAAAAAATAAAAAAATCAAAAACCCAAAAACACAAAAAAAAAATAAAAAAATAAAAACCCAAAAACACAACAAAAAAAATAAAAAAATCAAAAACCCAAAAATCACAAAAAAAAAATAAAAAATAAAAACCCAAAAACACAACAAAAAAAATAAAAAAATCCAAAAACCCAAAAACACAACAAAAAAAATAAAAAAATAAAAACCCAAAAACACAACAAAAAAAATAAAAAAATAAAAACCCAAAAACACAAAAAAAAAATAAAAAAATAAAAACCCAAAAACACAACAAAAAAAATAAAAAAAATCAAAAACCCAAAAAACAACAAAAAAAATAAAAAAAATAAAAACCCAAAAAACAAAAAAAAAATAAAAAAAATAAAAACCCAAAAACACAAAAAAAAAATAAAAAAAATCAAAAACCCAAAAATCACAAAAAAAAAATAAAAAAATAAAAACCCAAAAACACAAAAAAAAAATATATAAAAACCCAAAAACACAACAAAAAAATAAAAAAAATCCAAAAACCCAAAAAGATTAGAAGATGGGGACACTTAAATTGATCGCCATCAACGGAGTTGATTCAAGCTTTATTGAAGATCATTCACAGTAAACCCAACTTTTGCCATCTTCAATCAACTGCAAAAACCTGGAAAGTTTCGTAATTCCTTATCTTCTTATTAAGTTTTTCCTATTTCCCTTTGTTTTTAATGCCTAGTACAACGAGGACGTTGTACAATTTAAGTGTGGGGGTGGAATAGGAAAAACCCGGTGTTTATTGTTTCAAAATTTTTAAGTTTTCCACATTTTTTGAGAAATAGGCTTTGTTAGTAGACAAAAGATGACAATAAATAAGCAATATTTAACTTTGGTAAAATAAATTGTTAGTTAGAACTTTTAGTTTAATCATAGATTTGTGGCTGTTTATTTTTTCAAATGGATTAGAGCTTAAGCTAAAACGGTATGCGATGTAGTTTTTTATAGCACACTTAACCGAACTTTAATATGTTTAGCAATTGGAACTATTTGGTTAATTGGTAATGATATATAATTGAACTTTAATGCTTTAAGTGCTTGTATAAGATCTATTTTAGATGTATCATTTATCCTTAATTCTCGTATTATTAATTGTTGAATAGCTTGCATACTAAGTAAGTATGCATGAATAATGTAAATCTATACGCATTAAGTTATGTCGCTTTGCGTGTGGGGAACCACCGACCTGTCACCGCTGTATAAACTCTAACCATTAGTTAAGTTATGTCGCTTTGCGTGTGGGGAACCACCGACCTGTCACCGCTGTATAAACTCTAACCATTAGTTGAGTTATGTTTTGCGTGTGGGGAACCACCGACCTGTCACCGCTGTATAAACTCTAACCATTAGGAGTTATTGTTTTGCGTGTGGGGAACCACCGACCTGTCACCGCTGTATAAACTCTAACCATTAGTTGAGTTATTGTTTTGCGTGTGGGGAACCACCGACCTGTCACCGCTGTATAAACTCTAACCATTAGTTGAGTTATTGTTTTGCGTGTGGGGAACCACCGACCTGTCACCGCTGTATAAACTCTAACCATTAGTTGAGTTATGTCGCTTTGCGTGTGGGGAACCACCGACCTGTCACCGCTGTATAAACTCTAACCATTAGTTGAGTTATGTCGCTTTGCGTGTGGGGAACCACCGACCTGTCACCGCTGTATAAACTCTAACCATTAGGAGTTATTGTTTTGCGTGTGGGGAACCACCGACCTGTCACCGCTGTATAAACTCTAACCATTAGTTGAGTTATTGTTTTGCGTGTGGGGAACCACCGACCTGTCACCGCTGTATAAACTCTAACCATTAGTTGAGTTATTGTTTTGCGTGTGGGGAACCACCGACCTGTCACCGCTGTATAAACTCTAACCATTAGTTGAGTTATGTCGCTTTGCGTGTGGGGAACCACCGACCTGTCACCGCTGTATAAACTCTAACCATTAGTTGAGTTATGTTTTGCGTGTGGGGAACCACCGACCTGTCACCGCTGTATAAACTCTAACCATTAGGCAGTTATGTCGCTTTGCGTGTGGGGAACCACCGACCTGTCACCGCTGTATAAACTCTAACCATTAGTTGAGTTATTGTTTTGCGTGTGGGGAACCACCGACCTGTCACCGCTGTATAAACTCTAACCATTAGTTGAGTTATTGTTTTGCGTGTGGGGAACCACCGACCTGTCACCGCTGTATAAACTCTAACCATTAGTTGAGTTATGTCGCTTTGCGTGTGGGGAACCACCGACCTGTCACCGCTGTATAAACTCTAACCATTAGTTGAGTTATGTTTTGCGTGTGGGGAACCACCGACCTGTCACCGCTGTATAAACTCTAACCATTAGGAGTTATTGCTCTGCGCGTGGGGAACCACCGACCTGTCACCGTTGTATAAACTTTAACCATTAGGTGAGTTAGGTTGTTTTGCGTGTGGGGAACCACCGTTCCGGTCACCGTTGTCTCAACTATTAAATTAATAATTATTGTATAAGTGCTCCAGTGTCTAGTTAGAAAGCATGACTGTAGTGTGAGGGTATATCGATGTAGTGACTCGCAAGTACAACTAATAATAAGATAAAATGCCTTACTAATAGCTAGTAGAATTGATTGCTATATAAACTTGAATTAAGTGCTTAACTTATTTGCATAGGGAGTAAGATTGAGTTGTAAAATAGTTAGAATTATATAACAGTTTTAGAGAATCAGTGGTATTAACACAAATAAAAGGTTAACTTTTAGCTTTGACTAACTGATTATCTTTGCCTCTAAGTTATGGCTTTCTGATTTTGTCTTAAGCTTTCTTAAAAACAATTTGCATGACTATTGAGTGCTTTAAAAAGTAGAAAAACTTTTTCACTTAAGTTGTCCCAACTCTTTCAATGTTTTATTTTTCTTCTAGACTCTTTGCTTGAGGACAAGCAAAACTTAAGTATGAGGGAATGTGATGTGTGAAAAAACGATATTGCCCCTACACATTATGGCCACGTGCAGACTTAACGACACCCGTTAACGGTCTTGTTAAAAAGGACCAATCTTGCAAAACAATCTCAAAATAAGAACCCCATTGCAACGATACTCAAAAAAGGACCCAATTGCTAAAATGTGCAAAACACAGAGACCAATATTGCAATTAACTCAATTTTTTAACTCACCAACAATTGTTCACTTGTACGGTTTTTACCCTCCCACCCTTTCTCATTTATGTCTTTCTTATTGAATTTGCAGAGTATTGATAGCCAAAATTCTCACATAACATATTAAATTTGAACACTCAAATTGAAAACATGAAGCGTTATTTGCTGTTGTAATTGAACAAAGTTGATATTCGTAATTGTCATACAAATGAAGTCTTATATATCGGCGCATTTCCGGGTGACAACATCATTATAGAAGTTTGTCAAGTCTATCGAATATATACTTGTAATAAACTATAGGTTTTCGTTTGTAATATGTCTGACTCGAAATGGTCAAACTCGTGTTGACTTATACGAGCTCGTTTGGACACGAGGTTGACTAATCAGACGAGTTAGGTTCGGCCTAGTCCGGTCCATGTTTAAGACTATATATGTAGAATTTTTAGTTGCAACTAGTTAACCTCTCATTCGTATTTCGTATTTTCGTGTTTCATTAGCAGAACTCTTGTGTTACTTGTAATCCTTATTATTGATTGAAGTAATACAAGGCTCTGGCGGATGTTCATATTCATATCTGTGTTCTTCGTTTTCTTATTACTTACATATTGTTGATAGTTAACGTGTAAGAGTTTTAGCACTTATACGTTAGTTACTTAATCTCACAAATTCTAGTGGCTCTAAAAGACTTACATTGTAGTTGTCGAAAATAGAAGATCTATTTTAAGAGAATGAATGCTGATGAGCAAGTTTGATTCTTGTTTACTTTTTATTTGAACATTTATTGATATTTTTAGCTTTGTCGCAGTGTTTTCACGACAAGATCGAAACAAACCGACCGAGACCCGGTAACATAAGAGGTCTAGTTGTATGTGTTGAAACAGGCGTGCATCGGACCGGCCTGTTGATCCAGAATCCGGCGGTTGACCCGGAAACCGTCGATTTTATGGTTTGGATCGGCGATTATATCCACTCCGATCTGTAACACGTGTACCATTTTCCGTCACCGGAGATGGATTACCGGACCTAGACTATTTGTGTTGAAAATCATTGTTTAATGCTTAGCTCATATTATAGCTTCGACCATTCCAACCCTTATATGATCTTAAAACTTTTGCAGTAAGAAATGACTTTAATTTACATCAAATCTACTATACATGATCTGCATATACGTATAAATTAAATTTATCCATGAAACATGAGCGTTAGACCACTAGAAGGACTCCCTTTTTTCCAGCAACAAAACTTAGTGGTTACTTCAATCAATTTCCCAAATGGGAGTACGACAATACCACATGACACATTCTGATAAATAAAAACCATTTCCCAAAGATTATCAAGATTAGTGATAAAATTTATCAAAATAAAAGATGGACTGGGATTCTAAGATGCTAGAGATTCTATATATCTATCAATTGAACATTTTATTATGATTGATCATTTTTGTGAACAATATTATTAATGAAATTCTGAAAATTATTAGTTACTATTATAAATGAACCAAGGTTATCCAAAAGTATGAATTTTAGAGAAATATAAGATAATATTTGTTATGTTTAATGTTTCAGGTGCTAAAGACATTAAACAAGTAAATAAAGGAAAATTACATTCAAAACTAGTCACTTGATATATGTTAAGTGTATCAGGTGGCTTGTTATTGTGATCCAGATTAAATATCCTTCAGTTGAGTTTACATACTAATAACATGTTTTGTTCCCGGTTAAAAGTTGGGTCAAAACTCAAAAGTGGTTCACGATGTTGGTGGCTCAGATCAAGACCCACCTGATAGGCTACATGATAAATGGTTTTTATTTATCAGAATGTGTCATGTGGTATTGTCGTACTCCCATTTGGGAAATTGATTGAAGTAACCACTAAGTTTTGTTGCTGGAAAAAAGGGAGTCCTTCTAGTGGTCTAACGCTCATGTTTCATGGATAAATTTAATTTATACGTATATGCAGATCATGTATAGTAGATTTGATGTAAATTAAAGTCATTTCTTACTGCAAAAGTTTTAAGATCATATAAGGGTTGGAATGGTCGAAGCTATAATATGAACATAAGTAAATGTTTTCTTTAAATAAAATAAAAAAACAAGATCATAAATTCATAATTCATACCAGATAATCTATATAGATGTCAAGATAATCTGGTCTTTTGATAGTTTTGATACCATTTTGTCAATGGCAGGATCGGAAGGAGCTTCAGCAACTTGTATCTGCATACAAGTAATAGAAGAAGTTATAAAATCAGATAAGGATAGACAAGTATTGGTTGATTCAAAATAATAATAGTTATTACACCTGATTGCATATCAATTAGGTTTATATTAGAAAAGATGTATCAATACAGATAATCAAAAAAGTAAGAGATAGATAGTAGGGGGAAAACATATTGTGTTATCAAAATTCCAACCTATATACTAAAAGTTAAATACGAATAATATATCTAACAAAGTGAAAAGATCAAATACAAACTTTTTTTTTTGTGAAAACCAGGAAACACATCCTGGCCATCCATCTATCTAGATCTACGGCCCAGATTAAAGGAAACACCATACAAACAATTTTAACACGGAGGGGTATATCCGTCTTTTCACCCCTTAAACAAAACCCCCAAAGTCACTCGTTGTTTCTCAGTTCTTTCCAGATCTCCCCTAATTCTCTCCCTCGCTCTCTTTCCTCTCCGCCCTCCCTTTCTTCTCCGGCCTCCTTTTTTCTCCGGCCGCCGTCGATAATCCGGCTGAATTCGCGATTAATAATGTTTAATCGATTCTTATCTCCGTCCGCAGTTTATTTTCACGCGAAATCCACCATTTCAATCAAATCAAAACCTAGGGTTTGCTATCAAAATTCTTAGAACCCTAAAATATCAACAGAAATTAAATCGAATTGAATGAATCCAATCGAAGACGGCGGTTACATCGGAAGCGAAGACGACAGAGCAGAAGAAGATGAAGAAACCACTAATCATCTCCGTGATCGTTTTCGCCTTTCCACTATCTCTATTGCTCAATCCGAAGGTCTCTCTCTCTCTCTCTCTCTCTCTCTATATATATATATATATATATATATATATATATATATATAGATTATGTATTTTTTCTTTATTTATATTTAATTGAATACATTTTGTTTTTTTTCCGAATAAAGTAATTGATTACTAATTGTGTGTGTGTGTGTGTTTGGATACAGCTAGACAGAATAACATGGAGATATCGCAATCGGTTATTGTTTGCGTATCGGATTTAGCCTTCACGTTCGCCGGTACTGCTTCCTTTCGATCTTTTATTCTCTTTGTTTGATTAGATGCGTTACTTGTTGAAATGACTTTATATGAACTATCATTAATTGTGTGAAATGAAGTTTGTATATATAGTTAGGAACAAAATTGTTTAGTGTTGTGATTGTAATAACTATATTGCGAGGTTGATCGGTGATGGATTTAATCACAACTGTTAATGTTTATACACAAAACTTCTGCATACTTTTTATAAACATTTAGGAAATCGATTACAAATATAGACTATAACTTTAATGAAATGATTTATATGGCTTATGCATCCATTTAAGGGACTTTTGACATGGTTGACCCATTTGGCATGTTTGCTTTTAGTGAACATCCATTTAACTTGATACCTGTTAGAGATAAAATATGACCTGGATCAGCCCATTAATTACTGAATGGGTCAGAACTGCAACATCTAAATGCCAACTACTAATAACATTATATGTTATGTAATGCAGCAAGGAAGATGAAAATAGGAAAGTACTGACATTACCAAGAACTCCAAAAGCACCTAGGCATGGGCCTCGGCCTCCTTCCTGCCTTAAGTTTGTTGAGATGCGCCAGGTGGCAGCTGTTTTATTCCAGGAGTCAGCATTTCCACCGAGGTACACCGTTCCATTTACACTGCCCAAACCCAAATGCAGATCATTTCCTTCCAACAGAGTGCTGTTTGATGAAGAACTTGAGCTTTGTCAAGCTGTTGCTCAGAATAAACTTCGGTAGTATTTAAATAAAACTTTATTATATGCATGTACAGTTGCGATTTCTTTTCATAGGTTCCTACCATTCCAGGTGGTTAGTGTAAATTGTGCAGTCATTGGAGAACACAAAAACTTGCTGGCAACCCTGCCGGTATCTTTAATAGCACAAGGGCTCAATGTAGTGGCGAAGAAACTACCCCGTTAGTACCCATCAATCCTAATAATATGCGTACTTATGTTGCCAATTTCTTGTAATACATAGATTGAATTGTTGATCACAGATGGACTGCAATTACTTAGCTTGCTCACCATGGGATGATCTTCGTGCCAATTGGATATACTTTTAGAGCTGACATGTTCGAAATGGAGAGAGGGAAAGGTGGAAGTCCATATGGTGCAGGCACTTATGCATGGGATGGGTCAAGACAACCATCTGAGCTCGAGTTGGAGCAAGCTTTCCATCAGGGTAAGCACATTGCTACCGTCGCCAAGAAACTCAAGGGAAGGCCGTGATGTGCATCTAACTCACTGAAACAATGTCAAGCTAGATACAATTAGGTTACCTGTTACTAACTTGTGGTTGCATGAAACACATTGTTTTGATATATATGAAATTCGCTCTTTTGCTATTTGTGTATTTATATGTATTAAATTGGTTGTTTGCAGATTTTCTAGTAATGGATACTTTCTTTAAGTTTTTCTTTCATATGTCAACTTCTGCTTCATTAGCAATACTACTGGAAACCGCAGCACAATGTGTTTTGGATTTGAAACATCTTGTGTATGGCCATTTTATGAATTCTCGAAACCAAAACACAATGTGTTTTGGATTTGAAACATCTTGTGTATGGGCATTTATGAATTCCCGAAACCAAAACACAATGTGTTCTTGATAAAAAACACCTTGTGTATGGCCATTTTATGAATTCTCAAAACCAAAACACAATGTGTTTTGGATTTGAAACATCTTGTGTATGGCCATTTTATGAATTCTCAAAACCAAAACACAATGTGTTTTGGATTTGAAACATCTTGTGTATGGCCATTTTATGAATTCACAAAACCAAAACACAATGTGTTCTTGATTAAAAACACCTTGCGAATTGGGCCTTTGGCCCACTTTAGCTTAGGGTTTAGGGTTTGAAGTTGTAGGGTTAGCCGTTAGGCTAACCCTACGACTTCAAACCCTAAACCCTTAAGCGTACCATATACACCCGTCCCCCATCTGTATGCTTTAGCATTTTAGGGTTTAGCATTTAGGGTTTTAGAATGCAACTTTCCCCTCGGGTTTTACTGTGTAGCTTAGGGTTTAGGGTTTGAAGTTGTAGGGTTCGCCGTTAGGCTAACCCTACGACTTCAAACCCTAAACCCTTAAGCGTACCATATACACCCGTCCCCCATCTGTATGCTTTAGCATTTTAGGGTTTAGCATTAGGCTTTAGCATTTTAGGGTTTAGCATTTAGGGTTTTAGAATGCAACTTTCCCCTCGGGTTTTACTGTGTAGCTTAGGGTTTAGGGTTTGAAGTTGTAGGGTTCGCCGTTAGGCTAACCCTACGACTTCAAACCCTAAACCCTTAAGCGTACCATATACACCCGTCCCCCATCTGTATGCTTTAGCATTTAGGGTTTAGGGTTTGAAGTTGTAGGGTTAGCCGTTAGGCTAACCCTACGACTTCAAACCCTAAACCCTTAAGCGTACCATATACACCCGTCCCCCATCTGTATGCTTTAGCATTTTAGGGTTTAGCATTTAGGGTTTTAGAATGCAACTTTCCCCTCGGGTTTTACTGTGTAGCTTAGGGTTTAGGGTTTGAAGTTGTAGGGTTAGCCGTTAGGCTAACCCTACGACTTCAAACCCTAAACCCTTAAGCGTACCATATACACCCGTCCCCCATCTGTATGCTTTAGCATTTTAGGGTTTAGCATTTAGGGTTTTAGAATGCAACTTTCCCCTCGGGTTTTACTGTGTAGCTTAGGGTTTAGGGTTTGAAGTTGTAGGGTTCGCCGTTAGGCTAACCCTACGACTTCAAACCCTAAACCCTTAAGCGTACCATATACACCCGTCCCCCATCTGTATGCTTTAGCATTTTAGGGTTTAGCATTTAGGGTTTTAGAATGCAACTTTCCCCTCGGGTTTTACTGTGTAGCTTAGGGTTTAGGGTTTGAAGTTGTAGGGTTCGCCGTTAGGCTAACCCTACGACTTCAAACCCTAAACCCTTAAGCGTACCATATACACCCGTCCCCCATCTGTATGCTTTAGCATTTTAGGGTTTAGCATTTAGGGTTTTAGAATGCAACTTTCCCCTCGGGTTTTACTGTGTAGCTTAGGGTTTAGGGTTTGAAGTTGTAGGGTTCGCCGTTAGGCTAACCCTACGACTTCAAACCCTAAACCCTTAAGCGTACCATATACACCCGTCCCCCATCTGTATGCTTTAGCATTTTAGGGTTTAGCATTTAGGGTTTTAGAATGCAACTTTCCCCTCGGGTTTTACTGTGTAGCTTAGGGTTTAGGGTTTGAAGTTGTAGGGTTCGCCGTTAGGCTAACCCTACGACTTCAAACCCTAAACCCTTAAGCGTACCATATACACCCGTCCCCCATCTGTATGCTTTAGCATTTTAGGGTTTAGCATTTAGGGTTTTAGAATGCAACTTTCCCCTCGGGTTTTACTGTGTAGCTTAGGGTTTAGGGTTTGAAGTTGTAGGGTTCGCCGTTAGGCTAACCCTACGACTTCAAACCCTAAACCCTTAAGCGTACCATATACACCCGTCCCCCATCTGTATGCTTTAGCATTTTAGGGTTTAGCATTTAGGGTTTATTTTAGAATGCAACTTTCCCCTCGGGTTTTACTGTGTAGCTTAGGGTTCAGAGTTGCTGACAGGAGGGTCACTGAGAACAGTGGGTGCCTCTTGCTGAGGAGTGTCATCCTCAGCGTCTCCTAAAAGAGGATTCGCTGAGGCATCATGGAATGTTTCCTCAGCGACACATTCAGCATCTTGAGCTTCAGTTGAGAGAGGAACATTAATGGAAGTGGCATTAACTGTTCTAAGAAGAGGCTCAACTGGATCTATAGAATAAATGTGAGCAGCAATGTACTCATCATTTGGTGAGGGACTTGAAGACTCAGCGATAGGTTGTTCAGCAACATCATGATGTGTCGCTGATACTTCAGACAAGTCAGATAGATCGCTGAGAATTACTTCAGCAGCTGACTCATTTGAGAGATCACCTAAAGCTGAACAACTTTCATCAAAAGTAACATGAATTGATTCATCTACTTTTTGAGTGCGAGTATTGTAAACTCTGAAAGCTTTGCTTATAGAAGAATATCCCAAAAAGTAGCCATCATCAGCTTTGGGATCAAACTTTCCTAAATGATCCTTATCATTTAGGATGAAAACTGGGCAACCAAAAACATGGAAATATCCAATTTGAGGTTTCTTGCCCTTGAGAATTTCATAGGCAGTCTTATCATGTCGCTTGACAATAAGACACCTATTTTGAGTGTGGCAAGCAGTACTAACTGCTTCAGCCCAGAATTTACTAGGAAGTGAAGACTCACTGAGCATGGTTCTTGCAGCTTCAATAAGAGTTCTATTTCTCCTTTCAGCTACCCCATTTTGCTCAGGAGTACGAACAGAAGAGAAATTTTGTCTAATCCCTTGATCAGCACAAAAAGTCTCAAGAGTGTGGTTTCTGATCGTTGTCGTTGGACCGATCAAAAATAAAACTAAATACCAATATTTAGTACGGGTAAGTAGAGTATCGTATCCTCAGGGAATCATGGAAAGTGTTGAACAAGTCACAAAATTGTTTAAACTAGACATAAACTTAAAATCGAATTTTGGATTGATTTGATTAAAACTAGAAATGATTAAAAATTAACAAAATGATTCAATAATAAAAAGGTAAGACCATTCTTATGATCCCAATTATGTTTTCAAAAGTATAACCTAACTTATATCCGTTGGAAATCACATAGACATGATTCGTTATAACATTTGGAATGAATGAACGTTAAGAACAAACTGATTAGGTTGTGATGATTCACGATATTGAAAACCGAGTAATTGACACAACTAAATTATCTATTCATTAACAAGATTACCATTTCATAAGAGATTCTTCCAATAATTAATAAATTAACAAAGAATTGAAATCAAAAGATAGATGGAAATCATTCAAAGTTATAATCAAATAATCATTCATTCAAACCAAATAACATTGAATGTAAAATACTAATGAAGAATTAAACATCCAATCCAACATAAATATAAGAAAGGTTGAATACAATTGTCTTACATAATTGTTCACATAAGAATGATCTAAAGAGAGATTAGCCTTCCATGGTCATCAATGCATCTTCAATCTTGATTATCATCTTCATGATCTTGGGATTTAATGGTGATTTGATGATGATTTGGGGGCTTGGGAAAAGTGTAAAAGCTGCTCCAGATCTCAGAATTAGGGTGTCCTTTAGTCTAAGTTCGTATTTGAAAATATAACCCCAAAGTTAATTAAAACCCTTAAAATTCGTAAACTGTTTAAACCAACCACCGTCTGGGACGGTGGTGTGTACCGTCTCACACGGTGCCTTCAAATGGCCCACCGTCTCAGACGGTGGGATCTACCGTCTCAGACGGTAGTACAGAAATGTGCAGAAACCTTTACGGTGCTTGAACGTCTTGAACGGTAGCAGAATTTGGCCCACCGTCTGGGACGGTGGTGTGTAGCGTCTCAGACGGTGCCTTCAAATGGCCCACCGTCTGGGACGGTGTGTGTTAGCGTCTCAGACGGTAGTTCAACTTTCCAGAATTCCAGATTTGACTTTCTTTGACTTCAAGCTTCAATTGACTTTCTTCTTGACCCGATTAATCCAAATTACCACTTTGAGCCTGAAACACTTAAACAAACATAAAAACGCCCTACTCGTCTATTAACAAGCACAAAGTGGTCCAATTTTATCCATTAAGATCCTGTATTCTAGGCGTTTATCACATTCCCCAACTTAACCTTTTTCGTCCCGAAAAAGTCATTCATCATGTGACAAGTCAATTTACAATCCTATAATACCTCCTATCACCAAAGAAACACTATATAGGAGTTATATTAATTATACATGCTTGTAAAACTCAACCCTCAAGTAATCTTCAAAGTACACTTGGGCGAAACTAAGCAATGCAAACCAAATCACATAACACAATCAACTCATAAGACTTACAACTATCAAAAGATTTACAACTAGCAAATAGAAATATATAAATGTGCAATTAAACCTAATAAACCTCAAGTTTGCCAAAATACATGTATCACACTCTCACAATGTGCACTCCCCTCGGTTCATATTTTTGAGTGAATTAGCAAAAGATGTGCTAATATATATTTATGAAGCTCACAACTCATTATTGCACACTAAAAGTCATAGGCTAGTACACAAATCGAACCAAGACCTCATAACTCAAACTATCACTTCGGTATTCATACAAAATTTGATGGAAATATGGAATGAAACACGGTAATGATTCTCTTTTGGGCGATTTACTAGAATGATTTTGGAACATTTCACTTTGATTCTCTTTTTGATCAATTTACATGGATAATTGAATTGGTTTTCATTTATGACCATATACTTTGACTTTTCAATCGGATTTTGCAATTTTGACTTTGACTTTGCTTTCTTTCTTTCGATTCTTCATAAACAACACAACTTTGAACAATTAACGAATTTCATGACGAGGTGAGGTGGAAAATGGATTGAATTGTATGATTGTTTTGTGATTTTAAGCACATAATCCAAGCTAGAGGTCTCGACACGGTAAGTGCACTAGTTCTAACCTAATGTACAATAATGGTTCACACAATATGATCATCATGAGAATTCAAGCTACGCTAACAATCTAAATCAATCATTAACGAGGCTTTTTCTCTCATTAAATTGAAGGATATAACGGATATATAAATGTGATACATGCATTGTAGCTCACAATTGGCATATTACCCTTATTTGCACGTTTCTATGTTTTTACTTGCTAGCAACTCTATCAAGATGCTCATAAGTCAACCATGTCATGCAACCTAATCTACACTACCTAGCCCCACTTACATGTACAAATCCAATCACAAGAAAATCTCCTTTTACAAACATGTATAGCTAATATAACTCGAACATTTTGTCTCTTTGGTTCAATTCCATATCACAAGAAAGTAAACCAACATCTAAACTAGTTACCTTATTGAAATTAACAAGAAAATGAAATCTACCTATGAAATTGAAAATGCAAAAACACAAAATAAACACATAATAGCACATAATCACACAAGTACAAGAAAACTAAAAGAAGGTACCATCACTGTGGTGGATCTCGCCGTCCAAAAATCGACTCCATTAGGCCCTGATATAGAGATTGGGCCTCAAATGGATCAGAAGCTGCTGGTGGTGGATCAGTCGAGCTCCCCTCAACCCTACCGACACAAGAATGTCGGGGGAACCACTCAGAATCGTGGCTCTGAGGATAGTGAGGATGGGCAGTAGGAACATAAGGCTGCCTGTAGTCATATGGAGGCGGTGTCTCCACATAGTCCAGCCCTGCAATGTGATTTTGGTGGTGGCGTACCTGCTCAAAATAATCATACTGTGTCTCTTATCCTGCTCATGAGCATAAGCCATACCCAACTCATAGCTCCTCCGCTGTATCCCTGCTGATTAGTCATATCCTACATGCTCCTCTCGTAGGATGTCCACTGATTGTAATCACTCGGCTGCTCATAACCGAAACTCGGTCCAGTGCCTCCAAATCCAGAACCTAATAAACCATCCCTCCTTGGTGGCTCTCTTTCCTCCTCAAACTCTCTAGTACCACTTCCTTCTCCTCTCATATTTCCACCCATGGGCTCCAGCTGAGCCATTGCCTCTTCTCTAGTAAACCCTTCCTTAGGGGCTATCAACAACCCCTTTGACTTCACATCCCTCAAAATTCTACATTGAGGTCTTTCCTCCAACTTAAACTCGTGACTTTGCAACAACCGCTTCATGTTAAACACCACCTGATTAACCCTAACTGTTGGTGTGTTACGAGTAGCGGCTTTTTGACTCAAAATGAGGCGAGAAATCAGCCTCGGGTATGGAATGATTGTCTTCAATCTCTTGTTTCGGGTATCCCACACATTGGTCATAATAATCTGCCTAAGTGACAAGGCTAGCCTCTCCGTTACCAATGCATACAAAACTAAAACTTCTTGAAATCTAACGGCCGCCTTATCACTACTTCTCGGACAAACATTCCAATTCAAAATATTCATGATCAATCTAGGAAGTGGTTTCAAGTAAAAATGCTCTAACTTGAGGTTCAAGTTCAAAGCGTCTCTAGGGTAAGTAAACAACTCGGCTAACATCTCTATCCAATTCTCACCCTTTTCCACCCCAGTCAAAATGTTCTCCGGCAAATAATCAAATCCCCTTCCCGAACTAGCACCCGAATCAAACTTGATAATCCTATCTAGGGTAACAAACGACATAGTTACCTTTTTGCCATCAACAGTTCCTACCAACTTAGTGCTCTCAGGAGGGTTATTACCAACATGCCTTTCCAAAGTACCCATCCATTCAACAATTCCTTCTAAATTCACATCAACCTCATCATTATTATTCCAAACCAATGCATTTTTCCATCCCATATTTTCAAATGCCTCAACAAAACCAAACCCTCTAAATTCCTGCCAAGCGGTTTTCCTTTCACCCAATAATTGTTTTTTCATAATTTCCGCCTCTCCCATTTTATCTCTAAACAATTCTAATTGCCAATTACGGGGAAAAGAGTGAAAAGGAGTACCGTGTTTCCATTCGGGTTTTTCTTCTTCATCAACTTCCATCTCTTCCTGTTGAGATGCTATTTCCTCTTCTTCCTCTTCTTCAAGGATCACTTGTCTCTTCTTTCTTTTTGGTTGACTAGAAGATGACGGCTCGGTTGACTTGGCCAATTTCTTCATCAACTTTCCGGCTGCCTTCTTCATCCTATTAACAAAAACTAACCAAAAACAATAACCTTATCAATGATTAGTAATTAAAATCAAAAGAAAGAAAAATTAAAAAAATTCGTTCTTTGAACTTACACAAATCTCACAAACGAGGCTGAAATCTAACAAATAAAGATGGGGGTTTTGTAGCCCTTGAAAAATTACACACTTTAGCCTCAAGAATCGTTAAATTTGGTGAAAAATTGAAGAAGTTATGATTGATTGAAGATTTAGGTTTTTATGGAGAAAAATAATTGGGAAAGAAGAAGATTGAGAGAAAGAAAGAAGGAGATAGATCAGATATATGGATATGTGATGAAAGAGAGTCCTGGTTTTTGTGGTTGTAATTAAAAAAAAACAATTTTCGATTTTTAAAAAAAATAAAAAGGAATCTGAAATTACGGCCTACCGTCTCAGACGGTCAGACCCACCGTTCCAGACGGTGGTACATATTGGCCTACCGTCTCAGACGGTCCATTCCACCGTTTGAGACGGTGGCTTGGAAAATCACTTTTCACCGCTCTTGAAAAATTACAGACTTTAGCCTCAAGAATCGTTAAATTTGGTGAAAAATTGAAGAAGTTATGATTGATTGAAGATTTAGGTTTTTATGGAGAAAAATAATTGGGAAAGAAGAAGATTGAGAGAAAGAAAGAAGGAGATAGATCAGATATATGGATATGTGATGAAAGAGAGTCCTGGTTTTTGTGGTTGTAATTAAAAAAAAACAATTTTCGATTTTTAAAAAAAATCAATTTTCGATTTTTAAAAAAAATAAAAAGGAATCTGAAATTACGGCCTACCGTCTCAGACGGTCAGACCCACCGTTCCAGACGGTGGTACATATTGGCCTACCGTCTCAGACGGTCCATTCCACCGTTTGAGACGGTGGCTTGGAAAATCACTTTTCACCGTTTTGTGCACCGTAAAACAGAAGGTCTTACCGTCTAGCTACCGTAAAGCTTTATTGAACGATCCACGCCACCGTCTGAGACGGTGGGTTTACCGTTTCAGACAGTCAATTTTTTTTATTTTTTATTTTTTTTTTTTTTAAACAAGCCACAACTTAAAATTAAAAACTTGCAATTACTTAAAATTAACCCCCTTCCCCAACTTAAAGGTACATTGTCCCCAATGTACACCCGAAATTGGAAATAAGTTATTCGGCTCGAACAATTGCAAAAACGACTCACTTTTTCACCCAAACCGACCTTCCCCAACTTAATTCTCAAGCATAGGTGCTGAGAATTAAGTTCTTGTGTGATTATGCAACAAAAATTACCAAAACAACTAAACAAATTGAAACGAAAATGAAAACGTACCGAAATTGAAGCTATAAACAAACAAACAACGGGTTGCCTCCCGTTTAGCGCTAAGTTTATTGTCCTCAGCCCGACATTACCTCAATTGATGTTCAAGCAACCTCATAGGATGGTGGACTTGAGATGAAGTTCACCATTTCCTTTGTAGCTCCATTGATGTCGGTTGCATCCAATATGGCTTCAAACGGTGTCCATTGACCATTTGCTTCACACCATCCTTCGGATCTTCAATTTCAATTTCTCCAAACTTTCCGACTCTTGTGATGGTATAAGGACCCATCCATTTGCTTTTGAGTTTTCCCGGAAAGAATTTTAGCCTTGAATTGTAAAGCCAAACCTTTTGGCCAACTTCGAACACCTTCTTCTTCAATTTGGCATCATGAACCGCCTTCATCTTGTCTTTATAGGTTGATGCACATTCATATGCCTCATTTCTTAATTCTTCCAATTCGCACAATTGCAACTTTCCTTTCTTTGCCTGCATTCTCAAAATCCGTGTTAACAGTCTTAACGGCCCATAATGCCCTATGTGCTAGTTCCATTGGAAGATGACAACCCTTCCCATAAACCAACCGGTAAGGAGTAGTGCCAATAGGCGTCTTAAAAGCGGTTCGGTAAGCCCATAAAGCATCATTAAGTTTGGTTGACCAATCTTTTCTATCGGGTCTTACCGTCTTTTGCAAAATCTCTTTGATTTGCCTATTGGACACTTCTACTTGCCCACTCGTTTGTGGGTGATATGGGGTAGCAATCCGGTGGTTTATGCCATACCGTTTGAGAAGTTTTCCAAACTGAATTTTTTTGAAATGAGATCCCCCATCGCTTATAATCACGCGAGGGATTCCAAATCTTGAGAAAATGTTGCTTTGGACAAACTTGCACACAACGGTATGATCATTGGTCTTGGTGGCTATGGCTTCTACCCATTTAGACACATAATCTACGGCCACTAAGATATAGTAATTACCAAAGGAATTAGGGAAAGGACCCATAAAATCAATACCCCAAACATCAAAAATATTAACCACTAAAATGGGTTGCATGGGCATTTCATTCCTTTTAGTAATACTACCTAGTTGTTGACATCTAACACATTTCTTAACAAATTCAGCGGCATCCTTAAAAATGCTAGGCCAAAACAAACCACACATAAGAACCTTATAACCTGTCTTTTGACCGCTGAAGTGACCTCCACATGCAAATGAGTGTGCATGAGTCAACACATCTTGAATCTCCTCATCCGGAACACATCTTCTCACCAATTGATCCGGGCCAACTTTGAACAAATCCGGCTCATCCCAAATGTATTGCTTTGCTTGTGCAAGGAATTGTTGCTTCTTTCTCTTGGCCCAATGCTCCGGTAGCTTACCTGCGGACAGAAAATTAACAATGTTTGCATACCAAGGAACAACAGAAACGGTTAGTAAATGTTCATCCGGAAAAGTCTCATTGATCTCCTTGGTTGATCCATCATCCATAACTTGAATTCTTGACAAATGGTCCGCCACCACGTTCTCACTTCCTTTCTTGTCTCGGATTTCCAAGTCAAATTCTTGTAGTAGCAATACCCACCTAATTAGCCTCGGTTTTGCATCCTTCTTCTCCATCAAATACTTCACCGCGCTATGATCTGTATACACTATGACTTTGCTACCACACATGTAAGAACGAAACTTGTCAAGAGCATAAACAACCGCAAGCAATTCCTTTTCGGTGGTTGTATAATTCAATTGGGCATCCGATAAAGTCTTGCTTGCATAATAAATTACAACGGGTTTCTTGTCCACCCGTTGTCCCAAAACAGCCCCAATGGCAAAGTCACTTGCATCACACATGATTTCAAAAGGCATGGACCAATTAGGTGATTGCAAAATGGGGGCTTCAACCAATTTCTCTTTTAAGGTCTCAAAAGCTTTCAAACATTCATTATCAAACACAAAAGGTACATCTTTTAACAACAAATTGCACAATGGTTTGGTAATGACACTAAATCCTTTTATAAACCTTCTATAAAATCCGGCATGTCCAAGAAAAGAACGGACACCCTTAACATTGGTTGGAGGGGGTAAAGTAGAGATGACTTTGATTTTGGCCCGGTCAACTTCCATGCCTTTCCTTGAAATCACATGACCCAAAACCGTCCCCTCTTGAACCATAAAGTGGCTCTTTTCCCAACTTAAGACCAAATTTGTCTCAACACATCTTTTCAAAACTTTGGTTAGCTCATTAAGACAATTATCAAAGGAATTAGGGAAAGGACCCATAAAATCAATACCCCAAACATCAAAAATATTAACCACTAAAATGGGTTGCATGGGCATTTCATTCCTTTTAGTAATACTACCTAGTTGTTGACATCTAACACATTTCTTAACAAATTCAGCGGCATCCTTAAAAATGCTAGGCCAAAACAAACCACACATAAGAACCTTATAACCTGTCTTTTGACCGCTGAAGTGACCTCCACATGCAAATGAGTGTGCTTTCAACACATCTTTTCAAAACTTTGGTTAGCTCATTAAGACAATTATCAAAGGTTTGACCAAAAATTGAAAAATCATCCATAAAAATCTCTAAAGAATCACCGACCATATCCGAAAAGATACTCATCATGCACCTTTGGAAGGTGGCTGGAGCATTACACAACCCGAATGGCATTCGCCTAAAGGCAAAAGTTCCATAGGGACATGTAAATGTGGTCTTATGTTGGTCATCGGGATGAATAGCAATTTGATTATAACCTGAATAACCATCTAGAAAACAATAAAATTGCTGACCTGCAAGTTTTTCGATGATTTGATCAATGAATGGCAATGGGAAATGATCCTTGGAAGTAGCGGTGTTCAACTTTCGGTAGTCAATGCATACCCTCCACCCGGTGATGGGTCGGGTAGCAATTTGCTCACCACTATCTCCTTTAACCACTTGAATTCCAGATTTCTTAGGTACCGTTTGTGTTGGACTTACCCATGTACTATCTGAAATAGGGTAAATAATTCCAGCATCCAACCACTTAAGCACCTCTTTCTTCACCACTTCACGCAAATGAGTCCATGGTGGTCTACCTTCTTGAATTGCCATAATCTCCCAATCCTTTGCTTCCTTCTTCAATGTTTCACTATGCTCCATGATTAAACTGTCAACCAAAGCACAATTCTCCCGTGTGTCTTCCTCATTTAAAACAATTTTCTTTGGAAGCTTATGATGCCGTTTTTGGGTACATAAGTCCTTAAGATACTTAGCATAAGCCGGAACTTGCTTGATTATGTCAATAAGAGGTATATTGATTTTCACTTGTTTAAAAATTTCCCACATTTCTTTCTTGTCTCGGATTTCCAAGTCAAATTCTTGTAGTAGCAATACCCACCTAATTAGCCTCGGTTTTGCATCCTTCTTCTCCATCAAATACTTCACCGCGCTATGATCTGTATACACTATGACTTTGCTACCACACATGTAAGAACGAAACTTGTCAAGAGCATAAACAACCGCAAGCAATTCCTTTTCGGTGGTTGTATAATTCAATTGGGCATCCGATAAAGTCTTGCTTGCATAATAAATTACAACGGGTTTCTTGTCCACCCGTTGTCCCAAAACAGCCCCAATGGCAAAGTCACTTGCATCACACATGATTTCAAAAGGCATGGACCAATTAGGTGATTGCAAAATGGGGGCTTCAACCAATTTCTCTTTTAAGGTCTCAAAAGCTTTCAAACATTCATTATCAAACACAAAAGGTACATCTTTTAACAACAAATTGCACAATGGTTTGGTAATGACACTAAATCCTTTTATAAACCTTCTATAAAATCCGGCATGTCCAAGAAAAGAACGGACACCCTTAACATTGGTTGGAGGGGGTAAAGTAGAGATGACTTTGATTTTGGCCCGGTCAACTTCCATGCCTTTCTTGAAATCACATGACCCAAAACCGTCCCCTCTTGAACCATAAAGTGGCTCTTTTCCCAACTTAAGACCAAATTTGTCTCAACACATCTTTTCAAAACTTTGGTTAGCTCATTAAGACAATTATCAAAGGTTTGACCAAAAATTGAAAAATCATCCATAAAAATCTCTAAAGAATCACCGACCATATCCGAAAAGATACTCATCATGCACCTTTGGAAGGTGGCTGGAGCATTACACAACCCGAATGGCATTCGCCTAAAGGCAAAAGTTCCATAGGGACATGTAAATGTGGTCTTATGTTGGTCATCGGGATGAATAGCAATTTGATTATAACCTGAATAACCATCTAGAAAACAATAAAATTGCTGACCTGCAAGTTTTTCGATGATTTGATCAATGAATGGCAATGGGAAATGATCCTTGGAAGTAGCGGTGTTCAGCTTTCGGTAGTCAATGCATACCCTCCACCCGGTGATGGGTCGGGTAGCAATTTGCTCACCACTATCTCCTTTAACCACTTGAATTCCAGATTTCTTAGGTACCGTTTGTGTTGGACTTACCCATGTACTATCTGAAATAGGGTAAATAATTCCAGCATCCAACCACTTAAGCACCTCTTTCTTCACCACTTCACGCATATGAGGATTCAATCTCCTTTGAGCATCTCGTGAAGGTCTTGCTTCAGCATCGGTGATTATCTTATGCATCACAATTGATGGACTAATGCCTTTCAAATCGGCAATTGTCCATCCAATGGCCGCCTTGTATTTCTTGAGCACCTTAAGTAGTGCTCTTTCTTGCACTTCTTCCAAATTTGATGCAATGATCACCGGCAAAGTTTGTTCATCTCCCAAAAATGCATACTTCAAATGAGATGGGAGCTCTTTCAACTCAACTTGTGGTGGACTTTCGATGGATGGCTTGAGACGAGTATCAATATGATCCGGTAGACTTTCCACCAAATGAGTCCATGGTGGTCTACCTTCTTGAATTGCCATAATCTCCCAATCCTTTGCTTCCTTCTTCAATGTTTCACTATGCTCCATGATTAAACTGTCAACCAAAGCACAATTCTCCCGTGTGTCTTCCTCATTTACATGAGGAAATGCACTCATCAATGACGTCCGCCATAAAGCATTCGTCACTAACTACGGGGTTAGGAACACTAGCAAAAACATTCAATCTTATCTTACGGTTGCCAAAAGTCATTTCAACCGTACCCCTTCTACAATCAATTAATGCATTAGCGGTGGCCAAAAAGAGTCTACCCATGATGACATTGGGTTGCCTAACATTACCGCTTGGTGCAAAATCAAGAACCAAAAAGTCTACGGGGTAATAAAAGTTTTCCACCTTAACAATCACATCACGGACAATTCCTCTAGGAAGTTTAAGGGACAAATCAGCCATCACCAAGGTGGTGTCGACTTTTTCTAAAGGTCCAAAGTCATATTGGTCATACAAACCTCCCGGAAGAATGCTCACACCCGCCCCCATATCCAAAAGTGCCTTGTTCATTTTAAAATCACCAACTTGAATTGTAATTAAAGGCGCTCCCGAATCTTGGAGTTTAGGTGGAAGTATACCCATCACAACGGCACTAACTTCCTCATTTAAAACAATTTTCTTTGGAAGCTTATGATGCCGTTTTTGGGTACATAAGTCCTTAAGATACTTAGCATAAGCCGGAACTTGCTTGATTATGTCAATAAGAGGTATATTGATTTTCACTTGTTTAAAAATTTCCCACATTTCTTCCTCATGGGGACCTCTTTTCTTAAGTGTAGGCCTAAGTTTTGGATCAATCAAAGCCAAAGGAAAAGGAATGGTATTACCCTCCATATCCTTTCCTTGTTTTTCAGAAAATTTACCATTAGACCTATTGTTTTCTACCTCTTTAAAAGACACTTTTTTATTTGATTTTGGTAAAACAAGTTCCGGTTCATGCTCACTATCTTCATTTTCATCAACATCCTCCACCACACCATCAACAAATGGTGGTGGAGGGACAACATGATTATCATAAAGCTTACCACTACGAAGAGTACTTACATTGTTGATCTCCACATTTTTGACATTCTTGGAACCGCCACTTTGATGTTGTGGATTGATCTTGGTATCACTTGGTAGCTTTCCCGGTTCTTTCCTCATGGATGCCACATCCTCCGCCAATTGCCCAACTTGCTTTTGCAAACTCTCAACCGTTTTATCCCGAATCTCATTCTTCCTATCCATCTCTTTCAAGTAGTCCATAATCTCCTGGGTTGACACATCATTACCTCCCGAAGGCCCACCTTGATTATTACCTTGTTGATAGTTCCTTGGGTAGCCTCTATTGAATCCCCCTTGATTTTGACCACCTTGATAATTCCCTTGGTTGTAATTTTGGCCTTGAAATGGTTGAGATGGTGCCCCACCGGTTTGATTATTTCCTTGGAAGTTCGGGTTGAGTTGGTTTGAAGAATTGCCATATCTAAAGTTTGGATGATTTCTCATCCCCGGATGATAAGTGTTGGAGTTCATGTCATATTGCTTCTTCTCTCCATACACTTGATTCACTTCTTCCATTTGGTCCAAGTCTAATGTACATTGCAAAGCCGAATGTCCCAACTCATCACACCTTTCACAAACCGGATAGTCTTGAGATACTTGATAAACACCCCGATTTTCAGCCTTCCCCAACTTAGCAAACTTTTGTTCCAATGCTTCAAGTCTATCTTTTGTAGCTTGATCACTAGTTGATGAAGAGGCTATTGGACGTCTTGCTCTCCTATTTGATTGAGCTTGCCTTTTTGAGTTCACACTCATCTTTTCTAAGAACTCCCAATCAACATCTTCGGGATTAGTCAAGAAAGTCCCATTGCTAATCGAATTCACATCCCTCTTTTCTTCCGATAACAAACCATCATAGAAAGCCGTAATCAATTCCCATTTAGCAATTCCATGATGAGGACATACTCTCAACAACTCATTAAACCTCTTGAAAGCTTCATAAAATGTTTCACCCGATTGTTGCTGAAAAGTTCTTATCGAATTCCTTGCATCACTAGTCTTTTGCATGGTGTAGTACTCATCCAAAAATTGTTGTTGCATTTCAGCCCATGAAAGATACTACCCGATGGCAATGTCAAGAACCATTGCTTTGCTTTATCCTTCAAAGTAAACTGAAATAAGACTAGCTTAACCTCATCCGGTGAAAATCCTTGGCCTCCAATAGTACCACAAATCGCCTCAAACTCCGACAAGTGCAAATAAGGCTCTTCCGCCGCCATCCCATGAAAACTTGGCAAAATACTCAAACATTGAGGTCTAACCTCAAATGCTCTACCCCTCAACACCGGTGGTACTATAGGTGAAGCATTAACGGCTATGGCGGGTCGAAAATGACTATCAACTCCTTGTGGTGGAGGTTGATAGTTCATATTTGGCATGGCACGGTTATGTGGTTGGTAATTTGGTTGAGCTACACGATGGTTAAAGCGAAGTGGTGGACCTTGAGGACGAACCCTTGGTCCTTGGTTTGGGTATTGAAGTTGGTTATATTGGGGTTGGTTGTATTGAGGATATTGACGGTTTTGTGGTTGCTCATAATCTCCCCCATGGTTCCAATCATACCCATCCGAATTATTATCAAACCTCCCATCATCCCAAAGATTCACCCTATCATGAAGCCTATCATAAAATGACCCATCCGCATCCTGTGATGCATCTCCAATATGAGTTGGTGTTCTAGGTCGGTTTTGAGTTGTGTGACCACTCCTCATTGATGGGGTTGGGTTTCGTGGTGGAGTTTGATCTCGGTCATTTGGTTCAGGGTTGGTTTGTTCTTGAATTATGGGTTGGGTGGTTGGTCGTGGATTTGGTTGATCACTCATGTTTGCACGATGAAGTATCCGATTCCTTCTAGCTGTTTTCTCAATTTCCGGATCAAACAACAAAGGTGATGTATTCTTGGAATGCCTCGTATGCATACACTACCTGGAACCTGCACACAATCAACACACCTAGCGTAATACTGAACTACAAGAATGAAAAATGAAACAAACAAGAACTGAAACAAAACAAACTAACAAAATATTTTTGGATTTTTCTGAAAATTTTAAGAACTAAATTAAAAACAAAATTTCAACACTTTGCACACCGATTCCCCGGCAGCGGCGCCAAAATTTGATCGTTGTCGTTGGACCGATCAAAAATAAAACTAAATACCAATATTTAGTACGGGTAAGTAGAGTATCGTATCCTCAGGGAATCATGGGAAAGTGTTGAACAAGTCACAAAATTGTTTAAACTAGACATAAACTTAAAATCGAATTTTGGATTGATTTGATTAAAACTAGAAATGATTAAAAATTAACAAAATGATTCAATAATAAAAAGGTAAGACCATTCTTATGATCCCAATTATGTTTTCAAAAGTATAACCTAACTTATATCCGTTGGAAATCACATAGACATGATTCGTTATAACATTTGGAATGAATGAACGTTAAGAACAAACTGATTAGGTTGTGATGATTCACGATATTAAAAACCGAGTAATTGACACAACTAAATTATCTATTCATTAACAAGATTACCATTTCATAAGAGATTCTTCCAATAATTAATAAATTAACAAAGAATTGAAATCAAAAGATAGATGGAAATCATTCAAAGTTATAATCAAATAATCATTCATTCAAACCAAATAACATTGAATGTAAAATACTAATGAAGAATTAAACATCCAATCCAACATAAATATAAGAAA
The DNA here is from genome assembly GCA_034093135.1 of Erigeron breviscapus. NCBI lineage: Eukaryota > Viridiplantae > Streptophyta > Magnoliopsida > Asterales > Asteraceae > Erigeron > Erigeron breviscapus. The sequence continues at coordinate 24,661,539 of CM067172.1, read as the reverse complement.
GGTTGAATACAATTGTCTTACATAATTGTTCACATAAGAATGATCTAAAGAGAGATTAGCCTTCCATGGTCATCAATGCATCTTCAATCTTGATTATCATCTTCATGATCTTGGGATTTAATGGTGATTTGATGATGATTTGGGGGCTTGGGAAAAGTGTAAAAGCTGCTCCAGATCTCAGAATTAGGGTGTCCTTTAGTCTAAGTTCGTATTTGAAAATATAACCCCAAAGTTAATTAAAACCCTTAAAATTCGTAAACTGTTTAAACCAACCACCGTCTGGGACGGTGGTGTGTACCGTCTCACACGGTGCCTTCAAATGGCCCACCGTCTCAGACGGTGGGTTCTACCGTCTCAGACGGTGGGATCTACCGTCTCAGACGGTAGTACAGAAATGTGCAGAAACCTTTACGGTGCTTGAACGTCTTGAACGGTAGCAGAATTTGGCCCACCGTCTGGGACGGTGGGTGTTAGCGTCTCAGACGGTAGTTCAACTTTCCAGAATTCCAGATTTGACTTTCTTTGACTTCAAGCTTCAATTGACTTTCTTCTTGACCCGATTAATCCAAATTACCACTTTGAGCCTGAAACACTTAAACAAACATAAAAATGCCCTACTCGTCTATTAACAAGCACAAAGTGGTCCAATTTTATCCATTAAGATCCTGTATTCTAGGCGTTTATCAGTTTCTGAACTCAGTGCCATGATCGCTTCTGAGTTCTTTAACACGTATGCTGTTGAGGTTTTCCATCTTTTTAATGAAATTAATAATTTCCTCAGCAGCATCACTCTTAGAATGAAAAAAGATTGTCCAAGTGTATCGTGAATATTCATCCACAATAACTAAGGTGTATTTGCTACCCCTTAGACTTTGGACATTTACTGGACCAAAAAGGTCCATGTGAAGAAGATGGAAACAGCCACTGATAGAGTTGGCCTGTTTGGTTTTGAAGGTGGCTCGGTGGCTTTTACCTTTTTCACAAGCACCACAGAGCCTGTCCTTCTCATAAGTGAGAGGAGGAAGGCCTCGAACTAGATTTTTCTTGGCCAAAGAGTTTATGGTTCTGAAATTCACATGCGACATACGCTTGTGCCATAACCAATTGATTTGAGAAGTAGATTTTGAGAAGAAGCAGGTCTCGCTGTCAGTTTTGACAGGAGTGAAATCGACCAAGTAGATATCTCTTTTTCTTGGAGCGACCAAGACCACTTCTTTATTGACATTAATCACTGTTCCTTGATGCTTATCAAGGATAACCTTGTAGTCAGCATCGCACAATTGACTGATGCTGATCAGATTATGTTTCAATCCATTCACATAAGCAACCTTAGTGAATTTGATCAGCCCATTAGATAGAGACCCATATCCTTCAGTTTGGCCAGTAGAATTGTCACCAAACACTACTGTGGGACCATCGGTCTCCATAAAGTTATCCAGCAGGTCCTTGGATCCAGTCATGTGTTTTGAACAGCCACTGTCCAAATACCACACTTCTTTTCCTAGCGAGGCCTGCAGGATAACATAAGAAGGATTTAGGAAGAATTATGAGCATCCTCGCTGATAGTATCATCAGCAGAGGATGTGAGAGGAAGATGAGCAAAGTCATCATCATTTGAAACTAGAGGAAGAGGGGCTCTAGGATCAACATTTGGATCAGCTGGGAAGTCAACCAGCTGATGAGCAGGAAGCATGTCACTGGTAATCTCACGAGTGAAGAACTGATCTTCAGAGGTGAAAGTGACAGAGCTTCCAGTGTTGAGGACAACCATGTTGCTGATTTGATTATTTTCCCCATATTCAGCCAATACGCTATTATTACCATTGGTAATAATTTCATGAGCCTGGGGAAAAGAGAATCGCTGAGCGGCAATATATTCAGCGATGTTGTCATCGGTGAGAATTATATCTTCACCCAAGCTGATATTGGATTCAGCTGGGGAAGCTCGCTCAGAGATTTCAGAGGAGGGATGAGCAGCAGAAGCTGAGGGCAGATTTGGCTGAATGACTACTTCAGGAGGATTCCTAGAGTCTTTGTCATTGCAGTCAGCAGCGATGTGTCCTCTTTCGCCACATAAGTAGCATTTTCTTCCATCCTTCTGATTTTGAATCAGAAATTCCTTGAGTTGTGAGGACAAGTCGTTGATACGCTTATTCATCTCACAGATCTCATGATTTGAGGAAGAAGATGATGCAACTGAAGTGACCTTTTTCTTCCTGAACTGAACAGGAAGAGTTTTGGGAACAGGGCCAAGAACTGGACTTGCCCTTAGATTGAGCATTAGAAGAAGAAGCATGATTATTCAGAGCAACTCGCTGACCTCCTTGCTGAGGAGGTCTGACTTGCTGAATAGGTCTGGGTTGCTGAGAACCATGACGATTTGATGCAACTTGCTGACCTCCTAGCTGAGGAGGTCTAACCTGCTGAATAGGTCTTTGTTGCCTAGGGACAAAGGTCCCCTTTGGGATATAGACAGAGTTAGGTTGCTGATAACGAGCATCAGCAAACTTAGCTCGTCTATTCATTAAGTGCTCATGCATGACAGCCTTTCTGCCAGCAGGAGAAGTATTAGAAAAAGAAGAGGGCTGAGACGCAGGGCGTTCAGCGACTGCTGAGGGAACAGAAACCTCAGCGGTTGACTAACAGGCACAGCTCGCTGAGGAGTGCTGTAGTCATATGGGACAGCGACCTTGCTCCTTCTAAAGGGTTCAACATTGAACCCACCATTAGGCTTAACAGTGAAAACCTTAGGAGCAATAGGCTTGAAACCATCACTTGAAATATTCCCTTCAAATGTTTGAGAAGAGGAATATTGAACACGGCCCTCATTGGGTATCATGCCAATGATTGGATGGTCAGGAAAGACAGTCTTCGCAAAGCTAGTTGATGAGCTAGTTTCAGCTTGCGAAGAAGAGGTGGAAGTGCTGGGTGAGGGAGACTCATCATTCAGTTCAGAATGATAGTCATTCATGCCTTTAACAAAATAATGTTTAAGAAATTCCTCACGAGAAGTAAGAGCACTGGAAGGAATCCTCTCTTCAGTAGCAGGTCTATCGCTGAACATATTTGTGACAATTTGCAGCGGTCTCATAATCGCCACCGATTATGGCTTTCATTTGAGCGGGAACCTGCAAGCTGAAGATTTGGTCTTGAAGCCTGGAGGCTTTAGACCAGGAGGTTACTATTTTTTCAAGGTCAGCGACCTGATTTTTCAGCTTCTCATTAGTGATTAGAAGATTTTGGTTGAGAAGCTTTTGGGATTCAAGCTCAACATGGACATTTCTCAAGTCCTTGAGCTTGTCAGTTTTATCACTTAACTCAGCACTTACTGAGTCAAGTTTAGACTGAAGATCAGCACGAATAGATTCGACGTACTGAATGTCACAGGTAAGAGATTCAAGAATTTTAGATTTATCCCCTTCAGAGGCAGAGGAAAAAGCACATACCTTCTTGATCGTGACGTTGACCCACTGACTGGAGCACACTTGATCCTTTGTCAGCGCCTGGTCATCAGCGAGTGCCATAAAGCAGATGGCATCAACAAAGTCCTCGCTGTCAGAGACGTCGAAGTCAGCCCAGTCATGTTCTTCAGCAACAAGACCTTTGGCAGGAGCTTTGGCTTCTTCAACATCAGCCATTTTGGCACGAAGCTCATAATACTTCTTTTTATATTCATCAGCAGGCTTAACAGAAGAGGGCCTTGCTGATGATGAAGAGGGCTTCGCAGCCTGCAGAGAAGGAATAGAAACTTTGCAATCTTTTTGGTAATGGCCTTTTCGACCACACCTCCAGCATTCTTCCTGAGACTTGTCTACCGCTGGTTTTTGGAAATGAGTCGACCTACGACTATTCCATTTCTTTGAGTATCGTTTACCAGCGATGAGAGCAAAGTTCATGAAGTCCGAGAACATTTCTTGTCTCTCCTCGAAGTCGAGGTTATTGACAAGATCTTGGACGTTAGAGGGGGTAGAATTGCTGATGTCCATGTCAAGATGAACAGGACTAACTTCAGCAGAGACCAGAGCAAGAGGGTCATGAACGTTAGAGACACTAGATAAAGAAGAAGAAGAAGAAGAAGCATATGAACCAGCATGCCTCTTGGACTCAGCCTCAGCTCTCAAGGTTTGAGCGAGGGCTCTCTCTTCAAACTGAAGAGTGCCATAGAGTGACTCCAAGTCATGCTCCTTCAGTTGCTTGGTCGTTCTAAGATTTGCCTTAAGCCTTGCCATTTGATAGGCAAGACGTCAATGAACTTGTAGCATATTTCGAGCGTATTATGCTCTATGCCCACATTTGTCATATCATTCAATAGGCACTTAAAACGATTATACGTGCCATCCAGACTCTCATTAGGAAGAGAGAAGAATCCTTCATAGGCACGTTTGAGATTGATTTTCTTGGTAGCAAGAACATCTGTCGTACCATCGAATCCGATACACATATTATCCCACACCATTTTAGAAGAAGAAAGTTTGATGACAGATTTCATTATGTCATCAGGGAGGGTCGTAATAATGAGATTTCTCAACCGAGCATCGAGATTGACAAGCATACGCTCGTCATCTGTCCATTGTACTTCTGGTTTTATAAGCTCAGTGACAACTTCAGGAGCATCAGCAGTAGCTCCTGGTGTCCTGGTAACCAGAACCGGTACATATGGCCCTTTGGTTAAGATGGTCATTAAATAGGGTTCAACTCCTACGATGTGTAGGAGCATTCTCTCCTTCCAAGATCCGAAATCATGTGAATCGAACCTTGGTGGGATGGAGACATACCCAAAATCTCTGGTATTTACCAGAGAAGGTACAGAAGACATAATAAAAGAAATAGAAGAAAGTTTAAAGAAAAAGTTTTTTTTATGCAGAAAATTAAAGAACAGAAAGAAATAAAGATAATCTTGCAAACTTTTACTCAGATCAGATTCGGTGTGTCGAACCACTGCTCTGATACCAACTGAAAGTCCCAAGTTTGCAACGATTATGTAATTAAACAACTAATGTAAATTACTCTAAGAAAGCAAGATAAGAAAGTAAACACGTTTAATCATAAGTAGTATTAATTAAACGGTGAATACATGGTTGGTTTACAAAGAGAAAATAAAGAAGATGTTGTTAAGTTTTTGCACACACAAAAGACTTAACAACTTTACAATTCTACAATGAGAGACAAACACACTAAGTGACTATTGTAGAAAATAACCAACTCGTTGCGGCTAGGTCAAGTGATGTCTTTATATAGGAGAGAAGAGACATCACATGACAACCCAATAGATGTTGACACATGAAGGTTGTCAACTATCTATTGGTGTGTAAGACTGGTCTGCAGAGTTCTCTTTTCTTCTTGTTTCTTTCCCAAAACGGCATGAAAGAGAAACTCCTTAGAGCTAAAATGGTACAAGGTCACATGGCTCCATCTTGATCTTGCAACACGTTTCCTTGGGACCAGTCTTCTTATCTTCATTTTCCCGCCTATATTTGACTTACAACTTTAGGCGGTGAGTCATTGAACCTATCCTTTTAACTCGAAGATAATAATGATCGCTGAAGGCTCGCTGATGAAGCTTCTCGCTGAGGCTGTCAACGACTACTTGACTCAGCAAGTAATCTTCAGCGAATCCATGACTCAACAAATAGAAAGTTTGAAGCAAAGTAGTAGACCATTTGATTTCTTGAATTAATATGAAGAAATTAATGAAATAAAGAATGGATAATAGATATCTTAATACATGACGTATTTGGTATAAAAATTTATATCTTTGGAGGATTTAAAATTCCCATTGAGAATTGAATTTTGAATACAAATAACTTTTTATGATTGCATACATCATACAATGATGACTTGTATATTATTAGGACTCTTGGTGAGTTTCCTAAAATAGCTAAGTGGCTAAATGGTATATCTTGAAAGCATGCATGCACATAAAATTGATATGATATGATATGGATGATTGGCCAAAGATGAAAAGACGCTAGTATTTTAGGACATGAAGTCCAAGCACTTGCAAGTGCGTAAATTATATGATGATGATCTGTGTTCGGATATTAAATGAGAAAATTGAAAATATGGCACATAGATTGTTGAACAGATCTTGTATTGATTATGGACAAGAAATGTCATATGGTGGAAGCAATTATTGATCTATTGAAAGTCTGGCAAAATAAGATATTTGATTTGCGTCTAAAGAATACGAACAGAGCTCATTTGGTATTAATATTTCATGAGAGATATAAAATGCATGAAACATATCTTGTGATTTGAAAAGCTTAAAAACCTATGTGAAATTGGAATGTGATACAATCGCCTTAGTGCATATTTATCAAAATGTGCCATAGAAATTACTATGTTTGCATATGAAACTCCATAAAGAAATTTGGATTTTAATATGATATGAGTTTCAATGGAACTCCGAGATAGTGTCCAATACAAATTGAATTATTAGAAAATGAATATGAGATAAAAGACAAAGACTGTCTTGATTTACGAATTGAATATGGTAAGGACAATATCATTGAGCATCATAATAGCTCAATAAGGAAGCTATATTTTGTGGACAAGTGACGCTCATGGCTATGAGGTCACATGATGTTGAAAGAACCCCTCGGTTTTCAAAGACAATGATCACAATGTTGGTTCAAAAGTATCGCTAAAGCATTGATAGTTATCGATTGCTCATCATGCATCATTTAAATTGAAGTTGTTTATAGAGATTAACATATTAAGTACGGGTATGTACTTAAATGAAACGTTTGATGCATGTTGAAATCCTAAATTGGATATGTGAGCCATATTTGGAAAAATCAACATATAGCAAGTTGGTTCATGAGATAATCAAATTTGTTTGGCGAAACACTTAGCATGATAAAATCTGACGTTGGTTTGTGATATTGATTTTTGTCAACCAACTAATTTAAGTGATGTGATCATGAGGGGGAGAAAATACGCATTGCACTCTTTTTCCCTTAGCCATGGTTTTTGTCCCATTGGGTTTTTCCTGGCAAGGTTTTTAATGAGGCAATATCTCTAAGCGTATCAAAAGACTTATGTACTCTTTTTCCTTCATTAGATTTTTATCCCATCGGATTTTTTTTAATAAGGTTTTAACGAGGCATAATCTTTCACATGAACACCCAAAGATGAATGATATACAACATATTCACGGATCTTGTAGTATTTCTTCAAGAAACAACGCTCCAACAATTTTGTATAAAGGTGATGCAACTTGTATTATTCAACTTAAAGAATGATACATCAAAGAAGAATAGAGATATGCAGATTTTTTATTAAGGCACTTCGAGCCTTATAATTCAAGAAGTTAGTTCAAGATATTGGATTGCATCAACTTAAAGATCTGAAGTGATATCATCATCAGGGGGAGACACAATACGCGTTGCACTCTTTTTCCCTTGACTATGGTTTTATCCCACTGGGTTTTCCTAGCAAGGTTTTTAATGAGGCAACAACTCTAGGCGTATTGTACAACAAACATCCAAGGGGAGCATTACAAGTTGCACTCTTTTTCCCTTCACTAAGTTTTTGTCCCACTGGGTTTTCTTAGTAAGGTTTTTAATGAGGCAACATACCCGATCCAGAAGTATCAAAGGAGATAACAAGTGCTGCACTCTTTTTCCCTTAGCTATGGTTTTTGTCCCACTGGGTTTTCCTAGCAAGGTTTTTAACGAGGCAGTAGTTCAAAGCAAAACTTCAAAGTTGAAAAGTATCATTCAACATGAAAAAGTGAATAATAGTAATATGTCTGAGGGAGAGTGTTATGAATTATCAGATTAACAGACATATACTATTTTATTCTTGAATGTTACTTTATCACCATTATATATACGGGTGGATGTAACAAGGAAAGATACACATAAATTTTATCTCTCATCTTTCTTTTCTCCCTGTATCTATATTCTTATATTCTACTTATCTCTTTATTCTTCATACATATCATTATGTATACAATAAATTGATTGTACCCATTATTGTTATAAAGAAATATGTTTATAACAACCATGACTTTTTTCAAACCGAACCTCAAACTTTTTATTTCCAATCTTGATGTTGATCAAAATATTAGGCGTTTATAGTTAAAGCTCTTAGCAAAAGAATAGAAAAGTAAACTTCACCATCTTATCCGAAGACAATTTAAGATATTTCTCAACATTCAAAAGTAGTTGTGTTCTATGAGCTAGAGCAATTCTCTCTTTGTGTTTTGTCCTCCTATTAACCTGAGACAAACAAGTCATAAGTTAACTGAATATTATACCATGAAAGCTACAAGTGTTCCATGATGCATCGAACAAGTAACAAACAGAAGATAAACTACCACTGAACAACGGACTCTCCTTAATAGCATCCAAGCAACAGAAATCTTCCTCATATTAAATTCCGTAGAGCAAATCAAACATGATTGGATACAATTCTATATTTCAATTGGAGTAAGTTCAACTGAAATCAAATACGAAACTCATTTCTGACTAACTACCTTTCAATTCAAACCATCCATAACCCAGGTTGCCGCTAGCCAGCAAATTAATAGCAGTCTATTTGCTACGCATGTTTAGTCAATTTTGATGCTACCCTAAAGTACGTTGCGACATATAAAAAGTAGACACAATTCTTAACGCTTTCCTATAGTGCCAAGAGACTAGACTAGTTTTGTTTTTGAAAGATTTTCCCTTGGTAACAGGTTATTTTTGGCTCTTTGTAATGGTCTAACAAGGCTTTTCCCATGAACGTCTTCCCTTAGTTACTAGTTATTTTTTCTCATTCAATTTTTTGGTTGAATGGTTTATGGGTTTTTAAATGTATTTGGAAATTTTAATGGAATTCGGTTTTTTTTACTTATGTGCACTTGTTTTTTTCAAGGGCCACGCTTTTCTGCGCAAATTGCCTAGGCCCAATTCTAGGCCCTTCCTCGTGCCGTTCATAACTATAGTATCTACCCTTCTTATCTCACCACGATAAAAACAGTGTGAATACGACTCTTATACCCCTCACTTTTAAACTACAAAAAAAAACAACATTACAAGTGTACATGGCTATTTTTAACCTAAAATGAGTCAGCAATGATTGAATGAGCTATTTTTGTCATTCTTCTGCCAACCTTGTCCCTGTCCCGATCCCCATTTCTCACTCACTCATCACAATACCAACAAAAGCAATATTTTTTAAAAAAAAATACATCATGTAATGCAATACCTGTTTGACCAATGCATAACCCACACCAAGAGGGATTATTGATACCAAACAAAGAATGGCAGACTTGTTGCTCTGAGTGGCCAACCATAGGTGGGATTCTAGCTCAGACATTGTCCTGTTATCCATACACCATCGTTAGAAATACATCGTGCATATCATGATTTAGCACCACAATTCAATGCTTGATTTAACTTACTTTTCAACTTCGATATTTAGCTTCAAGAGCTGTCAATCACCAAAAATAAATAAATTATATTTACATATATATATATATATGGGAAAAGTGAGTATGGGGTTGTTATGCACCCAACTTGGTGAAAAACCCCTCACATACTAATTTTTAATATTTTGAATAAATGTATGGCCCTCATGTTTTTTATGTTTTAAAAAAAGGTATGTGAGGCGTTTTTCACCCAACTTAGGTGCCTAACAGGCTCATATTCCCTTCCCCTATATATATATATATATAATATAGTAAAGTAGATGAGAACCAAAAAATTGTCGAGAACTACGAGAACTAATATTTAATTAAATATGTAGGGATAATATGTAATTTTATAAATACAATTTAAATTCTCAATTCAAAATAAAAAGACCCCCACGATTATCTTATACGGTTACAAATCTAGATTGTGGTGTGGTTATTGAATGTCCTTTTCTTTTACATTATTCAAGTTGCTTATATTTCTATTAATTATTAGATGCTTATTTTAATTGCTTGTATTACTCAAAAAATTAACTTATTTAGGATGATGGCAATGGTCATCTCCATGCCTAGCAATCCACCAATAACACACCTCCACATCATTCCATGCCTAAGTCATGCCTAACCATGCCTCCCCATGCCTAAACAATTTAATTTTTAATTTTTTAATTCATAATATATTTAATTTAAACTACTAAATAATAAAACATAATTCATTCATTTAGGATAGATTCCATCAGTAAGAAAGTATCCACGTTTGTAAAACCTTCCATTAACATGAAATGAACTATCTGCCGCCGTTCCATTTTGCTCTGATACATACAATGACGACTGATTCAATACATCGATATCGTTGTTTGACCCGGGAGGACCAAAAAATGCATGTCAGCTCCACATATCATGTGAAGCAACGCACTCAAGCATAATACTCGGGTACTTGTGATCGCCTCTCTTGAATTGTCGGGCTAAATGTCTAGGACATGCCTTCCACTCAAAATGTGTACAATCTATGCTACCAAGCATTCCGGGAATGTGATGGCGTTCTTCATGTGCCTCCAAAATACGTGCAACGTCATGGGATGTGGGTTTACGTAGAAACTCTCGACGATATAAATCCAATATAGCATCACAAAAATGGTCAAGACATTCACCTACACGAATTAAACAAAAAAAATATACATTTCAAAAATAAATAAAAATACAATTCGGAAAACTAAAATAAAAAAACAAGTCACGAGCCATGAGCCTCTAGCAAGACACGAGCCTATACCAAGGTGTGGAATAATTTTTAAAATGTGGTTCTAGTTTGAACAGGATATATTGAGGGGTCTTTCTCTAGTTGCTATAAATTTCGTCTAACAAAACAAGTCGAGAATTAAACTAAAAAAAACAATTCGAAAAAAAGGAGAATTCGAAACTAAAAAAAATAAAAAATTCGAAGAACTAACCGGACGTTCTTCGCGCCATGTTTAAGTAATCGTCAAATCTATCCGGCGGTTCACCCGTTGCAAGTTGTCGAATGGCCGAAGTGCATTTTTGTAGGGCGGTGAAACTTTTTCCCCCTCGCATCTTGGCCCTCTTGAAACCATTCGAAATTCGCTTCAATATCGTTCACAATTTTTAAAAACAACCTTTTACTCATACGAAACCTAAGGCGAAACATATGGTCGGGAAACTTTGGTTCTTCCACGAAATAGTCATCCATTAGAGTTTGATGAGCCTTTTCACGAAAACGGGTGACGGCTTCTCAAGGAGTAAAGGACGAGCAAGCCGTGTCTTCAATGGCATCGTTAATGGCTAGAAAATAATAGCTCGGACGAGGATTCGGGAAGTATTACCTCCACATCCGATGAGGAAGAAGATGATGAAGACATTGTGAAAATGAGGAAGAAGATGATGAGAAGTGTTTTGAAGGAAAGTGTGTTTAAAATGGTTTTTGGAGTGAAGGTGATGAAGATTTTGTTTAAATATGGGCTGCAACGTTCAAAGTGAAGGTGATGAAGATTTTTGGAGTGAAGATTTTTTTTTTTTAATAACAAAGGCTGCAACGTTCAAATGTATTCAAACCAATATACCCGTTACCTTTCCAACGGTCAAATCTTTCACACCCAAATTCTCATGCCTAAGCGGCAATATTTGCCAAAATGCATCATGCCTAGCCCATGCCTAAACCTTGGCGGCGGTGTTTGCCGCTAGGCATGGCCATGCCTAGCCCCATACCTAGACCATTGCCATCCTCCTTATGAAACAAATTTGAAGTCGGTTTCTTTCATATTCTTCTACGAGGTTTTTTTTCAATTCATTCAAACATGTTTACATAACTTTTATTTATAGGACCCGACTAAAAAGAAGTGTGCATCTTTTTTATGTTAATTTTTTTATGTATATACCTAAACAATTATGATCTTATGTGAATATCAATTGAATGCACATGTAAAAAAATTCATGATTTCTATAAACATGTAATCATTAATTGTGTACATATATAAACATGTATGGCTTTTTCATGTTCACATGTGACAATTAGATTGCATTTTTGAGTTGTGCATATATGATTTCATCATGTTTATATGTGTGAACCTTACTAAACTACATAAATTAAATGTTTTTATGATCATTAATAATTTATGTTTTATACGTTTACATGTTAATAAATATAATTTCATCATGTTTACATGTGTACATAGATGATTTCATTATGTTCACATGTGTGAACCTTATTAAACTACATAAAACTAAAATTTATTGTGATAGTTTTATAGAAAGAACATATTAATTTATTTTTTATGTGAATGGATATAGACACGTGTGAACGAACTATTTACATGTGTTTTAGCATTAAATTTTATACGATTGTATTTTTATGCGATGTGAACTTTGTTATAAAAAAAATTGTTTATACACATGTGAATAGGACGTGCACATGTGTACCAATTAAAAAGTTTATAATTTTTTTTGTTTCAATCATCACATGTTCATAATTTTGTATGTATTTAACAAAATATATTAATCAATCAATACAGTTAAACATAGATATCTAACTACATTAATAAAAGAATATTCAAATATCGTTTTGTTGATAGTCAATTAATTTGTATGAATTATAAATTAAACTGATAATAATAAAAAGAAAAGTTGACAACTTTGAAGATCCAAGATTTTCGTGAGCCGTTTTTCATATTTCCAGTTTTTTAATATTCCAATTAAGCCCTTATCACATTTCCTATTTATTAGTGAATTAAATTCTATTCACAATAATTACATCATTGCCATTAAAGTATATTAACCTTTGATCAAATTAATCTAATGGATGAAAAATAGTTCTCGTAGTTCTCGACAAATATTTGGTTCTCATAATATCCAAACTCTGTATATATATATATATGTGTGATATAATAAAAGAAAGAAAGTAAATAACTGAACTAAAACTTGTAACAACAAATTAGCAACACCCTCAGCATAGTGTAAGATCACAAAATGTTGTAAATCAAGACCAATTACTAACTTGCAAACATTTAATCTCTTAAAATCATTACAAGAAGAACAAATAGATTATGTTTGTAACAAGTCAGTGACACATGACATATACAACTTTAAGGTTACATAAACTGATTTAGTCGCGTAATCCCACTTGATCTAACTATGTCTCCAAACTGTTGAACTGTTGAGTGTTGACAGGCATTGACTAAAAATACCAGCACATACTACCAGTAAAAGGTCGGGCAAACGTCTAGTCTAAGGATGAGCTAGGAATAAAAGCCTATGGCCCTTAGCGACTTCAAATAAAAAAAATGGTAAATGGGTAGGAACCACTTAGCCCCATGTACCCAATTGGGTACCATGCCTCATTACCGCATATTGGCATCCCGGTTATATCCCCGGAGAAACTAGGTGGGAGGAATTGAAGTGTTAATTCAAAGATTCGAACCCGTGACCTTAGTCGGCCTAGAACTCTTTTATCAGGGGCGGTACCACTGGGCTATATATAAACACATTTTTATAAATCACAACGAATGCTGTTAAAAAAAAAAATTGGTGCCTAGAACGAGGGTTGGGTTTGCCCCTCCCCAGAGCCGCCTCCAAATAGAGCATGCTAACCAGACCAATAGTACGACTCCATTTTTATCCAACTTCTATATTTGGTTCTCAACAAGTTAAGGTTAAGTAGAACACGAACCAAACATTCCAGGTATGGTAATAACCATTGACAATAACCAACATATAAAAGAACACATACCTGTTCTCTACCATATTATACATTTCTTGATCTGATGCATTTGGGGGGAACTTTAAACCTGATCGTTTGCCGAAGTCTAACAACATGCTACAAAAAGAAGAAAAAACATCACATTAAATTCTATTCATAGCTACATGCTTTACTTTCAACTATATAAATATGTAATATGCATGGTATGACACCACCAAAAAAACAAAAAACTTGAAAACATCCATACACACATAATAGTAGGAATGTGGGAATTTTCTAACTTTATACGAAAAATAAACAAGAATAAGAATGAATTGAAGCAAAACCTTTTAATTAGTCAACGTTCTATATGAACATATATACCAATGGTTTCTTTACGACTACAAGCTATAATAGATACATTGTAGAAAAATAAGATTGCATGTGCATTATGAGTTCCAACCTAAAATGTAAGTTTTCCAACTTACCCGTGTAGTAAATCAGAAGTTGCTTGCATACGTTCGGATTCTATCACTCCCTTGTTAGTCTTATCGTTCATGTACGTCTTGAGAAGTCCATCTCTCATGATCGTAAGCTGAAATTGATATCATCAATAGAACGATAAGTGCAAAAGTAGAATGACAATAAGGGTGTGCATGTCTATGCAACTGCAGTAAAGTATAGAGGACGATGAAGGAATGTGTTTAAAAGATAAGCAATAATCACCTAAACCGAAAGTCACATAGTTTAGTTTGCTTGATAAAGATTACTTCCTAAATAACTTAACGAAGAAGTTAAAACATGAATTCCGAAATTGTAAGCACTGAACTACAAGAGTTTCAATACTGCCGTAAGTTAAAAGCATGCAGAATACCGGTTGCTCTATAGTGTCACTCCAAAACCCAACTGTTGAATCTTTTGTCTGGAGAGCCCAGTTGTTGATGATGCCTGACAGTCTACTATCACGCAAAAGCCACACTGAAAGAACTGAAATTCCGACAGCACCAAAAGTGTAGTACATCCAACGCCGATTCGGCTCATGGTGATTGGTGAGCTGGGACAAAACAAAAGCAAGAGGATTCTTAATCTTAACAACAAAGAAACAATACATAAACTAATAACTCAAAACGCCGTTTGTCTTTGAATTGACACACATCGAATTGTCTTTAAATACTAAAACGGGTCAGACTTTCTTTACATCTTCAGTATTTCTGGAAAAAGAATATATCTTTAGGGAATCGACTCGACTCTTTCTTTACATTCACCTTTTACACCCCTATTGCAGATGATTAATCAATGGGGAAAAAAACAACCTTTGACTTCGCCAGAGGTAATTATGACATTCAGGTAGTATCTCGATGGTGATGGTCAGGTGGTTTCTTCAAACAAAAACCACCCCTAATTTTTCCGATCGGGGTATAGCACCACCACCAGCACTTCCGGCAGCCACCAGTCCCTCTTTGTGTGACTTTTCTCCCGGCTCTTTGTTTGATATCTCCACCTATGGGTGGTCGTCGGAATCTTCACCGAAGCTAATCATGTTTTTTCTTTCCACAAAGAAATCGCGTATCAGCACCATGATTTGTCGGATTAGAAAGAGATTGAAATTTATGGGGTTTGTAGATATGGTAGGATGAGGGATTGTATTCTTTATCTGAACAAATACTGAATTTTTTTATTTTTCACTTCTTGTCTTTAAAAACCAGCTGGGTTGGATCAGTGGTTAGAGCCTTGCCTCTGGAGACAGAGGTCAAGGGTTCGATCCTCATGCCCAGTAAGGCTGGAGGTCCTTTTCTACCTATGGTAGAACATGGAAGCAGCCTCTCTACCTTTGGTAGGGGTAAGGCTGTCTACATCTCAACCTCCTCCATACACCGTCGAAGACGGTATTGGGACCCAAAACCCGTGGAAGACGGCATTGGGAGTTACTTACTTTTTCCTGTGCTTTAAACTCTCTCTCTCTCTTGTAATCCGTGAATATAATGGGATAAGATAAGATTGGATTCCATTGTGATATGGTCGTATGGATACAACAACAACAACAACAGTACCCAATCCCTGTGCGGGGTATGGGGGAGGTGAAACTGTAGACAGTCTTGCCTCTACCCAAAGGTAGAGAGACTGCTTCCAAAAGGACCTCCGGCCACAAAAGCGGTAAAATTCGGGAAGAGTAAAGGGTTTAGAAGTACCATACCTGACTGACAACGAAAATGCTTAGCAAGACATACCTGGGTCTGTTGGGGCCGACCACCTTGAGAGTAGGGGAGAGTGGCAAACATGCAACCTAGCAAAAAACCTTAACACCGAAAGACAAACAAAACATATAAACAAAAAGGAAAATGACTAAGAAATTCCAAGAGAGTAAAAGATTCCTGCTCAACCTACGAAGTAGGGAACTAGCGCCGCCTAAGAAAACTAAACTCCTAGTCCTCCACGAAACTTACAAAACCCCTAAAGTAAGCCTAAACCCTAGTCCTATAGACAACCTATCATTGGTCATGTCCTCCTACAGACGAAAGCACTTGGGGGTCAACAAACACTAGAGTAACCTCCCCCCTCGGTTTAGGCCTATCGAGACTCAAGGCCAAAAACCCCTACTGAGGTTATAGAGAACCAAAGTCTAAACTAAAAAGTCTACTTAAAAACCTATTCCCATATGCCTTGCCTTCCTTGTTCAGATCCTCCGCTCGACCTACCTCTTCTCCTATCAGGTCTAAGTCCCCTGTAGCGTTGAGTCACCTTGGGCCCATTACTCCAAGCCACCCATCAATAGCAGCCTTAGGCAAGGCAATATGGGTAAAAAAGTCGATCAAAAAGTCCTACCCTAACCTAATCCTCTGCTCTAATCCTAGTCCTCCAAGCCGTCCTATCTGACATCATGTTCTCCGACAAGCCAAGCTCTAATAGGTCCTTCGTTACTCGATCCTCCCACCTCATCTTAGGCCTTCCCCTTCTTCGTATGCCGTCAACGTGAATAGCCTCCGCTCTCCTTAGTGGTGCCGTCAGATCCCTTCTCCTAACGTGGCCAAACCATCTCAAGCGCCCTTCTCTTAGCTTGTTAATGATGCTCCCTACTTCAAGTTCGGCTCTAAAAACTCCCGTGGGGATCCTGTCTGATAGGGTCTTCCCGCAAGTCCACCTTAGCATCCTCATCTCAGCCACCTCTACTCGAGCCGCTTGGGCTTTCTTCATCGGCCAACATTCTGACCCGTATAACATAGCCGGTCTAATCGCCACTCTGTAGAACTTGCCTTTCAGTTTTAGTGGGATCCTTTTATCGCACATGACTCCAGTAGCTGCTCTCCACTTCATCCATCCAGCTTGGATTCGACGTGTCACGTCGTCATCTATCTCCCCCGATTTATGTATCACCGATCCCAGGTATCTAAAAGACTCCTTCGGGCACAATATTCGCTCTCCAATGCGAATATCTTCGTCCCCTTGTTGTCTTATATCATGCTTATCGAAGTCACATCTTAGGTATTCCGTCTTCTCTCGGCTCACGCATAAACCATGGTCTTCAAGTGCTTCTCTCCATTTCTCTAGCCTATGGTTTAGCTCCTCCGTCGATTTCGCGATAAGCGCGATGTCATCAGCAAAAATCATGCACCATGGTAGTTCCTCCTGTAGGCCACTGGACAACTCGTCTAAGATCAAGGTAAAAAGGTATGGGCTAAGTGCCGAACCCTGGTGTAGGCCCATATCTACCGAGAAGAGCTCTGTACTCCCCACGGGGGTTCGAACACTCGTCCTCACCCTATCATACATATCCCTGATAACACTAATGTATCTCCCAGTAGCTCCTTTCGCTTGAAGCGTCCTCCAAATCAACTCACGTGGTACACTATCGTATGCCTTTTCCAAATCTAGGAAGGCACAGTGTAGCGATTTTTGTCTTTCCCTATACTTTTCTATGAGGCTTCTGGTGATGTGAATAGCCTCCATCGTCGACCTCCCTGGCATAAAACCAAATTGGTGCTCTGCCACCTTCGTAACCCTTCTCAGCCTCATCTCGATCACTCTCTCCCAAAGTTTCATGGTATGACTTAGGAGTTTAATGCCCCTATAGTTGCTACAACTCTGCACGTCCCCCTTGTTCTTATAGATAGGTATAACCTCACTAAGTCTCCATTCTTCTGGCATTTTTGCACTTGTCCAAATCTTGTTGAAGAGGCTTGTCAACAAGCCTATCCCAGCTTCCCCCAGGCATCTCCATGCCTCGATAGGGATTTGATCTGGGCCTACTGCTTTGTTCCTCCCCATCTTCTTTAGAGCGAGCCTTACTTCCTCTTGGCTGATTCTCGTAGCATCGTCGTCGTCGTAGCGTGTGTCTCGAAGTGTGGCGTGGTCTTCTCCACCTTCCCTTCGCCCCGGCCCACTCCCATTAAACAAGTTGGCGAAGTACTCTTCCCATCTTTTCCTAATGTCTCCTTCCTTCACAATGCTCCGCCCGCTTCCGTCTTTGATATAAATGACATCACCTAGGTCCCTGCGTCTTCTCTCCCTTGCTTTAGCAATTCTAAAGATATCGTTTTCGCCTTCTTTGGAATCTAGTTTCTTATACAGTTCTTCGTATGCTCTTTCTTTTGCTCTAGCTACACTCCTCTTTGCTTCTTTCTTGGCTTCATAGTACCTCTGCCTTGCCACGGACCATTCTTCATTTGTCCCGTTCTGGCGGCATTTGGCGAGCTCTTTAAAGCAACTAAGTTTTGTCGCGACCTTGGTCTGAACGTCTTCGCTGATCCACCAAGATTCTCTACCCACTTTACGCAGTCTTCCTGTTCCTCTAGATAACCCTAATACCTCCTTTGCCGTCTCCCTCATACCCTCTGCCAAGCGTGTCCACAACTGGTCGGCATCCATATGCAAACTGTCTTGAATCTCCCTTGTGAACCTCGTGCTAGTCATCGACCTAAACGTCTCTGCTGCTTCACCCCTTAGGGTTTTCCAAAGGATTCTTGGCTTTACAGCCTTCTCTGTCTTGATTGTTCGTCTACTCAAAAGCAAATCTATAACCAACAGTCTATGTTGGGAGTAGCCAGCCTCTCTAGGGAGGACCTTGCAATCTTTACAAGCCCTAAAATCGCCTTTACGCACTAAGAAGTAGTCGATCTGGGTTTCATTTAGGCCGCTCTGAAAGGTAATCAGCTGGCGATCCCTCTTTCGGAAGAAAGAGTTTGCGATAACCAGGTCATGTGCAGTTGCAAACTCCAAAATCGCGCGTCCATCTTCGTTCCTAACTCCAAACCCTAATCCCCCGTGAACACCCGGGTAGCCGTCTGACTCTACTCCTATATGTCCGTTTAAGTCTCCTCCTAAGACTAATCGCTGGTCATCAGGGCAACTCCTAACAAGCTCATCGAGTGCGTCCCAAAAACTCTTCTTCTCTTCCGCTCCCCGGCCCGACTGGGGAGCATACGCGCTGATCACGTTTATGGTCTCTTGTTGGATCACCAATCTCACCAACATCAGCCTATCCCCAAATCTATCGACATTCACTACATAATCTTTAAGTCGTTCGGCCATGATGATCCCTACTCCGTTTATCGACTTAGGGGCTCCAGAATACCATAGCTTGTAGCCGTTCTCCTCTCTAGTGCTTCTTCCCGTCCACTTAGTTTCCTGGAAGCATGCAATGTCTACTTTACACCTAGTCAAGGCATCTCCTAGTTCTAA
This sequence comes from Erigeron breviscapus, assembly GCA_034093135.1. Lineage (NCBI taxonomy): Eukaryota > Viridiplantae > Streptophyta > Magnoliopsida > Asterales > Asteraceae > Erigeron > Erigeron breviscapus. The sequence goes on along the minus strand of CM067172.1, from coordinate 24,642,274 downwards.
AAGCTTACCCGTAAGAGTGCCTACATTCCAGCTCCCAAATCTAAGCCTAAAGGTTCTCTTAACTCTAGTATTAACCCCCCTCTGCCTGCCCGACCCCGAAACCGAAGGACATGACCTCACATAACCATCTGAAATAGACAGCTTAAACTAAAAAAGCTCTACAAATAATTGTACCAAATCAACACTAACAATAATAATAATAACAATAACAATAACAATAACAATAACAATAACAATAACAATAACAATAATAATAATAATAATAATAATAATAATAATAACTAGCAGTAAGTTTTATACAAACAACTTACAGAAAAAAAAAGTTTAGAGAACCTTTAGAAAAAAATAAGGCATATAATATGATGATCCTAAATCAGTAAATCAATTCTATAACAAAAAGTAAAATTCAGATCTATAAAACTAAAAGAGCTGATGCGAATTGTTACATATCAGGCATATATAACGATCCTAAATCAGTAAATCAATTGATCGTATGGATGGCGTTTGCATTTATCTATTTTTATTTTATTTTCATTATAATTATTATTATAGTATTTATAACTAGATTTTAGATCCGTATCAAATATACGAGTTTAACAACATTATCAAAATAAGAATTATTGTGGAACAAAAACATATTTTTACGTTAAATGTAAAAATATACTTAAAAAGAATTGAGATATTCAAATGTAAATACTGAATGCTAAGTCATATTATGTATGGATGGTGTAGTGGAGTTTTTTTTATACAAACTATTCCAGAGAAGCAATATCTTAACTTTGATTAAACAATTGACCGAGTTCTCATTGATATCTTGCAAAAAAGTAGTTTTGTTTTCGTTAGTCATGGTTGTTAAGAACAATAAAAGTAGCAACTGGTTTGCGAGGTTTTTAATGATTTCGGGTGTTGTGATTTTATTTGTAAGGTTCGGTTTATATAAAAAGAATTTGTCTCCTAAGTATAGTTTGTTTCCAATTACTCAAATGATTATCCTGATTATAGTTGTTGGGTCGAAAATCGACCAAGTATAATTTGTTCAGAAATAGCTGAAGCTCAGTGAAGAATACTTGTACAGAATTCTGAAGTCGTTCAGAATTATTTCACTGAAGCTTCACTTCAGTTCAGATCAACGTATCAGAATACCATTCAGCTGAAGTCAAAGACTGAAGACTGAAGAAAGAGAATCAGCTCAGATGTGGAGCTCAGAAGCTGATTCTACCTGATCGAAGACTGAAGCATCTCAGTGTAAAGTACTTACAACACTTTACACTGATTATGAGGAAGCCTTTTTACTTTACTAACCTTTACCCAGTTAATAGCTTTAACTATTAACAAGTACAAGGTTGAGTAAAAGGTTGGGAATAAAGTGTGAAAAGTCACATCAATAACTTTCACACTTAAACCTTAAAAGTACGCATGTTAAGGAATTGACTTTAATTCCTTAAATGCTCCCAACCATATTTGTACGACCTGGTCCACATCAGCATGAACCTTGCCTATAAATATAAAGGCTTCTCACAACATGCAAAATGCTTGAAACTTTAGCATTGCAACTTGTGAGATATACTCTAAGTAATCCTTACGAGTATTTCCAAGTTATTAGATCACTTGTATTTCTAGGTTGTTTAGATATTTACACTTGGGTGTTTATCTTTGTTCCGCAACAACCTTTGTATTTGTTTATATCAATAAATCAAATACATTGAAAAAGTACATCATGTCTCAATGCTACATACTTGAAATATACATATTATTTATATAGTTTCAGCACTTATTGTTTCTTGCATTTACTTTCAGTACCTTTATCTTATTGTTTATCCATATCTGGATCGTATTCTGAACTGGTCTACTTCCAGTTAGAATTACTTGCCAGTTGGGTTTTAACCATCTATATTTGGGACTCATAATTGGTATCAGAGCAGCAAGGTTGAATTATATTAATTCCTTAACCTTTGATCTGCAAAGATGGTTGACCAAGTATTCAATGAAGGCCCTGAACCTAATGCTACTACTCCACCCCCTATCATCAACAACAATATACCATCACATAATGTACACGTACACTTTCCAAATAATCCTGTTCCCAAGTTTGATGGGAACAGTGAAAATTTTCAAACATGGAAAGCATGCATGCTCAAATATATTGCTGGTGTTGAAAGACATTTGACCGATATTCTTAAAGAAGGACCCTTTGTCCCCATGAATGCCTCCTCTGTTGTCAGAAATGTCGATGGGACTCCTAGGGTATCACCTAAGGAGAAGGATCATTGGTCTGAGGAAGATCATAGGCTGGTAGACCTTGATACCAAGCTACAAAATATGATCTTGTATGTTGTTCCTGAAACTCTTATGCCCACCCTTGTTTTACTTGAAAATTCAAAATTAATGTGGAAGGAACTTATGACACAGTTTGAAGGCACCTCTGAGACATAGTCACAAGAAAAGTTGCTTTAAATAAAAGATATGAGTCTTTTTTTGCTATCCCTGGTGAAACTTTAACTCAAACATACATCAGATTTACTAATCTGGTAAATCAATTGAAAGCCCTGGGTGTAACTAAAGACAAAGAAATTTTGTTACAAAAGTTCCGTGACATCTTACCTTCTAAATGGGAAAACTTGATCTTGGTTTTAAGACAAGGAAAAACCTTGCACAGTCACACTCTTGCTTCCTTATATGGAGCCTTCAGATACACTGAAGAGAACAAAGCTGAGAGAGTTGTGGCTGAGCAAGATGCCAAAAATCATGCTTCTACCAGTTCAGTCATGGTTCAGTACTCTGAGCCACATGGGACTGCTCTACTATCTTCTGAGAGTGATCATTCTGACTCGATGAAGAAGATGGTCTCTGAAATGTTAAAAACTGTTATTTCTGGTAATGTAACTCATAATTGTGATGAGGATGACAATGATGATCTGGTTGCCATGCTGGCTAAAACGTTTAATCGTTTTAAGGCCAAATCAAACCGATCTGGCAAACCATTTGCTTCCAGCGCTTCTATTGACAAGTCTAATCTTGAATGCTTTAAGTGTGGCAAGAAAGGACATTTCATGAAGGAATGCAGATCTAGCCAGCCTTCATCATCACAATCTGCCCCTAATCATTCTATTTTTCAGAAATCTGATGATAGCTATAAGGCTAAGTACAAGAAGCTGAAAGCCCAAATAGCTCTCATGGCTCAAGACAACTCAAGCAATAATGGTTGTATGATTGCCAAGACTGAAAAATGGGAAGAATCTGACGAGTCATCTGATGATAAGGAAGAAGTTAGGGACATGTGTTTCATGGCACGTGAAGATCAAGGTCATTTGGTCAAATCTGATGTTGAATCTGGTCGATGGGTGGATAAAGTCATGAAAAAGGTTAGTGACTTTGGTTTTGAAAGTAATGAGGAACAAAAACTGGACCTTTTGGTTCTTTTAGAGGCTGACATTTCATTTGTCGAAACTGTGCGTTCAGAAAGTCTAAAAATGTTTGAAAGTAATATATAGAAAAATAAACCCTATTTCCAAGTTATCCAAGTTTTTCTTTCTAGGAGCTGTTCTACCACGAGTCTTTCACGGATCATCGCAGATTTCATCATTTGATTCATTGAAGATTCAAGAACACCCATCTAGATCGTATCTAATTTTCTGTCTTGCAATTTACATTCAACAATCATTGGTACAATATGTTCTCTTTCTATTTCGTTTGTTATTTTCAATTTAGCATGAGTGGCTAGATTTCTAATCATCCACTTTGATGAATCTTGACGAATGATATGATTGCAATATTTTAATTCAAGAGTTGATTCAATTATCGTTGTGTCGTGATCTTTATCAATTAATTCCTTGTGATTTATTCTTTTGATGTTGATGGTTTATGTGTTCATCGTTAGTGGTACTAGGTGAATATGTTTATCGTTGCAATTCGATTGTCTATGGTCATTTGTCACCGGTTCATGGTATGACGGTGAATGTCAAATCTATAATAGGAGTTAATCGGTAAACGTGTTTAGAAACGGTTGGTGGTACCACGTTTTCATTCACATAGGCATAATTGGTAATTGGATAATCAAGCAAACTAATTGTTGGGAAGATTTTCTAGGCATTGGTGGTACCGGCTTGGGTAATTAAACTAGAAACTTAGGTGTTTGGGTGATTTGTGAGCGGTTGGTGGTACCACGCGAGCATTTTTATCCTTTCACGATTATCTTGTCAACTCTAAAGAATTTGATCTTTAACGTGTGCAATCATAGCTGAAGTCAAGTGGATTCGAAGTGATGATCTTTATTTATATTGTTTGAACTTTCTTTACTTTCAAGTGTCTTGTCATTTAAATTTCTTTAATTTCAAATTGTCAAAGTGAGGTAGCAATTCAGCTACGGTTCCACCCCTTTTCTAAAACTACTTTATCAAACAATTATTTCAAAACCAATCCCCGTGAACGATCTCGGACTTACTTTTTAGCTATACTATATACGAACGGGTCCACTGCCCGCGAGTGTGTAGTAGTCAGTTTTAGGGTAATTCTTGTTTATAAATTTTAAACTCGATTTCACACATCAAGTTTTTGGCGCCGCTGCCGGGGATTGTGTGCCGATTAGTTGTTAATTTAGTGGTTTGATCCTTTCTCACGCGTGAGGAAGTTACTTGTTTATTAGTTTAGTTTTCTTTTCTTATCACAGGTGCATTTGACGTGTTTGTGTTAGTTGTGTGTTTGCAGGTATTGTTTTAGTTGATGAACTTACGTTCTTCGGGTCTCCCTTTGAATAGTCCTTTGTCTACTCCGAGAAGACCAAGAGGGCGTCGGTTTAACTCACTGAACCCACAACACCAATACCAACACCATTTTCACCTATAGCTAAACCCACCCCTGATTCGGACGAGGAAGGGTTTTATTTAGACGAATTCTTCAATTTAGAAGTTAAGCAAGAAGAGATGGGTGACGAACAACCAAGGGGTCCAAATGACACTCGCTATGGCGAGAGGGTTCGAACTATTCCTGCTAGCCGTGGCTCCGCCATTAGACCTCCGGCCATTGATCACACTTTCAATTTGAAAGGAAATCATCTCAAGAGCATAGAAGAGCAACAATTTGATGGAAAACGGAAATGGGATCCTTACCAACACTTGGATAGGTTTGAAAAGTTGGCTCGGCTTTATCAATATGGTCAAAATCAAATGAATGTCGTGAAACTTGAGACATTTCCTATCTCAATCACCGGAGAAGCACTTGATTGGTTCAATGATCTTCCAGAAAATTCAATCACTACTTGGGACCAACTTAAGGAGGCTTTCATTGGTGAGTTTTATTCACTCAGAACTCAAAGAAGGTTAGAGAATATGATTAGGTCTTTTGAACAAGATGATGGAGAAGATGTTGTTGATGCTTGGGTTCGTTTCAAGGAGATGTTGAGAAATTGTCCAGGTCACAATTTGACTAGGGAACAATATGTGGAGCTTTTCTTTGATGGGTTAAATAAGAAGTCTAAACGAGAATTGGGATATGCTTTCGGGGGTAGTTTCAATAACATTACACCCAATGAAGGTTATCAAATCTTGGAAGACATGGCAAAGGATAACTCAACTATGGATGATGAAAGGTTCTTGAAGAATGAAAGAAAGATGAAGAAGGGCACTAACCAAGGGAGAGTTGCTAAGGCTGAAGCTAGTAACGATTCGGCGGTTATTGGAGAGATTAAGGCGCTATCTGAGCGCATGGATAGGAGCTTTACTGCTCAAGATACTAGGTTTAGTGCACTTGAGAGGGATATTAAGGTCGTAGCCGATGGGTGTGATCATTGTGGTGATATGCACTATTCTGATGAGTGTCCAAATCGGGTACCCGAAGATGTGAACTATGTTCAGAATCAACCCCAAGGGAATTTTCACCGCAACACCGGTTTCCAGAACCGGCCTTCAGGTAATCCTTCTTATAACTCTTCTTTTCAGGCTAATGCTCCTCGTTTTTCAGGTAACAGGTGGCAAAGAGATAATTATCAGAATCAGCCACAACAACAGACTCAACAAGGACAAGGATCAGGTTCTTCTTCTTCTAATGCCGATCCTAATGCCGAGTTGAGGGAGATGATGAAGCAGTTGGCTAGTAATCAAGTTGAAACAAACACTAGTATTCAAATGATCAGGGAGGATACCAAGGCTTTGAGTGAGAGGTTGGATCAGATAAACGGGAAGGTGGAGATCAACATGAAAAATCAGGTAGTTAATTTCAAGGATCTCGAAAGTAGGATGGCAGCTCTTGCTAGGCCCACGGGGACTCTTCCTAGCAACACGCAGCAGAATCCTAGACCTCAGTTTAGATAGGGACAGAAATACACTCCACCTCCAGCCCGTAATGAGCAAGCTAATGCCATTACCACTCGTACAGGTAGGTCTTATGACCCACCTTCTATGCCTAATGTTGTTGTTTCATATGTGCAAGATAAAGGGATCGATGATACTAATGATGATGAAGAGATTGAAATGGAGGAAGATCCAACCATGAAGACTCCGGTCACTCCACCAAAACCGGCTGTAGTTCCAGAGGTTAAACCATACAAGTCAAAGATACCATTTTCACAGAGGTTCAGGAAAGCAAAGCTGAAGGAGCAATATAACAAGTTTGTGGACATGATAAAAAATGTTCATATTAATGTTCCTTTAGTTGATCTTATTCAGGGGATGCCCAATTATGCCAAGTTCATTAAGGAGCTTGTGACAGACAAAGGGAAGTTTGAAGAGGCAAAGGCTACTTTTATTAATGTCGAGTGTTCTGCTATCTTGCAGAACCGCATTCCACCAAAGCTTGAAGACCCAGGGAGTTTTCTTATCACTTGCTCTATTAGAACTATTATTTGTAAGGCCTTAGCGGATTTAGGGGCTAGCATCAATTTGATGCCTTACTCGGTTTATGCCAAGTTGTCATTGGGAGTCCTTCGCCCTACTCGCATGAGTATAAGACTTGTTGACCATTCATTTCAGTATCCCATCGGGATTGCTGAAAACATTAGCGTCAGAGTTGGCCATATGGTTTTTCTTGTTGACTTCGTTATCCTCGAGATGGAGGAAGATACGAAGGTCCCTCTTATTCTTGGACGCCCATTCCTTAATACCGCAGATGCTATCATCCGTGTGAAGGATAAGGAGATTTCCTTAGGCGTAGGAACTGATAGGATTGTGTTTAATGTTGAAAAGTCTATCAAGCATTCATATTCTAATGATGAGACTTGTTTCAGGATTGATGTCATTAATGATGCATTGGATCAAGAATTTCAGGAGTTCATGGAGACGGATATTGGAGAGGAAGAGATCGCTAATTTAGGATCTGGAGAAATTACTGATGAAGCTTTGTTTGCAGAGGTCATGGCACTGAGCTTGGATGAATCACCTCCAGAGGATGAGACTTTTGAGGAGGTAGTTGCTGACGAGAGTTCAAGGGTACCTAACTCTGTTGATGTACCACCTACTGACTTGGAGCTTAAGCCGCTTCCAGACCATCTAGAGTATGCATATCTGTCAGGTGAGTCTTCTCTTCCAGTGGTTATCTCGTCCTCACTCTCGAGTGACGAGAAAGACCGTCTCATATCTGTGCTTAAAGCCCATAAGCGGGCTTTTGCTTGGAAGACCACAGATATCCCAGGTATTAGTCCTAATTTTTGCCAGCATAAGATTGATTTTCTTGATGATGTTAAGCCCGTTGTCCAGAGACAAAGGCGGCTGAATCCTAATATGAAGGAGGTAGTTAAGAAAGAGGTGATTAAGCTTCTTGATGCAGGAATCATTTTTCCTATTGCTGATAGTTCATGGGTAAGTCATGTCCACTGTGTGCCCAAAAAGGGGGGCATGACAGTCATTGAAAATGATAATAAGGAGCTTTTGGCCACTAGGACTATACGGGTTGGCGGGTTTGTATAGATTACCGTAAGCTTAATGATGCCACCCGTAAGGATCACTTTCCCCTTCCTTTATTGATCAAATGTTGGAACGTCTTGCAGGGAATGAATATTTTTGTTTCTTAGATGGGTTTTCCGGGTACTTTCAAATACCCATTGATCCCAAGGATCAAGAGAAAACTACTTTCACTTGTCCATTTGGCACTTTTGCTTATCGGCGTATGCTGTTTGGTTTGTGTAATGCCCCTGGCACCTTTCAAAGGTGCATGATTGCTATTTTCCAGGACATGCTTGAAACTTCCATGGAAGTTTTCATGGATGATTTTTCAGTTTTTGGGGATTCTTTTCATTCTTGCTTGATTAATTTGGATAGGATGTTGGAACGGTGTGAGTAACATCCCAAAACTTAATCGTTTCTGTTGACTAACGTCGTTAGGTCAAATTCTAAATCCGTGATATGTTATGTGGTAAAATGTGTGTTTATATGTTTATGTGCCCTATATGTGAGATTTAATTATCTTTAATGAGTGACAATAAAGTGTACTAAATGATGTGTAAAAGGCCTTTGTAGTGTGCGAAAGTGCTTTAGTGTGTTATATGTATCCCCAATAGGTGTTTTTAAGCAAAATAAAGTCAATATGAAGTCCAGGGACCAATTTTGCTAAAGTTGAAAAGTTAAAAACGGGTTTGGCATGGGATTAGCCTAATCTAGGTTAATTTTGCAGCCATTAATCATAATTAAAACAAATACAAAAGTTCCTTCAATTCCTTAATTGATTTCTTTAGCAAATCTTCAAGTTTTTGGTCAATAAATTGAGTGTTTTATATTGGAAATCAATCGGCCATCATTTGCTACAGGTAATCAATGATTCGTTGGCTATATTTCAGATCTAAAGATGTTTCTATTTGAATCAAATCTGATTTTAAAAGAAGTTTTGAAAGAATTAGGGTTTATTATGTGTTTTGGTCAATTGATGTTCATAATGGTGTTAAACGAGTTTATAATCGATCTTTATGATCAAGAGATGTTCAATTATGTCAAAAACATGTTTTGGGTGAAGCCTAAGTCGATCGATTTCTGGAAAAATGAAGATTAAAGCCGTTTTATGAGTTCTGGACGAAAATAGAGTTAAATTCGTTTTAAGTGTTAAATTCGTTTCTGGAATGCTAAATTCGTTTGAAAAACGAAGTTTAACTTCGTTCAAGCTATTTTCGTTTAAAAGAAGACTAATTTCGTTTGTTAAATCCGTTGGTTAAATTCGTTTTGGAAACGAAGATTAAGTTCGTTTGAAGTTAAATTCGTTTGTATAAGTGTTAAATTCGTTTTGGCCTAATGGAAGTCTAAATTCGTTTTAAGTGTTAATTCGTTTGGAAGTGCTAAATTCGTTTGAGTGAAGTCTAAGTTCGTTTGAAGCTAAATTCGTTAAGGATTAAATTCGTTTTAATGTTAAATTCGTTTGGTTAAATTCGTTTTAGTGAAATTCGTTTTAAGTGTTAAATTCGTTCGGAACTAAATTCGTTTGCAAGTCCATTTAAGGTCCCAAATGACTTATATTTCATATATTAATGTACGATAGGTGTTGGGGATTACTATTAAGCACTGTTAGCTTTTGTTGCGCGCACATTCTACTACCAGGTAAGATACACTACTTTTGTCACGCTGAGGGTGCAACAAAAATGGTTTCATAAACTATAACCTCCATAACGGTAATGTATAACCTATATTGTGGTTGGGTTGATATGGGAGGTATTCGGGGATTAAAGATGACGATGCCTATGCCTAAAATGCTTCCCCGTAAATACGTTTATGATATGATATGTTATGATGAATGGTGGTTAATGATATGATGTAATGATGATATGTGCATGTATATGTGGCTTGTTCATCTAGAACACTAGACCTTTTTAGGTTTCCATGACACGTGCACGTTTTAAGGGCCCTAACGTGAAAAGATGATAGATGTGGATTAGTTTAGGATTAATGTGGAAACCTAAACTAAACGTGGTAAATGCTCGAGCTAATTAGACGTTAAGAGTTATGCATAACCCGTGCCTGACGGTGGTAATAGGTACGTATAAACCGTGCTCGTATGTGGGAGAGTACGTCGTGCTCGCATGTGGGAGAGTACGTAGTGCCCGTATGTGGGAGGGTACGTTAAAATGGTTGCTCGGGTGGCTCCTTGCAACAAGTCATATGTGGCGAGTAGTTCGGGTGGCCTGATGACCCACCTAATGTCGTGAACATAACGTGCTACTCATGGATCGACATTGTCTTTCCTTAACGGTAACTTCGGTTACAACTTAACGGTGACCTAGTCACAACCTAATGAGATGAGATGAAATGACGAAATTGATTAGGCACACTTAGGGTCATGGACTCTATGCTTATATGTGATATGGATACGTTATGTGGTGATATAAATGCCTAAATCAAATGACGTAATGTTTTAAAGTGACGTGTTTAAAGGATGAAATGTTTTGCTTAAACCTGGTGTTATCTTACTTAGCTTTATAGCTAACACTTGTTTCTTATTATGTGTTGACACCCCTCAGGTTAAGCAGTGAGATGTCGTGTGAAGCTTTGGCGAGAGATGGGTAGATGATCAGGATGGCTTTAGTTTACCCAATAATTTCGCGTAGACTTAATGTTAATGATTTCCTTTATGGAACTATTGTAATGACTATGTTATGGTTGCTTTATGTTAGGCAATCTTATGGATTTCTTTTATTACTGATTTGATGCTATTAGTAACACCACTTATGTTTCTCAACTGTTTTCATTGGTTGAGGTTTTAATAAACTGTTTCCGCTTTATTGACGCCGTTAGGCGAAAATTTTTGGAAATCCATATTTTTACGAAACGGGTGTTACATGTGAGAGGGCACACCTTGTTTTGAATTGGGAAAAGTGCCATTTTATGGTGACTGAGGGTATTATGTTAGGGCATAAAGTGTCCAAGGCCGGGATTGAGGTTGATCGGGCTAAGATAGATGTAATTGCCAAATTACCCCCGCCTTCCAATGTGAAAGGGGTAAGGAGTTTTCTTGGCCATGCAGGTTTTTATCGTCGATTTATTAAGGATTTCTCTAAGATTACTCGTCCTATGACCCACTTGTTGGAGAAGGACGTTCCTTTTGTTTTTGATGATGCTTGTTTGAGTGCTTTTCAGGTTGAAGGAGAAGTTGACTGATTCTCCTATCATGGTAGCTCCAGATTGGGAATTGCCTTTCGAGTTGATGTGTGATGCAAGTGACTATGCTGTGGGAGCTGTGCTTGGGCAAAGGGTTGAGAAACATTTCAAACCCATTTACTTTGCTAGTAAAACTTTGAACCCCGCCCAGCAAAATTACACCACTACAGAAAAGGAGTTGCTTGCAGTGGTCTTTGCATTTGATAAGTTTAGATCATATCTTGTTTTGAGTAAGACCATAGTTTTCACTGACCATTCAGCCCTTAAGTACCTGTTCTCGAAACAGGATGCTAAACCCAGGCTTATCCGTTGGATTCTTTTGTTGCAAGAATTTGACATTGAGATAAAGGATAAGAAAGGGGCTGAAAATTTGGCTGCCGACCATTTGAGTCATTTGGAAGATCCTCACCGGGAGGAACTTCGTGATGGGGAGATCAATGATCACTTCCCCGATGAGTCTTTAATGTTTATCTCTAACTCTGATGAAGCTTCTTGGTTTGCAGATATAGCTAATTATTTGGTTGCAGGTGAGATACCTAATGATTTCACGTCCCAGCAGAAGAAAAAGCTCATATCGGATGTTAAGTATTATTTTTGGGACATCCATACTTGTTTCGTGTTTGTGCAGATGGTATGATTAGGAGATGTGTTGCTGGAAGTGAGACTAGAGAGATCTTGGATGCGTGTCACTACGGGCCAACTGGGGGTCATTATGATCCTTCAGTGACGGGTAAGAAAGTTTTTGATGCAGGTTTCTATTGGCCAACAATTTTCAAGGAGGCCCAGACTTTGGTTGAGACTTGTGACATCTGTCAGCGACAGGGGAACATCACTAAACGGGATGAGATGCCTCAACAGAGCATTCAGGTATGTGAGGTTTTTGATGTCTGGGGTATAGACTTTATGGGACCATTCCCACCGTCTAATAAGTTTCAGTACATTCTTGTCGCCGTTGACTACGTGTCTAAATGGGCCGAAGCCAAGGCTTTGCCCACGAATGACGCGCGTGTAGTCATTGATTTCTTGAAACAGTTGTTCTGTCGTTTTGGTTGCCCTAGAGCTTTGATTAGTGACCGTGGAACCCATTTTGCAAACCATCAGTTAGCCAAAGTGATGAAGAGGTATGGTGTTGTCCATTATTTTTCTACCTCATATCATCCACAGACCAGTGGTCAAGTGGAAAACACAAATAGGGCCTTGAAGAGGATTTTGGAGAAAACTGTTGGAGATAACCCCAAGGTGTGGTCAAAGAAGTTAGATGACGCCTTGTGGGCGTTTAGGACGGCTTATAAGACGCCGATTGGCACCACGCCATACCGGTTGCTCTATGGCAAAACTTGTCATCTTCCTATTGAGATAGAGCATAAGGCGTATTGGGCTTTAAGGAATTTGAATTTGGATTTGATGGAAGCACGTGAACTTAGAATGTTACAACTTCATGAGCTTGATGAGCTTAGGTTAGGTGCTTATGAGAATTCGAGGCTATATAAGGAGAGAACCAAGATTTGGCATGATAAGAGAATTCGTAGGAAGGAGTTTAAGGTTGGGGCTAAAGTGTTGTTGTTTTTGTCAAAATTTAAGATTAAGCAACCTAAACTAACTTCTAGGTGGATTGGACCGTTTGAGATTAAGCACGTATACCCATCGGGTTATGTTGAGTTGTTTAAGCGAAATGGTGAAGGTTCGTTCATTGTCAATGGTCATCGACTTAAGCTATATTTGGAAGAAGAGCAGGTTGAGGGGATATTTGATGAGATCCCCGTGTTTGAATTGGAAACTTGAAGGTTGGTCGAGTCAAGCTAAAGACTCGTTAATAACTTAAGCGCTTCTCGGGAGGCAACCCGTGTTTCTTTTATCGCATTTTACTTTCCTTTAATTAGTTAGTTCTAATCTTGTTTTGTTAGTAAGTGCAGGTGTGGTTTCGATTTGATGCGGTTCCGGGTAAGTGTGATTTGAGTTTTTGACTTAATATTTTTGAAGGAAAATTTCCAGACAATCCCCACTGCGCCGCAGTGGGGTGGGTTACTCCTGAGTGCGCCGCATCCAAAATCCTCTGCCCAAGGTGGAAAATACTTCCCACTGCGCCGCAGTGGGAGAGATTGCACCTCCATTGCGCCGCAGTGGGAGGTCGGGTAGGTCAATAATGGCCAGGTAACTTTGTTTTCTTTTCTTTTTCACTTTCTACTCTTTCTTCTTTCTTTCTCTCATCCAAGAAGAACACCTACCACCCTCATAATTCCTCCATATTCTTCCAATCTTCAATCCTTTCTTAGATTTTTATCTTCATACATTGCATAATGGGAAGAAGTGTAAGTTTTTCTCTTTAGTTTCTTTGTATTTTCTTTTATTTTGAGTTTTTAATTTCTAGGGTTTATGCTAGCTTAATGTTCCAATTAATTTAGGGGTTTTGATGTTTGTGGGCAATAGAAGTAATTGGGTGTTAAATCTTTCATCTTGTTCATCCATTATTGATTTTAATTTTGAAATTAGGGTTTTGGAAAAATTGGGGATTTGTTATGAACAAGTGTGGGGGATGTATATGTCGATTTATGTGGAGATTATTGTTTGATTATTCCCTAAATTTGCTTGTTTGATTACCCTTTTTTGTGCCAAGTCGTGATGAACCCTAGCATCTTGCCCAGATTTTATGCCTCACTGCGCCGCAGTGAGGGTGAAGCATGCCCACTGCGCCGCAGTGGGGGCCTTTCCCTGCCAAGATTTTTGTTTGTTTTATATGATTCCCAACTTTGCATTCTTAATACTCACAATTGGTCGTTTTCATGTTTGTGAATGCAGGGAGCGGGAGCTACTGATAAGGCCGCAGGAAAAAGGAAAATGGTTGAGGGGCAATCTAGTGAGGCCGTTGACGTCCCAAGTCAAACTTCTAAGAAACAAATGGAGGTGCCGCTTACATTCATAGAAGGTGAACTGAACGAGAGACATGCGTGGCTCTCATTTGGAAATGTTAGGCAGCCTCAGAAGAACATGTACAAGAACAAGTTGTACAAGCTTGCTAAGCATGCGGTCCTTCCCGCAAGACATTTAACTCCTTTTCAAGCTCAGGTATATGGAGTGCAGGAGGACATAAGAAGATGGTTTTCTATGAGTATGAGAGTTGGAGGTGAGTCAAGAGGGCATGAAGTGAGTTGTGATATTTGGCGGCGGGTATTTGCTAACCGTGAGGCCGCCTACCGTGAGTTATGCTTAGAGTTCTATTCGACCTTGAAACTGAAGAAGGAGTTAGGGAAAGTCAAAGATATTTTTGAGGAGAGGGTAGTCTCGTTTTATTGTGGGGGACAGCAGAGGAGGCTGTCGATTGCTGAGTTTGGATATTATTGTGGAATGTATACGAGGGAGGAGTTGCAGAGTGCGGAGTTTAGGGCTATTTTGAAGAGGGGTTATAGGACGGGAGCCGATTTGGGTGATGGTGAGTCTATCTTGGAGTATTACAACAGGATCACGGGGGGAGAAACATGGACATACACAAGTTGTGTGTCAAAGATTAAGAATGTACGATTGAGGTTGCTCCACCAGATGATTGTGACTTTCTTGGTACAGCGGTCTACTCATTGGGAGAAGGCGTACCAGAATGATCTATGGTTACTTAAGTTGTTTTTTGAAGGTGCTCCAACAAGGTTTGCTTTGCCTCCTCTTGTACTTCTGGACCGTATGTGTAATCATTCTGATTCGAATCTGGTTTTGGGACATTTTATCACGGTCATTTATAAGAGGATGGGAGTCTTTGCTTCTGATGATTGCCAGACCTATCTTTCCTTACCATTGCATCATGAGAGTTTTCAGTATAATGAGCTTTGGAGGGCAAAGATTTTGAAGAAGAAAAAGGTGAATGAGCAAGAGCAGTTGTTAGATGATGAGGGTGAGGTTGAAGGACCACCTCCTGTACAGGAGGAGGATGAGGAGGCTGATGTTGAGATGGCCGATGCTCCACAGGAGCCACCGAGGAGGACTGGTCGTAGCATTCCCGTCCCTCGCTCGTTTGACCTTACACTCTTGGGGAACACTATTCAGAATATTTATGAGTCTCAGCAGAAGAGTCAGCAGAGTTTGATGCTTACCAGCGGAGGATGGACCAGGATTTCACCTGGATTGGATCACAGCAGGTCCCACACTAACTATAGCCTAGATTATTATCAGCCAATGTGGGATGCTCAGTATCACGGTCGGGAGTTTGTTAGACCTGACCCGGTTCCTCAGTTCTCTCCACCGCCTATTTATGTCCCTGATTATCGTCAGGGGGGTCAGTCCTTTTTCTCTCGTACGACTGCCCCGGGGAACATGTCACCACCACCCCATGATTTAGGAGGTTCTCCTCGAGGTCCAGTGTAGTTTGGGGTCTTTCAGGGTGGACATGTTGGCGGTGATTCTTCATCTTTTGCAGGTTTTGATGCAGGTGCTCATTCAGGATTTGATGCTGGTCAGTCAGGAGGAGATGCAGGTGGTTCGGGTGCAGCTCAGGAGGAGGCGTCCGATTGGGTGACGAGTATTTTTGGTACATCCTGGATTACCATATGGCTATCATGGACAACAGCAGTGAGTTGAGATGATTCCCATCCGGTACCGTGGGATGGAATCATATGATGATTGAGTTATATTGGTATTCTTATGACATTACTTTATTTATCATTATCTGGTATCCACCCTACGGGGTGATGAAACATTTGTAAATTCCTTTGTTTCTTTTATTTTCTGCATGATACTCTTTTAGTTTGCACTTTGTATGGATATTTGGATGGGTTCTTGTGATGTGTAATTGAGCAGGTTTGATCCGAATTGATGGCAATACCTAGTGGAACCCAAGTGTGGGGGAGGACCCGTTGGATTTGTTTGATTGTGTGATCGTGTTAGTAGCTCACTGTGATGTCATGTGCATATGCTGGCAGTAAGTTCAGCGCAACATTTTTAATTGGCATCTTTATTGACATTGTTTTGCACACAGTTCTCGCACCTTCCATTTTGGAACTAGTTTGTTTCTCCCGTCAAGCAAATTGGACTTCCTTTTTAGGAAGAGCAATTTGTGGTGCGGGGTCAACTTACTTGTTTTGAAATGGAATGTGTCCTTATCCGGTATGTGTTCTCATTCTTTCTGTCTATTTTGCTTACCCCTATTTACCTTTGTTTTGACCGAGTGTTGGACATTGAGGGCATTGTCCATCTTAAGTGTGGGGGGGTGGCAAATAGGTTTAAGCAACCGGATATATCTCTTTTGTTGTTTTGCCATTGAGATTTAACCGTTCTTGTGGATGTGTCCCTCTCGTAGGCTTTTGGTTTTATCCAAGAGTAAGGGTTCTATCTTGAACTCTGAACTATGATGTGCATGTTTGAGAATGGTTGTTTCGATTTGGTAGGATGACGGAAGATGATATGATTTGAAACTTGTGTTGAGCTTGTCCTTGTGGTAAATTGCTTTTGTCATTTAATTCATAATAACTTAATGAGCAATTTTACTACAAAATTTTTCCTTGGTACAAATTTAATCGGCGAAATGTGTTCTGAACGGTTATTGGGCTAATCCTTGTGGATTGATAACATTACTTGCATACTCAAATATCCCAAACACCTAAAAGTTGTGAGATTCATCATTCATTTATAGATGTGCTAGGTGTTTACGGTTTTGGTTTGATTGCCTTGTAATTTTGTCCCTCTCTTAGGCTCTTGGATTTATTCGGGAGTAAGGGTTCCATTTCGAACTCTGTACTAGATGTGCAAATTTGAGGTTAATTTATTCCATTTCCGGGTTACTTTCTTTGATATGAGTGTGCCGGTGATGTGTTGAGCTAGAACTTGGCCTGGTGATCGTTACGAGACCGCAGTAAGATCACTTTTGTGATATAAGTACATTGGATGACGAATTGGCATACTAGGTTTGACCCATATTTTCTTTCTATTCACCCCTTGCTTATGTATATTTTTACCTTTAGTATACATACTTTTATACATGTACATACATGTTTTGTGTAGCTGGCTACTCTGGTCAGTGATTTTCCTTTCTTTAAACCTTTGTTGCACTCATCTTTAGTGCAAGATACATTTAGACACCCTTTTTGAACTTAGCCTTTCCTTTGTATAAATCCACTTAAATATGTAAACTTTACCTCGCCATACCGATAGTCTAATTTTGGGGGGCCATTGATTGTCATTGGTTGTTTGGACGGTTTGGGAGAGCTTCAGTGGGTTGTCAGTTGGAATATTCTTGGTCTATGGGAATACGTCGATTGGTCAAGTTATTGGGGAATGTCTTGGATTGTTCAAATAAAGTGTATTGTTATAGACATTGTTCATCATTGTAAGAGGGTGCCTACTAGTAGAGTAAAAATGGTTCAAAATAAAGAAGAAAAAAGTGAAAAACAGAAAAATAAAAAAAAAGAGAAAAAATGAAATAAGAAAAAAAAAGAAAAGAACTTGGGCTACTAGTGGGTACTTCTCATTTTTATATGTCTAAAGAATTGTTGTATCATTTGGTTCGTGAATAGAATGGAAGATTTGGTTGTTCCTAAGTTGTTTGAAGTTGATACACCACAATGGTGTCTGGTTTGCTTGTTACTTTTGAGGTGTGTTCAAGGGATAGCATCTTATGGGTTGGTGGCAATCAATGGTAAGGGTTTGATTAGACTATTTTGTACATAACTTATACTTTTGTTATTTCCTATCACTAACCTAAATTTCCCAAATCCCTTTGTAAATACCCTTAGCCTAACATTACAACCGACTATATGCTATATTTTGATGATGTACTTGGTGCTCACGCCATGTCGGTGAAGCTATGATCCTTGTTCAAGCCTATGGTAAAATATGCATCACGACCGAGCAATGAGTGATTATTCATATTTATTCAACCCCAATAGTAAGTTCGTTGGAGTAGGATGATTTTGATAGGCTCATTTGTTTCACTTTTGCTTAGTCGTGTTATTGAGGTTTTGTGTAGCTGGCTACTCTGGTCAGTGATTTTCCTTTCTTTGTAAACCTTTGTTGCACTCATCTTTAGTGCAAGATACATTTAGACACCCTTTTTGAACTTAGCCTTTTCCTTTGTATAAATCCACTTAAATATGTAAACTTTACCTCGCCATACCGATAGTCTAATTTTGGGGGGCCATTGATTGTCATTGGTCATCGACTTAAGCTATATTTGGAAGAAGAGCAGGTTGAGGGATATTTGATGAGATCCCCGTGTTTGAATTGGAAACTTGAAGGTTGGTCGAGTCAAGCTAAAGACTCGTTAATAACTTAAGCGCTTCTCGGGAGGCAACCCGTGTTTCTTTTATCGCATTTTACTTTCCTTTAATTAGTTAGTTTGATTGTTGAGCTAGAACTTGGCCTTGTGATCGTGACGAGACCGCAGTGAGATCACTTTTGTGATAAAAGTACATTGGATGACGAATTGGCATACAGGTTTGACCCATATTTTCTTTCTATTCACCCCTTGCTTATGTATATTTTTACCTTTAGTATACATACTTTTATACATGTACATACATGTTTTGTGTAGCTGGCTACTCTGGTCAGTGATTTTCCTTTCTTTGTAAACCTTTGTTGCACTCATCTTTAGTGCAAGATACATTTAGACACCCTTTTTGAACTTAGCCTTTCCTTTGTATAAATCCACTTAAATATGTAAACTTTACCTCGCCATACCGATAGTCTAATTTTGGGGGGCCATTGATTGTCATTGGTTTGTTTGGATGGTTTGGGAGAGCTTCAGTGGGTTGTCAGTTGGAATATTCTTGGTCTATGGGAATACGTCGATTGGTCAAGTTATTGGGGAATGTCTTGGATTGTTCAAATAAAGTGTATTGTTATAGACATTGTTCATCATTGTAAGAGGGTGCCTACTAGTAGAGTAAAAATGGTTCAAAATAAAGAAAAAAAAGTGAAAAACAGAAAAATAAAAAAAAAAAAAGAAAAGAACTTGGGCTACTAGTGGGTACTTCTCATTTTTATATGTCTAAAGAATTGTTGTATCATTTGGTTCGTGAATAGAATGGAAGATTTGGTTGTTCCTAAGTTGTTTTTTTTTTTTTTTTTTTTTTTTTTTTTTTTTTTTTTTTTTTTTTTTTTTTTTTTTTTTTTTTTTTTTTTTTTTTTTTTTTCGGTGATTTGCGAGGGTTGGTGGTACCACGCGAGCATTTTTATCCTTTCACGATTATCTTGTCAACTCTAAAGAATTTGATCTTTAACGTGTGCAATCATAGCTGAAGTCAAATGGATTCGAAGTGGATGATCTTTATTTATATTGTTTGTTAGTGCTTTCAGGTTCTTAGCAGGTTGTGCGTCCATTTGGTGCATTTTATGACGATTTTAGGCCAAGATGTTGATCCGAGTGCTCGAGTGCTATTAATAAAGAAGAACAAAAGATTCCAGCAAGTTTACACTGCGCCGCAGTGGGAAGGATGTTGCCCTATTGCGCCGCAGTCACTGGTATGAAGGCACATGAATTCCAGACGATATTCCATGCGCCGCAGTGGGAAGATAAACCCCACTGCACCGCAATCGTTGGGTGCCAAAGCCATAAGCTTTCCAGAGAATTATCAATGCGCCGCAGTGGGAATGCATAGCCCCACTGCGCCGCAGTCAAGGTCAAGAAAAAAAGAAATGATTTCCAGATGATTTTCCATGCGCCGCAGTGGGAGTGCATTAGCCCCACTGCGCCGCAGTCACACAAGAACAAGAATTCCAGGGATCCTTCACTGCGCCGCAGTGGGGGTGCACAAGGCCCACTGCGCCGCAGTGAGTGCACGGGGAAATCAGGGTTTCAGCCTTTTGCAGCAGATTTTGGGGGAGGTATATATAGAAAAATAAACCCTATTTCCAAGTTATCCAAGTTTTTCTTTCTAGGAGCTGTTCTACCACGAGTCTTTCACGGATCATCGCAGATTTCATCATTTGATTCATTGAAGATTCAAGAACACCCATCTAGATCGTATCTAATTTTCTGTCTTGCAATTTACATTCAACAATCATTGGTACAATATGTTCTCTTTCTATTTCGTTTGTTATTTTCAATTTAGCATGAGTGGCTAGATTTCTAATCATCCACTTTGATGAATCTTGACGAATGATATGATTGCAATATTTTAATTCAAGAGTTGATTCAATTATCGTTGTGTCGTGATCTTTATCAATTAATTCCTTGTAATTTATTCTTTTGATGTTGATGGTTTATGTGTTCATCGTTAGTGGTACTAGGTGAATATGTTTATCGTTGCAATTCGATTATCTATGGTCGTTTGTCACCGGTTCATGGTATGACGGTGAATGTCAAATCTATAATAGGAGTTAATCGGTAAACGTGTTTAGAAACGGTTGGTGGTACCACGTTTTCAATCACATAGGCATAATTGGTAATTGGATAATCAAGCAAACTAATTGTTGGGAAGATTTTCTAGGCATTGGTGGTACCGGCTTGGGTAATTAAACTAGCAACTTAGGTGTTTGGGTGATTTGTGAGCGGTTGGTGGTACCACGCGAGCATTTTTATCCTTTCACGATTATCTTGTCAACTCTAAAGAATTTGATCTTTAACGTGTGCAATCATAGCTGAAGTCAAATGGATTCGAAGTGGATGATCTTTATTTATATTGTTTGAACTTTCTTTACTTTCAAGTGTCTTGTCATTTAAATTTCTTTAATTTCAAATTGTCAAAGTGAGGTAGCAATTCAGCTACGGTTCCACCCCTTTTCTAAAACTACTTTATCAAACAATTATTTCAAAACCAATCCCCGTGAACGATCTCGGACTTACTTTTTAGCTATACTATATACGAACGGGTCCACTGCCCGCGAGTGTGTAGTAGTCAGTTTTAGGGTAATTCTTGTTTATAAATTTTAAACTCGATTTTACACATCAGCAGCTGAAGAATACAATCAGGTTTCAGTGCACGAATTTGGGATTCTGAGCATAGAGAGATGATCCAGATTCTGAGGGGGAAGCCAAAATCTGCTCTGATTGGTGCATGGTTATCAAGAATACAACAAAAGATGCAAGCCAAGGTGGAGATAGAAGGCAGATTATTTGGAAAGAAGGATCATTCTCCACTGAAGAGAAAAGCTACTGAAGCACCTTCTGGTTCGAGGCCTGCGAAGAAGTAGTTTTCTTTTCAGTTTATCATTTACTTGTATAATTATTTGCAAATGTAACAAACATTTCAGTTTGTATATATATGTTACATATTATAGCTAACAAGTAGATGATAGGTTTAAGTTAGAAAAATCACAAGTAAATTCTGAGACATCAATGATCTATAAGATGTACTTAGAAATTTTTTTTACAACTTAAACAAAAACTTGCATTTCAGACTTACAAACATGTATAGATAGAAGTCTGAGATGCATGCACTATTTCAGAACAAATAGGGGGAATTTGTTGGGTCGAAAATCGACCAAGTATAATTTGTTCAGAAATAGCTGAAGCTCAGTGAAGAATTGTAACATCCCAAACTTTTCTTTACTAGTTGACTAATGCCGTTAAGTCAACATTATGTGTGTCGTTAAGTCTATTTTAGATTTAATGCTTATATGTAGTTATTGTGTGTTATGTGTGAGGCTTATAAGCCTAAATGTTAATGTAGTATAAATGTGTGTAATATGAAGGTTAATGTCCATGTAGTGACATTTAATGAAGGATTAATGAAGTATATGGTCAATAAAGTAGTTTGTGACCAATAATGAAGGATTAGGAAGCTTAGGGACTAGTTTTGACATAGAAGGAAAGTCAAAAACGGGATTAGGAATTGAGAGGGTGTCATTAGGTCATAATTTGCAGCCATTGCATTCCCTAAACAAGCCCTAACCATTCCCATAGCATTCCTCCATCAATAGCAAGCCGAAAAGCTTTCCTACGTGAGATTCGGGTGTGTTTTGTCAAGTGATTTGCATCCCTCTAGTGATCTACTGGTAAAGAAGGTATTATGTTATTGATTTCTGGTCCTTTTGATTATATGGGTCATTAGGATTGTGTTATAACACGATTTCTATCACCGAATTCACGTCATCAATGGCGGTTTTGGTGAGTGTGTGTTCTTGGTGTTTGTGTGTGTTTTGAGAGAGAAAGTGTGTGTGTGTGAAAGTTGGCTGATTGGAATTAATTGAGGGTGTAAGGTTATGCAAGGTTATGATCCCTAAGGTATGAGAGGGGTATTTATAGGCTACCTATACAATTATGCTAATTATCACAATTAGCCCCTCAACCTTAGTGATCATTTACCTATGACTTAACAACAAGAAAGTCCTCTAATCTAAATTACAATTTATCACTATTTTTGGATTTCTAACATTCTCCCCCTTAGTGATATATTGTAATGAATGAAGTACGTGTTATACTGTCTTGTAGGAATGAATTTGATGAGCCCGGTGGTGAAGACAATTGGTGTGTTGAAACAAGTCTTCAAAGCTTTCTCTTTTGTCTTTGGAGAACTTGATTCAGTCTTGGTCTTGGACTTCTTGAAGTTAAATCATGTGATGATTCTCAATGTTCTTTTTGAACAGAGAATAATGAGTGTGTGTGTGTGTCTTGAATCTTCGAGAATTGTTGAATCATGAATCAGAGTTGTCTTTTGAAATGCGGAAGGTATGAATCTTGGTTTTGATTCTTCAATCTTCGATTCTTGAGTGAAATTCAACTTCTTGAAATAAAGTTTCATGAATATGTACTCTCCCCCTTGATGTATGCA
Source organism: Erigeron breviscapus (assembly GCA_034093135.1). Taxonomy (NCBI): domain Eukaryota; kingdom Viridiplantae; phylum Streptophyta; class Magnoliopsida; order Asterales; family Asteraceae; genus Erigeron; species Erigeron breviscapus. The sequence goes on along the minus strand of CM067172.1, from coordinate 24,619,524 downwards.
TTGGAGTTTCTTGATAAAATGTTGTTGTATGAATTGAAGATCTTGAATGAAGTGTGTTTGATGAAGACTCTTTGAAGCTTTACTTCTTTGACTTGAATCTTCTAACCAATCTTTCAACCTTTTTGAATCTTTGATCTTTGTCACATCAACTTGAACACTTTGGAGAGTAAGCATTTGAATGAAGTTTGGATGAATTTCTTATGAAGTAATCATGCTCCCCCTCAATCCATGAGTATAAACATTTTGGAGCATCTTTGAACTTTTGTAACATCTTGAGTGAAAATCCTTTCATCTTCGGTCTCATTCTTATCTTTGAAGTCAATTCAGATTTCCCTTTTTTTAAGCCAAAACTCTCAATCAACTAAGATCTAGTGAAAATCTGAGCTCACGAGACTGAAATAGTGAAAATCTTTGACATCATGAAGAATTTTCTCCCCCTAAACCTTAAACTTTTAGAACAATCAAACACAAACTTTTCTCCTTGTTTTCCTTATCAATCATTTTTATTTCCTCCTCAATCACTAAATCAATCATAATATTTTCTCCCCCTCATAATGACAAATTTGGGAACCAATGTCATTATGTACTCATTGATTGATTAAATGTCAAAAGGAATAACATGATCTAAAGCTTAGAAATCATGCACATGGAGAAATGTCAACCATCAAAACATCAACCCAAACCATTAGCCCAACCCAAGAAATCCTAGGGGTGACTAAAATGTAAGATTGAAGTTGTTGGTACAAACGTTATATCATGGTGTTGGTGTTTTCTGTGTTTGTGTGATGAGAAATGAAACCGGATAAGAATGATCCGTTAGCATGTTCAAAAATCGAAAGGATTAATGAAATGACCGATAGAAATGTATAACATTTTTCGGATTTCCTATGTATCATTGAGATATGCACAAAGCAAGTCTCTAACATAGTTCGGTCTGCGGCTTTTCAACCACGAGATTGCTTCAAAGAATATAAATCATGGTTAGTACAGCCGAAGCGTTCGATAACCACAATCTATTATCCTTAAAGACTTTTTAGGGAAAACCGAGGTCACATTTAGACTTCTCGTTAACTCAATAATCACATGAATGCAATCATGAGACCTACGTTCAACGTTGGCAAAGATGTTAGCATTGGTAGGATTTCCATTCGATCATCGTGGAATATCAATTAAGATATCACTACAAATGTTCCGGCTATATCACAAAGATAAGCAATAATATCACAAAGATATGACTCGAATGTGTCCTAAAGAAGTGAAGGATGATCAAATTAATGACCAATCAAAATAGCTCTAGACACAACGTGATCAAATGAAGTCGGGGACTGGAGCAGAATGTCGCCCTTTTTCAATATCAACATCTTCCAAATGAAGAGTCAATAGAAATGTGAAAATCTCCGTGAGAAATGAAACAAGTATTTGTTAAGAAACACTTGAGTGGTTAGGTAAAGATGTGCATCGCTTCACTGGGTCCATGAAGACTTCTTCAATATCGAGATATCAACAAATGACATCCGATAGAAACGTGTTTTACCCGGATATTTGAGAATTCAGGGAAGGGTATCATTTCTTTTAACCCTTTTCTCACAACATATCACCTTAACCTCTCACTTTTCGACTTTACTCCCTCCATCCTATTTGCACGAAAACAACATTACTCAAAATACCCTCACTATCTAATGAAAGAAGTGAATACTCCGGGGTTAGAACTTATCGGCGATGATAAAGTTCATGGAGTAAATTTTGAGAAAAAACTTAATCGCTCATGTGCAAACTAATCACCGAACTCCTTTTGATTGAAAATCATTGGAAAAAACATCAAATGTGTGAATGAAAATATTTGAAACACATTTGAAGTTTTGGAAGTTTTTGAAATCACAAACTCCTCCTTAATCTATGCAAGAATAGATCAAAATGTTTTCCATAGAAAGGTGGAGCAAAAATTGTTTTTGTGAGATCAAAATGAGTAAAATCTTTGTTGTGATATTTTCGGAAAACTTGAGAGTCTATTGTGAACAAGATTTTTCATTTGAGAAACACAAAGTTTTGCTTCAACAACAATGTTCATAGTAAGACAGCTAGGGAGTACACAAAGGCGTTCAATCCGTCGCATCTTACATCAACAAGTTGGAGGCAATTAAAACATTTAAGCAAATGTTAACCCAATCAATTGTTCAAGATGAGACAACTAGGGAGTACACAAAGGCGTTCGATCCTTCGCTTCTCATTTCAACAATTGAGAGTTCGAAAACTTTATTTGAAAAACTTAACTGCTATTTCACATACATATTCATATAAGAACACTTGGAAGTACACAAAGGCGTTCGATTCCTTGTTATCTTATATCAATCTATATGTATAATAACAAGATCTTAGAATGTATAAACACTCTAAAATAAATAAATCATTGAAGAACGGGTTGCATACATAGTATATACAAGCCATTTGATATAAATATCTTTTTGTTTATTTTTGAAAATTTGCAATTTTGTATTTGATTTTCTCTTTTCAAATTTTGTATTTTGTTTTTCTGGAATGTGTCAAGAATTCTTTCAAAGGAAAATGAGTTAAGGTTCAAGATTTAACATACCAAGCTTGGAGATAAGAAAGTTAAACCTCTTTTCATCCAATGGTTTAGTGAACAAATCTGCAAGTTGAAAGTCAGTACCCACAAAGTAGAGCTCGATGTCACCTTTCTCAATATGATCTTTGAGAAAATGATATCTAACATCAATATGCTTTGATCGAGAGTGGTTTACTGAGTTGACTGCAATAGCAATGGCACTCTGAGAATCACAATAGATAGGGATATGATCATATTTCAGACCATAATCAGTTAGTTGAGTCTTCATCCATAAAACTTGAGCACAACAACTAGCCGCAGCCACATATTCAGCTTCAGCCATTGATAGTGACACACAATTCTGTTTCTTGGAAGACCAACTCACAATTTTATCTCCTAAAAATTGTAAAGTACCGGAAGTGCTCTTGCGATCAAGCTTACAACCAGCATGATCTGCATCTGAATATGCAGTTAGATTGAATCCAGTATCCCTTGGATACCAGAGACCTAAATTGGGTGTACCCTTCAGATAACGAAAGATTCGTTTCACAGCTTGATAATGTAAATCAGTTGGAGTAGCTTGATACCTAGCACACATACATGTTGCAAACATTATATCTGGGCGAGATGCTGTTAGGTACAACAACGAACCAATCATACTTCGATATCTCTTTTGGTCAAATGGTTTCCCATTTTTATCAGCATTTATGTTTGTTCGAGCAGCCATTGGGGTAGAAATTGAAGAACATGAAGTCATATCAAACTTTTTCAACATATCATTTATGTATTTACCTTGTGATATAAAAATACCAGTTGGTAATTGTTTGATTTGAAGACCCAAAAAGTAATTCATTTCCCAATCATGCTCATTTCAAAATGATTAACCATAAGAGATGAAAAGTTTCGGCAAAATGTTTGACTGGTCGACCCAAAGATAATGTCGTCAACATATATTTGAACAAGTAGAACGTGCTTACCTTGTTTGCGAATGAACAAGGTAGGGTCAATTGTGCCTTTGGTAAAGCCACCTCTTAGTAAGAAAGTAGTTAAAGAATCATACCATGCTCGGGGTGCTTGCTTAAGACCGTAGAGAGCCTTGTCTAACCTGTAGACATGGTTTGGTCTTTGAGGATCAACAAAACCTTCTGGTTGATCAACGTAAACTTCTTCTTTAAGGTCACCATTCAAGAAAGCAGTCTTCACATCCATTTGAAACACAGTAAAGTTTCGGAATGCGGCATAAGCTAAGAATATTCGAATGGCCTCCATTCTTGCAACTGGAGCAAAAGTTTCGTCGAAGTCAACACCAGGTTGTTGGCAATAACCCTTTGCAACAAGTCGAGCTTTATTCCTTACTACCACTCCATTCTCATCCTTTTTGTTTTTGAATATCCACTTTGTTCCGATTGGATCATCTTTTCTCGGATTTGGAACTAATCTCCATACCTTCAGTCTTTCAAATTGTGCGAGTTCATCTTGCATTGCCTTAACCCACTCTGGATCTCGAAGAGCTTCAGTTACTGTTTTGGGTTCGATATTGCTAAGAGAAAGTGCAACAAGACACTCATTTACTGAAGTACGAGTAGTTACTCCTGCTTGTGGATCTCCAATTATTTGATCAGTAGGATGGTATTTCTGCATACGTGTCCACTTGTGAGCATGAGGAAGAGGATCTTTTTGTTGAAGATCAACGTCACCATCATTAAAACTTGAGTTTTGTTGAGAGATGGAATCATAACTTGGTAGAACTCTTTCCTCATAAGCTGGATGATCAAAGTCAAGTGGTACATACACATTTGGAGTGTTCAAAGGATTTGTTGTATGAGTAAATCGAGAAGGTTGTTCTTGAACATTCACTTGAGAAGAATTATCAGGAGAGGATGGTGGAGAAGAATCATTAGAAGAGGATCCTTGCTCTGAAGGACTTGATGACGATTCATGAATGTTGTCAGGAACTGGATCGTTGTTATGAAGAGGTTCATTGTTTTGAATTGGTTCAACGATGACTTGAGGTTCTTGATCATGAATCGGTTTTGAATTATAGAATTCTTCAAAAAGAATATCTAATTCATCACTTGTTGGAGTTGGAAACTTCTTGAATTTAGAAGCTAAGGTAGAATTCCTTGTAGAAGTACTTGAAGCACTTGGATCATTACTTGTTGGTAGCAAACTTTCTTGCTCAAAAATCATGCCTGACATCTCATCAAACCAAACATTTATTGTTTCTTGAATTGTGTTTGTTCGGCGATTATAGATTCGGTAGGCAATTGATGTTTTGGAATAACCAACAAAATATCCTTCATCACCTTTCTTCTCGAACTTTCCAAGATTCTCCCGATCATTCAAAGTGTAACAAACACACCCAAATATATGAAAGTAGTTGATGTTGGGTTTGCGTTTGTTAACAACCTCATAAGGAGTCTTTTCGAAACGCTGATTGATAATGGACCGATTCTGAGTGTGACAAGCAGTGTCAATAGCTTCAGCCCACATATTGGATGACAGTTTGGAATAAGCAAGCATTGTCCTTGCTGCTTCCACTAGCGATTGATTTCTCCTTTCAACAACACCATTTTGTTGTGGGGTGCGAACTGCTGAGAATTGATGAGTAATACCTTTGGATTTGTAGAATTCATCAAAAACAGCATTCTTGAACTCAGTACCGTTATCCGAACGGATGTAACGAACTGGAAGTTGAAGATTTACTTGAGTAGTAGTGATGAAATCTATCAACACCTGAGTTGTTTCATCTTTAGATGCAAGGAACTTGACCCAAGTATATCTTGAATAATCATCAACAATAACCAAGATGTATTTCTTCCCATTTCGGCTTTGTACTTTCATCGGACCACAAAGATCCATGTGAAGCAAATGAAGAGGTGCTAAAGAATTTGGAGATTTCTTCGGTTTATGAGAAGCTCTCTTAATCTTCCCAACAACACAAGAAGGACAAACATGCTCACTTTCATACTTATAGTCAGGTAAGCCTTCAACAAGATGCTTGTTGACCAAAGTATTGATAGTTTGGAAGTTCAGATGAGAAAGCCTTCTATGCCATAACCAAGAATTCTTTGAAGTAGCCTTTGAAATGAGACAAATATTATCGGTTGGTTGGTTATCATCAAGATTGACGGTAAAAAGATTATCATCACGATCACCGCAAAGAATATCAACTCCATCTAGAGTTTGGACTTTACAAAGAGATTGTCGAAAAAGAACTTGAAGATTGTTGTCACAGAATTGTCCAACACTGAACAAGTTATGACTTAATCCTTCAACATAGTGAACTTTCTTAATGACAATTCCATTTCGTTCAATGTCTCCATAACCTAAGATAGGAGCGAAATTGTTGTTTCCAAATCGAACCGTTCCCATGAATCGTTCAACAAAATTCTTGAGCAAAGATTTATTTCCAGTCATGTGCTTTGAACACCCGGAATCGAGTATCCAAACACAGATGGTTATTTCCTGCAATCAAAGAAATTTAACCGTTTTTAGGTACCCACTTGAAGACGGGTCCTTGATGGTTAGTTAAAACAGGCAGGGTATATAACTTAGGTAATGCATTCAAACATGTTTTCGAATCAACATAAGCATTAACAAGCACATCATCAACAAACACATTTGAATAAAAGGTACGAACATTCACATGAGAATTAAAAGTAACATGTCTACAAGCATCAACATCAACCACACAATTACGGGAATTAAAATTGTTTACAAGCTCACAAGGTCTAGCCTTGGCATATTCAACATTATTTAACAAAGAAGAATTGTTTTGATTAACAGAACACCCTTCCTCCTATTAACAGCCTTTCTCCTCCTTCTTTTCTTCTTTTTCTCAACATCCTTTTGATTACTAGTGATCTTAGGTACTAATGTTTTAGCAACCCATTTAGCACCACTAGTTATGCTCTTTCCACCTGTTGAATTGAAACTAAGAAGATTAGAACGAGGGGTTTTAAACACTTTCATCTTTTTGAAATCTTTTGGAGGTGAGGAAACTTCTTGCTTCTTTGGTTTATCATGAGAAAACCATCCATATCTATCCCTATATCTAGTTGTACCATTTGATGCATCCTTAGTTAGCGAAACTGAGCTAGACTTAGACACTTTAGGTATAGAACTAGATTGAGAGCTAGATGAAGAAGCATTAGGATAGTCTTTCGGAAGTTTCACTTTGGTGTACTTTGATCTGAGTGGGGTCTCAGCTTGTTCCTTTTTAACATGTTTCACTGGGGTAGAAACAAAGGTTTCTAACTTAATGGTCTTTGGTTCAGTCTTGACGAGTTTGGTCTTAACTCGTTTCTTTGAGTAATATGAAGTTGGAGCTTTGGACAATGGATTTTGAGATTCCACTTTTGTTTCAACTTTGATTTTGGTAGATTCAATCTTTTTCTCAGTTTCTGAATTAAAAACATATTCTCCCTCCATGAATTTATCAAAATCATCTTTTGTGAAATCTTTTAAAAAAGAAAATTTCAATGGAGATTGATTAGTTTCAAATTCATTTGAAAGTTTTGAAAAATCAGGAATCTTGGTGTCCAACTTCACATCATGGGTAGTCTCAGAAATAAGGTCAACTTGAACTGACACATCTTTGATCTCACAAGAAAATTGAGTAGAAGTATCAACACCTATACTTGCACTAAGCTTAGGGTGTACAACTAACTCATCAATAGTGTTGCATGTGAAAAACCTATAGATGTACCATATCAAAACTAAACTATGTGCAAGTTCTTTATCAGATAAATCAGATTGCACATAATCATCAGCTATAAAAGTAGCAGTATTTTGACAAGTACATTCAAGAATCAGTCAAGGTCTGAGTAGAGGTATTGGTAGATGAATCACAAGTAGTTTGAGTAGAATGGTCTACTAAAGCACTTAGGTCAGTTTGAGTAGAAACATTCTCACAAACTTTCTTAGTATCAACAACAATACATTTATCCTCTGAATTCGGACTTTGAGACTTGAGGTGATTAATAACTTTTTGTTGAGATTCCACCTTTTGTTGTAAACCTTCTATTTGTTTTTCCAAAAATGTGGTTGGAACATACATTTTAGTTGGTTTAGGTGGAGTACCGACAGATTCTTGGTTTTGAAAATTTGATTCAATTTCTTCCAATTTGAAAATTGAAGATTCTTTAGTTTTGTATGAATCATTTATTGCATCATAATTAACCAAAAATTCTTGTTTTGGTATTCTCTCAACTTCATCAGTCTCAAATTCGTCATCCAATGGACGAATAAATTGTTGTATCATACCAAGTCGTAGAAATTTTTCATCATACAAGGGTTCAATTTCCTCTTTGGCCTTTTGTAATGGTGTGATATTCTCAAATCCCAACCCGAGAAGAAGTTCTGTTTTGTCAATTTTTGACTTGTTGAAATAGGCAGTGAAATTCAAGAGAGGATTTTGTTCAACTTTATATAACTTTTCTTGATAGAAAAGTATATTCTTTTTAAATTCCTCAACTTGTTTTCAAGATTCTCAATCTCAATGCCTTTTAGAAAACAATTATGATTTAAATCAGAAATCTTCCTTTCGAATTCAACATTGTTTGGTTTAGCTTCTTGGAGCTTTTTATTAAGAATATCAACATCCATTTGTCTAGCATTTGCCCGAAGCCATTCATTGGTCTTTTGAATTTCAAGATCTTGATTGGCCTTTTCAAGATCATGAATGGTCTTTTCAAGATTGTGACATTTTTGTAATAACTTAGAATCAGGAGAGACATTCAACTCACATTCTTTAACCAACATTTCATCTTTGTATGCTTGAAAATCTTGTTTAATAGCATCATGTTCAAAAAGTAATTTGGAATGTTCTTCCAGAAGTTTTGAAAATTCACTTTTAGAAAATGAAATGCTATTTTTCAACTTTTTGTTTGTTGGCTAAAGATTTGATATGAGTTGTCAAATTTGACAAAGCTAATCTACATGACTCTTTATCCTTAATCAAAGAAAAAGTAGAGTCGAGAGTTACCTCATCATCTAGGTATTCATCATCAGTGCTTTCTGCTTCAAAAACTTTGTCCTTGCCAACCTTGCCATAAAGCAAACATTAGCAGAGAGATCTTGATCTTCATCATCTGAGAGTAATAGCCATTTGTCATCTTCAGCGAGCAATGCATGTCCTGCTTCAACTTGTTTGGCTAACAGCATCTTATGCTTGTAATACTCATAATTCCGCTTTCGAGGTTGTTTGCAATCAACAGCAAAATGTCCAGGAACACCACAATTGTAGCACTTTTTGTCTGATGCCTTACCCTTCTCAACAACTTGTTTCTCATAAGCTTCCTTGTTTTCACCATGTTTTGATCCACTAGCTTCACCTTGCTCATTACTCTTAGGATGATAATGTTCCTTCTTGGGAAATGCACTTGTAGAAGCAGTGCGGAGATTGTTGTTTGTTGGCCTCGCTTTGTAAAATTTTCTCTTGAAATGCTTTGTTACCGTGGCAAGAGCTTGATATAGTTCATCTGAAACACCATCTCTTGTAGCCATCAGATCATCTCCCTCCTCATCAGATGAAGAAACAACTACCATTTGCCTCTTAAGAGCTTCAGAAATCTTCTTCTCAACAATCAATGCCAAAGGATCAGTAGATACAACTTCTGGCATTTTGCTTGATGAAGCTTTGTTTAGAACTTGGTTTTCATTGAGTTTGAAAGATTCATAAAGAGTATGAATGGTGAACTTGGTCAGATTTTGATGTTGCTTGATCTGTGTTCCAAAATCTTCCCATTCTGGACCAAGAGCTTTGATGAATTTGAAGTTTAACTCAATCTCTGTTTTCTTGACATTGTTCTTCCTCAGTTCATTTATGACATTGCAGAATCTGTAGTAGACAGCCTCAAGAGATTCATTTGGCAATTTGGTAAAGTTGTCAAACTCAGTCAAAACATTGGTCAATCTT
>CM067172.1:24583499-24609039 GCA_034093135.1 Erigeron breviscapus | reverse complement strand
AATTTCTCTAAAGTTGTGGCTCCAATCACTGATTGTCTGAAGAAAGGTGTGTTTGACTGGCCTAATTCAACCCAGTTGGCTTTCGAGTCACTGAAGGAAAAACTCAGTTCAGCTCCAGTACTATCTTTGCCAGATTTTGATATGTTGTTTGAGTTAGAGTATGACGCCAGTGGAGTAGGTATTGGTGCAGTTTTAGTACAAGCAGGGCGTCCAGTGGCTTATTTCAGTGAAAAACTTAATGGGTCAAAACTGAAATATAGCACATATGACAAAGAATTCTATGCAATTATTCGTGCTATCACTCACTGGTCACATTATCTGAAGCCAAAGCAGTTTGTCTTATTTTCTGACCATGAAGCACTGAAGTTCATTAATGGTCAACATAAGCTTAATACCAGACATGCAAAATGGGTGGAATTTTTGCAGTCTTATTCTTTTGTTTCTAAACATAAAGCTGGAGTGGCTAATGTTGTTGCTGATGCACTTTTCAGACGATACTCGTTGTTATCAATTCTGGAAGCAAGAGTCCTTGGATTTTCTTTCATTAAAGAGTTGTATGCTGCTGATCCAGACTTCGCTGATCGTCTCACTGAAACTAACCAGAAAGGACCATTTGTTGTTCAGGATGGTTTCTTATTCAAGAATGGAAAGTTGTGTATTCCAAAGGGTTCAATTAGAGATTTACTGATAAGTGAAGCACATGGAGGAGGGTTAGCTGGCCATTTTGGCATTAACAAAACTGGAGAGATCCTCACTGAACACTTCTACTGGCCAAGTCTACTAAAGGATGTCCAGAGTATCATTAGTCGTTGTCCAACTTGTCACCAGGCGAAGGCAACTTTTCACAAAGGGTTGTATACTCCTCTTCCAGTTCCAACCCAACCTTGGGAAGATCTCAGCATGGATTTCATTGTTGCACTTCCTAGAATTCAAAGAGGTAAAGATTCAATAATGGTGGTGGTTGATCGTTTTTCGAAAATGGCTCATTTTATTCCTTGTCACACCACAAATGATGCTTCAGCAATAGCCAATTTATTTTTCAAAGAAATTGTTTCGTTTGCATGGGATTCCAAAAACAATTGTTTCAGATAGAGATGTCAAATTCCTGAGTTATTTCTGGAAGACCTTATGGAGACTGATGGGTACCAGATCAATGTTCAGTACGTCTCACCATCCTCAGACTGATGGACAGACTGAAGTCACCAACAGAACAATTGGTATGTTATTAAGAACACTGGTGAATAAGACACTGAGAGATTGGGATCTGAAGCTTGCTCATGCTGAGTTTGCTTTCAATAGAGCTCCAAATTATTCAACCAGTAAATCCCCGTTTGAAGTTTGTTATGGTGTCAATCCACTGACTCCCATTGATTTAATTCCATTTTCGATTGAACCAAAAGCAAGCATTGAAGCTGAGGCCAGAGCGAAAGAAATCAAGAAAATTCATGAACAAGTGAAGGCCAGAATAGAGAAAGCAAATGCCAGTTACAAGGCAAGAGCAAACAAGCATCGAAAGCAGTCCAGTTTTGCTCCAGGTGATCTAGTTTGGGTATACCTCAGAAAAGAAAGATTTCCAGCAAGAAGGAAGAACAAGTTGATGCCCAGAGCTGAAGGACCATTCAAGATTCTGGAAAGATATGGTGATAATGCTTATAAAGTTGAGCTACCTGGAGATATGTCAGTTTCAAGTACTTTTAATGTCGGGGATCTGATGCCTTATCTGGAAGATGAATACCTCGAGGACTTGAGGACAAGTCCTTTCTTAGGGGAGGAGATTGATGTGGAAATGTCCAGGTTCACTGAACTGAATGACACCAGTGAACTGGAGAAGTCAACTGAACTGAAGGGTAGAACTGAACTCATAATGTCATCTGAACACGCCATGCTAATACTGCCAGCAATAGCCCATTTCGGACAAGTGTTCACTGAACCAGTCCAGTCACCAGTGGTAACACTTCTCCAGTGGAAAGAGTCTCCAGTGACAACCAGTAGTGATCCACCAGTGAAGTTCTCCACTGAAGCACTCCAGTGACCAGCTCCAGTCTAGTCTCCAGATGGATGCTCCAGATTTGAGTCTCTAGTGAAAGCTCCAGATTTAATTTCCAGTTTTCCAAATAAAGTTTGTTTCAGCCACGTGTTTGTGGACCCGATAAAGAAGGAATGACAGCTGTCAAAGAAGATAAGGGAGGAGCGTGTGACAACGTTAATCCTAACGGTTTGTGGGCCCTTGTGCAGAAGGAATCTTTCTAGAAGCTTTGTCTGTCCATTCCCTATTGGTTGATAAATTAGTGGTTGTCCTTAGCACATGACAGCTTTTTGATTATTTTATTGTATTTCGTTAATTCCTAAGTAATAGCATGTGGCTATAAATAGGGGCTCTTTTTCATTGTAAAAATTAAGTTATGTTGAATTGAATGAAATTAATAGAGAAGCCTCTATTTCTTAAAATCTTCTTTTACCTTTAGAGATCTTTGATCTTGGTGGTTAGGAGTGACCCATTTATCAATATTTGTGGTGGTTTGTCCTTTATCAAATATTATGGTGAGGTCTAAATCTTCGGTTTCCTTTATCTGTAATTGTGGTGGCTAGACCTTTATCGATTATAGTGGTGGGGTGGAGTGTTTCCTTTATCCTTGATTCCGGTGGCTTGGCCTTTACGAATCTTGGTGGTGGATTATTTTATCTATCATTTTTATTTTATAAGTCTTGTATTATTGTTTGTTTCATATTAAAATCCAGAAAATACCAAAATTAGTTTTCCGCTGTCGTTTGTCGAGTGATTTACGCATCAAGATCTGTAGATGTAACAAATTCATTCATTTTAATTCATACACGTTTTGATCATCCGTAACAAGGGCCACTTACGGGAAATTAGCTAGTAAGTCCAAATGCGCATTTGTTTTTTTTGGTGTATTACGTTATTGCCGTTCAAAGGGGAAAAAAGAGGTGTATTACGTTATTACGTAGGGTATATGTTGGATGTAGAGTATTGTGAAATTCAATTTTTAGTATGACTCTTGCAGTGAAAGAATGGACTCCAATATGATTTAGAATGTGTGACGTGTTATGTGATGATTATGGATCTTCAAGTAAATATAAAGTGAAGTTGGTGCTTTAAAATGAAAATGATAGATATATCCAACATATGTCTAGTTAAAACATCATGATAGTTAGCGAAGACGAACTTGAGACGACATGAACTCATTTGCGCCTTAACGCGAGAGGCGTAAAAGGCAAGCGCCTAAATAAAAAGGCAATAAAATACAAAGACAAATACTTAATTATATAATAAGTGTCTCCTGATGTTAAATACCGATTGACCTTTGATCTGCAAAGATGGTTGACCAAATGTTCAGTACAGGCCCTGACCCTAATGTCAATACTAATGCTAATGCTAATGCTACTCCACCCCCTATCATCAACAACAATATACCATCACATAATGTGCATGTACATTTTCCGAATAATCCTGTTCCCAAATTTGATGGGAACAGTGAAAACTTTCAAACATGGAAAGCATGCATGCTAAAATATATTGCTGGTGTTGAAAGACATTTGACCGATATTCTCAAAGAAGGACCCTTTGTCCCCTTAAATGCCTCCACTGTTGTCAGAAATGCCGATGGGACTCCTAGGGTTTCACCCAAGGAGAAGGATCATTGGTCTGAAGAAGATCATAGGCTGGTAGACCTTGATACCAAGCTGCAAAATATGATCTTGTATGCTGTTCCTGAAACTCTTATGCCCACCCTTGTTTTACTTGAAAATTCAAAATTAATGTGGGAGGAACTCATGACACAATTTGAAGGCACCAATGAGACAATTGTCACAAGAAAAGTTGCTTTGAATAAAAGATATGAGTCATTTTTTGCTATCCCTGGTGAAACTTTAACACAAACATATATCAGATTCACTAATCTGGTAAATCAATTGAAAGCCCTGGGTGTAACTAAAGATAAATAAATTTTGTTGGAAAAGTTTTGTGACATCTTACCTTCTAAATGGGAAAACTTGATCTTGGTTTTGAGACAAGGAAAAACCTTGCACAATCACACTCTAGCCTCCCTATATGGAGCCTTCAGGTACACTGAAGAGATCAAGGCTGAGAGAGCTGTGGCTGAGCAAGATGCCAAAAATCATGCTTCTACCAGTTCAGTCATGGTTCATAATTCTGAACCACATGGGACTGCTCTACTATCTTCTGAGAGTGATCATTCTGACTCGATGAAGAAGATGGTCTCTGAAATGTTAAAAACTGGTATTTCTGGTAATGTAACTCATAGTTGTGATGAGGATGACAATGATGATCTGGTTTTCATGCTGGCTAAAACGTTCAATCGTTTTAAGGCCAATTCTAATCGATCTGGCAAACCATTTGCTTCCAGCGCTTCTATTGATAAGTCTAATCTTGAATGCTTTAAGTGTGGCAAGAAAGGACATTTCATGAAGGAATGCATATCTAGTCAGCCTTCATCATCACAATCTGCCCCTAATCATTCTATTTTTCAGAAACCTGATGACAACTATAAGGCTAAGTATAAGAAGCTGAAAGCCCAAATAGCTCTCATGGCTCAAAATAACTCAAGCAATAATAGTTGTATGATTGCCAAGACTGAAAAATGGGAGGAATCTGATGAATCATCTGATGATGATGAAGAAGTAAGGGATATGTGTTTCATGGCACGTGAAGATCAAGGTCATCTGGTCAAATCTGATGTTGAATCTGGTCGTTGGGTGGATATTGTCATGAAAAAGGTCAGTGACTTTGGCTTTGAAAGTGATGAGGAACAAAAAATGGACCTTTTGGTTCTTTTAGAGGCTGACATTTCATTTGTCGAAACTGTACGTTCAGAAAGCTTAAAAATGTTTGAAAATAATATGTTAGGTCCAGATTTACTGGACTCGCTCCAGACTCGACTACTGGAGCCTTACTGAAGATCTGTCCAGAAATGATAATTACTGGACCTACTCCAGACTTGGAATCTGGAGTCCCTCTGAAGATTTGTCCAGAAATAATGGAAGACCAGTGAGCAAATACTTGTATAGGAATCTGGAGTATTCTCCAGATTAGCTCACTGGACTTCACCCCAGTCCAGATCTACACTACTAAAGACGTTCTCACTGAAGTCAAAGACTGAAGAAAGAATAAAGAAGACTGACAAATGGCGGAGTCCACTGGAAGTCTTACCAGATCTGCACACTGGAGGATTGTCAGTGTTCTAGACCTTACAAGTCTGAACACTGATATCGAGGATTTGACTTTAAGCCTTTACACACCTTCCAAAGAACAACCCACTTGTTCTTTACCAAAGAATATACGTGTGTTAAGGTGGTTGGATAAAAGAATAAAGTCACATTGATGTGACTTTATCCTTGTAACTTTATCCAATGCATTTAATGTTCTTGTCAGTTCATTAAATGCATACAACCATATTTGTACGGCACAAAATTCACTGGTGAATTTTGTTGCCTATAAATACAAAGTCATTCTTTCTTTGAGAAAATCACTTTTTAGCAAATTGGTGAACTTGCTTAAATACTCTCGATCTAAACAGTTATACTTCACAACTCTAAGTATATCGATCAAAGGAGTTTATTTAGCAAGTATAGATCACATGTAATTCAAAGATTGTTTAGATACTTACATACGTGTAATATCTAGGTTCCGCAACGATCTTGTATTTTGTTTATACATCAATAAAGAAAATACACTTGAAAACTACATATGTGTTCCACCATTTATTTACTTGTTTAAATATTGCTTAAGTCATTTATTACTTTGTTTATATTCTTGCATATTTATATTGAAGTAATACTAGTCCGATTCTAGTTCATACTTGTCTTGTTATTTTACACTCGTGGGTTAAACCATCGTGTGAGGGACATTTCATGAAGGAATGCAGATCTAGTCAGCCTTCATCATCACAATCTGCCCCTAATCATTCTATTTTTCAGAAACCTGATGACAGCTATAAGGCTAAGTACAAGAAGCTGAAAGCCCAAATAGCTCTCATGGCTCAAAATAACTCAAGCAATAATAGTTGTATGATTGCCAAGACTGAAAAATGGGAGGAATCTGATGAATCATCTGATGATGAAGAAGAAGTAAGGGATATGTGTTTCATGGCACGTGAAGATCAAGGTCATCTGGTCAAATCTGATGTTGAATCTGGTCGTTGGGTGGATATTGTCATGAAAAAGGTCAGTGACTTTGGCTTTGAAAGTGATGAGGAACAAAAAATGGACCTTTTGGTTCTTTTAGAGGCTGACATTTCATTTGTCGAAACTGTGCGTTCAGAAAGCTTAAAAATGTTTGAAAATAATACTTCTGAACTGAACGCCAGTCAGGCCAGACTAAAAGAGCTGAAAGATGTTCATTTGGCTCTAAAAAGTTATCAGTCTATGGTTGCCACTTTAGAATTGGAAAAAGAAAATTTAAAACCATCCTTGAAAAAGAACAAACAATAATTAAATCTTGGATGAAAGCACCAAGGCCAGATGCTGCAATTAAAAATACTTTTGCAACTCAAAGAACAACATATGAATCTGGTGATCTTCATTTGGCATCTATAATCACTGATTTAGATGCACTTCCAAAGGAAATAAACCTGAAATCATTTTTCCTAAAGTTGGCAAGCAGAAAACTGTAACTAATAAGGCCCAGGAACAATCTGAGGGTAAATCTGAAACAGCTCAGACAACTGTTTCAGAAAGGAAGGCTAAAACCAAAAAGCCATCCCCTCAGACTTCATCTAAGGTTCCAAAAGGCCTAAAGAAGAAGAAAATTATCTCCCCCACTGAGCCTTCTACCTCAGATTCAGGTAAGGCTCAGGTGTCTAATGAAGAATCTATTTTGTTAAGGTTAGAGAGTCAATTTCAGTTATTGGCTAGACAAGTGCAGAGTTGCAATGCACGTTTAAAAAATGTTGAAACCACTCCTCTTCAACCTAAGCAAAATGCAAAACCTTTTTCCAAACAAATCAAGCAAAAATTCGAGAAGAAAAAGGTTGAGCCCCCCCATCAAACCAACTGTTTTTATGTCATCTGAGATCATGACTGAGATCCCCTTCGATCCTTCTGTTCCTTATGAACCAAAGAAATCTGAGACTGCTAAGGGAGAGTCTAGCGAACCCATCATCAGATGGGTTCCTAAAAAGAACTAATCTTTGTGTTTGTGCAGGGAGACCGAAAGAAGAATATATGGTATCTTGACAGCGCTGCTGGCAGAACCATGACTGGTTATCAGACCCTGCTGGAGGAATACAGGGTGCAAGAGGGGCCCTCAATAACATTTGGAAATGATGAAAATGGAAAAACTGAGGGATATGGTGTGGTAAATAATGGTCAAGTCAAATTCACACGTGTTGCATATGTGAACGGTTTGAAATATAACCTGATCAGTGTCAGTCAACTATGTGATGATGACTTCAAGGTATTATTTGATATTTCACAAGGCACCATATTCAACAGGGATGGAAAGGTAGTTTTGATTGCACCAAGAAAAGGAAACATTTATATCATTGATATGAATAGTTCACCCACTGAACAATGTTTCTACACAAAGGCAGATGAAGACACAAATTGGTTGTGGCACAAGAGATTATCCCATCTGAACTTCAAGAATATTAATAAGTTGTCAAGAAAACAACTTGTTGATGGGATACCCTCAATGTCTTTTAACAAAGACAAGCCATGTCCAGGTTGTGAAATGGGTAAGCAGAAAAGAGCTTCATTCAAGACAAAACAAAGTTTTAGTATAACTGAGCCTCTTCACATGCTTCACATGGACCTCTTTGGACCAGTGAATGTTCAGACAAGAGCAGGAAAGAAGTATACCCTTGTTGTTGTTGATGAATATTCAAGATATTGCTGGGTAATTTTCCTCAGATCTAAGAGTGAAGCTGCTGCTGAAATCATTGCTCTCATCAAACAAATTGAACTCAAGCATAAGCGAAAAGTTAGTCAGCTCAGAAGTGACAATGGCACTGAATTTAGAAATGCCACTCTAGGGTCCTTCTGCACTGAAACTTGCATATCTCAGAACTTCTCCTCAGCCCACACACCAGAGCAGAATGGTGTTGTAGAAAGAAAGAATCATACGCTGATTGAAGCTGCTAGAAGTATGCTGAATGAATCTGGTCTTCCCAAGAATTTCTGGGCTGAAGCTGTTGCAACTGCTTGCTACACTCAGAACAGATCTGTCTATGTCAAAAGACACAAGAAGACAGCCTATGAAGTACTCAGAAATAGAAAGCCTAATATTGGATATTTCCATGTATTTGGATGTCCAGTATACATTCTGAATGATTCCAGTCAGCTTGGAAAATTTGATGCAAAAGCTGATGAAGGGTACTTCCTAGGATATTCATCAAATCGCAAGGCCTTTAGAGTTTTTAACAAGAGACTTGAAAAGGTTGATGAGTCAATTCATGTTACCTTTGATGAATCTAACTCTGCAATCTTTAAGAATTCCATTCCCGTACCACCCTCAGAAAGTCCAATAAGTTTCGGTGATTCTGATCCTATTGCTGAATCTGATCAGTCACCTAAACCTGCTTCTGAACATTTCAGTTCAGAACCAAGAATAATCAAGTCTAGCAACATTCCATTCTATCCTCCAGTCAGCTTCAAACTACCTTCTGAACTGACTATTGGATCAGATGTGCATGCTGCTTCACCTCAGATATCAGGCTCCACTGAAGTACCCCAATCTGAACAGTTTCATGATGCAAATCATGATCTGCAGGAGGAAGATGATGAGACTGAGGTAGTCTTTTCTGAAGCACCTCCTGAAGTATCTCAGAGGAGTTCTTGCACTGATATCATAGTTCATCCTGGTCAATACACTAAGTGGACTAAAGCACATCCTATCGAGCAAATCATTGGGGATTCCACTAGTGGGGTTCAGACCAGAAGAGCCACAAGCGATCAATGCTTAAATGTCAGCTTCTTATCTCAAATAGAACCAAAGAAGATTGACGAGGCTATGAACGACCCTAGCTGGATTGAAGCCATGCAAGATGAGCTCAATCAGTTTAAGAGGAATGATGTTTGGGAACTTGTTCCTTATCCCAGTAATCTAAAGAAAGAACCAATTGGGACAAGATGGGTCTTCAGAAACAAGATGGACGAAGATGGTCATGTTATTCGAAATAAGGCAAGACTTGTTGCAAAGGGTTACTCACAAGAAGAAGGAGTAGTCTTTGATGAAACTTTTGCACCAGTTGCTAGACTAGAAGCTATCAGAATTTTCTTAGCTTTTGCAGCTCATCATGAGTTCAAAGTCTATCAGATGGATGTTAGTGCATTTTTGAATGGTGAATTGGAAGAAGTTGTGTATGTAAATGAAGAAAGACCTCATTGGGTGTACAGACTGAATAAAGCTTTATATGGTCTGAGACAAGCACCTAGAGCCTGGTATGATACTCTTACTAAACATCTTCTGAAAAATGGTTTTAAAAGGGGTGCAATAGATAACACTTTATTCATATTGCATGATAAAAATGATATCTTACTTGTACAAGTTTATGTTGATGATATTGTGTTTGGGTCTACAAATAACAAAATGTGTGAACAGTTTTCTAAAATAATGTCATCTGAGTATGAAATGAGTATGATGGGCGAACTGACATATTTTCTAGGTCTTCAAGTGAAACAAACCAGTGATGGTATTTTTATAAATCAAGAAAAATATGTCAGAGACTTGTTAAAGAAATATCAATTTGATTCAGTCTCATCAAAAGATACTCCTATTTCTGCACCATTAACTTTGGACTCAGATCCCAATGGAAAACAAGTGGATCCCACAAAATCTCGTGGTATGGTGGGATCCCTCATGTACTTAACTGCTAGTAGACCTGACATAATGTTTGCAACATGCCTTTGTGCAAGATTTCAGTCTGATCCCAGAGATGCACACGCAAATGCTGTGAAAAGGATTTTCAGATACCTTAAAGGTGTCCCCAGACTTGGTCTTTGGTATCCCAAAGGCTCAAGTCTAGATCTAATGGGTTATTCAGATTCTGATCATGCAGGGTGTAAGATAGATAGGAAAAGTACCACAGGTGGTTGTCATTTCCTAGGTGGCAAATTGGTTAGTTGGACAAGTAAGAAACAGACTGCAGTATCACTCTCCACAGCTGAAGCTGAATACATTTTTGCAGCCAGTTGCTGCGCTCAGATTTTGTGGATGAAGAACCAACTAACTGATTATGGTGTTAAGTATACAAAGACCCCAATATTTTGTGATAACACCAGTGCCATTGCCATCTCTCACAATCCTGTCATGCACTCCAAAACCAAGCACATCGACCTCAGGTATCATTTTATTAGAGATCACATTATTAAAGGTGACATAGAGCTTCATTTCATTCCCACTGATAAACAACTCGCTGATGTTTTTACAAAACCCTTGGATGTCAAAACGTTTAAACATCTCATCAGTGAATTAGGTATGCTAAATCCTGTATAGCATCACCTCAGGGGGAAGTGTAAAATATTTTTATGTTAAAAAGAATTTCTCTCTAAGGGGGAACTTTGCTTTCAGAAAAATATTTTGACTGAAATGCTTCAGAATTTCTGAAATGATTTCAGAATAATTGTGTAAACTGAGATGGCTCAGATTTCTTGATTCTGATCATGCTCAGATTTTGTATATCATTTCTGAAATGAGTCTGTCCTTTATAATGTATTTTGATACTTGGTCGTTGAGTGAACACGTGAAGGTTACTGTTTAACGTTTAAATAATGATGTTTTGGCTGACGTGGCACACAAGTTGCGCCGTAAAAGGAAAGTAATGATCACTTTTTCTTGAAAGTGTTGAAAAGTTTTGTGAAAATGTGGGGTCATAGCCGTCGTTGCATTAAATGCGGACGTGTACCAAAAAATTATTTTCGGACTTCAAACCCGATCAAAACTGATTTCATTTTAATAATATTTCATTTTTGGGTTTGAATTTCAAAAATCATTTTATTTTATTTATTTTTTGGAAAAACCTTTTGTATTCCATCATAAATATAAATACCCTTTCCAAAACAATTCATTCATTTACTTCTCCTTACATTTACTCCCAATCATCATTCTCTCTCTACTTCTCATTCCTTCATAACTTCAAAACCCTAAATTCATTTTTCACTTTCAGTTTCCCTTGCAGATATAATGGCTAAAGTAGTCAAATCTTTAATTGCTTTCGAATATAAACCATCTAAGGTAGTCAAGGCCAGTGCTCAATGGCCACAAGGGTTCGATGCGTCGACCCTTAGATTCAATATGAATAATTTTATGGCCGCACTGAATGCCAAAGGCAAAACTTTAATGGGGAGGATAAATAAATTTCTTGAACAATCCCCTCTCCATTACGCCTTGACTGCTGATCTCAGGTAATGTATCATCGATACTTACTTGAATTCTGGTATACTGCTACTCTTAGCAAGGATGAAAAGTCCATTGCTTTTTCTTTACAAGAAGGCACAAAGCAGTATATCCTTTCACTTGATGGGTTTCGGGAGGCCCTTCATTTGAACTACCTTCCCTTCTCTTCAGCCTATGCTAAAAGGCTCAAAGGGATTAATTTCAGGGAAGTTCTGCTGGCCACTGGTCCATAATGACATGGTTGATGCAGACGGCAATCTGAGGACATCTGGACACATCTTTCTGTCTGGATTTGGAAACTGTTGGAGATATTTTTGGACTTAGATTGTCGAGTGCCTTGGAGGAAATTATGGTGGCTTGGACCAGATTTCCTTGACACAAGTAGAAATCGGGTATTACTAGTGGCATGGGATTGAGGTGGACTTTGCTGAGATAATTTTCTCTCAGCTGGTAGCAAAATTGAAAGGGAAAAGAAGTCCACATATCTCATTCCCTAGATTTCTGAGCGTTTGCTTCATAAGCATGCTTGGAGATGCGTATCACTTTGAGGGGCTTGAATCTTCAGCGACAGAGTTCTGCAGGGATCTATCAAAGCTTTCTACTTCAGATCCAGAACCAGAACTCTCCGCTTCAATGCTTCAGGTAATTTCTAAAACTGAAACAGCACGACCGGCTGGCTCAGAAAGGTCACCGAGCGGGTCGCAAAAGAATGCGAGACCCATTGGTGCACCTGGTGGTCAAATGTTGAAGTTTTTTAAAACCCCAGCAACTTCTTCTACCCAACCACCACCTCCCTCATCCACTGACCAACCTGAGGATCTCCCAAAAGATCTCTCAGGATCTCCAAAGGGCGTTTTAAAACGACGTAAATTTAAGAAGTCCTCACAGCCCAAGGACACTAGTACCGAAGCAAACCCCTCTGGATCTTCCCAACAAGAACCAGAGGAAACGAGTCTAAAGGGAAACCCACAAGCAGCCATCTCCAAAACTTCTTTAGGAGGAGATGGTGAAGAAAATATTAGTGTGTCCGCCCAGCACACAATAGAGTCCATGTCTGCACGCGCACCCCCTGAAACTTCACAAATCTCACACTCTTCTGCAGCATGTATTGATGAAGTCTTTGGTGTGACACCACCTGAGACTGAGATTCCAGACTCTATGGCCGATGAAGTGATTCTTGATGATGGTACGAGAATAATTAAGGCAATCCCCGTGTATACTGTCTCTGGCGATGAAGCTATGGCCGATCCAACTAATAAATCTGGTGACGATGCATCTGCAGCAGCAGTTGTTGAACCAGAAGCTGGTTCAGGTACCAGTGATCTGAACCAGGGCATATCTGATCAGACTGTAGTTACGACTGACCTCTGGGATGAAGATGAGCCACCTCAAGAGAATCTCGATTCCTTTGCTGACTTTGAGTTTGACGAGGGTTTACTGGAGGAGAATCAGTCTTCTGGTTCTGAGCCAACCTTCAGCCTCGCAAACGTCCAACCTCCCCCAGAAATCCAAAATGTTGAACAACCATATCGCCAACCAGAAACTTCACATCAACATGCATTTTTTCCACCCGGCTCTACACCTGCTTATGTTTCATCACCACGTTTTCATCCACAACTCCAACACTTACACCCACAAATTCACAAAGTGCCAAGGCCCACCAATTATGATATTGAAATTGAGAAAGAGTTGGACTCTGATACTGAATCTGAGAGTCCAACTGAAATGCAGTTGGAAAAGGCATTGGATGGGCTTGGTAGAATTCCCTTTTTTGCTTCTGTTTCTGCACAACCACCTCCTCCTTTGAGTGTAGAAGCACAATTAGAGAAACAAAATGCCGAAGTCCAAAGCCTACTTATCAAGGTGGAGGACTTAACTAAATCTCTAACTGCCAATACCAGTTCCATCGCTGAAATGAAGGGTGCTCAGATGTTTCTTGGAACTGAGTTCACCAAGGTTGCTGGAAATGAGGGACTGGTAGGTGGGAAGCTAAATGAGTTGGTGCATTCATGCAATAAGATCAGTATAGCTATCAGGGAAGCCTTCAGACTGGCCAAAAGAGATGTGCAAGCTTCAGTAGTTGCAAACTTGACATCTGGTATTGAATTGCTAAAACAAGAAGTTCTGGCAGTCGGGAAGGAGGTGAATGAGTTGGTAAAAAGGCCAAGTGTAAATGAGAAAGAACTTGGGTCTGCTGTTGGTAATAATGTGATTGAGAAGCTGAAGTCTGAGATCTCTCAGACTCTTGTTGATCAGATTTCAGCTTCTGTGGCTGAAAAGGTTGAGGAAGGGGTCAGAAGGATGGTCTTAGAACTCACTCAAGACACTTCGGAGAAGGTAGACAAAGTTGTTGAAGAAGTTCAGAAATCTGTGTCTACTCTCGAAGAAGTTGTTAAAGGCCAGTCCAAGCAGTTAGATGAAATTCTGACCCTACTTAAGAAGGAAAATGTTGTTGCTGCTCCTCCTCCCCCCTCATTCTCTGAAGAAGATAGGAAATTGCTGAAAGAATTAACTGAAAAAGAGAATCTGAACCTTAACTCATCATTCAGGTTAAGGGCTCAGTTCTCTACCATGGCAAAAGGCATTTCTGATTGCCTTCTGCAGCAGAGTTGGGAACCTCTGAAGGCCATTCAGACGGCGATTGATGTTTATGCAAAAATGCCTTCTGAGGTCCCCAAAGGGGGAAATGTGCCTATTGGCCTGCTTTCAAGTACTTAGGAATTGATAGAAGCAACCAAGAAGCAAGCTGAGGTACCATCTGGTAGTGCCTCAGTTCAGGGGGAACAGGTTCAGAAATCTGAATTGCAAGCTTCTGAACCTACTAAGAAAGATAAGGGCAAGGCCCAAGTGGTGGAAGAACCAACAAAGAAAGATGCAAAGGGTTCTGGTTTGGTAGTTGGTAAAAATGTTGATGAGCAAGGTTATCCCATTCATGATCCGAATGCTGATAGCAAGAAATTAGAGGCTTTGCAGAAGCAAGTTTCTAATCAATTTATTATGTGGGAAGAAAATAAGGAAAGAGAAAGGGTTCAACATCAGAAAATGGGAACCCTTGATCATATTGATGCTGCAGCTCTTGGCCTCTCACTTGAAACATATCTGAAAATTAAAAATGATCCAAGAGTGCAGAAGGCTGTTGTTGATATGCTCGAGTATGAATATGGGGTGAATTATTCTCCCTTAGAACAAAAGGTGGACCATCTCACATTCAAGATGTCCATTGAGGACTTGGTGAAAAACAGAGAGAAAGAGATGACAATTAAAAAGAAGGAAATTCTGGCTGGAGTTCTGAAGGTGGAAAAAGAATTGACAAGGCCACCCATTAAGCCCAAAGTGACTGGACCAAGATCATCAAGAAAAAAATATTCGTGATGCTGATCTCTCCACCTTCAAACCAATGTCTGATGATGCTATTGAGCTCCAAAGAAAGCATGAGAAGGATCAATATGAGCATTATCTAAAGCATCGATCTCATCCAGCTAAAATAGTTGATATGGAGGTAACAAAAGCTGATGGATTGAAGCTTTTTGATTTGATTATAAAAAGAGAAGGTAGAGCAGCTGAAGAGTATAATCAAGTTTCAGTGCACGAGTTTGGGATTTCTGAGCATAGGGAGATGATCCAAATATTGAAGGGGAAGCCGAAATCTGCTTTGATTGGTGCATGGTTATCAAGAATACAACAAAAGATGCAGGCCAAGCTAGAGATTGAAGGCAGATTGTTTGGAAATAAGGATCATTCTCCACTGAAAAGGAAACCTACTGAAGCACCTTCTGGTTCAAGGCCTGCTAAGAAGTATTTCTTTTTTAGCTTATCATGTACTTGTATAAATACTTTCAAATGTAACAAACACTTCAGTTTGTATATATATGTTACATTTTGTAGCTTATAAGTAGATGATAGGTTTAAGTTAGAAAAACCACAAGTAAAATTCTGATACATCAATGATCTATAAGATGTACTTAGAAAATTTTTACAACTTAAACAAAAACTTGCATTTCAGACTTACAAACATGTATAGATAGAAGTCTGAGATGCATGCACTATTTCAGAACAAATAGGGGGAATTTGTTAGGTCGAAAATCGACCAAGTATAATTTGTTCAGAAATAGCTGAAGCTCAGTGAAGAATACTTGTATAGAATTCTGAGATCGCTCAGAATTTGTTCACTGAAACTTCACTTCAGTTCAGATTAATGTATCAGAATACCGTTCAGAATGAAGTCAAAGACTGAAGTCTGAAGAATGAGAATTAGTTCAGATGTGGAGCTCAGAAACTGATTCTACCTGATCAAAGACTGAAGCATCTCAGTGTAAAAGTACTTACACACTTTTACACTGATTACGAGGAAGACTTTTTACTTTACATATCTTTACCCGGTTAATAGAATTAACTATTAATTAAAGTACAAGGTAAAGTAAAGGTTGGGAATAAGGCTTGTTAAGTCACATCAATTGACTTACACTTTTAAACCGTAAAAGTACTCTTGTAAGGAATTAGGTTTAATTCCTTAAATACTCCCAACCATATTTGTACGATCTGGTCCACGTCATCATGGACTTAGGTCTATAAATATAAGTCTTCTCACAACTTGCAAATTGCTTGAAACCTTTGCATTGCAACTTGTGAGATATACTCTAAGTAATCCTTACGAGTATTTCCAAGTTATTAGATCACTTGTATTTCTAGGTTGTTTAGATATTTACACTTGGGTGTTTATCTTTGTTCCGCAACAACCTTTGTATTTGTTTATATATCAATAAATCAAATACCTTGAAAAATACATTGTGTCTCAATGCTACATACTTGATCTATACATATTATTTATATAGTTTCAGCCCTTATTGTTTCTTGCATTTACTTTCAGTACCTTTATCGTATTGTTCCAGTTAGAATTACTTGCCAGCCGGGTATTTAACCATCTATATTTGGGACTCACACAATGCCTTTGTAAAAGGATCAGCTAAGTTATAATCTGTGTGAACTTTGAGTAAGTTGATTTCACCTAGTTCGATTTGCTTACGAACATAATGATATCTTCTTTGATAATGTCTGGCACCTTTCTGAACTCCGGGTTCGCTGGCAATGATGATTGCACCAGTATTGTCACCATACATATCTAAAGGTGTGTTATTTGAGGGCATCACGTTAAGCCCATAAATGAACTTTCTAATCCAGACTGCTTCCATGGCGGCATCCGAGGCGGCAATATACTCAGACTCTATCGCATACATAGCAACTGTGGTTTGCTTCTTGCTCTTCCAATCCACCGCGCCTCCATTTAAAATGAAGACATATCCCGACTGAGATTTTGTATCATCTTTATCAGTCTGAAATCCAGCATCACAGTATCCAGTCACTTTAAGCTCTGTATCGGGATTTCCTCCATACACCAGAAATAAGTCTTTAGTAGCCCGCAGGTACTTAAGAATGTTCTTCACAGCAGTCCAGTTATCTTCACCTGGATTATGTTGATATCGGCTAACGATATTTTGCGCGAACGTTATGTCAGGTCTAGTGCATCTTACCGCATACATAATAGATCCCACAGCCGAAGCATAAGGAACCCTCTGCTGATGATGAAACCTCTAAGAAACTTGAACAATAATGCATAATGATAGAGATCTTTAAGAGAAATCAAAAAGATGAACTGCTGGCCCATCAAAGGGAGATGGCAACTATGGGGATTTTGGATTCTTATAATGCTGGCAGGTTGGGCATAAACATTGATGTGTACAAAAAGATGAAGGAAGACCCCAGAGTTCATCAATGTCTGAATGCATTGAATGATGTTCATGTACGCTCCTTTTAAGCTGAAGAAGAACAGATTTATGATTCAATAATTTATGGTGTTAGTGTACTAGAACTTATCAGGCAGAGGAAGGAGGAACTGGTGAACCTCCAGAAGAAGATAAGGAAAAATGCTGGTGCTCTGGAGTTAGAGTACAGGAAGAAATTGACAGGCTTACCTAAGCTTACTGCCAAACAGCTCAAAGCAATTAAAGATGCAGATGTGAGCACATTCATTCCCTAGATACTTCTCTGAAAATCAATCGTCAACAACTCCAGTCTGCTGTAGAACAACAGAGAGTATCAAAGGAAACTGAAGCAATGATCCAGACAGCCAAATGGAAAGACAAATATAAGTCTTCTCACAACTTGCAAATTGCTTGAAACCTTTGCATTGCAATTTGTGAGATATACTCTAAGTAATCCTTACGAGTATTTCCAAGTTATTAGATCACTTGTATTTCTAGGTTGTTTAGATATTTACACTTGGGTGTTTATCTTTGTTCCGCAACAACCTTTGTATTTGTTTATATATCAATAAATCAAATACCTTGAAAAATACATTGTGTCTCAATGCTACATACTTGATCTATACATATTATTTATATAGTTTCAGCCCTTATTGTTTCTTGCATTTACTTTCAGTACCTTTATCGTATTGTTCCAGTTAGAATTACTTGCCAGCCGGGTATTTAACCATCTATATTTGGGACTCACACAATGCCTTTGTAAAAGGATCAGCTAAGTTATAATCTGTGTGAACTTTGAGTAAGTTGATTTCACCTAGTTCGATTTGCTTACGAACATAATGATATCTTCTTTGATAATGTCTGGCACCTTTCTGAACTCCGGGTTCGCTGGCAATGATGATTGCACCAGTATTGTCACCATACATATCTAAAGGTGTGTTATTTGAGGGCATCACGTTAAGCCCATAAATGAACTTTCTAATCCAGACTGCTTCCATGGCGGCATCCGAGGCGGCAATATACTCAGACTCTATCGCATACATAGCAACTGTGGTTTGCTTCTTGCTCTTCCAATCCACCGCGCCTCCATTTAAAATGAAGACATATCCCGACTGAGATTTTGTATCATCTTTATCAGTCTGAAATCCAGCATCACAGTATCCAGTCACTTTAAGCTCTGTATCGGGATTTCCTCCATACACCAGAAATAAGTCTTTAGTAGCCCGCAGGTACTTAAGAATGTTCTTCACAGCAGTCCAGTTATCTTCACCTGGATTATGTTGATATCGGCTAACGATATTTTGCGCGAACGTTATGTCAGGTCTAGTGCATCTTACCGCATACATAATAGATCCCACAGCCGAAGCATAAGGAACCCTCTGCTGATGATGAAACCTCTAAGAAACTTGAACAATAATGCATAATGATAGAGATCTTTAAGAGAAATCAAAAAGATGAACTGCTGGCCCATCAAAGGGAGATGGCAACTATGGGGACTTTGGATTCTTATAATGCTGGCAGGTTGGGCATAAACATTGATGTGTACAAAAAGATGAAGGAAGACCCCAGAGTTCATCAATGTCTGAATGCATTGAATGATGTTCATGTACGCTCCTTTTAAGCTGAAGAAGAACAGATTTATGATTCAATAATTTATGGTGTTAGTGTACTAGAACTTATCAGGCAGAGGAAGGAGGAACTGGTGAACCTCCAGAAGAAGATAAGGAAAAATGTTGGTGCTCTGGAGTTAGAGTACAGGAAGAAATTGACAGGCTTACCTAAGCTTACTGCCAAACAGCTCAAAGCAATTAAAGATGCAGATGTGAGCACATTCATTCCCCTAGATACTTCTCTGAAAATCAATCGTCAACAACTCCAGTCTGCTGTAGAACAACAGAGAGTATCAAAGGAAACTGAAGCAATGATCCAGACAGCCAAATGGAAAGAAAAATATAATGAAATGTTAAATTTCAGGGCTGATGCCAGAAGGATCACTGGTGCAGAGATTAAGCTTGCTGATAATCATGAAGGTATGTCAAAGTTTGAAATAAAGTTGACCAGGGAAGGTAACTTTACTGATGAAAGAAAGAGTACTTCAGTCCAGGCGTTTGGATGGAGTGAACTGAAGGAGATTGCCTTAATGTTCAGGGGGAAGACAAATTTGTCGACTGATGTTAAATCATTTCTGAAGAGGGTTGAGAAGGTATGGAGAAGAAAGCAACAGATGGAAGTTGCAATAGGCATGAAGTCGCCAGAATCAGTACCATCTTCTCCATCACCAAAAAGAAAGGCTTCTGAAGATGCTCCAGGACAGATATCGAAGAGAAGAGCCTGACTCTTATATCATTACCTATTGTAATTTATCGTTTGATAAAAATTGTAACTATTTATCAGTTGATGTATGTAATATTAGTTGCAATTTTTAATTCATAAAAGTAAATGATCAGATTTAGTCTAAGTTAGAACTTAAAAGATGAAACTGAAAACACTCATGATCTATAAAGTGTTTTCCAGTAACTTAGATTTTTTAGACTAAAATCAAAACTTGTGTTTTTCAAGCATACAAAGTTGTATAGATATAAGCTTGAAAACACTTGCATTATTTATAAACAAATAGGGGGAATTTTTTATAACCAGATTTACTGGACTCGACTACTGGAGCCTTACTGAAGATCTGTCCAGAAATAATAATTACTGGACCTACTCCAGACTTGGAATCTGGAGTCCCTCTGAAGATTTGTTCAGAAATAATGGAAGACCAGTGAGCAAATACTTGTATAGGAAATCTGGAGTATTCTCCAGATTAGCTCACTGGACTTCACCCCAGTCCAGATCTACTCTACTGAAGATGTTCTCACTAAAGTCAAAGACTGAAGTCAGAATAAAGAAGACTGACAAATGGCGGAGTCCACTGGAAGTCTTACCAGATCTGTACACTGGAGGATTGTCAGTGTTCTAGACCTTACAAGTCTGAACACTGATATTGAGGAATTGACTTTATGCCTTTACACACTTTTACCCGGACATCCCAATTGTCTATTGATAAAAGTATATACGTGTGTAAAGGTGGTTGGTTAAAAGGACTTTATCCTTGTACCTTAACCAATGCATTTAATAACCTTGTCGGTTCATTAAATGCATGCAACCATATTTGTACGGCAAATAAATTCATTGTTGAATTTATCTGCCTATAAATACAAAGTCATATTTCTCGTTCAAATTACTTTTTAGCAATTTGGTGAACTTGCTTAAATACTCTCGATCTAAACAGTTATACTTCACAACTCTAAGTATATCGATCTAAGGAGATTATTTAGCAAGTATAGATCACTTGTAATTCAAAGATTGTTTAGATATTTACATACTTGTAATATCTAGGTTCCGCAACAATCTTGTATTTTGTTTATCATCAATAAAGAAAATACACTTGAAAATTACATTCGTGTTCCATCATTTATTTACTTGTTTAAATATTGCTTAAGTCGTTTATTGCTTTATTTATATTCTTGCATTTATATTTAAAGTAATACTAGTCCGATTCTAATTCATACTTGACTTGTTATTTTACACTCGTGGGTTAAACCATCGTGTGAGGGACTTTACAATTGGTATCAGAGCGGAAGGTTAATATACTTACCTAGATCTGTTTCGCGATGGCAATCCCAGAAAATACTCAAGAAACTCATGAAACTAATCTTAATGACCCATCCACTGTAAATAACAATCCACCACCTCCTCCTCCTCCTGCTTCTCCACATGTGCATGTGCATTATTCAAATAATCCTGTTCCTAAATTCAATGGGAGCAGTGATGAATTTGGTACGTGGAAAGCTAGGATAATATTGCATGTTACTGGTATTGAAAGGAATATGATGAAAATCTTAAATGAAGGACCCTATGTGCCAAGACTTCCTATCAATGCACTTCTTGACCCTACTGGATCAAGAAGTGGAAGGGAAAAGAGAGAGGAACACTGGTCCGAAGAGGAGAAAAGATTGGTAAATCTTGATACACTTCTTAAAAATATGATCCTCGGGGCTGTTCCAGAAACTCTTATTTCCACATTAGTTCTTTATCCCAGTGCCAAAAGCATGTGGGATGAACTGGTGAACCAGCATGAGGGAGGTGATGATACTGTTGTTACCAGAAAAGTCTCCTTAAACAAAAAGTATGAGTCATTTTTTGCTCTCCCCAATGAGTCTCTTACTGGTACTTACACCAGATTTATGAGTATTCTTCCAACAAAATGGTCTCACATGATTCTGGTCTTGAGGCAAGGTAAAACCTTGCATTCCCATACTTTGTCAACATTGTATGGAGCCTTCAGATTCACTGAAGAAAATCAAGCCCAAAGGATTGAGGCAGAAAAGATTCTTTTAATCATGCTTCCAGTAGTTCCACAGTGGTCACTAATACTGTACCACCTTGTGCGGCATTAATATCTTCTGAGAATGTATTTTCTATGAAGAAGATGATGTCTGAACTAATGGATTCTGGAGTCTGTAATGATATCTCTCCAGACTGTGATGAAACTGACAGTGATGACCTGGTTGCAATGATGGCCAAAACGTTTAACCGTTTTAAGGCCAGAGCAAATAGGCCCACTGGACAACATGCACCCAGTTCTTCCACTGACAAGACCAATCTGACATGCTTTAAGTGTGGCAGAAAAGGTCATTTCATGAAAGAGTGCAAGTCCAGTCAGTTTGTCTCTCAGTCTGGTCCAACTGCTTCTTATAACAAGCCTGATGATAGCTATAAGTTGAAATACAAAAAGCTTAAGGCTCAAATTGCTCTCTTGTCTAAACAAATGGAAGATAATAATAAATGCATGATAGCAACCACTGAAGAAGCATGGGTTCCATCTGATGATTCGTCAGTCGATGAAGAAGAGGAAAGAGACTGTTGTTTTATGGATCTGGCAGATCAAGAGCATCTGGTGAAGGATGATGTCACATCTGGTCGATGGGTAGACATTGTTATTAAAAAGGTTAGTGATTATGATAATGAAATTGATCCTGAACTTAAATTGGACATTGCTGAAGCTCTAAATTCTGATTTAATTTTTGTGGAAACTGTTAGATTTGATAGTCTAAATGGCTTAGAAACAGATTCCTCTGAAATAGCTGCCTTAAAATCAAAATTAAAAGAACTTCAAGATATTGAACTGGCATTTCAAGCACAAGTTTTGGTAACTGAACAACTGGTTCAAGAAAAACATGACCTGGAAATAATTTTGCAAAAAGAAAAACAGGTTATTCAATCATGGCTTGAAACAAGAAAGCCATATGATGCTGGAGTAAACCAATTTCCATCCCAAAAACGTGCATATCTGGATGGAAATACTCATATTGCAGCATTAATACCAGTAATTGACCGGTTACCAGAGGAGGTTAAACCTAGTACCATATATGATGAACCTTCTACCCCAAAATCTTGTATAATACCAGCTCAATTTTTGGAGGTCAAGACTGGAGCATCCCAGATGACTGCTCCAGTTAAAAAGGTCAATAAGCATAAACCTTTGCCTCAGACTGTTTCTAATGAACCCCAGGTTCAAAGGAAAAAGAACAATTCACTTCCTAAGCCAAAAGTCCAGTCAAATGGAAAGGCTCAGGTTTCATCTGAAGAACCTATTTTGTTAAGGTTGGAGAGCCAGTTTCAACTACTGGCTCGTCAGGTTCAAAGTTGTCATGCAAGATTAAACAACTTTGAGGGTACTTCATCTGGCCCTATACAAAATACCAAACCTTTTTCTAAGAAAGAGAAAAATATTCCTTTAATTGAGAAAAAGAAAAAGGTTTCTAAACTATCAACTCCAGTAGTGTTTTCAACAAAAACTACTGTTGAAGAAAGTGAACTCAACCAGATACCCCCAGGGATCCATAAGGGAGGATCCAGTGAACCCATCAGTCGATGGGTTCCCAAATCTAACTGATATATCTGGTGGATGTGCAGGGCGATCGAAAGAAGCATACCTAGTATCTTGACAGTGCATCTGGCAGGACAATGACCGGACGTAAGACCCTGCTGGAGGAATTTATCATTTCTGATGGACCCTCCATTACTTTTGGAAATGATGGTTGTGGAAAGACTGAGGGGTATGGTGTTCTGAACAATGGACAAGTCAAATTCAGACGTGTTGCATATGTGAATGGTTTGAAATATAACCTGATCAGTGTAAGTCAACTGTGTGACGATGGCTATCAAGTTCTATTCAATATTGTTCATGGCATTGTATTCAACAAGGACTGGAAGGTAGTATTGATTGCTCCCAGAAAAGGGAACGTGTATGTGATGGATATGGAAAGCTCTTCTTTAGAGCAATGTTTCTATACTCAAGCTGATGAAGACACAAACTGGTTATGGCATAAAAGGTTATCCTATTTAAATTTCAAAAATATTAATAAGTTGTCTAGAAAACAACTGGCAGATGGGATACCTTCAGTTTCCTTCAAAAAGGAAAGGCCATGTCCAGGATGTGAGATGGGAAAGCAGAAACGTGCCAGTTTCAAGACCAGACAGAACTTCAGCATTACTGAACCACTTCACATGCTTCATATGGACCTCTTTGGTCCAGTGAATGTTCAGACTCGTGCTGGTAAAAGATACACCCTGGTGATCGTAAGATGAATTCTCCAGATATTGTTGGGTGGTCTTTCTCAGGTCTAAAAGTGAAGTTGCTGCTGAAATCATCTCTCTTATCAAGCAGATTGAACTGAAGCATAAGCGAAAGGTGTGTCAGTTAAGAAGTGACAATGGAACAGAATTCCAGAATGCAACTCTGGAGAAATTCTGTACTGACACTGGCGTCTCCCAGAACTTCTCGTCAGCACGCACTCCAGAACAGAATGGAGTGGTAGAAAGAAAAAATCGAACGCTGATAGAAGCTGCCAGGAGTATGCTAGCTGAATCTGGTCTTCCTACCAGTTTCTGGGCTGAAGTAATTGCAACTGCTTGCCACACCCAGAATCGATCAGTGTACGTGAAGCGACACAAGAAGACTTCCTATGAAATATTGAGAAATAGAAAACCAAATATTGGTTATTTTCACGTTTTTGGATGTCCAGTTTACATCCTGACGACTCCACTCAGTTAGGCAAATTTGATGCCAAAGCTGATGAAGGATATTTCTTAGGATATTCAGCCATTCGCAAAGCCTTCAGAGTCTACAACAAGATACTGGAGAAGGTACAAGAGTCCATACATGTTACTTTTGATGAATCAAATAATGCAATCAATAAAAAGCCTGCCCTTGATTCTCCCCCAGTAATTCCAATTATTTTCGGTGAATCTGATCCCATTAACTGCAAAAATTCACCTGAAGAAGTTTCCAGTCATTCTGACTTGGAACCAGTTCGTAAGAAGAAGATCCCCAGTTGTACACCTTTCTATCCTTCAATAAGTTTCAAACTACCCAATGAACTTGTTATTGGATCAGATGTACGTACAACTCCCCAGTATCAGTATCAGTTGAAACTATTCCTGAAATGTTTTCATATGAAGAATTTCAAACTGAACCAGTACTTCAGGAAATGCCTTCCATTGAAGAATTTCATGATGCAAATCGTGATCTTACTGATTCAGATGAAGATGTTGAAATAGTTTACCAGGATCCTCATCCTGAAACTCAACTGAATTCTTGCACTGATATTATTGTCAGTAACAATCCTGGTCAGTACTCCAGATGAACAAAAGCTCATCCTATTGATCAGATCATAGGTGACTCCAGTACAGGAGTTCAAACCAGAAGAGCCTCCAGTGATCAATGCTTATATGTCAGTTTCTTATCACTGAATGAACCAAAGAAGATTGACGACGCTATGGAAGATCCAAGCTGGGTGACTGATGTGTGGAATCGAGTTTAAAAATTAAAACAAGAAATACCCTAAAACTGACTATTACACACTTGCGGGCAGTGGACCTGTTCGTATATAATATAGCTAGAAGGTAAGTCCAGGATCAAACACGGGGAATGGTGTTGAAATAGTTGTCAGCTAAAGTGGTTTTGGAATAAGGATGGAACCGTAGCCGAATTGCTACCTCACCTTGACAATATGAAATTAAAGAAATTGAAATGACAAGACAATTGAAAAGTAAAGAAAGTTCAAAAAATATGAATAAAGATCACCCACTTCGAATCCACTTGACTCCAGTTATGATTGCACACGATAAAGTTCAAATTATTTGGAGTTGACAAGATAATCGTGAAAGGATAAAATGCTCGCGTGGTACCACCAACCGCTCACAAATAACCCAACACCTAAGTTGCTAGTTAAATTACCCAAGCCGGTACCACCAATGCCTAGAAAATCTCCCACTTGTTGGAGAAGGACGTCCCTTTCGTATTTAATGATGCTTGTTTAAGTGCTTTTTAGGTGCTAAAGGAGAAGTTGACCAATTCACCTAT
>CM067172.1:24450364-24582499 GCA_034093135.1 Erigeron breviscapus | reverse complement strand
AGAGAGAGGGAGTTCGACCAAGGCACAAGAAGGAGGGGGAACTTATGAATTCAAAAACCTAAGAAATCCCTTTTATTTATAAGGGTTAAAACCCTTGGGGTTTTCTCTAGGCTTCCTATGTGGGATTAGGGATAGGAAAAGGAAGTTACCAAAAATTATTTTCCTTCCCACCTCTTGTTTCGTCCACCGCCCTATGGGTATCTCCATGGGCCAAATTCGTTTGGCCCATGGTCTAATGGATTGGCTCATGGTGATTTGGTGCCCGATCCGATTTTTACCCGATTCGCGGTTTCGACCCGAAATTCATTTCCAAATCTATTTTTGGAAAGTTCTTATATTTTACATATTTTTACAAGTTCAACTAGCCTTTCAATGTTCTTCGCGTGTGACCCTTCTTGGATCATATATAAACGGCCGTATAAATTTCGTTGAGATATTTCCATAATTCTAACAGTTTGGTGCTAGAATTTGACTCCCTAATCATCCATTAAGGTATTGATTGAAATCTACGTTCAATATCATTCTTTTTCATCCTTTTAATTTGTTTATACCAGGGTTGTTTGATTGGCGGTTGATTAAATACGTTTTATTAATAGAATCTTTGATTTCGGGTCATTCGGTAACCCTTATTTCAATCGATTGAGGTGTGGTGATTCCCTTCAGGTATGAACGTGATATTGATGATATTTTGATGATATTATGTGTTCCATATGAGTGTCACATCTGGTCTGGATCATAGATGGTTGTTTGTTGGTTGAATTCGTTCGTTTTCGTTGATTCAGTAACCTAATATGATAACCGTTGTCTTGCAAATCAATCAGGGAGTGATTGATTATTTCATTGCATCAATAGTTCCTTAATCTACTGCATTTTAGTGTTCAAAAGTCTTGGTAGTGGTTTGGGGTCGTTTGGTAATCGTTTTAGTGATGTTTGGATGCTAAACGAAAAAAGTTGTCTAGACCTGGTATAAACCTGGTTGACTCAATTTTTAAGGCCTGGTTGACTCAGGCACTCAACGGTGTAATGAACCGGTTATCCTGGTGATGGTGGTTTTATTTCTGCTTTTAAATTTATAAAATGTTGTACAAGTAATTATCCGTAAAAACACACTACGGGCAGAGAACCCGATCGGATGTAGTATAGTTAAGTGATAAGTTACAGGATCGTTCGCAGGGACGCGTTGCTTTACCTAATCTAGTAATACGTGTAATTCTAGCGGTTGTGGGGTTGTCACGATTTCCTATTAAACTAATTAAAATACTGAAAAGTAAATAGAAGCCGCAACCGCTTATTCAGCGAGAGGCTTAGTCTGAAAATAGTTTGAAAAAGCAAATAACAGTAACTAAATTAAAATACTTGTTTGGCATCTCCGATCTCATGGTACGACCAAATATCATTCTACCTACTTGCTAGACTGTTATAAACTTAATCACGGCTCAGATTCTCGTTAGATTCACTTTGCCTAAGTAACTAGTGCTGTCGCTAGACTCACACTACTCTATAAACAAATTCTCGTTAGATTCATTGTTTAAGCATTAATGAACTAAAGTTTGTGTTACTAATTCATCTTTTAGTTACCCGGCTCTTAAGCCATGACCAGATAGTAATTCTCTCCGGTGACCACAGTGCTCGTTTCCAAGTCACTGGATCGCGTCTGACATTGTTAAGCATCATGTTCTATTCATCCTAATTACTACGGTTCTGGATCTCTCGGTTACAAGTGAATCACCTTTTACATCTAGTTAAAGACCGACTAGTGTTTTCCATTCTTATGTATTAATCCTAGTGTATGATTATAGACCGATCATCAGAATTAAATCAATACACCCGATAATAACATGAAGAACTAGTAAAACATGGATCTATGATAAACAGTAAAACACACTCCAACAGATCTAACAAATAAAGTAAAATAAATAAACGTCTACATGATCACATCGATCCAAACAAGTATTCAGCCTACTAGCCTGACATTATTAAAGGAATAACAAAGTCTGAAAAGATAAAAGACATTGTTTACCAACTGAAAGTAAAATAAAAGAGTAGATCTAGGTTGGGGATGAAGATCGGAAGGTGTTAGAAGCTCCAAAACCTCCTTGGAATCTGCAAAGTCGACCTAGGGTTGAATATGGGCGGCTAGGGCTGCTGAATCAGCTCTCTCTTTGGGTTTTGAGGGTTACTTCGACTTAAATAGTGAAATAAGTCGGTTGCTGATCTGGGCCGCCCAGCGGCGCTGGGATGGGCCTGCGGCGCTGGCAGCTCCTGCTGCTTCTCGATTTGCTTCGTTCGGCTCCCGAATCACCTCTTTGTGTCTTGTAACTTCATAGACCTTCATCACGAGTCACTTGATGCCATTTACCCTCACTCGCATCTTCCATGAACCTGCGTAATCATGCGATTCATTAAGTATCGATAGTTCCGGAATATTAACTCATTTAGATATCGAAATGAAGCCTTTTGATATGGGTTTTTATCACAAAATGGACGCTCATCATATACCCCCACACTTAAGTCTTTGCTTGTCCTCAAGCAAATAGTCCAAGAAAATAAAACAATGATGAGCGGACAGCTTAAGTGTTCAAGTTATTCTACTTTATTAAACATTTGAAAGATTAGTCATGCAAAATGATTTGAGAAAGCTTTAGACAAAATCAGTAAGCTATAGCTAGAGGCAAGATAATTGGTCAATCAAAACTAAAGCTAACTTTTTATTCGTGTTAATACCTCTAAACCGTTCTATAATTCCACATGTCCTACAGCTCAATCTTACTTCCTTCTGCTGACTAGTTAAGCACTTAATTAAAGTTTGTATAGCAATCAGAACTACTAGCTACTAGCAAGGCATTTATATTCATCGTTTGTGTACTTGTGAGTCACTACTTAGACATACTCTCACACTACAGTCATGCTCGCTAGCTAAATACTAAAGCAGTTATACGATATTATCATCTTTAATAGTTGAGACAGCGGTGAAAGGTCGGTGGTTCCCCACTCGCAGAGTGACATAACTCAACTAATGGTTAGAGTTTATACCTTACATCAAGACAGCGGTGACAGGTCGGTGGTTCCCCACGCGCAAAGCGACATAACTTGATGCGTATAATTTTACTCGTTATTAGTTCTTTGAACTCTTTTTAATTAATCTACTGATTGCCTTTCTTAAGATTACTACATTATTCATGCAATAGACATTATCAGAGACCCCAGATGACTCATACACTTACTCCGCATGCAACTAGTTTACAATTAATAGTGTAAGAATTAAGGCGAACCATACGTCTAAACTAGTTCCTACACAAGCACGTATATAAATTAATACACCTATACTAATGACTAGAAAGCTCTAATTGCTAGGCATATTAAAGTCCAGGTAAATGTGCTATGGCAAACATAATCGCATACAGTTTCAGTCTAAGCTCTAATCCAGTTGGAAGAATGAACAAGCCACAAATCTATAGTTAAACTAACAGTCCTAACTAACCGTTCATCTACCAAAGCTAATATTGCTTAGTTATCGTCATCTTTTGTCTACTTGCAAAGCTTATATTCTCAAAATATTTTCCGACACAAGAAAAATTTGAATTTTTGCATGAAATAAGTAGTAGAAAACTTATGATAAATCAAGCAATTAAACCACGGGTTTTTCCTATTCCATCCCCCCACACTTAAATTGTACAATGTCCTCATTGTACTGAACGTAACATAACAGGGTAATAGGAAAAACACAAAAAGATAAAGGATTAACGAAACTTCCCGGGTTTGTTGCATGATTGTTGTTGAAGATGGCGTTTGCGGAGCGACTTGAATGATTTGAATCTTCAAACTTGAGTCGTCTCCATTTGATGGCGATCCATTGATGGCGATCCATTGATGTGTCTCCACCTTCTTTTCTTTTTTATATTTTCTAATTTTTCGATTTTTTTGGATCTTTGGGTTTTTCTGATTTTTTTGGATTTTTCGCGACCTGGTGTGCAGACTGGAGCTGGGAGCGGCGCTGGCGAGTAGATAGCGGCGCTAGCAGGTGCCTGAGCAGCGCTGGATCTGCACAGGTGCAGGTCCAGCGGCGCTGGAGGTCCTCTAGCGACGCTTTTGGCTCCTGTACATGTTTCGACGTCTGATTTTCTTCAACGAATTGATGTTTGAACTCCCCCACACTTAGCTTTTGGCCAAGTGCATGGTTTCCTTCAGACTACAAGACAAAATACTCCTGCACACTTCAATCAAAATATCAAAATGGAAATAACAAGCTAAACATAAAAATAAAAATAAAAACGAAATACGATTGCAATAAGTTACTTGTTTCCTTCATCCGTTGAAAGCTTGCATCTGTGATTCTAAAGACATACTCATAAAAATAGATCACAAATGATAAAATTCAAAACAATTTACTTGATTGCAATTAGTCACATATTCCTAAAAAGAAAATAAAAATAAAAATAAAAATACGGCTTGGGTTGCCTCCCAAGAAGCGCTAAGTTTAACGAGTCTTCAGCCGGACTCGGCCTAGGAACTAGGTTGAGGAAGAATACGGGGTAGGCCGGGGGCCGGTTCCCGTTGGAAGTCGAATGTAAAGATCAGATGTGTCTTTTAGATGCGATTCGATTCTTCTTTTCTTAAGTTCCCATGCAAAACTCCTAGCTTTGCACCTAGTCCCGAAGGGGTTGGTCTTACTAATGTCCTCCTTAGTCAAAACTACTTGGTTGTATCCCATAGTCAAGGTTATCTTTTTTGCTTTCACATTAACCGATGAACCTACCGAAAGCAAGAATGGTTGACCTAAAATCACATGATCTCTAGTAATTGAATCATCTTCAACTATAAAGAAATCAGTGGGGATATCCTAATCCCTCTATCCTAATGACTAAGTTTCTTATGAAGCCTCTATTTAAAACTTTGGCTCCTCCTACTAACCTAATCTCTAAATCTTCCCATTTTACTTCATTTCCTATTTTTCTTCAAATTATGGCGGTAAATACCTATGGGCAAGATATTAGATGTGGCTCTAAGGTCTATATAGGTGTTCTCAAAACAGTTAGAGCTAATGTAGCAAGGAATCTGAAAAATGCTAGGGTCACCATAAAACTTACCATTTGGTTCTCTAGCCATTATTTCATTCATTTTGTCTCTTTCTAGGTCGGCTACGCGCTCTTCCCACTTAATATTTCCTAGGATTCTCTTAATCCTATTTGCTACTTCTCTGCCATTTCTTAATTGTTCCTCTACTTTCTCCTTTAATTCCTTTAATTCCATGAAACTCTCATAACAGATTTTTCTTTTAGGTTTAGTTTCTATGGTCTCCTCACTTATTGGCATTTCTAATTGTCCACTAGGGTTTTGTTCATCATCTATCACCTCCATCCTAAGACATTCACCCTTAATCAGTTCATCCTCTTTTTCTACTTCGGACACTTTAACCCTACTTTGACCATTTGACAAAGATATTTCACGTTTAAGAACATGGATGATAGCATCCGCAGCATGCAAAAATGGTCGGCCTAAAATTAGGGTGTCACTACTTCACTTACAGAATCAAGCACAACAAACTCAGTCAAAAATTCTAAATCCTTAACCCTGACATGGACTCGTTTCGACAATCCCCTTGGGTTGTCGGTAAGTCTGATCGGCTAACTGAATGCTCATGTTAACGGGTTTTAGCAAACAAAGGGTAAGTTTCTCATAAATCACAGTAGGCATAACATTAATACTTGACCCTAAATCAGCTAATGCACTCAAAAATATTCATTATTAATAGTGCAAGGGATAAGAAAACTTCCTGGATCTTCAGATGCTTGCTGTAGCTGTGTCTCGTCATCCGGTGCCTCGGGATCTTGAATTCATCTCTACTGTCCGAGTCGTCCCCATCTTTGATTTTGCATTTTGAAGCGAATTGGGTCTCGACATCTCCTCGAAAAGTAACTAAAAATGAAGTTTCGCGCGAATCTGGACTGACGGACCTTCCAGCGGCGCTGGCATGGCCTGAGCGGCGCTGGGGTTCTCCTGGGTGGCTTCCAGCGGCGCTGGCTAGTGCTGAGCGGCGCTGGATTGTACCTGGGGCTTCCAGCAGCGCTGGCTAGTGTGGCCAGCGGCGCTGGTGGTTCTTGGACAAATTCTAGTTTTTTGTTTTTGCTTGTTTCTTCTCTGTTTTGCTCCCGTATGACCTGTACCTGATTGGACACTTCACAAAAATCATTAGAAAGCTCAGTAGAGTCATTACCTTCGGTGAACACGACGTTCACATTCTCGTTTCGTCCATTGGTGGTTGGTACTTTTGACTCGTGCTAGGGTTTGAGCTTGAACCGCCTTGGATGATTTGCCTTGGAGTCGGGCTACTCTCCTTCCTTGATTCTGTTCAATCCATCTATCTATCCTCCTCTCCAGGTCCTTGATTGCGGCTTGTTGATTCCTTGCTCCCTCGTCAACCTTTTGATTGAGATTGCTTATTTTCTCATTGAGCGACTTTGTATAGCTTGCTAAGGAATCGTGCCGTTTGTCATTCATTTCCATATATTTCTCCATCATGTTGGTGAGCTTGACAATCGGATCCTCCTTGACTTCATTCTCCACTTTTGGTTGCTCGGGTTGACCATTACTCCTTTGCCACCTATTTTGAAAAGAACCAAAGTTATTTATAGCATAACTAGAATTAAAGTTAGAATTACCGGGGTTTCTTTGAAATAGTCCTCGTTGATAGCCTCCTCGGTATTGGTTCTGGACAAAATTGACTTGCTCGGTAGCCTCCTCTTTCACAATCCTCGGTATAGTGCATTCCTCCGCAATTGTTGCACCCGTGTGCAATCACCTTGAGGTCTTTGTCCATTATGTCCAACCTATCTTCAAAAGTAGAAAAACGGTTAGATAAAGCTTTAAGTTCATGAATTACCTCATTGTCGGAGCTGCTCTCAATGCTAGCCACGGTCCTTCTCGTCCTCCTATCTCGATCCTTATCATCCATATCTCGAGCTAAGCTAGCTTGCACCATATCCTCCATCATTTTGTACGCGTCATTGGTAGACTTGTACAAAAAGTTACCCGCCGGCTAGGTCTAAATCCTTTTGGGAACTCTTGGTTAAACCATAGAAGAAAATCTCCATGATCTCGTCCTTGTTAAGTCCATTCCCGTGACAGTTTCTGATCATTTCCTAAGCCTTTTCCATGCATCAACTAGTGATTCACCCTCGTCTTGCTTGAAAGCCTTGATGTCTCGTAGCATTTTCCTAGCTAAACTCGGGGGAAAGAATCGCGAGACGAACTTTTCGCGAAGTTGATTCCATGTAGTGATGGTACCTTCATCGAGCTCATCGAACCAAGCACGTGCCTCTCCCGTGAGAGACGACAGAAATAAGCTAAGCTTCACATCGTCATCGGTGACGTTTCCTCCATATTTGAACATTTTGCACAAACTAGTGAACTTGCTTACATGCTTTTGGGGGTCGGATTTGGCTCGGCCGTCATATTGGTTATCTTGGATTAACTTAAGGTGGGTGCCTTTGACTGAAAAAAAATCTCCTAGGTTTGGTGGGACAATAGCCGATCCCGGCGTAGGCGCTACGGATCTCGTCATTTCCATCATCGGTCGGTCGAATTCGTCCATTTCGGATCTAGGTGAATTCGGTTGGGATGGTGTTTTTGGTGGGTTTGATGAGGCTGCTTCTAACTGTTGTATCCTAATCCTATCGGGTGATGATGCCCTAATGTTCTTGTCCTTCGATTTGTCTTCCAGCTTGATTACCTAAGTAAAACTGCAAAACTCAAAGAGAAACGTCAAACGCACCAATATAAAGATGAAATGAAAAATTTAAACTACTTAAACTAAAAATGAAATGAAAATACTACTAAACCCTAATTTGACCTAATTTGACTACTAAACTTAAAATGACTTAAACCTAAGTACTAAAAAGTAACTTTCTCGTGCCGAAACACAAGAAAGGATCGAACTACACTACTAAACTAAGAATGCGTCGCGTCCCCGGCAGCGGCGCCAAAAAGCTTGATGGTGGTTTTATTTCTGCTTTTAAATTTATAAAATGTTGTACAAGTAATTATCCCAAAACACACACCTACGGGCAGAGAACCCGATCAGATGTAGTATAGTTAAGTGATAAGTACAGGATCGTTC
Source organism: Erigeron breviscapus (assembly GCA_034093135.1). NCBI lineage: Eukaryota > Viridiplantae > Streptophyta > Magnoliopsida > Asterales > Asteraceae > Erigeron > Erigeron breviscapus. The sequence continues at coordinate 24,574,383 of CM067172.1, read as the reverse complement.
GCAGGGACGCGTTGCTTTACCTAATCTAGTAATACGTGTAATTCTAGCGGTTAGTGGGGTTGTCACGATTTCCTATTAAACTAATTAAAATACTGAAAAGTAAATAGAAGCCGCAACCACTTATTTAGCGAAAGGCTTAGTCTGAAAATAGTTTGAAAAAGCAAATAACAGTAACTAAATTAAAATACTTGTTTGGCATCTCCGATCTCATGGTACGACCAAATATCATTCTACCTACTTGGTAGACTGTTGGAAACTTAATCACGGCTCAGATTCTCGTTAGATTCACTTTGCCTAAGTAACTAGTGCTGTCGCTAGACTCACACTACTCTATAAACAAATTCTCGTTAGATTCATTGTTTAAGCATTAATGAACTAAAGTTTGTGTTACTAATTCATCTTTTAGTTACCCGGATCTTAAGCCATGACCAGATAATAATTCTCTCCGGTGACCACAGTGCTCGTTTCCAAGTCACTGGATCGCGTCTGACATTGTTAAGCATCATGTTCTATTCTAATTACTACGGTTCTGGATCCCTCAGTTACAAGTGAATCACCTTTTACATCTAGTTAAAGACCGACTAGTGTTTTCCATCCTTATGTATTAATCCTAGTGTATGATTATAGACCGGTCATCAGAATTAAATCAATACATGCAGATATAGAACCGATAATAACATGAAGAATTAGTAAAACATGGATCTATGATAAACAGTAAAACACACTCCAACAAATCTAATAAATAAAGTAAAATAAATAAATGTCTACATGATCACATCGATCCAAACAAGTATTCAGCCTACTAGCCTGACATTATTAAAGGAATAACAAAGTTTGAAAAGATGAAAGACATTGTTTACCAACTGAAAGTAAAATAAAGAGTAGATCTAGGTTGAGGATGAAGATCGGAAGGTGTTAGAAGCTCCAAAACCTCCTTGAAATCTGCAAAGTCAACCTAGGGTTGAATATGGGCGGCTAGGGCTGCTGAATCGGCTCTCTCTTGGGTTTTGAGGGTTACTTTGACTTAAATAGTGAAATAAGTCGGTTGCTGATCTGGGCCGCCCAACGGCGCTGGGATGGGCTCCAGTGGCGCTGGCAGCTCCTACTGCTTCTCGATTTGCTTCGTTCGGCTCTAGAATCACCTCCTTGTGTCTTATAGTTCATAGACCTTCATCTTGAGTCACTTGATGCCATTTACTCTCACTCGCATCTTCCGTGAACCTGCGTAATCATACGATTCATTAAGTATTGATAGTTCCAGAATATTAACTCATTTAGATATCGAAATGAAGCCTTTTGATAGGGGTTTTTATCACAAAATGGACGCTCATCACCTGTACCTGCCCACTGTCTCTAGTTCATCCTCAAACACTATTCATTTTCATAAGCCTCAAACACTAGCGCTAACCACACCTCTTGGTAATGCATTTTCATAAAGTTGTGTAGATTGACAAGTCATACCATATCATGCACTTATTTATTCTATTATATTTTATTGAAAATATGAATAGAGTCTGCTAACTAAATTTTGGTGGTGGTGATGGGGTAGTATCATAGTAGATGATGAGATTGTACATGGTGCTTTTATACATGTACCATTTTTACTCAAATGAGTTGTACCCATCTGAGCTGCTTTTTGATGATGATGATGATGATGATGATGATGGGATTGAGTAGCATCTTGTTATGGTTGCAGCCATGATGGAAATGGGTTGTTGCTGCTGTTACTGGGATTGAGTAGTATATTACTCTCATTATTATAATGTAGAAATCATAAAAGAAAGAATAACTTGTGAACAATAACACTCCAAACACAAAAAAACAAAATTTCTAATAAAGAAAAAGGGGGGACCACTCTATAGGGGTTGCAGATAAGATACAACTATCTATAATATTAAAAGGATAATAAAAGTCTGTTGCAGTTTTTAAAGATATATGTAACATTTGTGATTTTTGACTACATTGACTTATAATTAAATGTACTTGATTTTAATGATTTAATGATAAATTCCCGAGTGTTTTGTTGAGCCTTAGCGTAATTTTAAGTTCGTTTATGTTTACAGTTTGGTTTTAGCGTTTAATTAGATAACGAATAACTATTGGTCGAATTTAGCGGAGCGAGAGCCCATCTTGGACTCCCCTAGGTCGGCCCCAAATCCCCCCACCCACACCCTCATTCTTGTTGTTCTCTTTCCCTTCGTTATCCTCTCATCCTCTACTCTCTCTCACCTCTCATTTATTTCTCCACCCTTTTCTTCATCTACTAAAAGATCCACACATTGAATTCATATTAAATTCTAGCAAATTTTGTAGTTAGTACTTAATTAACTAGATCGTGCAACAATTATAATAATAATCATCCAAAAGTCCAAGATTTCTTGTGTCTAAGCGTTCATCCATCTTCAAAGGGCTCAAATCCAAATTTGAAGTTATAGGTTGAATTGGTAAGTGTTTCATAGCTCAAAACGTTCCTTTACATCGTAGGTTACTTCCTTGTTGTAGATCCAAACGTTTTGGTAGTCGATTTTGGCGTAAAATGTGTGTTTAGCTCAAAAATGTGTTTTGAATCAAATCTTGAGAAATTGGAAGTGGGTTTATGTAAATGTGTGTTTTTATGGATTGTTTATACTAGTATTTGGTTGTGTCAAAGTTTGGAAATCTGAAATGAGGCGAAAAGGTAGATTCGGTAACTCAATTTTGGATCAAAAACGTTTTTCCAGAAAAACATGTTTTCTGGACCAGCGTATGTTAGGCCAAAACTGGCGTACATTACTCCCCTCCCTAACTTCATTTTTTATTCGTTACGCCACGACCTTCTGTTTTACGCTGATCTTTACGCCAAAACACCACTTTCCGAGCCACCGTAAGAGACGCCAGAACTAGCGCACGTTACGCTAATTCAATCTGGCCCAGCGTAACATACGCCAGTCATGGGCGTATGTTACGCCCCTGCCGATTGTTAGTTTTGTGTTTTTCGTTCGTTTGTTCGTTTATCGATCGTGGGGTGTCTTGGTTTGGCCTAGGGTGTCATGTAACATACTGTAGGACACATTGTAATGATATAATGTTGATGTAATAGGTTGTGATCGTCGTGCTCCCAGCTCATCCGCTTAAGTTCATTGTCGTACAAGCTAAGGTGTAACACCCCAAGCCAAGGCTCAGAATATCACGGAAATCATATAGCACAAGGTGGGATTAATGTAGAACATGAACTAAATGCAAATAAAGGATTCAGTGAATCCTTACAGTAAGATAAACAAGTATCAAAATACATAAAGAGCAAGTCATCATCAAAATTTACAAAACGACATCAAAAAGGCTAACATCCTAAGTACAATGCAACATAAGGTAAATGGATCCTTGATCCATATAAGTCCAGTCCGGGTTCAACAGCAAGCAAACAATCAAACTCCACCTCCTGGATAACCTGGTTACCTGAAAAGTGTACTAAGCATAGTCAACACAAGGTTGGTGAGTTCGCAGTAATGGTCCATTAGAAACCATCGTCAATAATCATAATGTACTAGTAGAGGCGAAACATGACTTACAGTGAGCCTCTAAGTAACACAATAACGTCCAACAACAAGATCACACAAAACAAGTAAGCGTGTAATAAGAGTGCACAAATGATGTAAATATCAATACATGTGCCAAAAGCATAAACAGTCATAATGCATATCATATCGTATATCAAAATCATAACAACCATCCCACAATTGCACCAAATAGGGTGTACTTGCATGAAGACCGCTTAAACAGAATATACAAGCGTGTGAACCGCGTATGTAAATAGATTATGCTTGCGTGTGAACCGCATACAAATATATTATGCTTGCGTGTGAACCGCGTATAAACACCAACCACAAATTCAACAATCATCAACCATCAATAATTAACCCAAATTAAACTATACATACATACACTTAGGAGGATTCTACTTTCCCCGGATCCTAGATGCTTATATATAGTGTCACCCGCAGCCTTCCCACCACATCTAAAACCCAATGAAGGCATAACCGACTTCCATGTATGCACGTCTATCCTAGCAGTAATAATAATAATAACAATAACCATAATAATAATACCTAAGTGTACCATGACAACAACAATCATTACAAACACAATATTCTTAAGTCTAACAACTTGGTAGTACTCGTACATTGCGCGATCTCAAGTGTATAACCCTTGGAAGTACGTGGAACCATTCATCAAGTAAGTATACTTGGAAGTACATCAACCAAACACCAAGTACGAACCTAACCAATCTCAATCACCACCATCATAACACAAATAAATCAAACTACAATGCACATACATTTCATACGCCTTTACATTTAAGGAATCATAGATGTTTATATATAGGGTCACCCGCAGCCTTCCCACCACATCTACAACTCATTAAAGGTATCATCGTCTTCCATGTATGTACAACTATCCTAATAAAAATAATATACTTCACAACTTAACTAAGTCAATCAAACGTAATAAACCGTCTCATCAATCCAACAACTAAACCAATCAATCACTCACTCAACCATTTAATCAACGACCATAAATCCGTAAGTTCACCAATACAACGATAAAAGTATGAATAAGTACGTATCTCACAAGTCAAGTACTTCAAGGCATTCATGTCTATCTCAAACGTAATCCCAAAGTCCATCATTTACTCTAAACAACGCGTACATACACTTCGGAGGATTTTACTTTCATCAAGTTCTAGATGCTTATGTATAGGGTCATCCGCAGCCTTCCCACCACACCTAAAACCCTTTGAAAGTAAAGCCGACTTTCATGTATGCACTTCTATCCTAATAAATTACAATATCACAAACACCTTCGTAAACCATCACACGATCAATCAAAACTGTCTACCAAACTACAATCAATCAGAAATTAACTAGACAGACAATCAAGTCAACCAGACAAACAAACAACACGTATATGTACACTTTTCAGCCCGAATCTCTATTGAGTAGGGAGCTACGAAACTCACCTGATCGGCAAAGAAGTTAAGTTTGATACAAAGTTGAGTTACAGTCGCTCGAGGTTCGCTTCGCGTCCAAAACTGAAGAGGAGGAGCGAGTTGACGATGAGATTGAGATGGAACCGGAACTAGCCGTGCCATCACCGGCCGTTCCATCCGAACCCGTTGCTAAACCTGTTGAGAAGCCCGCTGAGGAACCAACTGTTAAGCCATATAAGCCGAAGGCTCCATTTCCCCAGCGATTGGCGAAAAATAAGCTGAAGGAACAAATGGATAAATTTGTAAGTCACCTCAGAAAATTGCATATCAATATTCCATTTTTAGATGCAATTGTGCAGATGCCAGGATATGCAAAGTGCTTGAAGCAGATTTTGATGAATAAGAAGCATCTGGATGGTGTGGCTACTACAGTGCTAGAGGAAGTTTGCTCAGCAGCTGTAACAGGTAAGTTGCCCGAAAAACGAGGAGATCCAGGTAGTTTTACTATTCCCTGTAAGATTGGTAACTTAACGATAAAAAAGGCTTTAAATGATTCGGGTGCAAGTATTAATCTTATGCCTTCTTCTCTTTACTACAAGCTGAACTTAGGAACACCGAAACCAATTAACATGAAAATCAATTTGGCCGATAAGTCTGAAATAAGACCTATTGGAATATTAGAAGATGTGTTAATTCAGGTGGGAGGTTTGATTTTTCCTGTAGATTTTGTGATTATTGAAGCTGACGAGGCATTAAATGTGCCTCTTATCTTAGGGAGACCATTCCTTGCCACGGCCGTTGCCAAACCTTATTTGCATTTAGTCTGTATCTACATAATTTCCACGTCACGCTGTTCTTTTCTAATAACCCCAATTATTCCGTCTTGTTGGGTGTTACATAGTTTCAAACGCTAACTTGAGTAGTGTTTTACCTAGTAGCTTTTCATCCAAATCTAAAAGCTTAAAGCTCTTGTAACCAAATACAACATTTAACTGGATTGAAGCTTTTTCTTAAAAGCATGAAGTTTAAAGCTATTAAAAGCTTTATTTTAAGTTAGAAGTTTAACTTTTTAGATCAAAAACTTCATCTGTTTGTTGAATAAGTACATTTTTTGGCAATATGTTTAAAAGATTATTAGGTGCATAATGTGTACTTCGGATCACGATTCTTAAATTTTAACTAGCAGGTACCTGCGCCATGCGATAACACTGACGACGACGGTGGCTTGTGGTGACAACGACGCAGACTAGTGTAGGTAATTGATATAATGAAAGATGGTGTAGATATTTAAAAAAAATAAGAAATATATGGTATAAATATATAATGGTGTAACATTGATATTTTCAATATTGAAAATATGTAATTTTTGATAGTCAGGTACTCGGGTGTAATCTTTATAAAATAGTTATAAAGTATGGTTTATTTAAGTATAAAAATACTTTATGTAGTTAGTGTTACACTGTATTCTTTAGTTTTTTATTAAAGAGAAAGGAAATGAGTGTGAAGGAAAAAACTATTTTTTATTATTATAATTTTATAAACCAAATGAAATGAAACAAACCAATCTTAAATAAATAATATTAATTAAAAGGTCAACATATACAACAAGTAAAGGTAAAAGCTTCGTTTTACAAAATTTTATACGAGTATTTACCAAAACTAGCATTAATGATTGTACGATATACGAAATAACAATATGTATGTTAAAAAAAGATCTTACATATAGAGAAAGCTAAACTATACAATTTTTCGTGATGATCGAATTAATATCTATATATTATATTATAACTAAAAGAGAAGTTTAGGGGTACACTTGACACCCTTAATCCCTTTTTATGTCTAAAACTCCCTCCTAATTTTTTTCCACATGTACGCGCCCTCTCCTAATTTCTTTATTTTTTATTATCACTTAAGAAGACTTATCCCTCTATTCGGCCTGCTCCTTCCTAAACACGCTTCTAACCCTAAACAATCTTATTTTCTCTATCACTCAAGAATAATGCCTACTTCATCTCAAAAATTCATTAGAACGAGAGCTTGATATTCTAATAAATTATTCATGTATCCTTACTTTTCTTGAATTATTTTTGTTCCATCGATAATCTAACTTGATAATTTTTTTTGGTGCAGATTGTTCCATTATTTTTAATATAAGGAATTTTTTTATATGTTTTTTGAATGAAAAGGATTTCAAGGTTTTGTATGTAGGTTAGAAGATATAGATTTGTTTTATATTACAACATTTGCTTCTATTATGATATCTTCCTTTTTAGTTTTCTTACTAAACCTTTTTGCTGCTTAGGCATCAAGATACATAGAGAAAGTTAACGATGCAGTGTTCCACACGCAAAAGGCGGGCCGAAATAGTGTTGTCATGTCTACCGAAGAGGATGTTATCGCGTCCCTTGAACTTCGTCAAGGCGATCTTTGTAAGTTGTAACGTCTGTTATTGCCACACTTAGTATATGCATATACATCTTAGCAGTTTAATTTTTAGAGTTAATTACAGAAATCGTCCCTCTCGTGGACCTCCGCTTGCAGCTTTCGTCCCTAAGTTTAATAAATTACAGTTTTAGTCCAAAAAAGTTTGCCCCGTCAACACTTTTGGTCCAAAGCATTAACGTCCGTTTAATAAGTGGTCACGTGCGAGACACGTGATGGGTATAATGGTCATTTCATAACACAGGACCAAAAGTGAAATTAATTCTAAACTTTTTTATCATCATCATCCATATATCTATATATCTAAATCTATATACATACATGATACATCCATCCACTCTTACATCCATCATCCCTTCACTACCAGATCTAAATTCAAATCAAACTCACACATAGATGAATATACAAATAAAAATTTGTATATACATACAATCAAAATCATGTTTATATATTATACATATATGTAAATATTCTCCAGATTTAGAAATATGTATACATAGATGATAGATCTAATAAATTATATATAAACTCATAATACATATCATGTTGCCTAAAAATCCAAACATCAAATCCGATCTACGTGTCTGGCAAAATCTCAAAGACCATATTTTCATTTCCTAATTTCAGTTACCAATACATTCATCATACATACCTGTATTTATTTCTCCGACGACAAATTCCGACAGTCGTCCCGTATCTTAATTCTTAGCTTTGAACCAAAAGTAAACCTTGGATTTCATCTTCTTTGTGTGTTGCATACCACCCACCTCCCTCGACCCAACTACCACATCGAGCAGTCTTCCCTACCGTCACTTCCATACCCATAACCAGTTTCTTTGAAATCAAGATCTGAAAAAAAACCTACCCACAATGGAGGATATTGGAAACCCACGACGGAGCCCATTACCGGACCTTAGTGAACGAAGATATAGATGTAAGATCTATATATACATCTATATATACATACAAAGATAAAAAAAAAGTCACGCAGATATTAGATTGAGATGATGATGAGTGATGATAGATGAATCAATTTAAAGTTAGTTTCACTTTTGGTCCCTGTAATAAAGGAAAAGAGGAAAATACCCATCACTTTTGGTGTGGAAAAAGACCATTATACCCATCACGTGTCTGGCATGTGACCATCTATTAAACGGACGTTTATGCTTGATGTGACTAACTTATACCCATTGCCCACGTTGTTTTTGGCCTTTATATTACATGTTTTCTGTCGAATTTGTGTGCATTTGGCGCGTTTATGTGTTTGTTAGTGTTTTCAGGTTCTAAACAAGTACGCGTTCATTTTGTGCAAATTCGGATGATTATTGGCCAGAAGTCGTTTGTGAAGTCGAGAGTCGTTTCGAGTGGATGAGATAGCGAGTGTCGGGATCGTAAAGTGAAGGTTGTACACTAAGAAGTTGACTGCGACGCAGTGGAGATGTACGTGGTCCACTGCGCCGCAGCCATTATCCACGGCCTTATTCGTCCAAATCCCCCACTGCGCCGCAGTGGGGATGGTGTGATGGTGACTGCGCCGCAGCCAGTATCCACGGCCTTATTCGTCCAAATCCCCCACTGCGCCGCAGTTGGGGATCCGGTTGATTGCGACGCAGTGGAGATGTACGTGGTCCACTGCGCCGCAGCCATTATCCACGGCCTTATTCGTCCAAATCCCCCACTGCGACGCAGCCATTATCCACGGCCTTATTCGTCCAAATCCCCCACTGCGCCGCAGCCATTATCCACGGCTTATTCGTAATGGCCCACTGCGCCGCAGCCATTATCCACGGCCTTATTCGTCCAAATCCCCCACTGCGCCGCAGTGGGGATGGTGTGATGGTGACTGCGCCGCAGTGGGGGCCTTACACGCTCACTGCGCCGCAGTGAGTACACGGAACTGAAGGGTTTTGGACAGTTTTTGGACCAAATAAAGGGAAGTATAAATAGAAAAATAAGCTATCATTCTAAACTATCAAATACTCTTTCTAGGAGCTGCACTTCAGGGAGTTCTTCAAGGGTCGATTCAAGATCTAATCGTCGTCGATTCATTGGAGATTCACGTGCACCCACCTAGATCGTATCTACTTATTTGTCTTGCAATTTCGTTTCTTCAAACAATTGGTACTTTATGTTCTTTCTTGATTCTTATTGTAATTTCAATATAATCATGTGTGGCTAATTCTTCTATTGTCCACCTTGATGAAACTAGACGAATGATGTGATTGCTTTATATTTTAATTCAAAGAGTTGATTTCAATTACCGTTGTGTCGTGATCTTGGTGATTTAATTCCTTTATTTGTATTAATTTGATATTGGTGGCATGTGTGTTCGTCGTTAGTGGTACTAGTCGAATGCATATGTGATTTTCTAACGGTCGCTTGTCTATGAGCGATTATCACTAGTTCATGGTATGATAGTGAATGTCAAATTAATAAAAGGAGTCATTTTGTCAACGTGTCTAGAAACGGTTGGTGGTACCACGCGAGCATTTCATTCTCTCACGTTTATCGTGTCAACTCTTAATGAATTTGGTCTTAACTGAAAGCAATCATGTCTGAAGTCTAGCGGAGTCAAGGTGGATGATATTTACCATTATTGTTTGAGACTTACCTTTTACTATATTGCATACGATCGGGTCCACTGCCCGATAGTGTGTAGTAGTGAGTTTTTAGGTATTTCTTGTTTATAAATTTTAAACTCGATTTAGCACATCAAGTTTTTGGCGCCGCTGCCGGGGATTGTGCGCTGTTTTAGTTGTTAATTTAGTGGTTTGATCCTTCCTCACGCGTGAGGAAGTTATTTGCTTTAATAGTTTAGTTTTTCTTTTCTTATCTTATCACAGGTGCAGTTGACGTGTTTGGTTAGTTGTGTTTTGCAGGTCTACTTTTTAGTTGATGAACTTGAGGTCTTCGGGTTTACCTCTTTATAGTCCGTTGAGAACACCATCTAGACGTAGATCTAACCTCACAACACCAACACCATTCTCACCCATTGCTAAGCCTACTCCTGATTCAGACGAGGAGGGGTTTAATTTGGACGAATTTTTTGATCTTGAAGTTAAGTTAGAAGAGACCGAGATGGCGGATGAGGAAAGGGACCCAAATGATATACGGTATGGCGAAAGGGTTCGCACTATTCCCGCAAACCGTGGTAGTCCTATTAGACCTCCTCAAATTGCTCATGACTTCAACCTAAAGGGTAATCATCTTAAGAGCATTGAGGAACAACAATTTGATGGTAAGAGGAAGTGGGATCCGTATCAACATTTAGAAAGATTTGAGAAGTTGGCTAGGTTATACCAATACGGGCAGAATCAAATGAATGCCGTAAAACTCGAGACATTTCCTATGTCTATTACCGGCGATGCTCTTGATTGGTTCAATGACCTTCCGGAAAATTGCATTACGACTTGGGACCAACTTAAGCAAGCCTTTATTGGTGAGTTCTACTCACTTAGAACCCAAAGAAAGTTGGAAAACTTGATAAGGTCGTTTGCACAAGACGAAGATGAAGATGTTGTTGATGCGTGGATCCGATTTAAAGAGATGTTGAGAAATTGCCCGGGTCATAATATGACTAGAGAGCAATATGTTGAACTATTCTTTGATGGGCTCGATAAGAAGTCCAAACGTGAGCTAGGTTATGCTTTTGGTGGAGGGTTCAACAAGATCACACCAAATGAGGGTTTCGAAATCTTGGAATCCATGGCAAAGGATAACGCAAACATGGATGATGATAGGTTTTTAAAGAATGAGAGAAGGTTGAAGAAGGGTACTAGCCAAGGCCGAGTTGCAAAGGTCGAAGCTAGTCATGATTCGGGAATGATTGGAGAGATGAGGGCGCTGGCTTCGCGCATGGATAAGGGATTTGCATCTCAAGAGGCTAGGTTTGGGGCCATTGAAAGGGATGTGAAGGTTGTTGCCGATGGATGTGACCATTGTGGAAATATGCATTATTCGGAAGATTGTCCAAGTCGGGGACCCGAAGATGTTAACTACATCCAAAACCAACAACAAGGGAGCTATCAACGCAATTCCGGTTACCAAAACCGTCCTTCGGGTAATCCCTCTTATAACTCTTCTTTTCCTACTAACAACTCTCGTTTTTCAGGTAACAGGTGGCAAGGAGACAATTATCAGAATCAACCTCAACAACAACCTCAACAAGGACAAGGATCCGGTTCTTCTTCTTCTAATGCCGATCCAAATGACGAGTTGAGGGAGATGATGAAGCAAATGATGAGCAATCAGATTGAAACAAATACAAGTATTAAGATGATTCGGGATGATACGAAGGCATTGCATGAGAGGTTGGATAGGTTAGATGGGAAGGTTGAGATGAATGCCAAGAATGCGGAGTTGAACTTTAAGGATCTCGAGAGTAGGATGGCTGCCCTTTCTAGGCCACAAGGTACTTTACCTAGCACTACTCAACAGAATCCTAAGCCTCAGTTTAGCATGGGGCAGAATCAGGGACAGCATCCAAAGCCTCAGTCGAGTAATCAAGGATCATGGAGAAAGGATACCCAGCCCAATGTCAGAAATGAGCACGTGAATGCTATCACCACGAGGGCAGGTAACACTTATGATTTAGCTATATCTTCACCTAATGATTCGTTTCAATCTGTGCAGGTAAATGAAGAGGAGGAGCGAGTTGACGATGAGATTGAGATGGAACCGGAACTAGCCGTGCCATCACCGGCCGTTCCATCCGAACCCGTTGCTAAACCTGTTGAGAAGCCCGCTGAGGAACCAACTGTTAAGACATATAAGCCGAAGGCTCCATTTCCCCAGCGATTGGCGAAAAATAAACTGAAGGAACAAATGGACAAATTTGTAAGTCACCTCAGTAAATTGCATATTAATATTCCATTTTTAGATGCAGTTGTGCAGATGCCCGGATTTGCAAAGTGCTTGAAGCAGATTTTGATGAATAAGAAGCATCTGGAAGGAGTGGCTACTACAGTGCTAGAGGATGTTTGCTCAGCAGCTGTAACAGGTAAGTTGCCCGAAAAACGAGGAGATCCAGGTAGTTTTACTATTCCCTGTAAGATTGGTAACTTAACGGTAAAAAAGGCTTTAAATGATTCGGGTGCAAGTATTAACCTTATGCCTTCATCTCTTTACTACAAGCTGAACTTAGGAACACCGAAACCTATTAACATGAAAATCAATTTGGCCGATAAGACTGAAATAAGACCTATTGGAATATTAGAAGATGTGTTAATTCAGGTGGAAGGTTTGATTTTTCCTGTAGATTTTGTGATTATTGAAGCTGAAGAGGCATTAAATGTGCCTCTTATCTTAGGGAGACCATTCCTTGCCACGGCCGATGCCAAACTTGAAGTTGGTCGTGGTAAGTTGACATTGAGAGCCGGGGATGAATCCGTTACATTTTCGAACACATGTTCTGTTTCTTTACCTAATGTTGCTAACTTTGTTGAAACTGCTTGTGTTAGTTCTTTGGATTCACAGATTGATAAATGGTTGGATGAGAAGTTAGAGGAGAAAGTGGTTGAATTGAAGTCAGCAGCGGTACATGTTCCTAAACCGACGGATGGCCCTTGTGCTAAAATCCGTAAGCTTTATAGTCGTGTGAGGTCCGCTATTTCTCATGGGAATATTAAGTTATCCAAAGAACTGTGCTCTAATTTATCAACAAATGAGAAAGCTGAGTTAATGATGGTTGTTGATATTTCTGACGAAGCAAATGATTGGATATGTAACAAGGTTAAAGGTAACTGTTTCTCTCCTTTTAAAAGTAGACCGCCCAACACTTTAAGTGTGGGGGCGTCGGGGTCCCAATGTTGGTGATTATGAGAGGTTCGAGTCTAGCTAAAGACTCGTAAATAAATGAAGCGCTTCTCGGGAGGCAACCCGTGTTATTTTCTTGCATTTTATTTTCATTTTTGTAGTTAGATTTGATGTTTTATTGTCAAGAAAGTGCAGGTGAAATTTTGATGTGAATGCGGATTTGAACTTTAAGGATCTCGAGAGTAGGATGGCAGCTTTAGCTAGGCCTACGGGGACTCTACCTAGCACTACTCAACAGAATCCTAAGCCTCAGTTTAGCATGGGGCAGAATCAGGGACAGAATCCAAAGCCTCAGTCGAGTAATCAAGGATCATGGAGAAAGGATACCCAGCCCAATGTCAGAAATGAGCACGTGAATGCTATCACCACGAGGGCAGGTAACACTTATGATTTAGCTATATCTTCACCTAATGATTCGTTTCAATCTGTGCAGGTAAATGAAGAGGAGGAGCGAGTTGACGATGAGATTGAGATGGAACCGGAACTAGCCGTGCCATCACCGGCCGTTCCATCCGAACCCGTTGCTAAACCTGTTGAGATGCCCGCTGAGGAACCAACTGTTAAGACATATAAGCCGAAGGCTCCATTTCCCCAGCGATTGGCGAAAAATAAACTGAAGGAACAAATGGACAAATTTGTAAGTCACCTCAGTAAATTGCATATTAATATTCCATTTTTAGATGCAGTTGTGCAGATGCCCGGATTTGCAAAGTGCTTGAAGCAGATTTTGATGAATAAGAAGCATCTGGAAGGAGTGGCTACTACAGTGCTAGAGGATGTTTGCTCAGCAGCTGTAACAGGTAAGTTGCCCGAAAAACGAGGAGATCCAGGTAGTTTTACTATTCCCTGTAAGATTGGTAACTTAACGGTAAAAAAGGCTTTAAATGATTCGGGTGCAAGTATTAACCTTATGCCTTCATCTCTTTACTACAAGCTGAACTTAGGAACACCGAAACCTATTAACATGAAAATCAATTTGGCCGATAAGACTGAAATAAGACCTATTGGAATATTAGAAGATGTGTTAATTCAGGTGGAAGGTTTGATTTTTCCTGTAGATTTTGTGATTATTGAAGCTGAAGAGGCATTAAATGTGCCTCTTATCTTAGGGAGACCATTCCTTGCCACGGCCGATGCCAAACTTGAAGTTGGTCGTGGTAAGTTGACATTGAGAGCCGGGGATGAATCCGTTACATTTTCGAACACATGTTCTGTTTCTTTACCTAATGTTGCTAACTTTGTTGAAACTGCTTGTGTTAGTTCTTTGGATTCACAGATTGATAAATGGTTGGATGAGAAGTTAGAGGAGAAAGTGGTTGAATTGAAGTCAGCAGCGGTACATGTTCCTAAACCGACGGATGGCCCTTGTGCTAAAATCCGTAAGCTTTATAGTCGTGTGAGGTCCGCTATTTCTCATGGGAATATTAAGTTATCCAAAGAACTGTGCTCTAATTTATTCAGTAAAAAAAAAAAAAAAAGAAGAAAAAAAAAAAAAAAAAAAAAGAAGAAAAAAAAAAAAGAAGAAAAAAAAAAAAAGAAGAAAAAAAAAAAAAAAAAAAAAAAAAAAAAAAAAGAAGAAAAAAAAAAAAGAAGAAAAAAAAAAAAAAAAAAAAAAAAAAAAAAAAAAAAAAAGAAGAAAAAAAAAAAAGAAGAAAAAAAAAAAAGAGAAAAAAAAAAAAAAGAAGAAAAAAAAAAAAAAGAAAAAAAAAAAAGAAAAAAAAAAAAGAAAAAAAAAAAAAAAGAAAAAAAAAAAAAAAAAAAGAAGAAAAAAAAAAAAAAAGAAGAAAAAAAAAAAAAAAAAGAGAAAAAAAAAAAAAAAAAAAGAAAAAAAAAAAAAGAAAAAAAGAAGAAAAAAAAAAAAAGAAGAAAAAAAAAAAAGAAGAAAAAAAAAAAAAAGAAGAAAAAAAAAAAAGAAGAAAAAAAAAAAAAAAAAAGAAGAAAAAAAAAAAAAAAAAAAAAGAAGAAAAAAAAAAAAAGAAGAAAAAAAAAAAAAGAGAAAAAAAAAAAAGAAGAAAAAAAAAAAAAGAAAAAAAAAAAAGAAGAAAAAAAAAAAAGAAGAAAAAAAAAAAAAAAAAGAAGAAAAAAAAAAAAGAAGAAAAAAAAAAAAAAAAAAAAAAAAAAAAAAAAGAAGAAAAAAAAAAAAAAAAAAAAAGAAGAAAAAAAAAAAAAGAAGAAAAAAAAAAAAAAAAAAAAAGAAGAAAAAAAAAAAAGAAGAAAAAAAAAAAAAAGAAGAAAAAAAAAAAAGAAGAAAAAAAAAAAAGAAAAAAGAAGAAAAAAAAAAAAAAAAGAAGAAAAAAAAAAAAGAAGAAAAAAAAAAAAAAAAAAAAAAAGAAGAAAAAAAAAAAAGAAGAAAAAAAAAAAAAAAAGAAGAAAAAATTGAAAAAAAAAAACAGAAAAAAAAAAAAGAAGAAAAAAAAAAAAGAAAAAAAAAAAAGAAAAAAAAGAAAAAATTGAAAAAAAAAAAAGAAGAAAAAAAAAAAAGAAGAAAAAAAAAAAGAAAAAAGAAAAAAAAAAAAAAAAAAAAGTGAAGAAAAAAAAAAAAAAAAAGAAGAAAAAAAAAAAAAAAAAAAAAAAAAAAAAAAAAAAAAAAAAGAAGAAAAAAAAAAAAAAAAAAAAAAAAAAAAAAAAAAAAAAAAAAAAAAAAAAAAAAAAAAAAAAAAAAAAAGAAGAACAAAAAAAAAAAAAAAAAAAAAAAAAAAAAAAGAAGAAAAAAAAAAAAGAAGAAAAAAAAAAAAAAAAAAAAAAAAAAAAAAAAAAAAGAAGAAAAAAAAAAAAGAAGAAAAAAAAAAAAAAAAGAAGAAAAAAAAAAAATAGAGAAAAAAAAAAAAGAAGAAAAAAAAAAAAAAAGAGAAAAAAAAAAAAGAAGAAAAAAAAAAAAAAAGAAGAAAAAAAAAAAAGAAAAAAAAAAAAAAAAAAAAAAAGAAGAAAAAAAAAAAAGAAGAAAAAAAAAAAAAAAGAAAAAAAAAAAAAAAAGAAAAAAAAAAAAAAAAAAAAAAAAAAAAAAAAAAAAAAAGAAGAAAAAAAAAAAAGAGAAAAAGAACTTGGGCTACTAGGAGGTACATCTCATTTTTATATGTCTAGTGTTGTGATGTGTCGTTATGAAGGGAGAGTTTGGTGGATTTTAAGTTGTTTGTAGTTAATACACCACTTTGGTGTCGGGTTTTGCTTGGTAACGTTGGGGGTGCGTTCTCGGGATGATATCTTTTGGGTTAGCGGTTTGTCGGCAATCAATGGTACGGGTGGATTAGACTATTTTGTTCATTTCTAATACATATCTTATACTTTTGATTGGTTTCCGTTCAATTCTTGCCTTCATTACCGTATACATTTGTACATATCCATATACTTTGACTTTTCTTTTCTTAATTAACCTATATTCCCATTCATTCGTTGTAAATATCCATCCTATATACCTTAGTTTAACTATACAACCTACCTTTATGCCTATTTTGATGATGTACTTGGTGCTTGCGCCGTGTTGGTGGAGCAATGATCCTAGTTCAAGCCTATGGTAAAATAGCATACATCACGACCGTGCTATGAGTGATTCTTCATAATATATTCAACCCCAAAAGTAAGTTTGTTGGAGTAGAATGGTTTTGATAGATTCGGTTGTTTCACTTGTGCTTGGTTCTGTTATCGTGGCTTGCGGATTGTTCAGGTATTGTCAAACATTTCGGGTTTTCATTTTGATGCCCTGCACTAAGATGTGCGTGTTTGAGGTTAATCCATTCCATTTCCGGGTTCTTCTCTTGATAAGAGTGTGCCGGTGATGTGTTGATTCTAGAACTTGGCCTGGTGATCGTGACTAAGTACATCGGATGACGAATTGGCATTTAGGTTTGACCATACTTTTTCTTTCTTTCTTTTCATCTTTCTTTGTACATTTTTGATACACATATACATCCCATATAATTTAGCCTTCACTCTTGTATAAATTCACCCTTATATACTTCACCTCATTTTTCCGATAGTCTAATCTTGGTGGGCCGTTGATTGCTATTGGTTTGTTGGATGGTTTGGGAGAGCTTAAATGGGGTGTCGGTGGAATAATTTTGGTTCACGGGAATGTGTTGGATTGTTCGAAAGAAAGTATGTTTGTTAGACATTGATCATCATTGTAAGAGGGTACCTTCTAGTAGAGTAAAAGTAGTTCAGTAAAAAAAAAAAATAGAGAAAAAAGTGAAAAAATTGAAAAAAAAAAAAAAAAAAAAAGAAAAAAAAAAAAAAAGAGAAAAAGAACTTGGGCTACTAGGAGGTACATCTCATTTTTATATGTCTAGTGTTGTGATGTGTCGTTATGAAGGGAGAGTTTGGTGGATTTTAAGTTGTTTGTAGTTAATACACCACTTTGGTGTCGGGTTTTGCTTGGTAACGTTGGGGGTGCGTTCTCGGGATGATATCTTTTGGGTTAGCGGTTTGTCGGCAATCAATGGTACGGGTGGATTAGACTATTTTGTTCATTTCTAATACATATCTTATACTTTTGATTGGTTTCCGTTCAATTCTTGCCTTCATTACCGTATACATTTGTACATATCCATATACTTTGACTTTTCTTTTCTTAATTAACCTATATTCCCATTCATTCGTTGTAAATATCCATCCTATATACCTTAGTTTAACTATACAACCTACCTTTATGCCTATTTTGATGATGTACTTGGTGCTTGCGCCGTGTTGGTGGAGCAATGATCCTAGTTCAAGCCTATGGTAAAATAGCATACATCACGACCGTGCTATGAGTGATTCTTCATAATATATTCAACCCCAAAAGTAAGTTTGTTGGAGTAGAATGGTTTTGATAGATTCGGTTGTTTCACTTGTGCTTGGTTCTGTTATCGTGGCTTGCGGATTGTTCAGGTATTGTCAAACATTTCGGGTTTTCATTTAAGATTAAAACTGCTTCACCCAACCTTTTTGTCATTTGTACATATCCATATACTTTGACTTTTCTTTTCTTAATTAACCTATATTCCCATTCATTCGTTGTAAATATCCATCCTATATACCTTAGTTTAACTATACAACCTACCTTTATGCCTATTTTGATGATGTACTTGGTGCTTGCGCCGTGTTGGTGGAGCAATGATCCTAGTTCAAGCCTATGGTAAAATAGCATACATCACGACCGTGCTATGAGTGATTCTTCATAATATATTCAACCCCAAAAGTAAGTTTGTTGGAGTAGAATGGTTTTGATAGGTTCGGTTGTTTCACTTGTGCTTGGTTGTGTTATCGTGGCTTGCGGATTGTTCAGGTATTGTCAAACATTTCGGGTTTTCATTTAAGATTAAAACTGCTTCACCCAACCTTTTTGTTCATTTCTAATACATATCTTATACTTTTGATTGGTTTCCGTTCAATTCTTGCCTTCATTACCGTATACATTTGTACATATCCATATACTTTGACTTTTCTTTTCTTAATTAACCTATATTCCCATTCATTCGTTGTAAATATCCATCCTATATACCTTAGTTTAACTATACAACCTACCTTTATGCCTATTTTGATGATGTACTTGGTGCTTGCGCCGTGTTGGTGGAGCAATGATCCTAGTTCAAGCCTATGGTAAAATAGCATACATCACGACCGTGCTATGAGTGATTCTTCATAATATATTCAACCCCAAAAGTAAGTTTGTTGGAGTAGAATGGTTTTGATAGGTTCGGTTGTTTCACTTGTGCTTGGTTGTGTTATCGTGGCTTGCGGATTGTTCAGGTATTGTCAAACATTTCGGGTTTTCATTTAAGATTAAAACTGCTTCACCCAACCTTTTTGTCATTTGACATGCTTGGTGTGGCTTCTTTTTGATACTCGTCATTGTTTATTTAGCTCCATTGTCAAGGAATACTTTATGCTTTAAATGTTGGATTTGCTTGAGGACAAGCAATGCTCAAGTGTGGGGGGATTTGATGTGACTAACTTATACCCATTGCCCACGTTGTTTTTGGCCTTTATATTACATGTTTTCTGTCGAATTTGTGTGCATTTGGCGCGTTTATGTGTTTGTTAGTGTTTTCAGGTTCTAAACAAGTACGCGTTCATTTTGTGCAAATTCGGATGATTATTGGCCAGAAGTCGTTTGTGAAGTCGAGAGTCGTTTCGAGTGGATGAGATAGCGAGTGTCGGGATCGTAAAGTGAAGGTTGTACACTAAGAAGTTGACTGCGACGCAGTGGAGATGTACGTGGTCCACTGCGCCGCAGTGAGTACACGGAACTGAAGGGTTTTGGACAGTTTTTGGACCAAATAAAGGGAAGTATAAATAGTTTTCACAGCCTATTATTCTAGGTATCAAATACTCTTTCTAGGAGCTGCACTTCAGGGAGTTCTTCAAGGGTCGATTCAAGATCTAATCGTCGTCGATTCATTGGAGATTCACGTGCACCCACCTAGATCGTATCTACTTATTTGTCTTGCAATTTCGTTTCTTCAAACAATTGGTACTTTATGTTCTTTCTTGATTCTTATTGTAATTTCAATATAATCATGTGTGGCTAATTCTTCTATTGTCCACCTTGATGAAACTAGACGAATGATGTGATTGCTTTATATTTTAATTCAAAGAGTTGATTTCAATTACCGTTGTGTCGTGATCTTGGTGATTTAATTCCTTTATTTGTATTAATTTGATATTGGTGGCATGTGTGTTCTTCGTTAGTGGTACTAGTCGAATGCATATGTGATTTTCTAACGGTCGCTTGTCTATGAGCGATTATCACTAGTTCATGGTATGATAGTGAATGTCAAATTAATAAAAGGAGTCATTTTGTCAACGTGTCTAGAAACGGTTGGTGGTACCACGTTTTAATTCACATAGGCGCAATTGGTAATTTGGTAAACAAACAAGCTAAGTGTTGGTAAGATTGTCTAGGCGTTGGTGGTACCGGCTTGGGTAATTTAACTAGCAATTAGGTGTTTGGGTGACTTGTGAGCGGTTGGTGGTACCACGCGAGCATTTCATTCTCTCACGTTTATCGTGTCAACTCTTAATGAATTTGGTCTTAACTGAAAGCAATCATGTCTGAAGTCTAGCGGAGTCAAGGTGGATGATATTTACCATTATTGTTTGAGACTTACCTTTACTTTATACGCATTTGTCTTTTAAAGTTATTGTCAGAGTGAGAAGCAAAGTAACACCCTTTTTCCAAACCCCTTTACTAAACAATTAATTCAAACCAATCCCCGCGAACGAACCTGGACTTACCTTTTTACTATATTGCATACGATCGGGTCAGCACTAATCAGTCAACCAGTTGGTCAACCAGTGAATGCACTGCGACGCAGTGGTGGTGTACGTGGACCACTGCGCCGCAGTCAGCACCAGTCAGTCAACCAGTTGGTCAACCAGTGGAGGGACTGCGACGCAGTGGTGGTGTACGTGGACCACTGCGCCGCAGTCAGCACCAGTCAGTCAACCAGTTGGTCAACCAGTGGAGGGACTGCGACGCAGTGGTGGTGTACGTGGACCACTGCGCCGCAGTCAGCACCAGTCAGTCAACCAGTTGGTCAACCAGTGGAGGGACTGCGACGCAGTGGTGGTGTACGTGGACCACTGCGCCGCAGTCAGCACCAGTCAGTCAACCAGTTGGTCAACCAGTGGAGGGACTGCGACGCAGTGGGGGCCTTACACGCCCCACTGCGCCGCAGTGGGGATGGTTGATGGTTACTGCGCCGCAGTCAGCACCAGTCAGTCAACCAGTTGGTCAACCAGTGGAGGCACTGCGACGCAGTGGGTGTACGTGGACCACTGCGCCGCAGTCAGCACCAGTCAGTCAACCAGTTGGTCAACCAGTGGAGGGACTGCGACGCAGTGGGTGTACGTGGACCACTGCGCCGCAGTCAGCACCAGTCAGTCAACCAGTTGGTCAACCAGTGGAGGGACTGCGACGCAGTGGGTGTACGTGGACCACTGCGCCGCAGTCAGCACCAGTCAGTCAACCAGTTGGTCAACCAGTGGAGGGACTGCGACGCAGTGGTGGTGTACGTGGACCACTGCGCCGCAGTCAGCACCAGTCAGTCAACCAGTTGGTCAACCAGTGGAGGGACTGCGACGCAGTGGTGGTGTACGTGGACC
This sequence comes from Erigeron breviscapus, assembly GCA_034093135.1. NCBI lineage: Eukaryota > Viridiplantae > Streptophyta > Magnoliopsida > Asterales > Asteraceae > Erigeron > Erigeron breviscapus. The sequence goes on along the minus strand of CM067172.1, from coordinate 24,553,079 downwards.
ACTGCGCCGCAGTCAGCACCAGTCAGTCAACCAGTTGGTCAACCAGTGGAGGGACTGCGACGCAGTGGTGGTGTACGTGGACCACTGCGCCGCAGTCAGCACCAGTCAGTCAACCAGTTGGTCAACCAGTGGAGGGACTGCGACGCAGTGGTGGTGTACGTGGACCACTGCGCCGCAGTCAGCACCAGTCAGTCAACCAGTTGGTCAACCAGTGGAGGGACTGCGACGCAGTGGTGGTGTACGTGGACCACTGCGCCGCAGTCAGCACCAGTCAGTCAACCAGTTGGTCAACCAGTGGAGGGACTGCGACGCAGTGGTGGTGTACGTGGACCACTGCGCCGCAGTCAGCACCAGTCAGTCAACCAGTTGGTCAACCAGTGGAGGGACTGCGACGCAGTGGGGGCCTTACACGCTCCACTGCGCCGCAGTGAGTACACGGAACTGAAGGGTTTTGGACAGTTTTTGGACCAAATAAAGGGAAGTATAAATAGTTTTCACAGCCTATTATTCTAGGTATCAAATACTCTTTCTAGGAGCTGCACTTCAGGGAGTTCTTCAAGGGTCGATTCAAGATCTAATCGTCTTCGATTCATTGGAGATTCACGTGCACCCACCTAGATCGTATCTACTTATTTGTCTTGCAATTTCGTTTCTTCAAACAATTGGTACTTTATGTTCTTTCTTGATTCTTATTGTAATTTCAATATAATCATGTGTGGCTAATTCTTCTATTGTCCACCTTGATGAAACTAGACGAATGATGTGATTGCTTTATATTTTAATTCAAAGAGTTGATTTCAATTACCGTTGTGTCGTGATCTTGGTGATTTAATTCCTTTATTTGTATTAATTTGATATTGGTGGCATGTGTGTTCTTCGTTAGTGGTACTAGTCGAATGCATATGTGATTTTCTAACGGTCGCTTGTCTATGAGCGATTATCACTAGTTCATGGTATGATAGTGAATGTCAAATTAATAAAAGGAGTCATTTTGTCAACGTGTCTAGAAACGGTTGGTGGTACCACGCGAGCATTTCATTCTCTCACGTTTATCGTGTCAACTCTTAATGAATTTGGTCTTAACTGAAAGCAATCATGTCTGAAGTCTAGCGGAGTCAAGGTGGATGATATTTACCATTATTGTTTGAGACTTACCTTTACTTTATACGCATTTGTTCCCTCCAAATTTTTTCAACTTTTTAACTTTTCAACAATGTACACCTACTAATGCATAAGGTACAATACATCTATATACATCTCAACCATTCATTTTTTTCTCTCTCCTCAAATATCAACCACTCATTTTTCTCCCTCCTCCATAAATCATTTTATTCCTCTAATTCATTCAAAATCTTTTATCTCAAAAACCGTACATCGATAAATTATAAAAATTATATGAGTGTTCTTAAAATTTCATGCTCTTTCATTAGAGATGTCATTCGATATACTTTCGACGAATTTTTAAATTCGGGGCGGAGCCCGTACGGCTAAGGCATTTAACTATCACACTCTATGACATATCACATACTATGACCTATCACACTCTATGACTTATCACCCCCACCATCTTACCGTCGCAACGCGCAGACACTTTGTTTCGTATTGTTAAATGTTGAAATGTTGAATGTTGAAAAGTTAGAAAGTTGAAAAATAGATTTGCTTTATAATATATAGTATAGATATAGATGATAGTGTTTAGTCAATTTCAGTGTTTTTAATATTACGGTTTGGTCGTTTCGAATTTCTGAGCCCAGGTCTCCCTTAATAAAGGGGTGTGTCTATATAGCTACCGTCCTCACTCTTTAGTATCCTAGATGTGTGTATATATTTATAGCCATCGCGTGTCAACGTGTGAATATAATTTGTTGAGATAACCACATATGTTTTATTTTAAGGAATCCTGGTCAATAATGATGGGAATACCATTATGCGAAAATCAGATATTGCTCACCCAACTGCAAAAAGGTATTCTTGCTGATGGTTTTCATAATGGTTAAGAACGTGGCATTAGAAAGTAGATCAGCTGAAGGTTTCTATTTGTGTACAACATTCATTAAATGTTTTTGATTTAGAAAAGGGAATATAGATCCAGCTAAAAGATTGGAATTTTTTTGAATTACTCGAATGTATAACCCATAATAAACTTATATTGTTGAGGTTGGTTCCTCGGAAGATGCATGGTGGAGTGATGGCTGGTGGGAAGGACTTGTGAGTGAAATAGGTGAATCTGGCGATGGAGATGTTCAAGTTTATTTTCCCGGTAAGTTTATTGAACTAAAATCTTGATATTTTTAGCTTTATACATTATTAACCCTCAAATGATGTGTTGGTAGTATGTCACCCTCATATGATGGATGCTGAGAATTACAAGGTCGCTTCATGCAAGATATATTGCAATTGTTTGCTAAGTGTGTCTATGACACCCGCATCTGCACTACTTGCTCTGGATCTTCCTTCTGGTATTCATTCGCTGAAGTTGTACAACCATTAAATGATACTGCAAAGCGGTTTATGGCTGTGATAAGAATGAAGTAACGAGTTAAACATGGTTGTCATTATTGGGTTTTTTAATCGACGAATGTTTTATCCAATTCTATATGCATTTCAATAGCGTCTCTTTATTGTTCCATTGTAGTTTTGAGACGCAAGCCATTCGATGAAAAGCCACATAAAATGAAATTCGTTGCTCCATGCATGTATCGGTCAACTCAAGTAAGTTTTCAAATTATGTTTATGTTTTATTGTATTTCTTCATTAAATCACATGTATTTTTTCTATTTCTTTTTTGTCAGCATAAAGATACAAACAAATTAAACTTGTTGGGTTAAGTACTCAATTATTTTAATGTAACTCACATTTGTGTTTTGTATATATTTTTATTTTTAGAGGAGATACATTGAAACGAAACCTATACATCATGAAGCTAAGTTTTACTTGAGTTTGTAGTTACTTTAATAGATTTGGGGAGACAAGTTGGGAGTAATGCTACTGATATATAACTGAGATGATATATTTGATCTGATCTGATATATGTAAATCATGTGATGCTACTGATATAAGTGGTTAAAGATTTATACATCCTTTGCTGTCATGTGTTTTAAAATTTGAGCATGAGATGTTGGTTCTTTATGGTAAGACATGGATTATGCACATGTTGATGACATGTCATAATAGAAAGAACCAACTAACCATTGCCTCTTGGAATATTATGGCTGCCATGAGCCATTGAGATTGGATTGTTCAGATGGCAACCTTTTTTAGTATGTGTCATGAGTAGTTGTTCCAAAAACCATTTTCTGATACTTATTCTTTTGAATTTTCAGGTTAAAATGAAAGATACGAGTAGAGGTGTCAGAATTTAAATTATGATTTGATATATGATTTGTAATTTTGTATTAGTTAAGATGTATGTGAATATTTGTAATATTTGTAGTATTAAAGATTATTATCATTATGCATTAATTGGGATATGTAAGAGTTTTTATATTGTTAAGGATTTTTTTGTGTTACTCAAGACTTTTTTTTATTAAAATCATAATATACTGAAACAAAATCTATAAGATATATTTTAAAACCATTCGTTCATCGGACGTGCCTGGAGACTAGTATATGAGTAGTAAATAGGGTAAGAAATTATTGCGTAAGATCATGGTTATCGAGAAATAATCTCTGTTACCAAAAACCTCACATAACTATAAGAAACAAAATCATACAAGCTGTCTAGCTTTAACCCAGCAAACTCAAATCCAAAAATAACATCAACTATACCATAAACTTTCGGAAATTGCCTCAATATTAAGTTATTTTTTACTTTAATTTTTAACTATCTATAACACTAATTATAGCTTCTATGATCCGTTCAAATCAACAACTCAAACCACAACGAATCATTCAAAGAAAATCAACACATGTACATTAAACTCATAATTTAAGCTGTTTGAGTTGAGAGATGCTAGACTTACAAACTAAACACAAATGAAAGTTTACAAACACATACATCTTTCAACCAATCAAGTCATTTTAATTAATCACCGTAATTGATATATATAACCTCACATAAAAAATTAACAATCAAATAATCAAGCTAAAACAAAAGCACACGAGCAACACTACTAGAAAACTGAGTTTCAGCGACGACAAAATTCGTAGGAAAACGCTATCAGCGACTAATTTCCGACCAAAATGTTTCGTCGGAAAAATCCACCTCGGAAACATTTTCCGACCAATGTTTCCGACGAATTTTTTATTTTCCGACGAAAAAGTTCGTCGGAAATTTGTCAATAACAAGTTTCCAAATTAATTACTAAAAAGTCAAATAGCGACAATTTACCGACAATTTTTTCTATCGGAAATTCGAAGGAAAATTCGTTTGTATTAGCAATGAACTTCCTACGAAAATAGCGTTAATAAACAACCATTTAATTTGTTCCAAATCCCAGCAAAATAATCTTTTTTTAAAAGAAAAATTAAAATAATTTAACTAAAAGTAAAGATTAAGGTCAAAATAGATATTGATTAAAATTTGTTAATTCTATTCTAAATTTCTAATACACTTTTACAAACTAACTTCATTGCATAATAACAAAATGTATAATCCAAATCTACATCTAAAAATAAAAAAATCCAGATCTCATCTTGAATTCATACATCTTCATTCAACTAGCTTTTATTTCTTTGTTTTCCATCCATTCCTCGTGATCCATTCTTTTAAATCTGAAATTGAAGAAAGAACAAGAAACAAATAACTATTATAAACCAAAATTAAATGCACCAAAACATAAATAAATAAATAAAAGAACTTAAAACTTATTCTAGTTTGCGAAGCATTACCTGCACAGAATCGTTTTCTACTTGATCTACAAAGATGAAATCTTTTAGTTTTTAGGATATGAGAAAAATAAATAAATTCAAATGGAGATGAAAGAAAAAGTTGGTAAAGATATACAAAAATATCATAGATCTACAAAAAATCATCATGTTGGTAACATCACCATAGATCTGTCCGTGGTGACTTCCTTTGGTCGATCCATGATATCCTCATATCTATGGCAGATGGGGAAGATGAGTTTAGTACTTTATCTTTCTTGTGTTAAAAAAATGCTTTATCTTTCTACTATTAAAAAGTAGTTGAAGAATGTGTGTTTGTTTGCATAGCTTCCAACCGTTTGATATATCTTGTGCTAAATTTTCAGCCATTGAGATTGAGATCCATGTGACAACCAATGAAGCAATTTCATTGGCTATGTTATTAAAAGAAAAGTTGTGCGTATTAGCAATCCAAATCTAAATTTTAAAGTGCTACTCGTATTTTTATTTGCTAAGTTATACCTATTTATATCATAAACATTTTATTTTTTTGATCATTTAGTCATAGTTGTCGACTTATAACTTTTGACTCGACTCGAAAATATGTTTTTTTGACTCGACTCGTAAGAGTTGGGACATTTTTAAATATTACATGATATAATATAATTACATATGTGACGTCTTTATAAACAAAATATAAGTTGATTATCTTAATGCATTTAGTAAAATATTACATATTCGATAGTTTTTAGTCATAAACTTACAGTTTATCTACAAATTCGTAGTAAAGGGATCAAAAATACATAGATACCACACAAAATAATGTAGCGATAAATATAACATACCCCTCCGTCCCACTAAATGTGTCATATTTTGAATTTTCAAAGTCTTTCTTTATAAACTTTGACCTTAAATATTTTGATTTGTGTTATATAATATTTGATGAAAATTATATCAATAAAATACACATTTAAAACTTAATCAAATGATATAACTTTCATCAAATATTATATAACATAAATCAAAATATTTACGGTCAAAGTTTACAAAGGAAGACTTTGAAAATTTGATTTTTGGAGAAACTTTGAATTTTACAATAATGATTTTTGGAGAAACTTTGAATTTTACATATATTTTATTAATTTCGTGGGAAATTCGTAGGAAAAAATTTCAATTTCCGACGAATTTATAAGGAATTAATTTATTTTTGATAAATATAATTTATTCGTCGGAAATAGTTATAATTTCCTACGAATTTCCAACATAACTTCTAGATTTTAATTGTTTGAATAACAAGATTATTTCGTCGGAAATTCATTAGAAATTTGTTTCGGTTTCGACGTATTTCTAATAAATCATTTCAATTTTTAAATTTTTTTAAATTTGCATATATTTTGTCGTAAATTTCTTACAAAGTTTAAAATTTGCGACAGATTTCCGAGGAAAAAAATTGTTTTAAAATTAAAAAAGTTTAAACCAAAAGTTTCCGAGGAATTTCCGACGAAATGTATATTTGACAGTAATTTCTTGGTATTTTGTCGCTAATGTCTGTAATTTAGTGTCGAATTTCCGACGAAACTTGGCTTGTCGTAAATTTGTTGGAAAGTTGTAACAAATATGTTATTTTTCTGTTCATGTTTTTTCGTCTTAATTTCGTTGGAAAATCGACGGAAAATTTCCGACCAAAAATTTTCATCGGAAAATTCGTCGGTAATACTCATTTTTCTAGTAGTGCAACATACACATATACATACATATAAACTATATAATATGTATGTGGGAGTGCTTTCCTAAAGCCAAAGAAGAAGAAAAAGAGAATTACTATCTTGAAACCTAATCTAATTACCAGCTACTTTTATCATTTGGTATGGTTATGTCGCCAATACTCGTAGGTGTTGTCTTTTCATACGGGGTTGTTTTCGCTTCATTGTCGTTGATTGTTGTGATGTTGTCAATCACTAATTACGACTAACTAGAAAACGGTTAAACACAAATCACCATTATTTATAGTAGTGCATACTATACTACGATTATGAGGAGCTACTCTTATTAAAGAGCTCAAAAGACAATCTTATTAAACAGCTCAAAAGACCCCAAAAAGAAGATAAGGTATTAACCAAATACGTAAAAAAACATATGGTGAGAATAACATTTATATCAACCAAAAGGACCTCAAATGAAGATAAGGTATTAATCAAATACTTAAAAAACCTCTGGTGAGATTAACATTCATATTAACCAAAAGGAACTCAAAAGAGGATTCAAATGCATATTCACATTCACTATTTTAACCTAAAGAGCTTACAATGCAGCAGAGAGAATACAAAGCTTTGAAAAAGAGAAAATAACATCATATCAAATATTCAAAATAAGCCCAATGTACAAATCACCTTTGAAACGAATGTGGTTGTCGGTGACTTTTAAGGGAGATCCACCATAGATGTTTTGACGATATAAGGGAGTTTTTTTTTATTATCAGGGTTAGCATATTTACTTCCACTACAACAAATATGTCATTTCCTCACACTTGTTTTTTAATACTTTTAAAAAGTGTGAAAAATTTTGTTAATTTAATCACATTTATAAGTGTATAGAAATAATTTACATTTAAAAGTGTGAAGAAATTTAAAAAATCACAATATTTACACACTTATACATGTGGAAAAGAAAAGTTCACACTTTCAAGTGTGTAAAAATATGTCAATTGTTCACACTTAAGAGTGTGAAAGTTAATTTGTAACACCTATTTTCTTCACACATGGGGAGTGTGAAGAAACCATGTGTTACAAATTGACTTTCACACTTTTAAGTGTGAAAATATTTGACAATTGTTCACACTTTTAAGTGTTAACATTTTGTTTACACATTTATAAGTGTGAAAAATTATAATTTTTAAAATTTATTCACACTTTTAAATGTAATTTTTTTCTACACATTTTTATATGTGATTAAATTCATAAATTTTTTCACACTTCTTATAACCAAGTGTGAACAAATGAATTTTTTTTTTGTAGTGTGTATGTTTGATTTGCCATTCTTTTCTCTAAGCTGTGGACAATGTTCACGTTGGATAGTTATGCTTATATCGTCAAAATATATAAGACTCTCCCTTAAAAGTCACCAACAACCACCTTCGTTTCAAAGCTGATGTGCACATTGAGCTTATTTTTTATTTTTGATAAGACATTCTTTTCTCTTTTGCAAGGCTTTGCATTCTCTTTGCTGCATCTTCACTGGTAAGCTTGCTGGGTTAAAATAGTGAATGTACATATGCCTTAGAATCCTCTTTTGAGGTCCTTTTAGCTAATATGAATGTTAATCTCGTCAGATTTTTTTAAGTATTTAGTTAGTACATCATCTTCTTTTGAGGTCCTTTTGGTTGATATGATGTTAATTGTGACAACTCGTAATTAATTAACATCGGGTTAGTCCTAATCTCAATTAGACAGTCATTTGACGTGGAACTTATTAGACTTTTGGACTTTTGACTTAGTCAAAATAGACGTATCTTGTTGACGTAGACTATTAGCTATCTAGATGAATGCCGAGTCTTTAAAATAACTTTAAATTAATATTTAAAGGCTATGTCTTGTACGAAATATTTGACTGTCGAGACTTAATATTATAAAGTTCACTTTGACGAAACTTTATTGACTTGTCTTAATTTAAAATGAGACGAAGGAAAATACCTTTACTTTAAATTTTGGCCTTTCGGTCAAACGGTATTTAATCGTAAGCATTTTACCAAATTAAGGGTATAATACACAAAATTGAGCCACATGGGCTGGGAACTAAAATGAAAGGCAGGGAAAGAGACACCATCTCCCCTTCCCTCCTTTCTTCCTTTTTGATCAACACAAAACACACCAACATACACACACCACACAAATCACCCATTCATCACTCATTTTCTCCCAATCTCCTCCATCCTTTTCTTCAAAAATTGGTCTTGCAAAGGTTATAATCTTTTGGAGATTTTAAAAGGGGTTTATTATCATTATCAAGCATTTTCATCTTCACCATCTTCATCTTTACCTCAAGAACATCAAATTTTGGTAAGTAAACCATTTCTCAAACTTTTGATTTAATTTAAATTTCATTTCTGTTGGTTGAATTAGTAGGCCTTGAATATGAAAAGAGTTTTAGTATTTGTGGTTAGATGGAACTTTGATTTAGAATTTAGGTCTTGAAATCAAAAGAGATGAAATTGTGAAATGGTTGGTAAAATGGGTTGTTACCAGTTTCTTTGATCATGTATATAGTCTTTTTAATGAAAGGAATTGTGTTGAAAACGTTTTGGTTACGACAAATGGTCAAAAATGCACTTAAGAACTGATCTGGGCGCAGGTGCGCCGCACCTCCTCTTTGGTGCGCCGCACCATGCACCTGGACTGGGTTCCCTGATCAGTTTGTGCGCCGCACCTCCTCTTTGGTGCGCCGCACCAAAAACCTGGACTGGGTTCCCTGATCAATTTGTGCGCCGCACCTCCTCTCTGGTGCGCCGCACCTGGCTTAGTGCGCCGCACCTCCTAAATAGTGCGCCGCACCTTTTCTCCAGTACAACAAAACATGAATTATTTTGAAAGGTCGTAACTTTTGACTTTCCATCCGAATTTAGTAATAAAAGACGAAATTGAGTCATGTATACATTGAACATTAAATCACACTTGGTCGAGGCATTCTAGGATTTGATAGCTAAGTAGTCGTACGTACGATACTTGTCGTCGTGAGATTTGATCCTCACCATTCGTGCTCATATCCTAGGTTTTGGATAGACGTGGAGACTAGACTGCTCATATTCTCGGACTACTCATTCTTTAGCTCGTAGACTGCTAAGGTGAGTTTATGGCGCCCTTTTTCCTTTACTTTGGGCCTGAAAGCATGTACTGTATACACAAATACTTTGTAAATGATTTGTCTTTGTCTACGCCAGGAGATTTGGTAAATGAAATCATTTGTCTTATATTTGCCATGAGACGGCTGTCTAAAAATGTGTATACATGTCTTATGAAAATTGATCTATATGTCTTGACTTGCCATGTTGTCGGCTGACTAAACTGTTTCTTGTGTTTTGACAAAATAAAATGATCCCCCCTCATGTAGTATTATTTAGGTTAGACTTCGGTCTGAACCGTCTTGTCATATTATTTAGGTTAGACTTCGGTCTGAACCGTCTTGTCATATTATTTAGGTTAGACTTCGGTCTGAACCGTCTTGTCATATGATTTAGGTTAGACTTCGGTCTGAACCGTCTTGGCTATATATATTTAGGTTAGACTTCGGTCTGAACCGTCTTGGCTATATATATTTAGGTTAGACTTCGGTCTGAACCGTCTTGGCTATATATATTTAGGTTAGACTTCGGTCTGAACCGTCTTGTCATATTATTTAGGTTAGACTTCGGTCTGAACCGTCTTGTCATATTATTTAGGTTAGACTTCGGTCTGAACCGTCTTGTCATATTATTCAGGTTAGACTTCGGTCTGAACCGTCTTGTCATATGATTTAGGTTAGACTTCGGTCTGAACCGTCTTGGCTATATATATTTAGGTTAGACTCCGGTCTGAACCGTCATGCATTAAATAACTACAACAAACGACGATTGATCTTTTAGTCAAACACACTGTAAACTCACCAACTATTCGATAGTTGATCCTCTCAAATTTCATGCTTTTCAGGTGACCATCAGTAAGTCTTGGAATCGTCTTTGGCATTATAGGGCCAAATCTTTTGACTTTGGACGTACAATTAGCATCAGACATTGAGGACTCTCATGCTTTTGGCTTTAATTGTATTTGACTGTCCAATTTATTGAACTTGTATTCTGTGGGCCCAGTTCCAAATGAGGATGACTTGTATCCGTATTTTGGGGTCCACACTTGGAACGATTGTACTTGTATTGGCTTGTATTGGTATAAATGGATGTAATCTCTATTAACCTTCTGATTAGTATGCAATCTTTGTTAACCCTGTATTTCCGCTACAACGGGGTGTGACATTAATCTCACTAGATGTTTTTTAAGTATCTGGCCAATACCTTATCTTTTTTTAGGGGGTCTCTTGAGCTGTTTTGATAAGGTTGTCTTTTGATCTGCTTAATAAAATTAGTAGCTCCTCATAACCGTAGTATAGTATGCATTTCTATAAATAGTGATTTGTGTTTGGCTGTTTTCTAGTTATTCCTAATTAGTGATATACTATTTATAGTAGCTCCTCAATAAGTATAAAATTCCGTTACTTGATATCATCGGTGTCTCATGCTTCAACACCACCTTTTATTCTGGATTTGCGTTTTTGGAAAAAGAGGATGAAGAAAATTATGTTTGGGCACTAAATGCATTTAAGAAGATTCTTGGAGAGGGTAATCTACCATCTGTGATTATGACGGACAGGGAATTGGCCTTAATGAATGGCATAAAGAATGTACTTCCAGCCGCAACGAATCTTTTGTGTGTTTGGCATATTGAAAAGAATGTTTTGGCAAATTGCAAGAAATATTTTAGTTGTGATGAAGACTTTGATAACTTCATGGTAAGTTGGCAAAATGTGATCTATTCAACAACATAAGCTATTTTTTAGTACAAATGGGCTGAGTTCGAGTTGTTTTATAACAATAACAAAGGTCCAATTGAGTACATTAAAAAGTTATAGTTGTGAATTGCAAATGTACAAGGAAAAATTATCATTGTTGCATATTGTCCGTATATTGAGTTTTGAAGTCAGATATGTGTTGATTTTTAGTCAAATATGTATTGATGTGCAATGTATTAGAATCATGCTATAAAGCAAAGATAATACTGATTGTTTTGTTAAGGAAAGGGGAGTAAAATAAAGGGGTAAAAATTGTAAATTATTAAAAGGGTATAATAGTCAAAACAAAAAAAATTGTTGTAGATGGACAATTTTTGTTGTAGAAGGATCAGCTCCCATATATATAGTTGTTTGTTTAATTAACAAATGTCAACCTTTTTGGTGGAGGAGTTGATGTTAATTCAGTGGGATGTAAGCTTTGTAATAATGGGATAGATGACATTAGTCATATTTTTAATCAATGTATTCTAATGCGCGAGCTCAGAGCTAAAGTCGAGGCATGGCTTCATTACAACTTTCCTGCTGCGGAATTGCAAGACATGGTTACATGGTATGAAAATCTTCCCATCACTCATCATAAAAGCGCAAGATACTTGAAGGCATTTTGTTCATTTGGTGGTGGCATCTCTGTAAAGAAAGAAACAACGTTATGCATAATGACAAACAGGAAAGTATCACCGATATTTTCAACTCGATCGTGAACGTTTCTTTTCTTTGGATCAAGAACCGCGACAAGAAGCACCATTATACTTGGCCAGATTGGATAGCGAACCCTTTGAATGTGGAGAATGATTCATAGCGCATCATCTGTACATGATCCATGTACTTGTTTGCTTTTGTCGAGTGTGGTTGCTTCGTTTTGGCTCCCTCGGGGCTAAAATTCTTCATTGCTGTTCAAAAATAAAGAAAAAAATAAAAATAAGTATGACTAATCTAAATAATAAAAAAACACATAGCTAAAAATTTTTTTTAGGCAGTCTTGCCTTGGCATGCATCCATCATGTCTTAAATAATTTTTTATTTTTCTTAAAGGTGTAAATCATTTTTGAATATCAATAAAATTAAATAGATTCAAATTTATAGACCCATATAAGACTAAGATGGCCGTGTAGTTTTAAAAATGGATTAATCACTAGATGACCAATGTATTTTTCTTTTTGTACATGATTATCCAGTAAACTGAAATATTGATATGTATCACCTATGAACTTGTAAATTTTTTACATAGTTGACCAAATGTTAACAGGTTTACCAGTGATAGCCAATTACTTGTTTTTTTATTTTTAAAAAACTGATGTGGAAATGAAATTGATGACTTGGATACAGTCAACTGATAATATTGGCATATTTAAATTTATATATATTTTCATCTTTCCCAAAATTATATTGATTTGTTTACACGAGATCTGAGAAATGGTAGTAAACATAACACTGTTATAATCCTAACAACAAAAATGTGAAGGCCCTTCCCAATAGGGGCGTCGGCACCCTCATCGATGGGGTTGTCGACGTGGACCCTATTGGTAGGGAGGTCATCGACTGCTTCTTTGTCAAGCACCATCGGTGGATTGATGTGCGTAGACGAGAATGAGAGAGAGTGGAGCCGAGGTAAATAACGGCTAGTTTTAGTTTTTGTTTAGGTTTTTTTTTTCTTTTCAAATTTACATTATATAATCACCTTCAATACAATTCAAACACATATCTTTCACTTTTAAACACACTTTCAAAAACACCCCAAATGGATCCCTTTTCTGGTAGTTCAAACACACAACCAGGTATGACGTTGATCGAGTTAAAAAACGCGCTACAGATACATATGCTTGTTTACAACAAGAACAAAACGGATGTGAGGGCCGTCATTAACGACGTAAACGCTAAAAAGTCCTTTTTTATTGCCGAGATTGAAGCTCTTTCAGCAAATCCTAGAGAGAGAGAGAAAGAGATAGATATAAATATAGACATAGATATAGATACTGACATCTGATTTGCATAATTATGCATACTACTTTTTGTCTTAGACAGAATCAAAGTAAGTTACTATCTTCTTGATTTTCATTTTTTTATATAAGAAAACTCAAATAAGTTACTATCTTTTTTTTTTTTTTTTTTTAAATTAAGAAAACTCAAACATTTATGAAGTAACTAAACGTGTGCCCACGCGATACGTCGTCGATGATGGCAGCGGTGTGGTGGTGGCGACCGGTGGCGGCAGTGGTGACAACGATGGGTAGCAGCAGTGGTGGAGATGGGTGGAGGTGGTGGTGGAGGCAACGGGTTGTGGCGTCGAGTGATGGTGGCAGCGGTGGCGTGTGGCAGACTGACGGTGAATATAAAGGTAGTTGATGTAAAAGTAAGGTAATATAGTTATTTTAAGGGTTGAAGGACGTACAGTATGTTGTTAATTATTTCATTAAGGGTATTATAGTTAGGGCATCCTCAATGGTCATTTTTGAAAAGCTTTTTCGTTAAAAAGGTGTAATAATGTGTAAGAGGTTTGTATAAAAAAAGCTTTGCATACCAGGGATGGTATTCGGTACAGAATAGTACCGAACCGTACCGATACCGACAAATACCGGAACCGAATATACCTAAAATGAAGAACCGAATACCGAACCGAATTTCAAAATGGATACCCACGGGAATTTCGGTATTTTCCCGACAAGAACCGATTCAAATATTTTGCAATTTGATTTTATGTATTACTTGATCTAAAAGTGGCATGAGTCATTCACATATCCACTTTAGGAACAAACACGTATTACTTTACAATATCATATCATCATTATCATTCAATAGATTATATATCAATTTATATAGAAAAAAACAAACAAGATCGAATCTCCAATGGAGAAATAATTTACATATCAACTTTATAATTATAACTATATATATACATGTAAACATATAATAAATGGTGAATGCATATATATTTAGAGAGTGAAAAAAAACAGAACATGAAGCTTTCTATCAATAAGAAAAGGTGAATTTTTGTAAATGGTAATTATTATTATTATTATTATATTACATACATACAGATACATTTGTAATTATATATAATTATATAATACATAACTATAAGTTGATATAAATCTAAGCACTTGAGACTTCATATAAGAAAAGGTGCTGCTTTTTCTATTCTATGAGGTTACATATAAAAAGAGTGTTAAGCTATGGGTTTTTGGCTAGGATATGTGTGAATCTCTTTTCAGATTTATTTATATTATATATATGTGTATATATATGAATATGAGAGTTTACTTACAGTGATATATATATATATAATATATATAATATATATATATATAAATAGTTTTTTTGTTTTCGAATCACGATATTGCCTCTGTTGTATCTCTAATATCAAAATATAGTATCAAAAAGTTAAATTGAACCATCCGTATACATATTATTCGGTATCCAAATCGGTTTTCCCGTATCGAACCGATTGGTACCGAAACCGATTCCATCCCAAAATCAAAACCGATACCGATACCGAATGCCCTTCGATACCAATTTTTGATACCGGTTCGGTTTCGGTTTTTCAGTTTTTTCACTCACCCTATTGCTTACAATGGTAAAAAGCTTTAGAAAGCTAAATAAAATAATAATTTTTTAGATGAAAGATTTGTTGAAAAGCTTGGTATCCACTAACCTATAGGTTCCCTTTAAACCTATTCATGTACTATAATATTTAATTTTAACCTTTTGAAAGCTTATTATCATTGGAGGTAAAGGTTTTTTTAATAAACCTTTTACATATTTTTACACCATATTTTACAAAAAAGCATTTAAAAACCCACAATTGGAGATGCTCTTATATTAGACGAAGATGTTTAAATTATTAAATAGTAAAAAAGTGATAGTTTCGTCTCATTAAATCATCTTTTGAGATTTTGAATGAATGAATTTGCTTTTATAAGGCATTACATTATAAAGCATTTGTTATTTTTTTCCCCAACTTTCAACTAAGTAGTTGATAATACAAAAATGTTTAATATCTTTATTTACTAATTTAAATATCTCTACCTAAATACCTATATTACCCTTAATAAATTATTTATAACATACATCCTTCAACCCTTAAAATAACTAACTACCTCATTTTACATCAATTACTTTTACATAGACGAGAGAAAGTTACACGCGCGTTGCGGCGGTGATGGAGGTGGCGGCGGTGGTGGTGATGTGATGGCGGCGGCGGTGGTGGTGGCGAGCGGCGGTGGCGGCGGAGATTGGTGGTGGTGGCGGTGGCGCCGGTGAGTAGTGGAAGTTATTGATGTAATGTGGCTATGATGTATGGTACATCATACAGTGTACATTGTTGAAACTTAAAATCAATATTGAAATTTTAAGTTCAATGTTGAAAATCAAAATTAGATTTGCTTTATAATATAGTATAGATAAGTATAGATAGATAATTAGATTAGGGTTTGACGGTAGATTTGTGTGGATTGAAATTGTTAGGGGTATTTTGGGTACATTTAATGGATGACTGAGAAATAGGTTGAATTTGTGAGGGTAAATTGGGTATTTCAAAATCTTAATTAAGTAAGGAAGGGGGTTGAGTTTGTTTTATAAGGGATTATAGATATTGATTATAGATAACCACACAGCTATCGCCGCCGTTGACGCCACCACCACCACCATCCGTCACCGCTAACACCGCTACCACAACCACAACGTCGCATCACGCGTACATTTGTTCAGTGGATTATAAACACTACATCTCAAGGCACCATCATTACCATGTCGAGTTATGTTAAAAAATAAATGTACATATGTGAGTTTATAAATGCTATTCTATTTGCTTTCAGATTCTTTTGGATTGAAATTTTATTGTAGTTATATGTTAGACGTTATGAATTTGTGCTCAACAAGTGACACAATAATATGTTTTAAGGTGTATGGCTTAAACCAACAAGTCAACAAGTGTATGGCTTATTGGCTTACCTTCTAAACGAAAATGATACGGAGTATATATATATATTTTTAACATTGGCTTAAAATCTTACTGACAAACTCGTTTAAATGACAAATATAATTCATTAAACTTTTTTTAATTTTATCCATTTATTTTATTAAATATCATGATTAATTTTTAAAAAACTATTAGACTGATTTTTTTTTAAAAATATCATTTCTCTTTAGAAATTATTTTGAATTGATAATTCCACAACAAAATTTACTTTGAATTTAAAAAACTGCATTTCAAAAAAAGTCAAATCACTATCATACTTCCCATTGACCAATCAAACCTACAAATACATCACACTTACCGCCATTTTTCAATTTCAGCATTTCACGGAAAACAAAAAACCACACGCAGAGCGAGCAGCGATTAAATCTTCTCTCTGTAAGTCAAATTCAAATATTTATCATTATCATCATCATCATCTAACCGTTAATCGGACTGAATGCCTAACCGCCGATCTGTTATTAATCCGATCGAAACGTCATTTAAACCCTAATTATTTGAATTACGCTCATTTTGTGTTAAAATTTGATCAATTTGCAGGTTTTTTGTTCTCGAGTACATTCGGATCGCATCTCAAACTGTGAGCGGTTATTTTCCAGAAATCGCTCGTTGTTTCGAGGTGAATTTTAACATTTAAGTTAAGTATATTTGAATTTGACTGATTTGAGCTATAGATAGGATCAAAAGGTTGTGTAAACTCTAAGTTTTAGATTCACTTACTCGAATTTGCCGTGTTTTGTCGATTATATTCGTTATATGTTTAAATTTGATGATTTTGCAGGTTTTTCGTGCATAATTTCGTTCTGATCAGTTTTCGGCTGTTATCGGATATTTTTTTGGATCAGTAGGTATCATCGGAACTGAATGTTGTAATTTTTATGTGATTTCTTTAATGTTTAGTTGTGGATATACATTTTTGTTCGGCTGTAGTGATTTACGATATTATAGGTTGTCTTTAAAGTAGAGTTAGGATAAGGAAACATATCGAAATGATTTATACTGAATTTGCTATAGGAAGTTTGAATTCGTGTTGTGAACATTTGGAGATGTGTAGTTTAAGGTTCGTGTATAGCTGAATTAGAAAATGAACACAGTTCAGGATTCGGCAGAAATGAAAGTGTTACGAAAATGTGATACTTTGTCACATATAAGTTGGATGCCTCAGTTCGTACTATGCCGTCTTAGTAGTCATTGTTACCGTCTATGTGTGTAAGTTTTTATATCTATTGCTATTTACTATGTAGTCAATTTCGGTGGTATACCAGTGGTATACCAGTGGTATTTCGGATTTCGGTCCTCCACTGGTATACCAGTCCAAATTTCTGTCCAAAATTTCAGTACCGAGATTTTCGGTGAAATTTCGCCGATTTCGGTCAAATTTCGGTCCAAATTTCGGTGGTATTTCGGTGGTATACCAGTTTTTCAGGTTTTATTTATTTTTTATTTTTTATTTTTGTCCAAACTTAAAATACAACATAAGAAACACTAATTTTTGCAAGTATTAACACTAATCTATCAAGTATTTACACTTTTAAGCTTGACTTTTGATATTTAGATTAAGTATTTAATTAATATAACTGCTATTTGTGTATAATTGTGATTTTTTTGGTATATATAATTATATATAATATTTTACATAATATTAAAATTACCGAAATACCACCAAAATTCCACCGAAATTACCAAAATTTCGTATACCAGTCCTTGACCGAAACACCGAAATTTTGGTCCTTAACTACTATTGCTATTTACAACTAAGTATGTGAAGTTCAAATTCGTTTCGGTGTTTTGCTATAATTTACTACTAGGAGACCTTTTATTTTCATGTTCTATCAAGACAGGACACATCAACGAAATCTTTGTTGTATGGATTCCAAGTGGTTATATCTCTAGTATCTTCTGCTTAGCATTTAGTCTTGAATTTTGATGAAAAGAGATGGTCTTGAATCCTGATATGCCAATGCCTATGTCATACTAAATGTTTATATAATTTCAAAGCTGTTTAGATACTTCAATATGTTTCATTGTGAATACCTGCCAGTTCAGCTGTTGGATCATTGACCTTGTTTTTTTGGAATACCTTGAGATGTTCTCTGATTACTGCAAAATGATGAGTGTGTTTGTGAACATTTTTTCCTCTTTTTGAAGCAAGTCTTTTGTGCCGTGAGCCAACTGCTGATGAATGATAAAAAAAAATTTGGCGCTTAAGTTGTATAAAGTTATGCTATTATTCGTAGTATGCATATGGCTTTAAAGTAGGCATATTGGCAGCCACAGTTGATCAGTGGGCTTTATTCATAAATTTAGTCTCAATTTTTGGTTTTTAATTCGAGTATATCCACTGTTTGTAGCAGAACTGCATACGTTTTGTTTTCAAATGATGGCCTTTGTGAACAGGTCTTGCAACAAGTGTTGAGGCATAGTAATTATCTGGATATCACTTTAAACGCTGCAATGAGATGCAACGCGTGCTGGCGGGAGCTGGAAGGCAGAGCTATATCTACTACGTGTGGACATCTCTTGTGTATCCTAACATTATAATCTTCTGTAGACTGTAATCATTAATGAAATGAATCGCGCACAACTAATTTTCCTTAATAGCACTAAAAGGCAATGAAGATGCAAGTAAGATACTAAGCAATGATGCAGCTTGCCCTGTTTGTGATCAAGTTCTTTCTAAAAGGTACAAGTAGATCTTGGATATGGCCATGCCAACCTGTTTCTTATATTATATAGCCGTTCATTTGTATGCCTGGTTTCTTATGAACTTAATGTGGATATTTTGCTTTCAGTCTCATGAAACCAGTGGATATCAACCCAAACGATGAATGGATCAATGTAAGAAAGCACATCCGGAATAGTTATCTGGAAATATATATGCTGCAGTCTATTGTCACTATCTTGTAATTTTGGTATTTTATATATTATTTGTAAGGATGTAGCAAGTATGATTCTGCATTCTAACTTTCTGTACACGCTTCAATGCAGATGGCTATGGCTGGCATATCTCCGCAAATACGTATCCTATGAACTTGATTTTTCATTTGAATGTATGATTTCATCATGTATCTACGTATATCTTTCCTTGACACATATCAAAGTAATGAAGAGTGCATACAGAAGCGTTATGTTCTTCATTGGACAAAAAGAACTAGAAATGCAGTTCAAGATGAACAGGATAGTCGCTCAGTGCCGGCAGAAATGCGAGGCAATGCAAGAGAAGTTTACAGAAAAAATGGAGCAAGTTCATACTGCATATCAGAAAATGGCCAAAAAGTGCCAGATGATGGAACAAGAAATTGAGAATTTGTCTAAAGATAAGCAAGAGCTCCAAGAAAAGTTTTCTGAGAAATCCAGGTCATCTATTTGTCTTTTTCTTCTATGATATCCACCACCCTCCGGCATCTGAAATGATTGAAGCTTCATCAAGTTTTGTACTCATTGGCAGGCAAAAGCGAAAGCTGGATGAGATGTATGACCAATTGAGAAGTGAGTACGAGTCGATAAAACGATCAGCCATTCAACCTGCAAACAACTTCTTCTCAAGGACAGAACCTGACTTGTTTGCCAGTCCAGCTAACATGATGGATAATAGAGATGCCATGAGGAAAGGTGATCTCTTTCTGTTTACTTTAAATTACTGTACTATAATAAGATGTATATATTGCACAACAAATAGGAAAAGTAAATGGTTTAACTTTAGATAAAAAAAGAGCTTTATTTACATGTGATGTTGGTATTACCCAAGAAATGCTAGTTGACTTATTTGCTGCAGATTGGTCGGTTATCACCCCTGACACTCCAGGACCCCGGGAAGATATATGGCCACAAACAACAAGACAGAACAGTTCCAACTCTGGCCCATTCGACATCTCTGCTAGCCCACCTGCTAAACATTCAGCAATTCCAGTTGAAACCAGAAGACCGATTGGTCGCCCCATGTTTGGAGGTGGAGTTGGTGGTGGCGGCGGTGGAGCTAGCAATCCCTCTACGACGTTGAGAAACCTCATTTTATCACCAATGAAGCGGCCTCAGCTCTCTCGTAGCCGGCCTCAATTGTTCACGTAAGTAACAGATAACCTGCAAGACTATTATAAAACTTGGCACATTCTATTTCAGTGTAAACATATACTACTATGCTAGTATTTTATTGGCTTCCAGTGCTGATATCTTGCCATACTTCACTATTTTCAGGTTATAGATAAGGAAGGCAGAGCCAACCATAATCGACGGGTCTTCACCTTTACTTAATATTAGTAATAGCATACTCACTTGCAAACTCCAATATGTGCTAGTTACTGTTTATCTTACTGGAACCTGATGCAATGTAAGTAGCAAGTCTGAAACTTGAATTGTTGCATACTGTTACTTAAAAACGAAAACACCGTAGTATCTGATGAATAATATAAGTGCTAGCATTTGTATATCCTTGCTCGGATGGAAATTATTCATTTGAATGACGAAAGAAGCAACAATGAAGACTATCTTTTGATTGTTTCTCTTTTTTTCTTATTCCTGTCAACCTTGTCGGTGAAGACCAATTTGCCGTTTCTGTTTAAAGTGAAATGTATAACGATATAGCGTTGTCCCTTTTTTGTTTACTACGGTCCACGGAATACTATTTTGCAGTGATGTTCCATTCCTTGAAAGAATTCACTTAATTATCAAGGAAATAAGTGTTTTAATAATCTCTATAAGCACATGCTGCATAACAATATGTTGCTCCTTTGCTGCCCAATCTTGTGACTCATGGCGCATTTTGTGGTTTCACCTTCTCTCGCTTAATCTCTTGATTTCCTTTTTGACCTTCAATGTTCGTTCCATCTTCAGTATTACTTAGTTTCTTGTAGTTTCTTTTCACTCTTTAGCCTATATCCCGACTCTCTCAACTAATTCATAGCTAGTATTATTTTGCTCAGCATTCAGACTACATAATATGCATCTTTGGTTTACTATGCACTCTATTCGGTTACCAAATATCCGATACCAACAGGTTCTTCCATATCGTTATTTACACAACTTTTCACCTAATTGTATTTTGAATTATTAATTTGTTTAAACTAATTCATTGCTCTTTAAATATCTCCAATTAGCCAATGTTATTTCCCCTTCTAAGGTATTTAACTATCCGCATCATATATAATGTGAAAGTGTAAATTTGGGTCAAGGAGGAAGATACACAAGCACAGATATGACAGATCCTGAACAGGGCCTAAAATGCTCAGATTTTTATAGTTTAAAGAAAATGGGCTCTAAAATGCTCGAGCCCCCGAGCCCTGACAAAATATTGAGCCTTTTAAGGCACAACCGGGCTATCTCGAGTTGAACCGGTATTTTCAAAATCGCTCTATTACTTTTTTGTCTTATATATCTTACTGCACGTTGTATTTCTTTTTATTTTATTTTTTTAATTTTGAGGTGAGTTGTAAGCAAACAAGCCAAAAGTGTTTAGAAAGGTTTAGTCAAGTATTAGTATGTAAATATTTTAATAGATAAGATCATGTATCTTAAAGTCCGCTCTAGCAGCCGGTATTGATTGAGACGATCCTAAAAGAATATGATTCTAATATTCATTATTAGAAAGTGAAAACGTGCCTCAACCAACGGAAGCAGGGGAAATGAAATGATTGACATAAAATGGAAAGTCAAAACTCACAAATATGAGATAAGTATGAGTCGGATATTGTAACAGAAATTGGTGAATTGAACTTATTTGAAAAGTAAGTTTGAAACGTGATCTTGTTGATGTAAAAGTATTTGAATATATGTTGGTTTGATTAATAACCGAGAAATCCAAACAAGCCAAGTAAAGCAAATAAACAAATAAGTAAAAGTAAACCTTTTTCTTTGTTATACGGTAAATTTGAAAAATTAATATCATAGCCTCTTCTTATATCCAACAGAATATCCATTATCCACGTTCGTACGGCCAGTATTCTGCTCACTTGAATTCGAACCCAAGACCTCAAAATCTCAAGTTCGTTAGTAGTTAGCATTCAAATATAGAAATGATTGATTCAAAAACAATACAGTTTTCTCAAAACAACAAAAGTTCACTTAAATACCAAGTAATCTAAAGAATACGATTCTAAATTTTTATATATACAATTTTTTTGATCTAAAAAGAAAGAAAAATAAACAAAGAGTTTTCATTCCTTGCGTCAATCAGAAAAATAAATTTCACTGTTATCCTGCCTCTTAAATTTTAAATTCTACATCTTCCTGCAAAATCAATGATTTAATCCCTTCGCAACAAGTAAGAAAAACCTTGTTTACATCATATGTACAACCAGAAGAGTCGAACGACCAACTTTGTGCATCACTAGTTTCTGAAAACAGATTTTAGGAAAACCTAAAGACCATCTGATTCTTTCTTTCACTCATAAACATAAATACATAAAACCCCATTAGGATCAACGAAGAATTCATCAAATTTGATGTTCACAATTATAATCCGAAATCAAGAAGAAAAGAAACCTCTATTAACGTCCATTTAGTCAGCACCATAACGGAACTAATTTTATGCAAAGCTCTAATTACCATTATCCCCATAATGCTGTACTGCAGCAGCAATATAGAGCCAGTGAGGTTACCCAAAAAGCATAAGCTGTAGTAAAACATGACCTCTTGTCATCTGTACTCATCATCAAATTCTACCAACCTTGCATTACAAACAAATTCGTAAATAAGAAAAGTATAAAGATTACATTAGCTACAATATGGAACAATGTAGCAACAAATCGTACCTGTGAGGCAATCGCAACTATGACAATTCAATGGCAAGGGGAACAATAGAAAGTCCCGCAGAGATGGTATCTGATACAGTCAAAACAAGTGCCACCATGAATACTAAAAAGGAAAATAAACTTGAGGTGGCAAAGGGAGAGATCAACTGCAAACCCAAACATGTAACTGTTGTACAGGTGGAAATGAGCCAGGTCACCAAAAATATTTTTTGTCCAAAACTATTTTTCAAAAATAATTAGCAAGTCAAATATGATCACCAATATTGCATTATTCCAATAAATACATTTTACATATCTGAAAACACTTCAAAAAATACAAGTATTACTCTCTGGCGACATTTAACATATTTCCTTGTTGACTACCTTTTTTTTACCCGTTTGACCCGTTAAAGATAAAACATAACTAAAATCAACCTATTCATAAGTAAATTGGTTGCAAATGCCACCTCTAGAATAAATGAATAACTGGTCTGAATATGTACCTTCAGGTTCCATTCGCAGCCAATCTTGCCCGCAAATCAAAGCTTGTCGAATATCAGAATCAACATATCTCAAATGCTTATCAACTACTCTACCACCCGTGCTAAACGCCAGCTCTCGTGTAAGCGTTGACACAGGAACCCCCAGAATATCGCGTGCCATCATAGACAAGATTGGGTACCTCGGTGTGTGAACTTTCCACCAATTCAATATATTAAAATCAGAATTTCTTGGAAACACAGGTTCCTCTAAATACTTGTCAAGATCCGAAACCCCGCTTTGGTGGTTTGAACTTTCGTGAAGGAACTTGTCAAAGCCCCTCAACCGGTCTCGGGCCAAATTACTAGTACCAGCTAAACCGCTGCCAACCTGATTCGCCTCGTCATCAAGTGAACCTGGGTCTATAGTATACTCGTTAAAAAGCTCTCGGATACCCTCAGAAACATCCCGGATATGATCGGGAGCATCAGCATCATAAATCTGATTATAGTAATACTCTACAAGTTTCATCTTGAATCTTGGATCCAAGATAGCTGCTATTGCTAACCCCAACCCGCATTTATCCCAGTACTTATCGAATTTGATCTTCATTTTGGTTGCAAGGGAGCTAATAAAGTCATCCGGATTTTTGCAGTAATCAATCAACTGGATATGAACATCACATATTTCTGGGAAATATATGTTAGCAGTAGGATATTTGCTTTGTGAATGGGTAAAGACGTTTGTAACCTCGAAAAGAAGTTTCATAAAAGAAGTAACTGAACTCGCCCATTGCCATTCTTCATCGGATAAAGAGATTGTGTAGGCGGAATCATGTTCTTGAAGTACATCAAAAGCATTCCTGTATTCTAAAGCTGTTTCAAGCATAAGATACGTTGAGTTCCATCTCCATGGATTATCAAGAGATAAACGCTTTTCAGTGGTAATTCCAACCTGTTGAGCAAACTCGTCAAATTTCCCTTGTGTCACTGATAAACTTTTAACATATCTAACACTTTCCCGAATCTTTTGTGTCAAGTCTTTAAGTGATTCCATAGAATCGTTAATCAAGGATTTCACAAGATGTGAAGCACATCTCATGTCGAATAATTCACCGTTCTTCAAAAGGGGGCGATTTTGAGATAGCCAACTTTTCGTTCTTGAGGCGATATCATCGTAACTGAAACAATCATCTAGTGTCATAGAGAATAACTTTCGGTCGACATCCCAATCCATCAAACACTTGATTACCAAATCCGATAATGCGTCCTCTGTTTGAGAGGAATCTAAAGTCAAGAAATTTAATACTTTCCTCTGTAACCTCCAATTGTCGTCAATGTAGTTTGCGGTCAAACACAGGAAGTCGACATTCTCTGGTGAAGACCACATACCAACAGCCAGACCTATCCTGCCATGTAAATTCCGTATGATGTCAAACACCTTTTGTCTTTCTTTTGCATAGATAGTCAAACAGTCAGACTCGATAACACCTGTGGTCATAACTTCAAACATGGGTTGAAGATTCTTAACGAATATTTTGAATCCCAAATGTTCTACCATAGCCGGTGGATAATCATGTAACATGATCATGCGGGCCAAGTCAAGCCGGCTTCGTTCTTGGTCAAACTTAACACTTCCGAAGTTAACTGCTTCTTCTATCTTTGAATCTTGGTCAAATTTGTAAGCTATGGGCATGATGTTTTCTTCTTTTCTTTGCCCTTCATCATAGCTAACATTTGCAATGGGAACAGGGTCTTCTTTTCTCTTTCTTTTTGCTGCAAGTATTTGTGAAACGTCAAAATTGGATCTTTTTAAACACCGCATCAAGTGATTTCTTAGATGAGTAGTTCCACTATTGCTTGATCCACTTAGCTTCTTTTGACAATGTACACAAACGGCGTAACATCCTTCGGCTTTCCTGACCCTTTCAAAGTGATTCCAAACCACAGATGTTAACCTCTTCGGTTTCTTAACAGGAGTTTCAGTTTGTATTTCCATCATATCAACTTGATGATAACCTATTTGAATGATGAACATATCAGCATACTTTCAGGAGATTATACAAACTCTTGATCAGAGTATCAATACATAATAGACGTAAATAGGTCTAAAGTTTTTAATATGCAGATTAGCATTTACATGAACTTTGAATAACAAAAAAAAGGTATGCAAGAACACTTCTTAAATTTAACTATATAATTAATGATCTGGGCATCTAAAATGATAAACCTTTCTACAGGTTTATTGATTTGTTTCATTGGAGCATTTGCTTTTGAACCTCTTAATAATCTTGATCCTCTTCAAGGCTTCAAGACATATAAGCAGGAAATAGATGTTCACTACGGTTCAAAAAATATGTACCTCTTCATCAATTTTCAACCTTTTTATAAACCTTTCGTTGGAAATGTCTATATGTTTGACAATTATTGTGACATAAAAAGCTGAAATCAGGTAATTAGCCCTTCGACTGCGTCAAACATAAGAAATAACACTTCTATACAGTATCTGCTGAAAATTAATTTCAAATGCCTAATATTGTAATAAAAGAAGCAAACATAATTGTCCACCTTACTATTTTAACTTGTCTGAAAGTAAATGTCCACTTTGAAAATTATTCGCCTAGTTTCACATTTTACCTTATGTACATACATGAAAAGAAAAGCCCCTACATTAAGTATATGCATTTTAAAAAAGCGAAACCTTGCATTCATCTAATTAACAACTACATTAAGGGGAAGTTTAAGCATATCAAAAAAAGTATTACATAGGTTATGAAAATAAGCAGTGTCTGCTTAGCTTATCGGCTAACTGTTCATCAGCTTATGTTTCACAAGTCCATTTTTTGTCGTGTTGTAGAATAAGAAACTATGTATTTGTATTAGCTTAATTCTGGGGTTTATCAGCTTATAAAATTTCAAAAAGCCACACAAGCTCAAATATCGCGAATTACAAGCTTATCAACTTAAACTTATTAAGCTTATAATCGACACGCTCAAGTTGATAAGCTCATAAGCCAGAAAAAAGGGACTTTACTGTATTTTAGAAATATCTACAAGCCAAAAAAAATCCATATAAAATAAGCTAATCCAAACAACCCCTAAAGTTAAGTCCAAAAGCAAAGTAATCAGCTTTTGAAATTTTTAATAGCTCTAAAAATAATCTTACACCTAATTGTTGTTAAAATTATATCAATTAATTACATAATGTTTGCAGAATTGTAATTAGTTTATATTTTTGTATAAATTCAACCCAAAATTGAATATAACAAATAAAGAAGACATAAATTAACATCTGAAACTGCATAATTTTGTAATATTAATTAAATAAATATGAGTCTAATAATAATAATAATAATTAATATTAATAAGTAATAATAATTAGGGAATATAGAAAAAGCAGTGAAATTTCGAACCTATATATAATTTGCAGCAGTGGGTTGGTTTTTGATTATAAAAAAGGGGTGTTATGTGTAATCCGATTGGATTGGATGGTCCAGTTAGGGTTTGTTTTTGTTTATTGAATAGAATTGAATTTGGGGATGAAAAAGAGGATCTGGATAATTTGACTGATAACCCGATGAAAATAAAAGGAACCGGGTCGATATTTGTTATGTGGGTTGGGTTAGGTTAAGTTAGGTTAGGTTAGGTTAGGTTCACTTGTGGCCGAGTCTCTTGGTAATGGGTTTGCGACTTTGCGGTTGTCATTTCATGCCTTGGTCTCGACTCTAATTTTTTTTTTTAACAGCAAAATTGGTCTCGACTCTATTGATATATTTTTGAGCTACTTGAGAGTTCGACTTGCTTAAAACTCGAATTGGGTTGTGTCTACACGAGCTCAAACCAAGTTCAAACATTTTTTGAAGATCGTTTAATACATGAGTTATGGCTCGAGTTTTGACAACCAAACTCAATTTAGTTTGTGAAGCTAAACAAACAATTTATTTAATACATATAAATTAATTTAATATAAGTTATTTACAAGATCGGGTTGAGTTAATTTAAGGACATCCTTTTTTAAAAAGACAAATGGACAGATATTAACCACTCATTTTCCTTCTTTTTTTCTCTCTTTTTGATATAATTTTATTATTATTTTTCAATTTCATTTTTCATTTTTTTATATTTTTTAAAATAAAACCCATGTAAAAAAAAACTTTTTTTCTCCGATTTATACGGTACGGGTTTCGCCCTTACGGTAATAAAAGGTAGCTAGTGGGGTGATACATCATAAAGGGTGATGAGTCATAGGGGGTGATCAATGATGGGATGATATACCCAACGGGTCCCGCCCTTATGTGAATGGTATATGTGAACAAATTTGTGCACATATGAACGTATTAATTTATACATATTATTACCTATGTTCATGTATGAATAGTTCTCATATGAACCCAAAATAGTGAAAAATTAATAAAACACAAAGTTAAAGTATGTAAAAAATGTCAAGTAGGTAAAGAATATCATGTGCGTCTTAGAAATTATATTAATATCCAAATAGTGAAAAATGAATGAATGCACAATATTAATGTAGGTAAAGAATGTCATGTGCGTCTTACCCATGAAATTAATATTCATCTAATTTCATTTAATATTCACCAACTTTATTTCTACCATTAAATATCCACCAACTCCATTTAATATTTATGTAACTCCACACATCCTATCTAACTCCATTAATATTTAACAACTTCAAAATTTTAGCATTTAGAGTGTTGTTCTCTATCTTCACTCTTCTCCCTCTGTAAAAAAAAATCTTAACATACCACAATTCTCATTATTAAACATAAATACATAATAATAATAATTTATCAATGATGGTATTTTGAACCGAATAAAACAAGTCAATCAATCAATAAAACTTCACTGATCAAAATTTTATTTTCACCTTCTTATCAACTGAAGATGGATCCACCGCCAACATAGTTCAGGTAGTTAAGAGATTTTGTCTATTATTACAAAGGTTGGAGGGCTTTCTATCATTTAGGTAGAAAATAGAAGCAACCTCTCTACTTAGGTAGAGGTAAGGTGTGCCTACATCTTAACCTCCCCCATACACAGTCGAGGTATTGGGGCTTAAAACCCGCGGAAAACGGCACTTAGCAGTTTCTTTCTTTCTTTCTTTATGTGTAATCTTGTGATAATTTAACCCATGAATATAGTTATACTTAAGCAATCCATGTTATTATACATCCGATTAGTTGATCAAATAAATCAGTAACATGTTGTATATTATTTGCAAAGGTTCTATATGCTAAAGATGGTTATTGCTTAGGCCTAAAAGGAAATATGGGCCACACTTATGTCTTTTTCCTTATTATTTTCTTATGAAAGAATAATTTATGCTCTATACGCATCCTAAATAGAACTTATATTATACCCTATGCTATTAATATTTCTTCGGAATTTCAGAGTCAATGGAACTTAGCTTTGCTTTAGAAATTATATGCTAGAAAAATGCCAACAATAGTATAACTTAGGCATGAGCACGGGTCAAACCCCGGCCCGATCGGCCCGACCCGACCCGACCCAAAACCCGAAGATGCAAGAAAATCGAACCCGAAGCCCGACGCTTTAACTTTTTGGGAGGGTCGGTTCGGTTCCGGGCTTAACCGTGTCGGGTTTCGTTTAAAAGATTGACCCGAAAATTGCTAAATCCAATCAGAGTTTTTCATCTATATAGAGGTGTAGAACTCAATTTCAGTGAAAAATTATTTTTCACTGGTCAAATTCTATTGAAAGAGCTTCATTTTATATGTAGTCATATGACAATCTGGTTGAAGACGAAGACGATGATGATGATCCTTTGGATTGATCTTCATTTTGTGTTTTAAGTAGGTGTTTTTATTTTGAAATGAAAGTAAAAGTAAAAAGCTGCGAATTTATCTATGTTTAAATATCTCATCCCTAGGTTTTGTAAAATATATAATATATTTTATATTTTGAAATAAATGAACCAAATTGAAGCATGTATGAGTTTTTTTGTTTTCACAATTCCATAGATATAAATAATAATATTATATTATGTACTATGTGAAAGACAGTTAATACTTTTACTACATTCACATGTACCTTTCGTACAATTAATAATATAATATGCTTACTATATAGATATGTAGGTATGTACACGCCTGTTGTTTATTTTTTTCCACCACTTTCACTTTCATTCATATTTTTTTTTTTTTTTTTTTTTTTTTTTTTTTTTTTTTTTTTTTTTTTTTTTTTTTTTTTTTTTTTTTTTTTTTTTTTTTTTTTTTTTTTTTTTTTTTTTTTTTTTTTTTTTTTTTTTTTTTTTTTTTTTTTTTTTTTTTTTTTTTTTTTTTTTTTTTTTTTTTTTTTTTTTTTTTTTTTTTTTTTTTTTTTTTTTTTTTTTTTTTTTTTTTTTTTTTTTTTTTTTTTTTTTTTTTTTTTTTTTTTTTTTTTTTTTTTTTTTTTTTTTTTTTTTTTTTTTTTTTTTTTTTTTTTTTTTTTTTTTTTTTTTTTTTTTTTTTTTTTTTTTTTTTTTTTTTTTTTTTTTTTTTTTTTTTTTTTTTTTTTTTTTTTTTTTTTTTTTTTTTTTTTTTTTTTTTTTTTTTTTTTTTTTTTTTTTTTTTTTTTTTTTTTTTTTTTTTTTTTTTTTTTTTTTTTTTTTTTTTTTTTTTTTTTTTTTTTTTTTTTTTTTTTTTTTTTTTTTTTTTTTTTTTTTTTTTTTTTTTTTTTTTTTTTTTTTTTTTTTTTTTTTTTTTTTTTTTTTTTTTTTTTTTTTTTTTTTTTTTTTTTTTTTTTTTTTTTTTTTTTTTTTTTTTTTTTTTTTTTTTTTTTTTTTTTTTTTTTTTTTTTTTTTTTTTTTTTTTTTTTTTTTTTTTTTTTTTTTTTTTTTTTTTTTTTTTTTTTTTTTTTTTTTTTTTTTTTTTTTTTTTTTTTTTTTTTTTTTTTTTTTTTTTTTTTTTTTTTTTTTTTTTTTTTTTTTTTTTTTTTTTTTTTTTTTTTTTTTTTTTTTTTTTTTTTTTTTTTTTTTTTTTTTTTTTTTTTTTTTTTTTTTTTTTTTTTTTTTTTTTTTTTTTTTTTTTTTTTTTTTTTTTTTTTTTTTTTTTTTTTTTTTTTTTTTTTTTTTTTTTTTTTTTTTTTTTTTTTTTTTTTTTTTTTTTTTTTTTTTTTTTTTTTTTTTTTTTTTTTTTTTTTTTTTTTTTTTTTTTTTTTTTTTTTTTTTTTTTTTTTTTTTTTTTTTTTTTTTTTTTTTTTTTTTTTTTTTTTTTTTTTTTTTTTTTTTTTTTTTTTTTTTTTTTTTTTTTTTTTTTTTTTTTTTTTTTTTTTTTTTTTTTTTTTTTTTTTTTTTTTTTTTTTTTTTTTTTTTTTTTTTTTTTTTTTTTTTTTTTTTTTTTTTTTTTTTTTTTTTTTTTTTTTTTTTTTTTTTTTTTTTTTTTTTTTTTTTTTTTTTTTTTTTTTTTTTTTTTTTTTTTTTTTTTTTTTTTTTTTTTTTTTTTTTTTTTTTTTTTTTTTTTTTTTTTTTTTTTTTTTTTTTTTTTTTTTTTTTTTTTTTTTTTTTTTTTTTTTTTTTTTTTTTTTTTTTTTTTTTTTTTTTTTTTTTTTTTTTTTTTTTTTTTTTTTTTTTTTTTTTTTTTTTTTTTTTTTTTTTTTTTTTGTTGTTTATTTTTTTCCACCACTTTCACTTTCATTCATATAGCCATATACATCTCATCTAAGATCTAACCTCATCTTTTTTTCTGAATTTAATAAGCGCCTGTATTGTGATTAGCAAGTTGCCTTTAACCCATTACACAATGTGATGTATGTCATGGGTTTAACGGGCAAGCCGACATAGTTTGGGTTTTGACCTGGGCCGAACCAGACCCGAAAAGTCAGTGAAATGCTTAACTGTCGCCCAACCCGTTTGGTCTTTGGGAGGGGAAGGTCGGGTCGGTTATGCGCGGGGTCAGAAACTAGTCGGGTTTCGTTTAAAAGATTGACCCGAAAATTGCTAAATCCAATCAGAGTTTTTCATCTATATAGAGGTGTAGAACTCAATTTCAGTGAAAAATTATTTTTCACTGGTCAAATTCTATTGAAAGAGCTTCATTTTATATGTAGTCATATGACAATCTGGTTGAAGACGAAGACGATGATGATGATCCTTTGGATTGATCTTCATTTTGTGTTTTAAGTAGGTGTTTTTATTTTGAAATGAAAGTAAAAGTAAAAAGCTGCGAATTTATCTATGTTTAAATATCTCATCCCTAGGTTTTGTAAAATATATAATATAATATGCTTACTATATAGATATGTAGGTATGTACACGCCTGTTGTTTATTTTTTTCCACCACTTTCACTTTCATTCATATAGCCATATACATCTCATCTAAGATCTAACCTCATCTTTTTTTCTGAATTTAATAAGCGCCTGTATTGTGATTAGCAAGTTGCCTTTAACCCATTACACAATGTGATGTATGTCATGGGTTTAACGGGCAAGCCGACATAGTTTGGGTTTTGACCTGGGCCGAACCAGACCCGAAAAGTCAGTGAAATGCTTAACTGTCGCCCAACCCGTTTGGTCTTTGGGAGGGGAAGGTCGGGTCGGTTATGGGCGGGTCAGAAACTAGTCACGGGTTTTCGGGCTAAAACCTCTTCCCTAGTACAACTATTGAAATGATGGCTGAGGACATTAATAAAGTAGCATTTATGGGCTTATGACACTTCTTGGAGACTACTGCTTGGAAATCCATACTAGAGATGGCTTCAGACGCATATTTGGGGCACGTTTTATATGTTAAACTATGTACATCCCATTGTAACATTTCAGAGTGCTCTAGGTTTTCAATTTCAAAGTTTTATTATTCTCTCAATGCAAGTAGTACAACTCTTACTTATTAGATTTTACATTTACTTGACATTGCATGATCGAAATTCGTTAGACACTTATTTCCGAAGTCACCGCATATGATTAACACAGACAAATATTAATGATGGTGGGCAAAATTGGGGAGACCTAGATATAACAGGTTTGTCATTTTTGTGTGTTTGTTAGTCGATAAACTACATTTTGTATGCGTGTGTTTGAGAGCGTGAAGAACCAAAGAGAATAACCAGAGAATTGTTATGAAAGTGATAATCATCTTTTTGGGGCTGTTAATTTCGTAGGTTTGTTACTTTTCAAAATCAGGTCTGTCACACCCCGAAAAATGCGGAAAGGTACGGGGCGCGACCTTCATGAGATCACAACACAAGTTCATAATGAACGACCGTTAAATGATGTCGTTTGAAAATACATTTATAAAATAGCGTTATTTGATAAGTTGAGACGAAGTATTTGGAAGGGAAATTGTACTTGAGAAATAACAACCACTTAACGTGTCATTTTAAAATATATATTGAAAGATAACGTTGTTTAGAAATTTAGAAACAACCTATGATATGAAATCGTTTGTCAAAAACTTTAAGTTATCATTAGGATAACATAATTAGAAGCATGTCTTTAGCAAATTGACGAAGCATTCCTAAGGCATGATGGGTGGGGCAAGTTCTTCATATAGCATGTAGCGTCAGGCAATCCAACACATAAAGCGATCATCTAGTACCTGAGAATGCATGCTAAAACGGGTCAACAATAATGTTGGTGAATTCATAGGTGTAATAAAATACTTTTTCCATGGAACCACAAGATTTAAGTGCGACCATTGCCAACCCGCAATGTCGTGTAGTCATTGCTCAAAAACAATGCTAGGAAACATAATGTATACATTGTACTAAGCTCATGAATTGAAACTCGACGGTAATAAGTAACATTGTGCCTCGGCAAGTATTTGATCCATAATACTTGGGAATCCAAATATGCATGCATTCGTTCGACCATCACCGGTCAAGTTGGTGCGACCAACCCGAATGGGGGTGTCAACCCAAATAGTACTATTCATCATATTACGTTTAAATCCATAACTAACAATTCATGATGGGAGGACTTTAATGGGATCAAGCGACTTAGACAATCATCATATACATAGTTTGGTACTTGTGTTCCACATGTAAAACATAGAGCATGCATCTCACCCAAAATAGTAAGAAAGTGTGGGCTATGAACTCACCTTAGTTTCGAGTAGCAACAATTTGCAAATAGAGAATCTTCTTGAATGTGTTAACCTATAGAAATAAAATATAAACTTGTCTTAACAATCTATGCTATTATGTTCCTAAAGAATTTCCCTCATTCTTCCAAATAATATTGTTGTAATACATTTTATTAAAAATGTTTTCTTATGTGATAATCGTTAGGGTTGTCGACGTGCTAGTCGGTGTTGGTCTTTTCATGGGTTTATATATATATTAACATATATATAATATTAACATAATATAATAGTAATAATAATAATAGCAATATTATGACTATTCTCCCACACAACCCATACACGTGAAATGACAAAGAAGTATGGTTGCGTGTTGAAATAAATCATAACATGGCATTCGCGATCATTCTCCCTCACAACCCATACGAGTGCACCGGTTTCCATAATAGGAGTTGGGCAATTGTCAATTAAGTATGGTTGTGAGTTGGAATAACCACGAATTAAAAGTATATAAATATAACTATGTCGCCGCACAACTTTGCACCAACATTCTAAATAGAAGATGGGCATGGTGGGTCTATATATAAATATAATATAATTATATAGGTCATGTTTGCACCCGAAGCGTGCTAAGTCACCGCACACTTTGCACCGATGTCCTAAATAGGAGGTGGGCATGGTGGGTCAAGTTATATTAATAGATATATATATATATATATATATATATATATATATATATATATATACATAGTTATTTAATGGACATTTAACTAGCACGTTTTCCAAACTTCACTAACATAGATTATCACAACAATGATTATACTTAAAGCATGCTTTTATATTTCCAATAAAAAGTTAATCATTATGCACGTTGGGATTTATGTCATAAAGGTATTACTTGGAAGAGGGAACATTCACCTAGGAAATATACAATTATTTAATGCAAGGTAATGATTATTAACCTAGATAATTAATTAAATTTAATTGTTTTACGTATTTTTCAATCAAAAACAAAACTGCTTAATATTCCCAAAGAATAAAAATATGTTTCCAAGGTGTTTATGATATTAGCTTGACATCACGTGACTAGGAATTCGAAAAGCCATCTTTGTGTTTTGTTTTGTGTCTCGGCCGAACCCAAAGCCAAGAGGAAACGACTTCAGTTTTAAAGAGCACAAAGGCCGACATTTTGGGTCCTTAAACAGTAGCAAAAACAGTGGTGTTTTATGGTGGTGACAAGAGGTGGTAAAAGGTGGTGGTTTGCGATGGTTTCGAAGCGAAAACATAAAGAACAACAACCGAGACTTTGCATAGCCGTGTTTTAACATCACAAAAGACTTAAGGACAGATAAACAACCTGTTGAAAGGTTAACAAGTCTGAATATGGTGGCTGTTGGTGGCTGTTGATGGTGGTTCGCGGCTGCGAGAAAACAAAAACGGGTAAGAAAACGTTTTTAAAGATTAAGGCATGATACATGAAGCATGGGTAGCCATGTAACGACCTGTTTTGATGTCTGGATGTTTCTCTTCTCTGCTGGGTCGTCGTGGAGTGGTGGTGGCGCGGTTGGGGTGAAAAAGGGAAGAAGATGAATAGTCTCCTTGTGTCTTTTGTATGTTTGTTGGTTTGTGAAAGAGAATTCACGTGGGGTGTCAGTGTGTGTGTGTATGAGGCGTGCAACAACAAAAAGGGCAGGGAAAATATACTACATTTTTATAGGCTAGTATTGATGGGCTACTGGGCTTGGGTCGTGGGCTTGTGGGCTGGGCTCTTGGATCCGAAAATTACATGGGCTAGAGGGGTATGGGCTTATTCTTGGTTTAACAATTACATTAGCCTACTAATAATACTAGTTAGTTGATCCAAGAGTTTTTATAAATATTTTATATATTATTTTGTAACAATTTTTAGTTAGGAAACTAAAAATAATATGTCATGTTTTTATAATTCATGTTTTTATAAATTGTGTCAATTATTATTATTGCATAAGTGCGCTCTTTAATTATTTAGTAAATATATAACGACATATATTTCATATGGCACTTTTACTAACGAAAGAGATCTTAACTAGATACATATTGTCACATAAAAATCATATATCGCAAAAATGCATATTATGGAGGTCCTCCTTGACCGTTTCATCAACCTGATGAATGTGTGTCGGCATCGTTATTTTTATAACGACGTTTGATCATGGTTGACACATAAGAATTTAAATATCACATATTTAAATTTAACTTTCTATAAATAGCACATGAATAGTAAACTTTCTAAGTTTAGCTAACCTCAAATTTGGCGGTTGTCACAAGGTCCCTCAAGTTTTGAAATTTTGACTTTTGAGGCATGTTTTATAGAAATAAATTTCGACCCCAGCCAGGGGCTCTGCCCCTTGGACCCCGCTCAAAGGGGAGTTGCCCCTGGACCCCGTCTCTCAAGGGATTCGCCCCTAATATCATAATAAATTCACATAAGCATGCCCTCCGAACCACCATACCTATATGATGTCTTATTATGACTAAACTGGTTAAACAAATTAATCCAATTACACTAGAATATCCAACATTCTGCTTGAACT
Source organism: Erigeron breviscapus (assembly GCA_034093135.1). Taxonomy (NCBI): domain Eukaryota; kingdom Viridiplantae; phylum Streptophyta; class Magnoliopsida; order Asterales; family Asteraceae; genus Erigeron; species Erigeron breviscapus. The sequence continues at coordinate 24,516,899 of CM067172.1, read as the reverse complement.
TTTTGCTTAACTTTTGATTAAAACTGTGAATTGAGTGTGTAGATGTGTTTTAGACATGAATTTGAATATATATTATTTTTATTTTTGATTGATTTCATGATTTGAATGCTTAATTGTGGACTTTTTGGTGAAAATTGATTTTGAGCGGGAAGGTTCATTTTGGCGATTGAAAGAAATTTTGCTTGATGTGAACTCAAAATTTGAATGAGATATTGACATAGTGTATCCGTATAGTTAATTTATTTATTTTTCCTTTTATTTTTTAGAACGATGCATCTGTTTAGCTAGTCAGTTACAACCGTGTATGAAGACATGGGCATTTGTATTGATTTTACATGATGATTTAATGTCAATTCTATATGCAACTCGGTGCTCTGTTTAACTGCAACTTGCTTTTGTTTGAATTTGCTGATTTTTCTCTTATTGAACTCCTACTTTTATATAATACATGCCTACTGAACTCTGCTAATGTGCTTTCTTGACTCATTGTTGTGAACCTACTAGTGATGCTTGAATTGGAACTCGGTAGTCCAGTTGTTACAATAACAAACTCGTTATTTTAGTATATGTAACTTATGTTGTTACACTCAAACTCTCTATTCCAGCTTCTATTCTTACATGGTTATGTTTGGAAGGCAGTTTGTTACTTTGTGTGTTATGTTGCTTGAACTCGCTACTATGACAGTTAGCTAGTATTCATTTAACATTTTAGTTCACTAAATTTTGATTGCATTTGATAAGTTAGCTACTTTTGGTATTTGAAGCATTTGTGTCCATGCTACCGGTTCACTATTATAAGTGTAGTGGTCATTGAACTCAACATCTTTGCGTGTTCATAATGGATGACCTAATGAATCTGCCAAAAGATATCCTAATGTCCGAAATATTTAAAAGACTGGATAAGCTAGAGATAACATTCTTAGTGCAGTCAATTCAACTTTACAGCAATTTCTCCCGAGATCTGAATTTCTCGAGGGTCATAGCAAGAGCGAAAGTTCTCCTATATGGTTATTCACTCACTTTGCTACTGCTATAAATTTCCATCATGGGTTACTGAAATGTAGTAGGGTAGAAGATGTAAAGGAGATTACTAGTAATCTTTATGAATTGTTTGAAAATTGGGTGCAAATGGGAGACGAGGTTAGGATGATAGGGACAGATGGGAACCTAGTTTTATTCCTCCTATAACGGGAGTTCTCTATGTTTGTCCTAAACCCTTTTAGCAAAGATATTTACCATATAAACAAGGTTCCCATCTGCCCCTATCATCCTAATCTCGTCTCCTATTTTACCCAATTTTCAAACAATTCATCAAGATTAAAAGTAATCTCCTTTAGATCTTCTAACCTACTACATTTCAGTAGTCCACGATTGATATTTTCAAAAGTAGCAAAGTGAAGGAATAACCATGTAGGAGAAGTTCTACGCTTGCTATGTCCCTCGAGAAATTTGGGCCTCGCGATAAATTACTGGAAAGCTGGATTGGCTGCACTGAGAATGTGTATCTCTAGCTTATCCGGTATTTCAAATATTTCAGAAATTAGGAAATCGTTTGGCAGATTCATTAGGTCGTCCATAATGAACACCACCTATCAAATAAAGATATTGAATTCAATGACCACTACACTTATAATAGTGAACTGGTAGCATGGACACAAATGCTTCAAATACCTAAAGTAGCTAACTTATCAAATGCACTCAAAATTTAGTGAACTAAAATGTTAAATTAATACTAGCTAATTGTCATAGTAGCGAGTTCAACAACGTAACCCACAAAGTAACAAATTGTCAACTTCCAAACATAACCATGTAAGAACATAAACTAAAGTAGCGAGTTTGAGTGTAACAACACAAAATAGTACGCATACTAAACTAGCGAGTTCATTATAGCAACAACTGGACCAAACCGAGTTTCAGTTCAACAACACTAGCAGGTTCGCAACAATGAGTCGAGAAAGCACATTAGGAGAGTTCAGTACGCAGATGTGAAATAATAGTATCAGTTCAATAACACACAAATCAACAAATTGAAACAAAAGCAAGTTGCAATGAAACAAAGAACTGAGTTACAGATAGAATTGATATCAAATTATCCTGTAAAATCAACCCAAACGTCCATGTCTTCACATACGGTTGTAATTAACTAAACAGATACATCTTTCTAAAAGAATAAAAATAAATTAACTATATGGATACACTATGTCACTATCTCAATCAAATTGCGAGTTCACATCAAACAAAATTTCTTTCAATCGCCGAACCGAACGTTTTCCCGCTCAAAATAAATTCTCACCAAAATTTTCACAATTAAGCATTCAAATCATGAAAAATCGAAAATAAAAAATGGTATATATTCAAATTCATGTTCTGAACACACCTACACACTCAATTCACGGTTTTAATCAAAAGTCGAGCAAAAAGTTCAAACCATATGTTGGATATTTTAGTGTAATTGGATTAACTTGTTTGACTAATTTAGTCATAATAATATGGCATCATATAAGTATGATGGTGCGGAGTGCACACTTATATTAATTTATTATGATCTTAAGGGAGAAGCCCCTAAGGGACGGGGTCCAGAGGAAGTGCCTCTGGAAGCTGGGTCCAAGGGGTGGTAACCCCTGGCGGGGTCCAAGGGGCACAACCCTCGCTGGGGTCGAGCATGAGGGACTTATTTTTTAAAAGTAAGGAACCCACAAAATTAAATGCCAAAAGGCAATTAATGGACCGAAAAGATGATTATCACCTTCATAACAATTCTCTGGTCATTCTCTCTGGTACTTCACCATCTCAAACACACACATATAAAACATTGTGGATGTTTTCAAATGGACTCAAATGTTGGTTTGGTACTTTTATTATCTAATATTTTGGTTGTGTTGTGTTTGATCTCGTTCAAATACAAGTTGCTTAAAATGTAGTTTATCGACTAACAAACATAGAAAAATAATGACAAACCTGTTATATCTAGGTCTCCCCAATTTTGCCCACCATCATTAATTTTTGTCTGTGTTAATCATATGTGGTGACGTTTGAAATAGGTGTCCAACAAATTTCGATTCTGCAATGTCAAGTAAATATAAAACCTAATAAGCGAGAGTTGTATTACATGCAATTAGAGAAGAATAACACTTTGAAATTGAAAACCTAGAGCACTCTGAAATGCTAAAATGGGATGTGCATAATTTAGCATATAAAAGGTGCCCCAAATCTGCTCAAATGGATTTGTAAGGTATAACTATATTCATGGTTTAAATTATCACAATATTGCACATAAAAGCATGAAATTAAGAGATTCTGTCTATTGTTACAATGGTTAAATTAATGATTATAATGGTGGGTACTTACTGTTACGGCTAGGTATATAAATGGTTTAGGACGAATTTGGTCCCAAACTAGACTGAAGCTTTTAAGGATAGTTAACTTTTACCAAAATATAATATAATACTTAAAGTAACTACGTTAAAAGATAGGAGACGCTGTTAGGAATGGACCAGATAATTAAACTCCTAAGATCATGTAGTTACCAAGTTGTAGATATTCCATAAAATAAAAAGTTGATTAAGAATATTTGAAAGAACTATCGGCCATAAAATTTTATATTCGTGAAACCACCAATTCTAACAATCAAGCAACAAATGATAAGATCTCCAATCTTGGATTCATCCATGGCATGTCATAAGTCAGATCCAAAAATTTTAGTTGTAACCGGCTTTTTACAGTACCGAAGAAATGGCTTTCCGGTGAGATTCAATTGCCTGAACTATGTCGACGGATCCGTCTTCTGATGATAAAAGGGTGAAAATAAATTTTTTGGTCGGTGAAGCTTTGTTGGTTGATTGACTTGTTTTATTCGGTTCAAAATATTATCATTGATGAAGAAATTATTATTATTATGTTTAATAGTGAGAATTGTGGTATGTTAAGATTTTTCTTCATTAATGGAGTTGTACTCTAGACATTAATGCAACTAAACAAAGATACATGGTTGTACTCTAGACATTTTTAGTTGTAAATTGTATAATGAACTTGTAAATGCAACTAATTGTATGTTGCTTTTTAGTATAATATATAATATCAAGGGCCATTCTTGCAAAATTTTAAAGTAAGGTGACCATTGATTGTAAATAAACGTAGATGATATCAGTGACGGAGCCAGAAATTTGATTTAAGAAGACTCAAATTTGTTTTTAACAAAAGCAATAAACTAGTAATGATAGTGATACAACATCATTTTAATTCATATAACATTAACATAACAAATAACAACAATATAAGATAATGGTAAAACCAATATTTTCAAGACCCTAACCGGGCCTTTAACCGATGTCGGGGGAGGTTCAAGGTTCAACCGGTTAGACCGGACCGGAAGAAACGGGCTTTTATTTTTAATTTTTATATAAATATGAAGTTATAAGTCAAATTTATGTTAAATAGTTGAAAAATAAAACAATTCCTAAGTTAGATAAGATGGATACGCCCTATTGACTTAATGTGGAGAACCCACGATCGATTCCCGTGTGTTGTGTTTTATATTAAAACTAGTATTTTAACCCGAGGGTTGTCCCGGAAAACATAACGAAACGTAAATTTTGTAACGTGTATAAGATCGATGATACATACCTAAAAATAAACGTATATTATAAAAGCGTATCATAAAGCAAAAAAGAAAACACGAAGAATAAAAAGTGGTTTAAAAGACTTTTTAAAAGAAATACTACATGATAGTATTATTTGATTACCTAGTCGTTCGCCATGCAAATACCAACTGTTTTCTTATTTAAAAGAACTCTTAAAAAAAGTCGTACAAATCTTAATCTTAATATATACTAAAAGGCAACTGACCTAACCTCAATTGACCAATCACAGCTCTCAATTTCTCAAAATTAATTAAATCAACACATGTCTAAATTAATTTACACTTTTTGGTTTTTCATCACCAATTTACACTTTAACCCAATTTAAAAATAGGGAAAATCGAATATGCAGTTGACTGCAGAGTTCATAGATGTAGTCACACACACATATCATATAGATGATTGATATATTACAAAAATGCTCCTCTGATTTTCAAGGTAACTTCGTGGAAAAATGATGCAGTTAACTGCATCTAAGCTAAGCCCTTAAAAATAGTTAATACTTTAGTGCATAATGTTTATCTAATAACAAAATATAGCTAAAAGTTAGAGAGTTTACAACATTAATACGAATTAAAATTTATATCAATATTTTATTTTATATTATTAAATGTAATCAAACTAATGTTTATCTAATAACAAAATATATCTAAAAGTAAGAGAGTTTACAACATTTAGATTAATACGAATTAAATTTATATCAATATTTTATTTTATATTATTAAATGTAATCAAATTAATTATAATATTGTTGTTATTAGTAATTGTAATCAGACTATAATTAGGATAATCATTGTTGTTATTAGTAATTGGAATCTTATTATTAAATGTAATCAAACTAAATGTTGTTATAAAAGAAACTCTACTGCACCATCCAACCTTGAAATGATTAGCATTCAATATTTATATTTGAATATCTCAATTACTTTTTAAGTATATTTTTATTACTTTACAAAAAGTATATTTATATTTAACGTATAAGTATTTTTTCATATATAATTCATATTGATAATGTTGTATAAACTCATGTATTTGACACAGGTCTAAAATCTAGTTAATATTAAAGAACAAATTCAAACAAAAAAAACACAGGCAGGCTGGCAGGTTGTTGCGCAGCAAGTAGCCTGTTGCTTCACCGTAGATAAGCCCGCTAAAAAAAAGGCTAAAAGGATATACGTAAAATACGCTAGATACACAACAACATAGCAGTGAGAATAATTAAAGAACGAATTAAAAAAAAAACGGCAAGCAGGCTGAAAAAAAGGCAAGTAGGCTGGCAGGCTGCTGCGCTACTTGTTGCGCATCAACCAGCCAGCCTACTTGCTTCACTGTAGATAAACCCGTTCTGAAAGCACAGCAACCAGCCAGTCTGCTTGCTTCACTGTAGATAAACTCGTTCTGTATTGTATATACTAATATACTAATAGTTTTTTTGCTAATTTTTATAAATCAAAGCATGAATTATATATAAAACATATGAATATGTAAACAAAACACACCTTTGGTGTATTCGCATAAGGCACATCCTGTGTTTCCACAAGCGCGGGTTCGAATCCTCTCAAATACAATGATTTTTCTTCCATTTCAAAGTATTAGACCAGACCGGTTACATAAATCCGTTCGACTCGATGGTTTACGGTTGGACAGGTCGAACCGCCCGGTTCGGTCCGGTTTTCATAACTTTGGGTAAAACAATACCAAAGACAACAACATTACATTATCTAAAAGACATATTACGACAGCCTATCTATGATATCTAGAAAGAATATTGAAACTTGTTCATTGTATGGAAAAAAAAACAACTAAAAATAGCTTAAAAGTATGCACAATATATAGCTTATTTTGATACTCTTAAGTATAATATAATACAAATCAATTGTAATAATTGTAGTAAAACTAAATTTGTTTTTAATCTACTTCATATTCAAATGATAGCTATTTGTTTTTAATTTATTTTTACTTGCAACTTCCCCTTAAAAAAAATATATTTTATTTTTATAGAGATTGGATGAATCAGGGCCGGCCCTGGGGGTGGGCCAAGTAGGCGACAGCCCATAGCATCACAATCGGAACGGGCATCAAGCTACGGATTTAGGTTTTCAAGTTGTGTTATACTGGATTCATTTAGGCAGCTAAATATGCTGTATTGCTGTATTATGTTTATTTAAAGCTATGATATGTTAGTAATTAGAAGGCAAAATTGAGTAAAACAAATCTTGTATAATGCTTTAATGGGGGTAGGGGAACCGGAAGTTGCAGTCGACAGGAGAAAGACGAAGCTTCAAAACACAACCACATGTTAGTTTTTAACATTTTCATTTACAACCCTCAAACTTTCAACCATTTCAAGATAAACCTTCCGTTTTTAAAATTCTTTTATATTTCAACCTTGTATTTTATCTTATCTTGTTTTTGACATAAAAATACTTCTAATACACAATGAAATTACAAAATAATAATCCAATATTTTTGAATAATAACATCTTATATTTAAAATATTTTATCTATTTTGGTAACTTCTATAAAACAACATATGTTAAATATTCAAGTACATATTTTTAAATATAACATGGAATGTTTGAACTTTGAAACCTAATGGAAGTTTAAAAAAAATAATGACATGGTGGGGAAGCAAGTCAAGATTTTTATAACTAAATCTTATTAAAATTTTATTTACCGAGTTAAAAAAATCGAAAGCAGACAAAATGAATTACAAGAATTAAGTTTTTAGCTAATATGGATTATATCAAAAGTAAATAAAGTCTTTGCAACAACAAATGCACATACACACTATTTTTTATGGTTCATTACAATATACTTTAATTAGATTCAGAGTTTTCTCCCCATATAATTCGTTTAAGTAGTATTTATCTAATTGTGTTTTGTTTAAAAAATTTTTTATACGGGCATAATTTGATCTTTGCCCTGAGTATTCGAATATTCAGGACGGGCCCTGGGATGAATCAAACATTTTAACTAGTGTTAAGTAAATATATAATTAACTAAGCGATCTGTATGTTTAACTACTTTAAATGTGGATGGGCCAAAACATTTTAAAGAACAAAATTATAGCAAACTACATATAATATATTGGTGTTGGTAGTAACTTTGGGATGGGCCGTGGCCTAAGTCTATAGTGATACATAAACTAAAATCTCTCTATATATATAAAGAGCTATCTAAAAGCGCTCAGATGGCGGTCTCTGAGCGTGCCACGTCAGCGTTATCCTACGTGTCGTTACCACCATCGTTCTAACCGACACGTCAGCATCCACTTAAGCCTATAAGAGCTTAAATAAGCTTTTATTAAAAAAATCAAGGACGTGGGGATAGAACCCACGACCTCTGGGACATCATGGAACGGGTCTACCACCTAAGCTACCTTTAGTTTTGTTTCTTTTTGAGAACTCTACAAGTGTTAAACAACATTAGTTACTTATGTCAACCTCTTAATCCACATGGATGAACAGCTCCTTACGCTTTGAATTTCAAATGCTATCTTATTTCAATTGGTAAAGGAAACAAATAATTCCCATAATTTTCGCAAAGATAACCTCAAATCCCGGATTTAGGGTTTTCAATTAGATGGATTTCCACAATATATCGATCACCGCTTCCAAAGTTTTCCTATTTCTATTGTCAATCGCATACTTTCTTTTCCAGGTATGTTTATATTAGTTGAATCGCAATTTGTATGTTTGTATCTATAGTTGATCCATGTCTCCATGTTTGTACAAATAGAGATATAGAGATAAACATACAAAGACAGTAATGTTATTTTTGTGGAATTAAACAATTCATAGCTTAAATGACACATAATATCATATGAATGATTTGGGCGTTGAGTGATTTATTAGTTGTAATTCAAGATATGTTATTGCATCCACACTTTGATCGTAATATAAGCAGTAGAGATTTTTTTGTTGCCTGTGCCCTCAATTATTTTTGTTGAATTAAACGATTCATATGTTAAATCACATATTAGCTTCTGTGAAGCTTTAATATTCATGATGAACACATTAAATGATTATGTAGATCCAACATGTGTCTCATTCCTGATCTTGATGATGATGATGCCAGACATGACGAACAAATGAAGTAACCATGGATGATACTTCTGACCTCTTTCCTGGTTTTGCCAAAGACATGTAATATCACTTTGCACCAATCTTTGCATCTCAATCTGATCCATTGATGAAATTTGTGGTGAGCTATCTCCATGCGTTTAGACATAGAACACATGTCGACCACTTTGTATGCCAAATAATTGATTCTAATGCCATTTTTTCATGTTTCTTATGTTTTTGTATTTAGAAAATGTAGAGACAAATTATGCCGAAATGGATTGTTAATAGGAATGGAGACTTGGAGAGGAATGCAGTGATTTTTTTGGTGGTCAAAAAGCAACTTGATAGTTAAGAAATACATCGAGGTACAACATGGTTGGGTAATGGGTATCTCAAGTTAGGTTGACTTGAAACAAGTTTTTCATAGTAATTTAAATTATTTGTTCTTTAATTGCATATATGGCTGATGTTTCTTTTTCACAATAAACCCTCTAGAATTGGAAGTGCATAATGGTAGTGAAAGAGTTTATATTAAGAAATTGCAAGAGATAAAGATTGGAGTCTTATTTAAGAGAGCAATTAGATGATGTATGTCTTTTGATATCTAAACTGGTCGTAAATCTGATACATCGAGTTTTGCCACCCATATACGATAATAGTCATTTTCATGAAATTTCACGAGCTATAGAGATGAGGTTAAATGAGAATATCGTCTTGTGTATTTGGACATGCATTTTAAAATTGGTTATGTGTTGTTAAATAGTCTTAATAAGATAAATAAGCTACACTAAGATGGGTTGCAGAAGACCAATCTGCTTTTGACTAAACTACACCTCATAGTATATTGTTATATTTGACAGTCATTGTACTGTAGGGCAAATGACAATATTGACAATGCTATGGATGAGATACATGAGCAGCTTAGAAAAGATAGTCAATATTGACCAGCTTACGTTGTGGAGATATTAGTATTTTATAACCAGATCATTTTAAATTTTTGATTACTTGTGTAGGGAGGGAGTATTAGCTCATTTATGGTTTAATGGCTTTGAAGTACTAATATCATGTGGCCATCAGTGAAGAACTGTTTTGCCATGTGATGTTTTCCATGCGAAACTAATAGTCCTATAACATAGATGCAAAAAAGCTTCCCTTTACATTTTTCATTTTGCAGTGGCAATGACTCACGCAAGGTACAAATTCGTATTTGATGCAATTACAGGGAGCAGAATGAGCCAGTTGGGTATGTGTCATTATCCTTTCTGGTTTTATACTTTGAAAGCCTGTTATTGTCTTTGCCCAATTGCCTTTTGTATATATCAAGTTTTTCTTTTAACCAAGGTCTTTGAATTCTCGGTTTGAATGCATCATGTTTTTTTGTGTGTGTATATTTGTAAGGTTTGTATTATACTCTATGGTATCTTTGGGCAATTCGAGCATCATTTGCTCTTAATGCATTTTCTTATGAGCATTTGAGATTGATTTTCTTAGGAGCCATTTGAGCTTAATTTTCTTTTCATTGTTTTGTGAATCTTTGTTTGGCTAATCATGTATAGAGATTTTGTTAGTGTTTGGCTAATCATTGTTAGGTGAAATAATTAATATTTGAGTAAATGTATCTATTTTAGTAACAGAATATGTTATTTTTATTAGCGCTGACAACCACTATACTTCATCGAAAAACTTCAAGTTTCTGGTGGGTATTATATTTTTCTCTTTTGGTGTTTTTTTTCTTTAAAGCTATATATAACACATATAATATAGAGTTAAGTACTTTTTTCGTTCCTGTGGTTTCTCGTTTGTTCACTTTTCGTCCTCGCCGTTATCTTTTGGCTAAAATCATCCCTGTGGTTGTCTTTTCGTCCTTGCCTCCGTTAACCCCCCACGTGCAAGTCACGTGAGGGGTAGTTATGTCTTTTGGCACCTGCCTCTACTCGTGCAAAGACGAAAAGTGAACAAACGAGAAACCACAGGGACGAAAAAAGTACTTAACTCTATAATATATAAACACACATAAATATTACTAAAACAATAAAATGAAAAAAAAGAAAAAATTGGTTAGTGGATCATGACATCAGCATGACATAAGAAAAACATTGTTGGCTAGCCTAGGTGGCTGACACATAATCTTTTCTTATGTCATGGGGATTCTTCTTTTAGTATTATAAATTATAAATAAATAAATAAAATTATAAAATAATATATATATATATATAGGAAGATAGGGAGATATAGGGAGATGGGAAGATTGCTTCAACAATAAGATAAATAAAATGATTTTAAAGGTTTTTATACTTCAAAATGCACCGTGTGCCTTTTGGCCCACTCTTTCCTTTCTAGCTGTTCTATTTATCTTATATTGCCATAAGGGTAAAGCATAATCGGAGTCGACCCATTCATAAGTAGATGGGTCAACATTGCCCCCTTTAATTTATGGTACCAAAAGGCCATCTTAATTTATGGTACCAAAAGGCCATCTTAGAATATAAACTACCGAGTATATTTTTATCAACATGTGATATCTTTGAAATGCCTTCAGGATCACTTGCAACTTTTGCAAAACTTTACCTGGGTTGGTGAAGATTTACATACGTTTGTGGTTAAGAATTTTATTGGCGTTTAACACTTTGTTATATTTACTTTATAATTATTTACTCAATTCGGAAGTTCATTCAAGACAACCCTTCCTTTTGAGGTCAAAGATACATAGGCCAAGTACTTAGTATTCATAAGTACCGTCCGCCTTTACTTCAAATATTACATAGGCTCACTTTAATACCTTTCGTTTTGTTGACATTTTTTACTTGAATCAATATGAACATCTATTTTATGTATTATATTTCTTTCTCTCTCTCAATCAATCAATATGAATCAATTGGAAGGTTTAATACTTTCCAGTTACTTTTATTCACTTCAAGTTTCCACGATTGTTTTTTTAAATATATGATTTATAGGTGATCGGCGAGAAATAAGGTAGACCGGTGCAACGCACGGGTTTCACCTAGTTATATATAAAATACTAAAAATGAAAGTACGGGAGTGTGTGCAATTATTTAATTCATTCGACACATTAGGATTGACAAAGTAATAATGTATAATACAAGTATATAACAGGTGTTGGTGGAGACGTAGAGTGGTGATGTATTCATTTTAAGATTGAAAAGTTTGCGGTTCAATCCTATCATTTTCCTTTTTTTCCCCTAATTTGCGAAGCTTAAGCCATACATGATATATCGATACCTAACTTAAAATGAGCACTCACAACCAAAATCTTAAAGTCATATTTCATAATTCTTTCGAAACTTTGTTTAATATATTCAAATATAAAATTGTCAATGATATACAAGAGTAACTTTTTTATTAATATGTTAATAATGTTATGTTTTAACATATTATATTATTATCAAAGTGTTGCTATTTGTATTAATAATTGTTACTTGAAGCCTCAACAGTTGCGATATTCATCTACGGTTTCTCTTGACCCGCGAAGATCCTTGAGAAGATATTTCTCTTTAAGGTCAGCTTCGGTAACTATCTACCAATATACTAAAACGGGATTGATAACAGTTGCGATATTCATCTACGGTTTCTCTTGACCCGCGAAGATCCTTGAGAAGATATTTCTCTTTAAGGTCAGCTTCGGTAACTATCTACCAATATACTAAAACGGGATTGATAACAGTTGCGATATTCATCTACGGTTTCTCTTGACCCGCGAAGATCCTTGAGAAGATATTTCTCTTTAAGGTCAGCTTCGGTAACTATCTACCAATATACTAAAACGGGATTGATATTTTTCTTAATCGACACTTGGCGCATTACTTACACGTGTCCAATCTAAATTCCTAATTTTTAGTTACCTTATTACTATCAAATACTAAAAGTTAATCATTAAATATAATTTTATGTAAAGTATATATATCTTTTACTAAAATATTTTGATAAGATACATAACGTTACGTTTTGACATTGTCATTAGAATACCAATTGAAGGTTTCATGCATACTTTTTATTTTATATTATTATCAATGAATTATTATTTTATTATTATAAGAATAAAAGATGTTAAGATAGATTAATTTTATATGCGTTGTCTCTCTATATAATTAAGAGATGATAGTTTTTTTAGGTGTCACTTCTCTTTTCGTGTCAACTAGGCTTTTTGCTTAGGTGACATTCTCTGGTAATTTTAATATTTTTTTAGATATATTGACATTTAAATCTATATTTTTTAGTGCTCATGTGACACTTCATTTGCCACGTCATCATTTGTCTACGTTTTTTTTCTTTTTATTTTTTTTTATCAATTTTAATGTTAATGTGGCACTTCATTTGTCACGTCATCATTTGGTTTATTTTTGCTTTTTTTTTATCAATTTTAAATAGCAAATAAAAAAACCAAATACAAGATTAGAACTCATGACCTCTAACTTTTAATATTATGCACAAATCACTTGATCTAACTTAATATTTGTTTAATTTTTACAAACTACGATAGATATTTAGTGAATAATAAAATTTAATTATAAGACATTGATAATATAACTAGATTTTAGACCCGTGTCAAATACACGGGGTTTACGATATTATCAATATTAGATGTTTATACATGTAACTTATAAAAATTTGTAAGTCAAAGTTGAGGATATGAAAAAACTAACTGTTCAATTCAAATGTCAAAAATGTTAGCAAATAAAAAAGAAAATAATGTAATAAAGCAACATTAAAAGCATATATCCTTATTCATCATTTGAACAACTTATTTAGTCAAGATTATACACAAAAAAAAAAGGAATTTGTACCTTTTTTATTCAAATAAAACATGAATTGTCGATCGAGTTTGAATCCTTACCTTGCATATGAGGAACCATATTGGTTTGGATTTAAGATTCGATTAAAATAAAACATGAATCTTGCATTGTTATCCTGGATGAAGCATATTAGTCAATTTAAGGAAATCAAAAGCTGTGATTGGTCGATAATTTGTTAGATCAACTGTCTTTTAGTATTTTAAAAAAATAAAGAAAACATAAAGATAAAGATGATTCTATTGGATATATATTAGTTATTATTCTTGATTTATCATATTAAAATTATGGGTTAAATGCATAAAAAAGTAACCTATTTTCCTAAAATTCCTAAAAAGGGTAACGTATTTATGTTTTGATTATTAAAGGGACTATGTTTTCAATTTGTAAGCAATAAAGGTAACATCGTTAGGTTTTAACGTTAGATATTCGTTAAGTGCTAACGTGGCATGCCACATCATTAAAAAAAAGTCTACGTTGCATTTATCTTCGTAATGCACATCTCATTTCTATACACATAGCAATGCAAAACGCATTTGATACCCATTACCGATCACCGATTTGTTTCCACCATTTTTATGCTCATCACCGATTTATATCTATTTCACCGATAAATGATGACGTGGCCTTTTTTTTAATGATGTGGCATCTCACGTTGACACTTTATGCATGTTTAACGTTAAAAACTAACGATGTTACCTTTATTGCATACAATTTGAAAACAGAGTCCCTTTAATAATCAAAACATAAATACGTTACCCTATTTAGTAATTTTAGGAAAATAAGTTACCTTTTTAACCCTAAATTTATTGGTTAAAAAGTGTAAATGGTGCTGGAAAACAAAAAAAGTGTAAATTAAATATTGAGAGTTGATTATTATAGTTGGATGAAGACTAATTGTAAGCAAACTTGTTTTTTTTTATTTTTTAAAAAGATAATTGTTTTAATTATTTATTTTTTTTGGATATTTGGGATAAACATGAGTTTTATATTATATGTATTTTATTTCAATAAAATATTAATTTAAGAAAAAGGTTTAAAAGTGTAAATTGATGATGGAAAACAAAAAAATGTAAATTATATTATGACATGTGCTAATTTAATTAAATTAGAAAAATTGAGAGTTGTGATTGGTCAATTGAGGTTAGGTCAGTTGCCTTTTAGTATATATTAAGATTAAGATTAATATAGTTCTAATTATATCTAGGAGTAGCCTTTTTAGTGCTAGCTGAACGTAAAGTAATGGCTTTTGTGCAACGTCGAAAGGGTCCTGATGTAGTGGGATCGTTTGGATTGTTACAACCTCTAGCAGATGGTTTTAAATTGATTATAAAAGAACCTATTTCACCAAGTAGTGCAAATTTCTTCCTTTTTAGAATGGCTCCAGTGGCTACATTTATGTTAAGTCTGGTCGCTTGGGCCGTTGTACCTTTTGATTATGGTATGGTATTGTCAGATTTGAACATAGTTTCCTAATATTGGTAAAACTTCTACAAATATATAAGCAAAATCCGTATGATATCTACCAAATTATAGTTATCATAATAATCCAAATTAGTATAGGATAATAAATTTATTATAAATACATATACTTTCATTGTTAAGATACTAACACCTAGAATGGCTTTTTAATTAAGTTTGTTAACCTCTATCGTCACATCAATTAAAAGTGGAATTTTATATAATACCAATCGTATGTTGGTTTTTTTTTATAAACACTAGATTTTAGACCCGTATAAATATACGAGATTATATAAAAATTCTAGAGGTAAACAAAATTAAATAAGTTCATGACAAAAATCGCGAAATAACATATATGAAGTAACATATGTTTCATTTGTAAATATTATTTAGAACCGTATTTATTGGACTTTGTTATCCCACTTGGTAGAGGTTTATGTCTTTTGAGAAAGAATGGGGTTCAAAGATTTTGGACTAATTTTAAAAGTTGAATCCGAATTGGTGTATGTATCACTGTTAAAAAATGTAATTTATAAAAAATAAAATAATGTTTTATAATATTATATGTTTATTTTGATAAATAATAAAAACTCATATATGATATAGATTATTTTTTTAAAAGAAAATATCCAACAAAGTATAATAACTTTAATAACATTGTGAATAAATATCAAATCAAATTATATTTATATGAGGTTATTCTTATATATTTTTTTTTATTTTGTAATTGATTTAATTTTACAATAGTTAGTATATATCTTCTAAACATATTGTACTATCTTTTTGTATTTACATTAAATAATATTTATATTTAATTAATTAATTTTACAGTTATTTATAAGATAAAACATACTATTATGATATATATAGTTATTATGCTATTGATATTATATATATTAACTATTATTCTTGATTTATTATATTAAAATTATTGAGAAAAAGTGTAAATTTATGATGGAAAACAAAAAAGTGTAAATTAAAGAAAATTGAAAACAAAAGTCAATTTATGGAAATTTAGTATGTGATTGGTCGATAAATATTAGAGCAACTGTCTTTTAGTATATAAGAAGTTTTAAACAATTTTTTTGAAATATTTTTTTAAATATACCGAAAATATCCAACAAAGTATAATAACTTTAATAACATTGTGAATAAATATCAAATCAAATTATATTTATATGAGGTTATTCTTATATATTTTTTTTTATTTTGTAATTGATTTAATTTTACAATAGTTAGTATATATCTTCTAAACATATTGTACTATCTTTTTGTATTTACATTAAATAATATTTATATTTAATTAATTAATTTTACAGTTATTTATAAGATAAAACATACTATTATGATATATATAGTTATTATGCTATTGATATTATATATATTAACTATTATTCTTGATTTATTATATTAAAATTATTGAGAAAAAGTGTAAATTTATGATGGAAAACAAAAAAGTGTAAATTAAATGAAAATTGAAAACAAAAGTCAATTTATGGAAATTTAGAGTTGTGATTGGTCGATAAATATTAGAGCAACTGTCTTTTAGTATATAAGAAGTTTTAAACAATTTTTTTGAAATATTTTTAATATACCGAATTATATAGTTCATATCTTTTAGGATGTGAATATAATTTATTATGTGAATTGAATTACCATTATTAAGTAAAACATAGATAAGTTTTAAAATATTTTTGTGGATATATGATTTTAGTAGGTTTAATATTTATATAATAATGAAAAGATAAAATGAAGTTGATTATATTTAAATTAGATAAATAGTAAGATTTATTTTTTTTATAAAAAGCTAAAAATCTAGAAATTATTTTAAGTAATGTTTGACTCAAGTTATAAGATTAGAGACAAAATAAACAAATTGAAACAAATGAAAAAAAATTATATGCTCCAGAGTTTAGGATAAATTACCATTTGAAGTATTTTACTTGGAATAGAATTCAAAGGTTATACAATTGTAACGATCTAGCTATATATTAACTTCTTTTTTTTGTATTAAATTGCCACATTATTAACTGTTTTATTTTGAATTAAATTGTGTTGAATCTATTTTATATAAAAGCCGTTATATTTGATATATTATATTATCTTATATATTAATGGATTTATAATTATAATGTAAAAATAACTATGACATCATCAATTCTTAATTTTAAGAATGGAGAGCTATGATTGGTCAATAAGTGATTAGGTCAGTTGTCTTTTAGTATATATAAAGATAAAGATTGTCGATCTTTGTAACTTATCTCTTTCTATTTTCCTTTGTATTTAATTATCATTGTACGTGAAATATAATTTACTTTAATATAATATAAAACTAGATTATATTGGTAATTTTATCTAATATTTTACTATCCGATTATATTATCAATGTTAAATTAGATATTTACTTTATCCATTTCACACACATATTTTTGATATTTGTTTTTATATTCGATTTTAAATTTTCTCTCTTCACCTTTATATCTTCTTTTTCCTCCTTTTTTCCTTTTTATATTCTACTTTATATATGTTCTCTTTCAGATATTACATGCATAATAAAAGTATAATATCATTAAAAATCCTTTTAGTTATTATTATTATATAACATTTATTAATACTCTTGACGTATATATGTTAATCATTGTTTTCAAGTAATATTACCTAAAATATTATATTTGTAATCAATTTAATGTAATGTGTATATTACTATGTATCGCATGGGGTATAATCTAGTTATCATGTATATCTATTATTATTGTATTTCATTATTATCTTAACACAATTTTCCATGTTATTTTTATGATTAATTAAAGATAAGCCTACAAGTAAAAAGTTTAATATAACTGAAAAAGAAATGCAAAATTTTAAAACACTGCTACCCATATTTCACTATGATGACTTCAGAGTTATAACATTAATAAGTATATCATTTTTCTATTAATATTTTTGTGATCTATATATATTATATCAGGTTTTTGTTCTGAAAAATACATTGAAAAATTTATTCATAAAGTTAAATTTTCAAAATTAATCATATATATATATATATATATTAATAAATCCGTACATCGTACGGGTATTAAGACTAATTTACCCATAAACCATAATGATAACATCAACCACGGTAAAAATAGTCAACAAAGTTGCTTGAGGTCCAGTCTCCAAACAAACAGCTTGGAAAACATCGGTTGACTTTGAACAAAAATAGAGAAAAAACGAGTAATTTGCCATGCCCTCATGGTAACGCGAAACATAGAGTAATGCTATTTATCCAACCAAATTAACATAAATATTTCAATGATAACAACGCTAGTAATTAAACAATACAACTGTGAGACTCGAATACTAAAAGCATGGATTTTAACAGTTACCATAAGCAGGGCTCACCTGATAAATCTATTTTTGCAAGGTTCAGATTCTCGACCAGCATGGTTCCACTTGACTTTCCTAGATCATTGTTGAGAAAGGATCTTTCTCATGCTTCTACAAAATAGCTAACGGAATAACTCCATAAGCTCAAAATGGTAATCTAAAACTGTCAACATGAAATTAAGGTAATGTGATATTGTTGAGAATACAAGCAGTTACAAAAAAAAAGTTCAGTGGAATTGATTAAATTGTTTAGAAAAGCATAAACTAACGATTATATGATACGTTTTACCGGATGTTCTTTTCTACCATATCAGGTAGGGGTGAGACTGACTACATCTCAAGATCACTCATGCATTATCATAGACGGTATTAAAATCCATCATTCGTGGAAGACGATATTAGGAATTACCTTATATAAATACTTATTTTTTTTTCACTTTAAAACTAGAAAAAAATAAAAATAAAATTGTAAGGGTATAGATAAACGATTAAACGAGGACCAAGAAAAATGAAATCGATGAATATAGGGGGGTGTAGTAGGATGAAGGTCCCCCAAAAATCGAAAATCTCTGCTCCAATTGAAACACACTCGTCGAATTGAATTGAATTGAAAAGGGATGGCAGAACACGTCCACCCAGTACATGGAAAGCCAATCGGCTGGATATATGGTAATCCTGTATACAGGCACCGCCACCAAACTGGTGCTGAAATAATGAGGCGACGTGGACTTCCAACCGCTCAGGATCTCAGAGAGCAGTATTGGAGGAGGAGAATTGGTAAAAAAATTGTTTTTTAATATATATATATATTTATTATATATATATATATATATATTATATACTAGTATATCATATATATTATCAAGCTAGGGTTTTTTTCATTGTTATGTTTACATAATAATTTTTTCACTAATTCCTTTTTGCTTTTCTGTTTCACTAATCCACTTCTATGTTCCGGTTGAACAATAAATAACCTTACTTGTTACCAATGACTTTCGAATCCGCAGCTGCAGGCGGCGCACGCGAAACCACTGAGGAGGTCAGAAATCTAAACCCTTGTGCAACAGGTAACAATCTAATCCCGCTCTTCAATCATTTTTTAACTTTTGTTCTATTACTAAAAGCTATTATCTAAGATTATTGTGTTATAATTGATTAAAGATTTGTTAAGTAGAATTTACTATCTAAGATTTGTTAATTGATTAAAGATTTGTTAAGCATCACATCAAATCATCCGATTGTAAATAAGTAGAATTTGCCGAGGCCCGGTATGTTTTCATTGTGTTCCTTGGTTAAACAATCAAATCATCCGATTGTTTTGTTATTATCACTTGGTCCTTAACCTGGGCTTTTGTTTTGTATATTGTCCTTTTTTTCTAAACCTTTTGTGTTCTTTCAACAGGTTTGAATTACCATTTTAACTCATGGTGTTTTTCTATTGCTTGATTTACAGCTTCCACATCTCGGCTGATAGAACGCCGAGGAGGATCTCAGAGAGCAGTATCACAGGATTGGACTATTTTACGTTCGTTTCATTACTAAAAGCTACTATCTAATATTAGTGTGTTATAATCCATATTGTGTTGTAATTGATTGTTGATTTGTTAAGCATCACATCACCTTTTCTAATCAACTTATCTAAGTGTAAATAACTAGAATTTGCCGAGGCCTGTCTTCCTTGATTAAACATTCAAATCATCCCATTGTTTTGGTTTTCACTATTAAATCTGATTTTTGTTATTCCGATTCATATTCCCACCCCCACAAAAAAAGGCAATCTTTTTTGTTTTGTTATCATCACTTGGTGCTTTGACCTGGGCTTTAGTTTTGTATTAATTCTGCTGTTCTTATTTCTAAACTTTTTGTGTTCTTAACCAACATTGACTCTTTCAACAGTTTTTACATTACATCAACTTACATTAACAGGTTTGAATTACCGTTTTAACTTATGGCGTTTTTCATTTACAGCTTCCACAACTTGGGTGATAAAACGCCAAGGAGATTTCTCTCGCAACAAGGATCTAGGCGAGTCAAGTGGAACCACACTGGTCAAGAACCTGAACCCCGC
The DNA here is from genome assembly GCA_034093135.1 of Erigeron breviscapus. NCBI lineage: Eukaryota > Viridiplantae > Streptophyta > Magnoliopsida > Asterales > Asteraceae > Erigeron > Erigeron breviscapus. Next base: position 24,496,489 of record CM067172.1, on the reverse strand, counting down.
AAAAACAGATTTATCAGGTGAGCCCTGCTTCTGTGTCGCGGTTTGTATTGTTTCATTACTAAAGCTGGTCAAGATCTTTGAAACGTTCATATTTCTCTCTCTCTGGTTTGAAGTCAGCTTTTGTTTCCTAAACTGGGATGTGTTAGACCGTTGATACTATCATTATGTTTTATTGGTTAATAGGTACTGCAGCTGACCTTGAAGGTAAATCTCTTCTCAAGGATCTTGGCGGGACAAGTGGAACCGTTGATGGATATCTGAACCCTGTTGCTAACCTTACTAGTGCTTCTTTTGGTAACATTCATATCTGCTGTCCTTTTTTTCTAAACCTTATGTTTTCTGTTGATACTATCATTATGTTTTCTGAACCCTGTTGCTAACCTTATGTCCTTTTTTTCTAAACCGTTGATGGATATCTGAACCCCGTTGATACTGTCGTTATGTTTTCTGTTGCTAACCGTTGATGGATATCTGAACCCCCTCCGGAAATGCAATCTTTTTGTTTTGTTATTATCACTTGGTACTTAACCTGCGCTTTTGTTTTGTATTAATTCTGCTGTCCTTTTTTTCTAAACCTTTTTGTGTTCTTAACCAACCTTGACTCTTTCAACAATTATACATTACATCAACTTACATTAACAGGTTTGAATTACCATTTTAACTTATGGTATTTTTCTATTGGTTGATTTACAGCTTCCACATCTCGGGTGATAGAACGCCGAGGAGGATCCTCTCTCAACAAGGATCTAGGCGGGTCTAGTGGAACCACACTGGTCGAGAACCTAAACCCTGCAGAAACAGATTTATCAGGTGAGCCCTGCTTCTAGTAACAGTTAAGGATCGCTCTTTTAGTGTTTCTGTCTCATGGTTGTATGGTTTCATTACTAAAGCTGGTCAAGATTTTTGAAACGTTCATTTTTATCTCGTTGGATAAATAGCATCAGTCTATATTTAATCTTTGGATCTTTTCAACGGACTGTGAGGGCCGGGAAAATTACTCCTCTCTCTCTCTGTCTTTTTGGTTTTTTTTTTTTTTTGGTTGAAGTGAGCTGTTGTTTTCTTAACTGTAAGTGTTAGACCGGTCCTCAAGCAACTTCGTTTTCTAAATTGATTTTACCGTGGTTGATGCTATCATTATGTTTTATACTTTTATCTGTCAATAGGTACCGGAGCTGACCGTAAAGGTAACTCTCTTCTCAAGGATCTTGGCGAGTCAAGTGAAATTACGCTGGAGGAGAACCTGAATCCTGCAGAAACAGATTTATCAGGTGAGCCCTGCTTCTAGCAACAGTTAAGATTCGCTTTTCTAGTGCTTCAGTCGATTCACGCTTCTAGTGCTTCAGTCTCACTGTTGTATTGTTTCATTACTAAAGCTGATCAAGATCTTTGAAATGTTCATGTTAATGTTAATCTCATTGGATAAATAGCATCACTCTATATATAGTCTTTGGATCTTATGAGGGCCGGACAAATTACTCTCTCTCTATCTCTCTCATCTCGTTTGAAATCAGCTATTGTTTCCTTAACGTTTGTGTTAGACCGGCCCTCGAGCAACCTTGTTGACGAATTTACCATGGTTTATGCTGTCATTATGTTTTTATGGTTTATAGGTACTAGAGCTGATCGTAAAGGTAAATCTCTTCCCAAGGAACTTGATGAGTCAAGTGAAATCTTAGATGGATATCTGAATTCTGCTGTCAACCTTACTGGTGCTTCTTCTGGCAACTATCGAATCTACTCTTATGCTGGCTAAATCTAAGAGGTCTGACTACTAGAGTCTAGAGATATTTAGAATGTTGAGATCAATTTCGTCAAATGCAATATTATCATCTTTGTGTACTTATATTAGCTGGGTCAAATGCAATACCACGCTCATCCTTCAACCTGCTTTTTTTATTTATTCAAGTGTTGTATGTGATCAGTGTTTAACTGGATAAATATTATTTGTATAGATCAAGCAAATATTATTGCTTGTTTTGTGTGCTAATCTGTTGACTTTTTTAGTTAAGTCATTATTTACAGATTGAGTTTAAATAAAACAAAAATATCCTTATGACTTACTGTATTGAAACATCTACTCATTAAGTCAATTAAGTTCCAAAACAAACACATCTATTGTTATACTTTTTCTTTGTTTGACGAAAAGTGAAACACATTAATTTGACTCTTAAAAGTTGTTAACATTTAATTTGATGGATTGTAGTTACTGAAGCTGAATTTTGAAGGGGGGGTCTGTTCGTAAGCGTCTCCGCAAGGATCTTTACTAGTCAAGTTTTAACTCTTGTCGCGTATCTGAACCCCACTGGAAATTCTTCTGCAACTGATACTTCTTCTGGTATAGAACAATCACTCGATAGGTTTCTAGAACTTACCATGAAATTTTTGTTTTAACATTTGTCAAATGCCTTTGGGTTGACTTTTGTTAATGGCATGGAATGTATGGCTATGAAAACATCATCTTGTCATGTGCATCATCTGCATCTAAATAGTAAAAGTGCTCAATGCATGTGTCTACCCTTTACCAGGCATTAACATTCATTTGAAACTTGTGCAGTTGTGCATATGCGTAATATATACTCTGTATATCGTTTTTGGCTTTGAACCCCTGTCGAGATACCCAATTCAATGATGAGTGCACAGAGATGGCATTGATAACCTGTTGGTTCTCTTTGGTCTTGGATGTTATCCTAATCGCCATGACTGCAGTTTCATCTTTGATGATGACTATTGGGTCTGACCAAATACCACTTGGAGGATGAGTACAGGTCTCTACAATCATAGAAATAGTCAAGTGCAGAAATGGATATTCTATGTAACAAGCTAATCCCTAATCGGGTGTCAGTTTTTTCAATTGTATAGCATCAAAACCACCGGTAGACAAACATTTTTAGTGTCGGATCATAACGAGTGATTTATGTAGGAAATCTAACAAGCCATTTAGTGTCGGATCATAGAAATAGTCAAGTGCAGAAATGGATATTCTATGTAACAAGCTAATCCCTAATCGGGTGTCAGTTTTTTCAATTGTATAGCATCAAAACCACCGGTAGACAAACATTTTTAGTGTCGGATCATAACGAGTGATTTATGTAGGAAATCTAACAAGCCATTTAGTGTCGGATCATAGAAATACAGTCATTAAGAAGCTTCATGGTTGCTTTTACCGACTTTATATCCCCGTTGTTCTAGATTAAGAGCAAGGGATCATTAAGAGGTGAGGAACCACATATGTGGTATGGCAATGTTATGAGCGATGCACCAGCACTCAAAACGGGCTGATAGTGGAATAGCACTTGCTGAGTCGCTGATGCTACAAATATTTGATAAAACTCTGACTAGCCAAGGCCTGATGTGATGGCGAGCTGTATCGACAAGATGTGTTATCACAAATCTGTTTGGACTCTTCATTATCATCGGAATCTTATTAAGGTTCATGCTCATCAGAATCGTGATGACATGTTTGCACTACTTGTGTTGTTTAAACCAAGGTGACTCCCGTAGCCATTGACAAGCTAAAACCAAAATCACTTAAATGAAGTAGGAACAATGGCTTGGTCTATTGCTAAGCGCACATTGAAACAACTGCAACCGTCATTACGGTCAATATCTTGTTCGAAGGACAAACATTAACAAAACAAATTTGTTGCAAATATGAAATTAATGTCTTCATTTTGTTTAGATGACAAGATAGCTAACACTAACAATATAATGTTCATCCTCTCTTTTTTATTGCCACGTCATTTCTTCCTTCATAAATACTAGAATTCGGCATTACAACTATGACATTTAATCACTTTGAACACATAAACTTGTGAAACGTTAAGCTTTTAGCACCTTTAAAGCACCCTTATGACTCTATTCTTATGCAAATTGATCAAATTATTTTTGAACTACTTAGGAGTTCGACTTGCTTAAAACTCGAATTGGTTTGTGTCTACCCGAGCTCGAACCAGGTTCAAACATCTTTTAAAAATCGTTAAATACATGAGCTTAGGCTCGAGTTTTCATAACCAAACTTAATAACTCAATTAAGTTTGCGAAGCTAAACAAGCAATTTATCTAATACATATAAATCAATTTAATATTAGTTATTTACAAGATAGGGGTGAGTTAATTTTAGGACAACCCTCTCAAAAAAAACAAGGAGACAAATCTTAGTTTCATTTCTCCTTTTTTTCTTTCTACCTTTGATATGATTTTATATTTTTTTCAATTTCATTTTTCATTTTTTTATTTTATAAATTTTTTTAAAATAAAAACCCATTCAAAGAAAAACAACTTTTTTTCTCTGATTTGATACGGTACGGACTTCGTTCTTACATGTATTAATAAGGGGTAGCTAGTGGAGTGATAGGTCATAGATGGTGATCGGTGATAGGGGGTGATTGGTGATAGGATGATCTACCTAACAGGTTCCCTCTTAGCCTTATGGGTTACGCACTTTAAAATATAAAAAGATAAATTAAAAAGGAAGGACTGAATAAGAAATAGGAGGAAGGGAAAATGAGTGGTTGAGATATTTCCTCTTATCCTTTATTAAAATAGTGTCATCAAATTATCTTTTTCATATATATATAGGAAATAAAACAAATATTAAAGTAAAACAAATAAAACAATAGTTTTGTTCTCATTGAAAATCAGTGTGCATCATGAAAATCATCGTGTATCAATATATATACTTGTGTATTGTGAATCTTCGTGCATCAATTTTATCATGATCCAAGAGTCAAAATCTCGTCCTATTTGTTTTATTTTAATACTTCACCGATCAAAAAATCTATTTTCACCTTCTTATCAACCAAAAGATGGATGCACTGCCGACATAGTTTAGGCAGTTCAATCTCACCAGGAAGTCACTTCTTGGTATTGCAAAAGTTGGTTACAATTAAAAATTTTGGATCTGTCTTACTTACGACATGCCATGGGTGACTCCAGGATTGGAGATCTTATCATTTGTTGTTTGATTGTTAGAATTGGTGGTTTCGTGAATGTAAATTTTTATGGTCGATGGTTCTTTCAAATATCATTACTCTATTCTTGATCAGCTTTTTTATTTTATGGAATATCCACAACTTGGTTACATGATCTTAGGAGTTTAATTATCTGGTAATATTCATTCGTAAAAGTGTCTCCTGTCTTTTAACGTAGTTACTTCTAGTACCATATTAGGCTTTGGTAAAAGTTAAATATCCTTAAAAGCTTCAATCGAGTTTGGGACCAAACTCGTCCTAAAGCATTTATATATCTAGGCGTAACAGTAGCCACCATCATAATCATTGATTTAACCATTGTAATAATAGACAAAATGTCTTAATTTCATGCTTTTATGTGCAATCTTGTGATAATTTAACCCGTGAATGTAGTTATGCTTCAACAATCCATGTTATTATACATCCGATGAGTTGATTGCAAATAAATCAGTAAGAGGCTACCCAAAAAAAAAAAAAAAAAAAAAAAAAAAAAAAAAAAAAAAAAAAAAAAAAAAAAAAAAAAAAAAAAAAAAAAAAAAAAAAAAAAAAAAAAAAAAAAAAAAAAAAAAAAAAAAAAAAAAAAAAAAAAAAAAAAAAAAAAAAAAAAAAAAAAAAAAAAAAAAAAAAAAAAAAAAAAAAAAAAAAAAAAAAAAAAAAAAAAAAAAAAAAAAAAAAAAAAAAAAAAAAAAAAAAAAAAAAAAAAAAAAAAAAAAAAAAAAAAAAAAAAAAAAAAAAAAAAAAAAAAAAAAAAAAAAAAAAAAAAAAGAAAAAAAATAAAAAAAAATAAAACACAAAGTACAATAAAAAAACCACACAAAAAAAAAAAAAAACACACAACGACATTTTTATTTTTTTAAACTAAACTTAAACTAATTGGGACCGAATAGGAAGTCTTTGTACTCCACCATGAGTTTCTTCTTGGCTTCCTTGATGTACCTCTTTTCCTCGTCATCACACTCTGTTTGGCCCATGAACGAAAGAGCCGAATACATGGTGCGCTTCCTTTCTTCCTCACGAATGGCAGCCAAAGATTGTTGTTGTTCATCCAACACCGCCTCTTTTTTACACCCAAGTCGGTCGAGTCGGGCGGCTAGGTCGGAAGCTGAAGAACGAGCAGACCCCGCATCGGAAGAAGCAGATGTTCGTGATGCCTTTGACCTAGTAGGGGGGCGCGTATACTTATCCCCACCGAAGAGGTCATTATCACCAAGGTCCACCGGCTCGAATTGGGTCTCCTCCTCCTCCTCCTCGTCACTGTCAACCACATTAAGAATGTTTTTCCTTTTATGCATGCTTCGCCCCATAACATCATGACCGGATGGAGCAAAGAACTTTGGCTTATCTTTCACAAGCAACCAACACTCGTACATGGTAAACTGAGTTTTGGTTTGACTAAAGTACTCTGAACGCGCTTCCTCCATGACTTGGGCATCGTTCTCACCACTAGATCGATGATCATCATAGCCTTTCCAGATTGCATTGAACTTGTTTACATTTGTTTTGATTTTTCTCCACTTGCCACTAATCTGATTGTGATTTCTTGGGTTGTTGGGGAATCTTGCATTATACTTCTCTCTGATTTTCCCCCAAAAACAATCAAGCGATTGGTCTTTGCCAACTATTGGATCTTCTGTAGCATCGATCCAACACTCAGTGAGAACTTTCATTTCAAGCTCGCTCCAATGTGACGAGTTTGCAGCAGGTTCTTTTGGTTGTTTGCGTTTCTTGGTGCGTTTGGCCATGCTTTTGACCCGGCCCTTCTTTGGTTGTGTTTCAGGAATGGATTGGGGGTGGGAACAGATTCGGGTGTGGGAGCGGAGTGTTGATCAGGTTGTTGAAAACATGCTGCTGACGATGACCCCCCATGGTAGAAACTAGGGGGTTGTGTAGCGGCAAGTGAAGCATAATAAGCTGCCATGAATTGAGGATAACGGGGGTCATTTGGTTGTGGGATGAACGGTATTTGTGATGGGTTGTTAGTGTACGATTGATTAAATTCGTTCACGGCGTTGTTCCAGAAGTCGTCGGCTTTTTGGTTGTTGAAATTCGACATGATTTGTGCTTAAAATGGATTTGTATGTGTTAATGTATCTGAATAATGAAAGTGTGGTGTGTTCTAGTGCTTATGAAGTTGTATATATAGGCTTTTTCAAAAACTAGCCGTTAAAGGACTAAAAGTGTAAACTTTTTTGTACTGCAGGTGGTCAAACAGGCCGTTAGAAGGACCTGTTTTGCCAACTTTTGAAAGTTCAAAAGTTTTGTCTTCTTCCTTCAAAACTATCCGTTGCATTCAAAAAAAAAAAAAAAAAAAATTGGAGAAACACTCGTCCCCGAAGGAACGAGCCAGCCGGACGAGAGCCCCGAACGAGCCAGGGACGAGTCCCACCCAACGGTGTGGACTCGTCCGAGGCAGCCGAACGAGCCCTCGAACGAGGGCATTGGGCACCCTCTAACATGGTGTATATCATTTGCAAAGGTTTTATATGCTAAAGATGACTATTGCTTAGGCTTAAAAGGAAATACGAGCCACACTTCTGTCATTTTCCTTATTATTTTCTTATGAAAGAATAATTTATACTCTATACGCATCTTAAATAGAACTTATATTATGGTATATGGTGAAGCCTGAGACTGAGAGGTCTTGGGTTCAAATCCTGGTGTGAGTAAAATGCTCCCAGGAATGGAGACAGGGGTTTTCCCATAATGGGTTTCCTCTTTGGAATTGGAGTTGGGTATATGAAGAGGCATGCCGCTGAGCCCAATTTGCCTTTAAAAAAAAAACTTATATTATACCCTACTCTATTAATGTTCCTTCGGAATTTCAGAGTTAAGGTAACTTAGCTTTGGTTTGTATGCTAGAAAAATGGCAACAATAGTAAAACTATTGAAATGATGATTGGGGACATTGAGAAAGTAGCATTTATGGACTTATGACACTTCTTGGAGACTGATGCTTGGAAATCCATATCAGAGATGGCTTCACACACATTTTTGGGGCACTTTTTATATCGTAAATTATGTACATCCCATTAAAACATTTCAGAGTGCTCTAGGTCTTCAATTCCAAAGTGTTATTCTTCTCTTATTCTAAGCAGATTTTATATTTACTTGACATTGCAAGATCAATATTCGTTGGACACTTATTTCAAAAAAGTCACCATATATCATTCACATAGATAAAAATTAATGATGGTGGGCAAATTGGGGGAGACTTAGATATGACAGGTTTGTTATTCTTTATTTATGTTTGTTAGTCGATAAACTACATTTTAAGCAACTTGTATTTGAACGAGATCAAACACAACACAACCAAAATATTAGATAATAAAAGTACCAAACAACCATTTGAGTCCCCTTGCAAACAACCAAAATGTTTTGTATGTGTGTGTTTAAGAGCGCGAAGAACCAGAGATAATAATCAGAGAATTGTTATGAATGGGATAATCATCTATTTGGCTCAGTAACTACCTTTTAGGCAGTTAAATTCGTAGGTTTCTTACTTTTCAAAAGCAGTCCTTCAAGTTCCGAAAATTTGATTTCTAAGGCGTTTTTAAAGGGAAGAAATTTCGACCCCAGCAGAGCCCCTTGGACCCTGAGCTGCCCCGGACCCCCGTTCTTTGGAGACTTCGTCCCAAATATCATAATAAAGTCACATAAGCGTGCATCCCCCACCACCATACTTATATGATGTTTTATTATAACGAAATTGGTTAAACAAGCTAATCAAATTACACTAGAATATCCCACATTCTGCTTGAACTTTTTGCTTGACTTTTGATTAAAACCGTGAATTGAGTGCGGGTGTGTTCAGAACATGATTTTGAATATATACCATTTTTATTTCCAATTGATTTCATGATATTAGCGAAATTCTACATATTTTGGATGATCATTTGTTTGCTAATATCACTTATTTGTAAGCATTGTAAGTCAAATTTGTGTAATTTGGTTCCTTATTATTTGTGGAAGCATTTTGTAGGTTGATCATAATGCCATGATAATTTTGGAGCTAAAATGGACAAAAGACGACTTAAAATGATGCACGAGCGAAATGGTTATGATTGGTCATGGTTCGAGACAAAGTCGACTCGTGAGACAAATAAACTATGAATGGGCTGTTATTATCTTGATGGGCCGACCTCACAAGCCTAGCTCTTCTCTTTGTTTTCTGGGCGCACACAAGAATCATTATTATATTATTTATATATAACAATTAAGGGAGGCTTAGCTACATTAGCCTCCCTTAAAATTACTTTTCTGCCCTTTATTTATATAATTATCATCCGCACCTTCTATAATTTTCTTATAGCAACCGATCTTCTGTCGACTGGTCTTCACTCCCTCTCCTTCTTCTCTTAACCGCCAACCTACCTTCTCTAAACCGGTCTTCATAATCTCTCCTTCTTCTCTTAACCACCAGGAGCTCAGGATCCTTACTCCTTAAAAAAAATAGGGTTTTATTAGTTTTGGGGATTTTCAGTTGGCCCTTGGTTTTGATGATTTTGGGGATCTTCTGGTCAATCTAAACCTATGTGATGGTTGGTTAATTGCTTGCAATGCTCGGACTGAAATAAGGTTTGTTCTTTAATTTTATTTTTCTTTATGTATATCTATGTATCAAATATCAATGTTAGTAATCTGGATTTATATATATATATATGTGTGTGTGTGTGTAGTTGTTTGTTGTATATGTATAAAGGTGTTTCTTTAAATAAATTATTTCTTCATCATTATTGTATTGTTTTTATGTTGTTTTTGATATACTTTTAAATTTGTGTTTGGGGTTTAGGTGCTTTAGGAGGGCTGGGATGAAGGAACATATTGCCGTTGTCCCGTTGAATGTATGAGGTAAACATAGGTAGAATATGATCTGTCACCATAATTATTGTTATATATTCGATTTGCAGTTATGTTTCTTAACTTCAAATTTTATGCTGATTTCATATCTTTAGAACTTTACATGAAATGGGGTTGAAAGCTGGCAAAAAATTGTTGTTATGTTCATGAATAGTGTCAAGTTGTTATGTATCTCCGCTACAATTACTACATTCACCTAATTGTAAGGTTAGAATAGTTTAACTTGTAAAAAAAAAAAAAAGTTCAACCTCTTATTCTTTTTAGCTTTATTAATGAATTTTTCAAAGACTGCTTGGTTTTGTTCAGCCAAGTCTTTGGCCCGGTCTTTAGCTTCGCCTTTCTTTTTGGATAAAAAAAGTAAACTGTTTAGCTTCGCCATAGGATACACTAGATAACGATCAAGGGACTATTCACTTTCCAGTTGAGTTTTGCTAGGTAATGTGTTTATGAAATACTGGTGCTTCATGTAAGTTTCTGTTAAATCAACGAATTGTAGGTTGTTTGAAATTTCCTTATTGTGTAAGCTGCAGTAATCATGTGTTCTTTGCATTTGGTTAGTCATTTGTTCACGTTCAAGACGATAGTTAGCCATTGGTTTCGCCCATGTCGTTAGGTGTGTTTGAAATGAATTTTTTTTCATTTTTTGCTGGATTTTTCTAACAAAGTTTGGATTCTTTTTATTTTTTATTGTTGTTGATGATTGTTTTTTGTTGGATATCTCAGGCCTTTCAAGTTTCAACCTTTTGTTTTGGTAAGTTGCTCGAGAATTTGTAGTGTTAGTGGGGTTGATATAGATTAAAGAATTTGATCAAGTGGGCAAATTTTCAGCTCTGTAAGTGATCAAAGAACACTAAAGAAACAGAAATGACAAATGGGAGCCATACAAGGAGATTCAAGAGATGGTCTTTAAAGGTGTATTAGCTTATTTCTGATGATTCTTGGTGAACAGCGAGGAGGAGGTGGTGTTTCAGTATTCGTTAAAGAGGAAGAAGAAAAGTTAAATGGTAAAGATGACGGTAATTGGAATATCATAAAATTAGCGCTGCCCTGACCTGCCCTATGTAGCGTGGTTGAAGAATCAAGCTGCTTCTTTGTACTCTCATGCAAAAGAGACCAATACGTTTTACTCCATCTTCATTGCCGCTGCAATGATGGATAATCTTGCAATTATTGGCCATCAATGACAACAAGAAAGATAACATCTTCATCAGAAGTGACATCCTGGTGTATGACAAGGTATGCAATTGCATTTGTATTTTGTTCATTTGGAAATGCCATCTCGCATAGTATGCTACTTTGTATTTTTTTCCTTTTTCAACAAGCTTTCTATAATGTATATAGACCATCTCATGTTTCACCATAAGTTATGTTGCGTGTGCTTCTATTCTAAATCTCTGTAGAAAAGAGGACAAAGAACCGCATTTACAAGACAATTATTTGGCCGATGATACTGGTTTCCATGTTCCGTATATTATGATATGCTATATCGAGTTAGGATCAGAGGTGTACATATCTTTAGCTTTATATTTGGTTACTGTTTGGCTGATAAAATAGATGTATGTGTTTGTTGTTAGAGTAAGATAACTTTAGGTTGTGCCATGTAAAATTTTACAGCTTTTGAAATAACTAAATAGACACTACACATACATATGGAACTCATCCCTGTATTGGGGATTTCACTTACGGGTTTTGCTTTTCATGATTCCAAGGAGCTCTTTCGATACTAACACATAATTGTATTACTTTTATCTCACTTAATGACGTTTGATAGTGAAAAACCTTATATTAAATGTTCACTAAGTGTTAAAGCGCAAAATTCATATGTTGAACTCTATGGATACTTGGATAGGATAGGATTCAGACTAGGAGGCCTTGCTTAGGTACACTATTGTTGAAAATAAAATAAACTTGGTGACACTTGGAGCAATTTGTTAGTTTGGTAAATTTTCGGCATACAGAATTATCAGCAGCAGACATACACCATGCATGTTGTAGAATATTAATTTTATATGGTTCAAATAACTACTTTGAGTAGGAGTTCACTGCTTGATGGAAATCTGTATACTTCCTACTTTGCTGTTGATCTACTTCACATTTGGTGTAATGATTTGTTTAGTCAATACTTGATGTTTAATCTCAGGTAATAGATCCCGACCAGAGCTCCTACATTGTGTAACACCCCAACCACGGCGGAATGATGAAATGTACAGAAAGTCGAGTATTCAAATCAAAGGATAATAGATAACATTCACCATAGCTTTAGTTGACAAGAATAATTTTACAATGCACAAGCATGTGAACCAATTCCCAAGTACAATACATCTACCATACTTGGATATTGAGTCCACGAAACAAATAACAAATACATGAGATGATATACTACAATGATCAAGGCAGATTCCATTGCCCGTCACAAGGTTTGATCTTTGACTCCAAAGTGCAATACAAGTAATCATGATGCATATAATTTCCCAAAGCTTACGCTAATTCCTGAAAAGCATGAAGAAAAAGTGTCAACTACGAAAACGTAGTTGGTGAGTGCATATGTTTTTAAGTAATCTCGTTACATAACCATTTCAAAGTAGTTTGAGAAATCCATGGTAAATTATAAAGTTCTCATTTGTCACATTTATCGTGAGAGTAAAAATATATCAATCGATTAATCATTCATCATACCAAAACCATCCGGTCGTCAATACTTCAATATCGCCAATTTCAACAACTTTCAAGATTCCATATAAGGTCCAATACCCAAACCGTATGTTCAATCCACAATTTCCATCCATAATTAATATCGATACCTCTTGGTCAATGGTAAGACTACCATGACATAATTTGATGAGACTGTTCTTGAGCCACTACTAAGACCGGTTATGTCCCAATAATCAAATATAATGTCCCAAATGATAAGATAATGATAAGCACATGCTGTCAATCACGTGCATAAAGATAACCAAGGGTCGTGCCATGGAGACGCCATAAATATATAGTAGTTAGAGCACCGCGAGGCCAGACTGGCGATGAAGGTGGCCACCAAGGCAGACCAAACATCCCACCGTTACCTATAATAGTGGATGAGGGGACAAGTCCTAGTTGCGCAACCCTCTAACTACAGGCCTCAAATGAGTTAATAGTAGTGTACATGGGACCACCGTTTGACAGTACTCAAGCTCATCATATTACATATAACACGTTGAACATACAATATAATTCCCATATCATTATCATTGTTTCAAAGAATCATTTCATAAGAGAAAGTCATTTTAATTAATCATGTTTTTCACCCCGCAAGTAAAACGTATAAAAGAGTTTGAAAGGGGGCTATGACTCACCTTGATATGCCGCATATTATATTCACTCATCCAAAATGGGTACTTCCCATCTATCGCTTCCTTGATCATATATCCGTCATATTCCTCAATCACATTCCAAGCCAAGACTATCCTACGATAGGACTAATATACGTAAGTTCCTATCTTAAGCCATCACTAAGAAATGCCACTTTCGTTATGTTGTCATAAATTTTGGGATCCAAGTATATTGTTAATATTTGCATCTTTTTGGTTGTAGAGAGTGTTGGTGTAAAAGGGTCACTTTCATTATACATGTAGTTATAAGTTGTTAGAATTTCGGTAGCTTGCCTTTGATTATCATGGTTCCCATTGTGTGCCTTGCTTGATTATAATATTTGACATTAGTAACTTCATAATATTAATATTTGTGAATACTTTCTGATTTATATTTATTTAATTTAATATTATTTAATTTAATTAATTATTTATTCATTTTCTTAATTTATTAATTATATAATTCCTTAAAAATATTTATTTATTTATTTATTTATTTATTTATTTATTTATTTATTTATTTATTTATTTATTTATTTATTTATTTATTTATTTATTTATTTATTTATTTATTTATTTATTTATTTATTTATTTATTTATTTATTTATTTATTTATTTATTTATTTATTTATTTATTTATTTATTTATTTATTTATTTATTTATTTATTTATTTATTTATTTATTTATTTATTTATTTATTTATTTATTTATTTATTTATTTATTTATTTATTTATTTATTTATTTATTTATTTATTTATTTATTTATTTATTTATTTATTTTTCTCCATTTATTTAGTTTATTTATTTATCATTGGTTATGATTATTTAACCAATTTCATTATTTACCAATTTCATGATTTATATATTTATTTATTTATTTATTTACCTTTTTAATTATCATTTAAATTTAATAATTGATAGAAATTCTTAGAAATCATCACACAACTTTTTGGCTAAAAATCCCAGGCCTTTTAGGCAACTTTTATCATGGGAAAAATCATATCAACTCAACCTCTCTTGCGTCTCGCTCATTTTGAGGATTCTAAGCTTATAAATCGTTTACCGAAATAGTGATTTAAGCCTCATTTTTCGAGCAATTCAAATGCGTCAAAATGGATTTTCATCCTTATTTCATTATTTACAGAATTTTGATTATATTTTGGTGCCTTAAGTCGTGATAGTGGTGGTGGTGTGATGTGTGCAATTTAAAGCTTTCGGTTAGTGCTTATATGAACCGAATTAGTGATTTGTAGGCTTGCCTTTGCCATTTAATAACCAAGTTAAGTTTTATAACTTTTATTTGACATATTCTCAGTAGGTTTATAATACTTTTTGTTACGAGATTGTTGGAGTTGGTTTAAAGTTGCAATCTAGTGACTTTTAGCTTATTTTATTGTGGAGAACTTTTACTTGGAATTTTCTGTTTTAACACTTATTTTCATAAAATGTTGAGTAGTCATTTTTGGTTAAGTTGAATTATTTGGACGTTGGTGATTTTTATACAGAGACATATATGTGTCCTATATTTATGTGAATTTTTGCTAAATTTTTAGACATTGTTTACTACCTCTAAAAATTACAAAACCAAAGTTGGTCAGAAAGCTTGCTGCTGTGCGACTCAATATATTTTATAAAAGATTTCTATGATGGACATTTAAGAAAAATCTCCCAATTTTATTTTAAGTTAGGGACACTTTGAACTCAGTTCACACCAAGTTTAAACTTCTGAAACCTATTAGTTAAGAAATTAAAAATCGTCAAAGTTGACTCAACATTAAGACAAAAATCCAGTTTTGACCACTTTTGGTAGAAAAATCATATCTTTGGTTTGGTTTAGTGTTTTTGAGTGATTCCAGTTGGAGGTTAAACTTAACTCTTTTATCTACAACTTTTATTTTGAAAGTTTTTCTTGAAACGGCCCTCACATGCCCAGTTTATCCGTCCAAAGACAGAAGAATAATTCTGTCAGAAGCATTTGGGTCCAAACAACACACCAATGACCATTCTTGCTTTATTAACACTTGAGTTCATCATTTACAAGATTAATACTTTATTTTTATACCTCTTAACATCAAATTTCCAGATTATTATACCTCTTTTAACATATTTTTCACTTAATACAAGTCCATCCATCTCATAATCCAACAACAAGATTCAACTTTCTTAGATCTAACATGTATTCATTCGAATCAACACTTTTCAATACCAATCTTTATAGATCTAACTTTCAACAACATAAAAACATCTTTTTAATGAAAATCTCAGAAATATATTCTTCAAAATATACAAAAACATATAGATCTATGAAAAGGAAAATCACTTTAAAAGCTACCAATCTATAACAACACTTTTGGGTCTTAAACTTGTTGAATCCTTGGATCTTTCTCATAGATTTCGACATGCATATGCATGAGGAGAAAGATCCTATCAACTTGCCTTCATCAAGTGTATATTACAAAGAAAACAAGAAGAAAGCATAAACTTTTGATAAAACCTTTGAACATAAACAAGAACAATATAGATCTAGTAAAGAGATGAAGATTTATACCCTTGAAGAACTTGGTTTTGAAGGTGAAAAATGGGTAGAATTTTCGGACCTATTTATGCTCCTAATAACCCTTAATCCAAGCTTGAAACAACCCTTAATCTTATCTTGAAACAACCCTTGCTTAACCCTTATTATTAATATAGTTTAGAATGATTTTTGTTCTTGTTTTTCTTGATTATTTGAGTCAAAAATGGAAGAGGAGAAGAGAGAGTTTTTGGATGAGAGAAAATGTGTGTGTGTGAAAAGAAATGTGTTGAATGTGTGTGAGGGGGGGGGGGGGGACGGCAAAGGCTTAAGAATAGGGTTTCTCACTTTTTTTTTTTTTTATTTTTATAAGTGTATAAGGGTGTATGAATGTATGTATGAGTTAGGTGTTTGTATATGTATTTTGTAAGGTTATTTGTATTAGTTTGTAGTGTAAGTACATTTTTATTCTAGTATGTGTATATGTATATGTATGTATATATTTTTGTGTTTTTAATTTGTTACATAAGCCTTTATTTATAAACTTGTATTTATTTTAGCATATATATATATATATATATATATATATATATTTATATATATATATATATATATATATATATATATATATATATATATATATATATATATATATATATATATATATATATATATATATATATATATATATATATATATATATATATATATATATATATATATATATATATATATATATATATATATATATATATATATATATATATATATATATATATATATATATATATATATATATATATATATATATATATATATATATATATATATATATATATATATATATATATATATATATATATATATATATATATATATATATATATATATATATATATATATATATATATATATATATATATATATATATATATATATATATATATATATATATATATATATATATATATATATATATATATATATATATATATATATATATATATATATATATATATATATATATATATATATATATATATATATATATATATATATATATATATATATATATATATATATATATATATATATATATATATATATATATATATATATATATATATATATATATATATATATATATATATATATATATATATATATATATATATATATATATATATATATATATATATATATATATATATATATATATATATATATATATATATATATATATATATATATATATATATATATATATATATATATATATATATATATATATATATATATATATATATATATATATATATATATATATATATATATATATATATATATATATATATATATATATATATATATATCTCTCATATATATATATATATATATATATATATATATATATATATATATAGTATATATATATATATATATATATATTATATGTATATATATATATATATATATATATATATGTGTATATGTATATATATATATATATATATATATATATATATATATATATATATATATATATATTATATAACTTGTATTTGTTTTAGCATATATATATATATATATATATACTTATTGTTATTTAAACACTTTTATGTACATATTAATTTATGAATATACTTTGAGATAGGAATCTTTATTCTCGTGCCATAGTTACTTAAATTGGCTTGGTGATTGATTTGTTGGACATTTTGTAAGATTTATTGGCTTTGTCAAAAAGTTGTGAGTCTTACATGTTTATTTATTACCTGCGCTCTTGGAATGAAGTTTTTGGTTTATTGACATTTCATAAAGTTCAATTAGAACTAGTTTATAGATTGGGAGTGTCTTGAATGATTGTTGTTATTGTTTATGTCATTTCTAAGATAGCTAGTCATTTACGGTATTTCATTGAACTAGAGGGCAATTATCACTATGCCTTAAATGTTTAGAAGGTCAATTCTCTTAACAAACCTCTAGGGATAGATACCTAAATAAGTCTAAGTAAGTTGTCCTAGTCGGAACTTGAGGGTTGTTACATCATTGGCTACGAAGAAGCTTTAGCGTTGACTTTTAAATTTTATCTCTGTTATGGGTAGCATAATCGACATAACATATTTCCTGGTGCTCTCACATTCCTGATGAAAACATGCAACAAACAAGAACTAAAGTTCGAAGTACCCCAGTCTTCATCCATTACATCTGCCACCCTTGATTTGTTATATTTTTTGTAAGTTACATCGTCAATAGCGTGTATATATAATATATATAAATGTCAATATATGCACCCGAGTGTATATATGTTGAATCCCGCGGCAACGCGCGGGGTTAAATTCTAGTATATAACAATTTAAGTCATCTTAGCTACAGTAACTTCTTAAGTTTTTTTATTTTTACCACAACTAATTTGACTTTTCAATATTTACTACAACACTTTTGCATTTTACACTTTGGCCACAAACTTTAACTTCCTTCAGATTTAGACCCTTAAATACAATACCACAAATCTCATAAATCTGTCATAAAGGCTACTTTTTCAAGCTTAAAAACATGGCAGGAGCTTGCCCGTTATCATCGCCGTGAACACAAACCATCCACCGGTTTCGAAATCCAAACAATACCATACAAAAACTTGCTGTTAACTAAACTTTATGCTGATTTCGCTACCAATTTTAATACACCTGGTACAAAAAATATAAAAGAAAAAAACAAAAGGTAGATGTGTAGATGGTGGCATGCAAGTAGAATAATGTTATGCTGGAAAACAAAAGGCTGTTGAGCGCATTATGATAACTTCAAGAATACGAAGCTACAATATAATTCCGGCCACCTCCATCAAATTCAGACTCCATCAAATTCAGACGCATGTTGTCAACCAGATTTGTTGTCATTGTACCGTGGTAGGGACGTAGCTAGGTGGTGGGACAGTGTTTGATTTCGTCTTTGTCTTTGACTTGGGTTATAGCCAGCTCCGGTTATTGGATAATGACACTTGGTTATTTAGGAGGCCGACGATTGAAGCTGTGCCAAGGGAAGAAAGTGGCAGAGAATGACGGTGGTGGTGGAGAATAGATTTGGTCTTCTTTGTGTTGCTGCTTCACTTTTAATGTATACATATATATCTATAATTCCGATCTATGTATATGTATATATATATGTCCAACAATATTTGGTACTCATGATTTTCCAGAAAAATTTTGTAGACATCATAGAAACAAGGATTAGATCTAGGTGAGACTTTTATTGTTGGTGACTTGGTGGGATGAATTATTGTTGAAGAGATTTTTATTGTGCTGGTGGGATGAAATGGAGTAATGGACTACAGGGAAAGGATAAACAAAAGTTGAAGAGGTGGGGTTTTACTTTTTAGTGTTTTACAGATGTTGAAAGGAATTGTCATGTTTTACAGATGTTACAAGGTAGGTGCATGGTATGACAGACTTGTAGACTTTCCTTGTGATTTTTATTTTTATAAAGCATAATAATAGGATTTTTATTTTTATTGCTTTTGCTAATAGTTGCCCCATCGTTAAAAGTCTTTGTTTTTGTCTTTCTATTAGTTTATGAAATTTGTATGAAACTAATAGAGAAATTCACAAATCGTCCCTGTGGTTTGCTCGATTTGCATTTTCGTCCCTGGATTTTTTTTTTTTAAGTGTTTACTTTTTTTTTTTTTTTTAATTTTTAAAACTTTTTTTTTTTTTTTAATTTTTAACTTTTTTTTTTTTAATTTTTAAAACTTTTTTTTTTTTAACTTTTAAAATTTTTTTTTTTTTTTACCATTTTAAAACTTTTTTTTTTTTTTTTTTTTTTTTTTTTTTAATTTTTACTTTTTTTTTTTTAATTTTTAAAACTTTTTTTTTTTTAATTTTTAACTTTTTTTTTTTTAACTTTTTAATTTTTTTTTTTTTTTTTAATTTTTAAAACTTTTTTTTTTTTTTTTTTTTTAATTTTTAAAACTTTTTTTTTTTTAACTTTTTAATTTTTTTTTTTTAACTTTTTAAAATTTTTTTTTTTTAACTTTCTATTCTTATTTTAAGGCTTTTAATTTTACCATTTTAAAGTTTTATTTAATATTGCATAATACAATTATTATATATAACAATAAAGTAGCAAAAGCTACAGTACCCGTTGCTGACGTCATCGACGTAGCTATTTTGTCTTATTTGCTATTTTTTTTTTTACGATTGTATACTTTTAAAAAAAATAAAATTACAACTTAACTTTTGGTTTTTTAACTTTAGTCTTTTCCGGGTTTTTTTTTTTAATTTTTAAATCTTTTTTTTTTTTACTTTCTATATCTTATTTTAAGGCTTTTAACTTTTACCATTTTAAAGTTTCTTATTAAAAAAAATTTACCACTTAACTTTTTGTTTTTTAACTTTAGTCTTTTCCGGGTTTTTTTTTTTTTTAATTTTTAAATTTTTTTTTTTTACTTTCTATCTCTTATTTTAAGGCTTCTAACTTTTACCATTTTAAGGTTTCTTATTTTTACCACTCAACTTTTGAGTTTTTTAACTTTAGTCTAACTTTTTGGATACAAACTTAAGTGTCCAAGCTTTTAGATAATGTTGTATGTATATTTGCATGACACAACGTCGATCCCGGGCAACGCCCGGGGTCAAATTTCTTGTTGTAGCTATAGTTAGTCGTAGTGAAATTGTGTTGTTCCATCCAAGTGAGGTGTCGAAGGGCGATGTGTTATTTGAAAGTGGCTGGCTCATGTATGTGTTTCGGTATGTGGGTGTATTTTTGATAATAGAAAAAAAAGAATAACATAAAATAAAATATTAATAGATATACGGTATGAGATAGAGATAGAGCCACCAACAAAGGGCCAAGGTCCTTTTTTCTTCTTGTTTGTTTTTCATCATCTTCTTGTATATCTTTTTGTGTGGTGTTCAACACCAGGGTTTTCTTCCCATACCAATTCTTTTTCTAATCCACCCCTTCACTCCACTTAATATACATACATACATACATAATATATAATCATATAATATCTACTCTGTATCTATATAAATATATTTGTCAAATCGGTGTGAATGGATCGATTCTATATGATTTCTTCAATCACTCAGCTCCGTAAAGGTCTAACCTTTTTCAGATCTTCTTCTTTTTCTTCTCTTTATTATTCTTATTATTGTTGTTAGATCTAGTCTTTTTAATTTTGCTTAATTAATTTTGTTTTCAAGTTGTTTATTTTATACATGGCCTCTGTTTATTTGCAATATTTTTCTAGTTTTTCTGATTGTTTTCTTGGATCTGCTATATCTTTAATGCTTTTATTTATATAATTTAAAAAATGTATTGTTCTGTGTTACCACAAGAACAATAAACCATTGATGGTTGTTGGGTTAGAAAGAAAGAAGAGAGATGAGTTAGAAAGGAAGAGGATGGAGATTTAATTTAGTTAAGTTTATGGAATAAAGTGTTATGGGGTAAAAACAATTTTTTGGGGATAAATAAGATGAAAGCCGTCCTTGTGGTTCTGTATTAAAGTGTATTAAAGTGGAGTGGCTGGATGATTTTACCCTCACGTCTTAACGGGGCTTTTTTGACGACTGTTAGTGGCAGAGACGTCTGGAAATGAAATGGAAAAACCCAAGGACACTTAGTGATAAAAAAAAAGTCCAGGGACGAAAATGCGAATCGAGCAAACCACAGGGACGATTTGTGATAATTTCTCAAACTAATATGTTAACATGATTTATTAATATTAATTATTTATTTTCTTAAAATGAAGTTTATTAAAAGGTTACAATTATATGGAACTAATTAGAATTATTAACTTTTTGTTTGCTTTCCATATATTTTTCCATGACATGAATAGAAAACTATAAAACCGTTATGTTTATGAGTTGATTTTCTAAGTTTATGTTATCGGTTAATTAACTCACTGTCAATAGGTTGATGATCTGTTGGTAAGGTTTTAAACTTTAGGAAAATTTATTAATCATGTGTGGTTCGAGCTCCACATATTGTGTAATTAAATATCATTGTGGTGTCTCGAATGTTAACTACTAATATCACACTTAAAAAAATATATATTTCCGCAGCAACGCACGGAGCAATACACTAATTTTTAATATACTTTGTTTCATTTTGTTGGCTGGAGAAATAAAGAACTCACAACCACATGTAAAAAATTGGAGAATTTTGATTAGTGGAGAAATATGTCCAGCCCCTCACACTCATCCATTTCATTTTATGTTTTGTTTTGTTCGCTTTGACCGAATATACTACACAGCCACAGCTTGAATATTTTTGGAGTCTTGAATGTTGACTCTCCAATCACAACAGCACACATCACCCAATTTTTCTACTTTTGCTCTTCGGTCTATCATCCATCATCACCTTTACTCATCTATCAAAACCCTTTCACCATTATATCTATCCGATACCAAATTAATCTTGGTAATGATTTGTATTATTGTTTTGGTGTGAAAAGAATACAAGGAAATTAAATAGACAAACAATTTTCATTCTAGTCCCTCTAATATATAATATCATAGTGTTTGTAATTTTACTCCACGTCTTGAGGAGGAGGGACTTGTACTTGAATTTGGTAAACTTCACACACGTATTGCTCGTGAGTGGGATATTTTACCAGGTGGATAAGTTGGTTGATCATAGAATTTAACTTGTTTCAATGATTTATTTTCTCTACTCATTTTGATGCTATAATTTTCAGAAAATTTGAAGTCATTTTACAAAAATAAGGATGGAAAAAGGAGACTCGGTTAAACAGTTTATGACAAAAACCTGTAAGCAATTAACCAACATTTGGATTTTATAAATCCCTCTTATTATGATTTTATGTAGACATCGATTAGACAAAAGAAAATAGTTAAGTTTAGATGGGCCTCTCAAACCTTGCCGCTGATTTTAATGGTTTTATTTTTCAAAAAATGAACTTTAAGATTATGGACCAAGAATGTTAAGGGTGTTACATATTGCTGTTGGTTTGTATGTAAGAAATGGGAGACAATCCTGGATGAAGTATTTTAGCTAACTTGGAATAAAGACCAACATATGAATGACCCAAATGTAATATAGGTTCACAATTTATACAAGTGTTTTTTGCTTTAACTTGCAAGTCTGCACAAGACGAAAACAATATACAAACTTAATATTCTTCGTATTATAGTGTGTGATAATGGTTACATTGTTGAAGAATAAGTATTGTTTAAGATATAGTGTATTTGTTGATAATAGTATTGTGTTTGAGTTTTCTTTATGGTATCATAGTGTAGCTCTTGATAGATCCTAATTGATATATATACATGCAAACAACACACACACATATCAAGTTGATAAATAATACCGCTTCAAAACCCTAATCTACATGAAACAAATATCAGCAATATAAATGGTAAGATCAACATTAATTTAGCTATTTAAACAAACAACGTTTTAGATTCTTAATTAAGTAGCATATAAAAGTTATGAAAGACAGCTTACTACAGGATATGACGATCAATGCGAGAAATATTCGAATATGTTTTCGTCTCTATTGTTAGCAGAGTAGAGCAGGAAAAGTTATGGAATTGTAAGTATGAGGAGAATAGATATGAAAATATTTAGAGATATGTATAATAAAATAAGACAAAGGGAAGAGAGAGAACAAACAATAGCACGATCATTCAATTAGGATGCATGCGCGTTCTCTCTCCTCTCTTTGTCTTATTTTATTATACATATCTCTAAATATTTTCATATCTATTCTCCTCATACTTACAATTCCATAACTTTTCCTGCTCTACTCTGCTAACAATAGAGACGAAAACATATTTGAATATTTGTCACATTGATCGTTCCTTCAGTGATCTGTCTTTCATAACATTTATATGCTACTTAATTAAGAATCTAAAACGTTGTTTGTTTAAATAGCTATTAATAGCTAGATTGATTTTGATCTTACAATTTATATTACTGATCCGGTAAATTAGGGTTTTGAAACGGTATTGTTTATCAATTTGATATGTGTGTGTTGTTTGCATGTATATATATCATTTATGATCTATCAAGTGCTACACTATGATACAATAAAGAAAACTCAAACACAATACTATTATCAACAAATACACTATATCTTAAACAATACTTATACTTCAAAAATGTAACCATTATCACACACTATAATACGAACAATATTAAGCTTGTATATTGTTTTCGTCTTGTGCAGACTTGCATCTTAAAGCAAAAAACACTTGTATAAATTGTGAACCTAGATTACATTTGGGTCATTCATATGTTGGTCTTTATTCCAAGTTAGCTAAAATACTTCATTCAGGATTGTCTCCCATTTCTTACATACAAACCAACAGCAATATGTAACACCCTTAACATTCTTGGTCCATAATCTTAAAGTTCATTTTTTGAAAAATAAAACCATTAAAATCAGCGGCAAGGTTTGAGAGGCCCATCTAAACTTAACTATTTTCTTTTGTCTAATCGATGTCTACATAAAATCATAATAAGAGGGATTTATAATATCCAAAGGTTGGTTAATGGCTTACAGGTTTGGTCATAACTGTTCAGCCAAGTCTCCTTTTTCCATCCTTATTTCTGTAAAATGACTTCAAATTTTCTAAAAGTTATAGCATCAAAAAGAGTGGAGAAAAAAAAATTCATTGAAACGATCGTCCTATTGTTTGTTCTCTCTCTTCCTTTTATTTTAAGTAGTTTAGACCTGTGCAAAACTTCTATCACTTACTTTATCCAAAATACACTACAAAGATCTTTATAAATGCTAGAAAATAGAAGATCAAATATATACAAAAACACACTTCAAAAATCATTAGATCCATCCTACCAGGTATAGAACCAACTAAACCAAGACCAAATCCAAAGATCTAACCAAAGAAAACCAAGATCTAGTTAAGAAATTCTTACAATAACATAAATTAAACCTTTTGGGAGTAATTTCACTTACCACAACTTCCTTGAAGCACCAAATCCGAATTTGAGACCTACGGGATGAAAAACACTAGCCACCAAAGGAAACTCTTGACTTTTTGGAGTTTATTATTATGATTAAACAAGTCTCTAACGATTTTTCTTACAAAATGATGTAAAAATCTGGAATTTAGAGAAGTAAACTAAGAAGATAAGATGATGATGGTGGTGTTCTTGTAAAGAAAGAAAGAGAGAAGAGTGAGGTGTGTGTGTGAGAGGGAGAGAGAGGATAAGATATGAGGGGGGGGGGGACTAGATCCACAATGAGGGGGGATGTAGGGCCGATTTTAGAGAATAAAATATGTGGGTATTTATCCACTAATGGCACACAAATAGCTAGTTACTCTGATACAAGTATAATGTAAATGCCTAAAAGTATAAATTACACTAAGGTTCTCAAATATTCATTTCCGAAACATAAATTCATTCAAGTCTAACAAACATAAATCACGACAAGTAAACGAGCCAAAATAACAAATGTTACACCATTACCTCATGTAAATAGTCTCTTTTTGTCTCCAACTAGTCTCTTTTTGTCTCCAACTCTTTTAGACTATTACATTAGGTAAGTAGTCTAATTCTGACTACTTCCCCCACTTTTAGACTATTACCCCAGGTAAGTAATCTCATTTTGTCTACTTTCGCCACTTTTAGACTATTACCCCAGGTAAGTAGTCTTTTTCTGTCTATTTTTTCCGTTTCTTTTAGACTATAATCCCAGGTAAGTAGTCTCTTTTTGACAATGTTTCCCCACTTTTACCATTACTTCAAACACGAGTTATACACATGATAGATGACTCCGAAAAAGCAAATGTTATATAAATAATTAACGAAAGTCAATGGGTCAAAAACCACGAGTGTTACATATAAAGTTCTCAGATCCAAAGAAGAAAAATGATAAATGATAGAAAGAGAAAATATTTTGATGGTTGATGCCTTGGTGGAGTCCTCTACATGGAGGATGGTTAGGTAGAGGAAAAAGAATTAAATTTGATGGTTACCTAAACAAGAAAATATAATGGAATTTTGAACTTCATCCCTAGTTTTGATGAGCTTTGGCTACCTAACATTGTGAGTCACACGTAGGTGGAGATGTCTTTCTATTAAGTAATTTCGGGTAACTAAACATTAATCTTTGTTGAATGTTAAAAAAATAAATTTGTAAATACTCCTATAAAGATAAGAAGAGCTACAACTATCAAACTAACATTACAAAACATGTATCCCTAGTATGGTTGTGTGTTACAAAATTGTACTATATACAAATTTTGGTGTAATCTATACCAATACCAATAACTAAAACAAGATTGACGTTTTTTATGATCGACACTTGGTTCATTCTTTAAACGACATGTGTCCCTTTTTAATTCTAATATTAAGTTACCTTGTAAATATCAAATACTAATATTTAATAATTAATATATCATTGTCTAATTATTTAAAATATATCAAAATATTTATATTCTTAATTAAATTACTAATCAAACTCTGACTCTTAACTTATAAATACAACACACGTTATAATCCATCGTCACTAATAATGTTACTGTTATAAGCATACTTTGGAGAAGGGGACAACTTTATATATGATTGAGGTAACTATCGCCCACGCCCGATGAAATTTATTTCATTCATTAGTTTATTTGTTATTTTATCTATTTATCTTCTTTGACTCAAGTAAAAAAAAGAATACTTCGACTTCTAACAGTTACAACCATAGTTGCAAGGATAAGCTTTTTATTAGTTTCAGTTATAAATTTTATAATTTAACATACTTTTTGATTACATAGGTTCTATCACCAATACTTGTGTGAGTGATCATAGAAACCGCAGTCGAAGGTGATTAGCTTCTTAAAAGGTGTAAAACAAGTATTAAAGAAAAACAAATAGGACATGATCTTGACCCTTAGATCATGGTTAAATTGATGCACGAAGATTCACGAAGCAATTGATGCACGATGATTTTCATGATGCACGGTGATTTTCACTGAAGAGAAACCTATTGTTTTACTTTAATACTTGTTTTATATTACCTAAAACATATATATATATATATATTATATATATATATATATATATATATATATATATAGGGGTGGGATAAATTGAGTCCAGGTCTTAATTTGAGTCCAAAGGGTCCATGTAACTTACACATGTGTAAGTTGTAACTTACACATGCGTAAGTCGTGGTGGCGGTGGTCGCCGTCGCCGGAAGATCATGGTGGTGGTCGGAGATGATGGTGGTGGTGGTGGTGATGGTGGTTGTATAACTTACACATGTGTAAGTCGTGGTGGCGGTGGTCCTCGGAGGATCATGGTGGTGGGAGGAGGTGGTTGGGAATTGAAGAGAGAGAAGAAAATCAATGGACCCTTTGGACTCAAATTAAGATCTGGACTCAATTTATTTTTTCCCTATATGATATATGTTATATATTATATTATATGTTATTATGATTATCACGACGTAAGAAAGATTTACTTTTAAAGAGCTATATATTCTAGCTGTATATGGATTTCTAACCTTTTTCTCTATTATATATGTACTCTTATTTATTATTTACATGTTTGAGTAAAATAAATACATTAATTTATACAAGTTATACAATGTCATTATCATTATCATTATCAATGGCAAAACTTTTAAGCAGCATGATTGGATCAGTGGTAAACACCCTGGCCTCTGAAGACAGAGGTCATGGGTTCGATCCTCATCCCATGCAAAGGTTGGAGGGCCTTTTCTATCATTTAGGTAGAACATGGAAGCAGCCTCTCTACTTAGGTAGAGGTAAGGTTTGCCTACAACTTAACCTCCCCCATACACCGTCGAGGTGTTGGGGCTCAAAACCCGCGAAAGGCGGCACTGAGCAGTTTCTTTTTATTATCAATGGCAAAACTTTTAAACATTATGTTAAGTATCTAGGCCTTATGGTCATATAATTACAATTAAATAGCATAAATAGTATTAGATGTTCCACCAATTGTAAAAGTATTTATTATGTAATACTAGATGGGTGCCCGCGCGTTGCAGCGACAAAAATAGATAACGTTCGAGGTGTTGTGACAATGTTAATTTCAAATCAAATACTTAATCGGAACTTTTATTTGTATGATAGTTTTTGACAATAACAAACAAAATAACATATTTGACGAACAAAGAGAATTTTAATAAAGTCTGAAACTTTTGTAAGGGTATTTTAGTCACAGTGTATAGAATGGAAATAAGGATTAAGATGGAGGGTAAATCAAACAATTCCTTTCTTAGGGGGAGGAGATTGATGTGGAAATGTCCAGGTTCACTGAACTGAATGACACCAGTGAACTGGAGAAGTCAACTGAACTGAAGGGTAGAACTGAACTAATAATGCCATCTGAACAGGCCATGCTAATACTGCCAGCAATAGCCCATTTCGGACAAGTGTTCACTGAACCAGTCCAGTCACCAGTGGTAACACTTCTCCAGTGGAAAGAGTCTCCAATGACAACCAGTAGTGATCCACCAGTGAAGTTCTCCAGTGACCAGCTCCAGTCTAGTCTCCAGATGGATGCTCCAGATTTGAGTCTCCAGTGAAAGCTCCAGATTTAATTTCCACTTTTCCAAATAAAGTTTGTTTCAGTCACGTGTTTGTGGACCCGATAAAGAAGGAATGACAACTGTCAAAGAAGATAAGGGAGGAGCGTGTGACAACGTTAATCCTAACGGTTTGTGGGCCCTCGTGCAGAAGGAATCTTTCTAGAAGCTTTGTCTGTCCATTCCCTATTGGTTGATAAATTAGTGGTTGTCCTTAGCACATGACAGCTTTTTGATTATTTTATTGTATTTCGTTAATTCCTAGGTAATAGCATGTGGCTATAAATAGGGGCTCTTTTTCATTGTAAAAATTAAGTTATGTTGAATTGAATGAAATTAATAGAGAAGCCTCTATTTCTTAAAATCTTCTTTTACCTTTAGAGATCTTTGATCTTGGTGGTTAGGAGTGACCCATTTATCAATATTTGTGGTGGTTCGTCCTTTATCAAATATTGTGGTGAGGTCTAAATCTTCGGTTTCCTTTATCTGTAATCGTGGTGGCTAGACCTTTATCGATTATAGTGGTGGGGCGGAGTGTTTCCTTTATCCTTGATTCCGGTGGCTTGGCCTTTACAAATCTTGGTGGTGGATTATTTTATCTATCATTTTTATTTTATAAGTCTTGTATTATTGTTTGTTTCATATTAAAATCCAGAAAATACCAAAATTAGTCTTCCGCTGTCGTTTGTCGCGTGATTTACGCATCAAATTTGGTATCAGAGCCAGGTTTGAAAAAGGTTTCTTAATCTTTTCATCCTTGGGTTTTGTTTGTTGTTGGGTCAGATCCAAAAGGGTTGTTCTCATCTTTTGATCTGTTGGTAGTTTGTTGTCCTTTTGTCTAGATCTGTTATTGTTGATATTATTTGTTGGGTATAAATGGCTTTTAGAAGAAATATGACATTAGAAGAAGCTCATAATGCTAGGAGGGATAGACAAATAGAAGATCTACAAGAAGCACTTGGTAGAGTTGTTCATATGTTAGAAGATGGTGGTTTAAGGTTTAATAGAGACCATGTTGTTGCTAGTGAAAGAGATTCTGAATCTCAAGGTCTTAGTGAAAGATCTGATAGTACACCTAGAAACTCTAGTGATTCTGATGACCCACATCCAAGAGAAAGACGAAGGAGACATAAGGGTGATGATACTAGAGACATTAAGATAGATCCACTAGATTTCAATGGGTCTTCTAACCCAGAAGAATACTTTGAATGGGTTCAGGTTATGGATAGGATTATGGAAATAAAGGGTTATGATGATAAAAAAAAGTTTTAAGGTTGCCATTATTAAGCTTAAAAAGTATGCTTCGTCTTGGTATGACAATATGAAATTTGAAAGGGAGTATAAAGGTAAGAGTAAAATCAAGACCTGGTCCAAATTGAAAGAAGTTATGCAGAAAAGATTTGTTCCTCAGTCGTACAAGCAAGATCAGTACCTCCTGATGAATAATCTGAAGCAAGGCACTAAAGAAGTTGTGGAGTATATTAGGGAGTTTGAGCAACTGAAGACAAGAACTGGTGTCAAAGAAACTGAAGAGCATACTATCGCCAGATTCCTTGGTGGGTTGAATGCTACCATTACTGAGAAGATAGAATTGCAGCCCATCTGGACTTATGAAGGTGCTTGCAAACTGGCCCTCCAGCTTGAAAAGAAACTGAAGAAGAAGGTCCAGTACAAACCTTTCGCCAAGGTTACTCCCAGTTCCAGTCAACCAGTTACCAGACCCAGTGAAACTGTTCAGAAATCCTTCGGAGGAAAGGAGAAAGAAACTGGAGGATCAAAAGAACCAGTTGGAAGAAAATGCTTCAAGTGTCATGGTTTTGGTCACTTATAGGCGCAGTGTCCCAACCAGCGAGCACTCACTGCTAAGGAGATTGAAAGCTTACCAGATGTTGATACTGAAGAAGGTGAACCAGTGTACGATGATGATGAAAGTGAAGAGGCATATGTAGGTGCAGATATTGGAGACATACTGGTCATAAGAAGAGTGATGCATGCTGATGAAGTTGTAACTGATACTGCCCAGCGAGAGAATATTTTTCATTCCAGATGTACTGTTAAAGGCAAGGTGTGCAATCTGATCATTGATGGTGGAAGTTGTGCTAATGCTGCTTCAACTTACATGGTAGAGAAACTGGAATTACCTACAGTTAAGCACCCTCGTCCTTACAAGTTGCAATGGCTCAGTGAAGGATCTGAGGTAAAAGTTAATCGACAAGTTACTATTCCTTTTTCCATTGGATCTATTTATCAAGATAAAATTGTGTGTGATGTTGTTCCCATGGATGCATGTCATATATTACTGGGTAGACCATGGTTATTCGATAATTATGTCTTTCATAACGGTCATATGAATTATTATTCGTTATTTGTAAGTGGGAAGAAGGTCACTTTGACTTCTCTGAAACCCAATGAGTTACTGAAAATTAATAAGAAAGACCAGCCCAACAAGTCTTTATTTATGTCACAAACTGAAGTTGAAGAAGAACTCACTGGAGGTACTTCAGTCATGATGTTACTGGTGCTTGAACGTACTAAAGAGAAGGAGTTCACTGGAGTTCCCAGTCTCCTGAAGTTTCTACTGAAGGAATTCACTGATGTTTTCCCAGAAGACCTACCTGAAGGTTTGCCACCAGTAAGAGGTATTGAACACCAGATTGACCTGGTTCCAGGGCCAGTTCTTCCAAACAAAGCTGCTTATAGATGCTCACCTACTGAAGCAAAGGAGTTGCAAAGGCAGGTAGATGAGTTGGTTGCCAGAGGTTATGTGAGAGCAAGTATGAGTCCTTGTTCAGTTCCAGCTCTCCTGGTCCCAAAGAAAGATGGTTCGATGAGAATGTGTGTTGATAGCAGAGCCATAAATAATATAACTATTAAGTATAGATATCCCATTCCCAGATTGGATGATATGCTTGATGAGTTACATGGCTCCAGTGTATTTTCTAAGATTGATCTCAGAAGTGGCTATCACCAGATTAGAATGAAAGATGGAGATGAGTGGAAGACTGAATTCAAAATTAAAGGAGGCCTTTATGAATGGTTAGTAATGCCTTTCGGCTTATCTAATGCTCCTAGTACTTTCATGAGGTTGATGAATGAAGTCCTCAGGCCACTTATTGGTCAGTTTGTTGTAGTTTACTTTGATGATATTCTCGTATATTCAAAAACTGAAGCTGAACATGTTAATCATTTAAGAAGTGTGTTTGATTTACTGAGAAAACACCAGTTGTATTGTAAATTGGAGAAATGTGATTTATGGTAGAAAGTGAGATATTTCTTGTGTGAGTCCCAAATATAGATGGTTAAAACCCGACTGGCAAGTAATTCTAACTGGAAGTTGACCAGTTCAGAATACGATCCAGATATGGATAAACAATAAGGTAAAGGTACTGAAAGTAAATGCAAGAAACAATAAGTGCTGAAACTATATAAATAATATGTATATTTCAAGTATGTAGCATTGAGACACGATGTACTTTTTCAATGTATTTGATTTATTGATATAAACAAATACAAAGGTTGTTGAGAAACAAAGATAAATACCCAAGTGTAAATATCTAAACAACCTAGAAATACAAGTGATCTAATAACTTGGAAATACTCGTAAGGATTATTTAGAGTATATCTCACAAGTTGCAATGCTAAGGTTTCAAGCAATTTGCAAGTTGTGAGAAGCCTTTATATTTATAGGCAAGGTTCATGCTGATGTGGACCAGGCCGTACAAATATGGTTGGGAGCATTTAAGGAATTAAAGTCAATTCCTTAACATGCGTACTTTTAAGGTTTAAGTGTGAAAGTTGTTGATGTGACATTTCACACTTTATTCCCAACCTTTTACTCAACCTTGTACTTGTTAATAGTTAAAGCTATTAACTAGGTAAATGTTAGTAAAGTAAAAAGGCTTCCTCGTAATCAGTGTAAAGTGTTGTAAGTACTTTACACTGAGATGCTTCAGTATTCGATCAGGTAGAATCAACTTCTGAGCTCCACATATGAGTTGATTCTCTTTCTTCAGACTTCAGTATTTGACTTCAGCTGAATGGTATTCTGATACGTTGATCTGAGCAGAAGTGAAGCTTCAGTGAACTAATTCTGAACGACTTCAGAATTCTATGCAGGTATTCTTCACTGAGCTTCAGCTATTTTTGAACAAATTATACTTGGTCGATTTTCGACCTAACATCTTGGCTATGTGGTGTCAAAAAAAGGAATTTCCATGGATCCTTCAAAGGTAGAAGCCATCAGATCATGGCCAGTTCCAACTACAATCATTGAAGTCAGAAGTTTTCATGGACCGGCATCTTTTTATAGAAGGTTTATCAAAAATTTCTCTACAAGTTGTGGCTCCAATCACTGATTGTCTGAAGAAAGGTGTGTTTGACTGGCCTAATTCAGCCCAGTTGGCTTTCGAGTCACTGAAGGAAAAACTCAGTTCAGCTCCAGTACTATCTTTGCCAGATTTTGATATGTTGTTTGAGTTAGAGTATGACGCCAGTGGAGTAGGTATTGGTGCAGTTTTAGTACAAGCAGGGCGTCCAGTGGCTTATTTCAGTGAAAAACTTAATGGGTCAAAACTGAAATATAGCACATATGACAAAGAATTCTATGCAATTATTCGTGCTATCACTCACTGGTCACATTATCTGAAGCCAAAGCAGTTTGTCTTATTTTCTGACCATGAAGCACTGAAGTTCATTAATGGTCAACATAAGCTTAATGCTAGACATGCAAAATGGGTGGAATTTTTGCAGTCTTATTCTTTTGTTTCTAAACATAAAGCTGGAGTGGCTAATGTTGTTGCTGATGCACTTTTCAGACGATACTCGTTGTTATCAATTCTGGAAGCAAGAGTCCTTGGATTTTCTTTCATTAAAGAGTTGTATGCTGCTGATCCAGACTTCGCTGATCGTCTCACTGAAACTAACCAGAAAGGACCATTTGTTGTTCAGGATGGTTTCTTATTCAAGAATGGAAAGTTGTGTATTCCAAAGGGTTCAATTAGAGATTTACTGATAAGTGAAGCACATGGAGGAGGGTTAGCTGGCCATTTTGGCATTAACAAAACTGGAGAGATCCTCACTGAACACTTCTACTGGCCAAGTCTACTAAAGGATGTCCAGAGTATCATTAGTCGTTGTCCAACTTGTCACCAGGCGAAGGCAACTTTTCACAAAGGGTTGTATACTCCTCTTCCAGTTCCAACCCAACCTTGGGAAGATCTCAGCATGGATTTCATTGTTGCACTTCCTAGAATTCAAAGAGGTAAAGATTCAATAATGGTGGTGGTTGATCGTTTTTCGAAAATGGCTCATTTTATTCCTTGTCACACCACAAATGATGCTTCAGCAATAGCCAATTTATTTTTCAAAGAAATTGTTTGTTTGCATGGGATTCCAAAAACAATTGTTTCAGATAGAGATGTCAAATTCCTGAGTTATTTCTGGAAGACCTTATGGAGACTGATGGGTACCAGATTAATGTTCAGTACGTCTCACCATCCTCAGACTGATGGACAGACTGAAGTCACCAACAGAACAATTGGTATGTTATTAAGAACACTGGTGAATAAGACACTGAGAGATTGGGATCTGAAGCTTGCTCATGCTGAGTTTGCTTTCAATAGAGCTCCAAATTATTCAACCAGTAAATCCCCGTTTGAAGTTTGTTATGGTGTCAATCCACTGACTCCCATTGATTTAATTCCATTTTCGATTGAACCAAAAGCAAGCATTGAAGCTGAGGCCAGAGCGAAAGAAATCAAGAAAATTCATGAACAAGTGAAGGCCAGAATAGAGAAAGCAAATGCCAGTTACAAGGCAAGAGCAAACAAGCATCGAAAGCAGTCCAGTTTTACTCCAGGTGATCTAGTTTGGGTATACCTTAGAAAAGTAAGATTTCCAGCAAGAAGGAAGAACAAGTTGATGCCCAGAGCTGAAGGACCATTCAAGATTCTGGAAAGATATGGTGATAATGCTTATAAAGTTGAGCTACCTGGAGATATGTCAGTTTCAAGTACTTTTAATGTCGGGGATCTGATGCCTTATCTGGAAGATGAATACCTCGAGGACTTGAGGACAAGTCCTTTCTTAGGGGAGGAGATTGATGTGGAAATGTCCAGGTTCACTGAACTGAATGACACCAGTGAACTGGAGAAGTCAACTGAACTGAAGGGTAGAACTGAACTCATAATGTCATCTGAACACGCCATGCTAATACTGCCAGCAATAGCCCATTTCGGACAAGTGTTCACTGAACCAGTCCAGTCACCAGTGGTAACACTTCTCCAGTGGAAAGAGTCTCCAGTGACAACCAGTAGTGATCCACCAGTGAAGTTCTCCACTGAAGCACTCCAGTGACCAGCTCCAGTCTAGTCTCCAGATGGATGCTCCAGATTTGAGTCTCTAGTGAAAGCTCCAGATTTAATTTCCAGTTTTCCAAATAAAGTTTGTTTCAGCCACGTGTTTGTGGACCCGATAAAGAAGGAATGACAGCTGTCAAAGAAGATAAGGGAGGAGCGTGTGACAACGTTCATCCTAACGGTTTGTGGGCCCTCGTGCAGAAGGAATCTTTCTAGAAGCTTTGTCTGTCCATTCCCTATTGGTTGATAAATTAGTGGTTGTCCTTAGCACATGACAGCTTTTTGATTATTTTATTGTATTTCGTTAATTCCTAAGTAATAGCATGTGGCTATAAATAGGGGCTCTTTTTCATTGTAAAAATTAAGTTATGTTGAATTGAATGAAATTAATAGAGAAGCCTCTATTTCTTAAAATCTTCTTTTACCTTTAGAGATCTTTGATCTTGGTGGTTAGGAGTGACCCATTTATCAATATTTGTGGTGGTTTGTCCTTTATCAAATATTATGGTGAGGTCTAAATCTTCGGTTTCCTTTATCTGTAATTGTGGTGGCTAGACCTTTATCGATTATAGTGGTGGGGTGGAGTGTTTCCTTTATCCTTGATTCCGGTGGCTTGGCCTTTACGAATCTTGGTGGTGGATTATTTTATCTATCATTTTTATTTTATAAGTCTTGTATTATTGTTTGTTTCATATTAAAATCCAGAAAATACCAAAATTAGTCTTCCGCTGTCGTTTGTCGAGTGATTTACGCATCAAGATCTGTAGATGTAACAAATTCATTCATTTTAATTCATACACGTTTTGATCATCCGTAACAAGGGCCACTTACGGGAAATTAGCTAGTAAGTCCAAATGCGCATTTGTTTTTTTTGGTGTATTACGTTATTGCCGTTCAAAGGGGAAAAAAGAGGTGTATTACGTTATTACGTAGGGTATATGTTGGATGTAGAGTATTGTGAAATTCAATTTTTAGTATGACTCTTGCAGTGAAAGAATGGACTCCAATATGATTTAGAATGTGTGACGTGTTATGTGATGATTATGGATCTTCAAGTAAATATAAAGTGAAGTTGGTGCTTTAAAATGAAAATGATAGATATATCCAACATATGTCTAGTTAAAACATCATGATAGTTAGCGAAGACGAACTTGAGACGACATGAACTCATTTGCGCCTTAACGCGAGAGGCGTAAAAGGCAAGCGCCTAAATAAAAAGGCAATAAAATACAAAGACAAATACTTAATTATATAATAAGTGTCTCCTGATGTTAAATACCGATTGACCTTTGATCTGCAAAGATGGTTGACCAAATGTTCAGTACAGGCCCTGACCCTAATGTCAATACTAATGCTAATGCTAATGCTACTCCACCCCCTATCATCAACAACAATATACCATCACATAATGTGCATGTACATTTTCCGAATAATCCTGTTCCCAAATTTGATGGGAACAGTGAAAACTTTCAAACATGGAAAGCATGCATGCTAAAATATATTGCTGGTGTTGAAAGACATTTGACCGATATTCTCAAAGAAGGACCCTTTGTCCCCTTAAATGCCTCCACTGTTGTCAGAAATGCCGATGGGACTCCTAGGGTTTCACCCAAGGAGAAGGATCATTGGTCTGAAGAAGATCATAGGCTGGTAGACCTTGATACCAAGCTGCAAAATATGATCTTGTATGCTGTTCCTGAAACTCTTATGCCCACCCTTGTTTTACTTGAAAATTCAAAATTAATGTGGGAGGAACTCATGACACAATTTGAAGGCACCAATGAGACAATTGTCACAAGAAAAGTTGCTTTGAATAAAAGATATGAGTCATTTTTTGCTATCCCTGGTGAAACTTTAACACAAACATATATCAGATTCACTAATCTGGTAAATCAATTGAAAGCCCTGGGTGTAACTAAAGATAAATAAATTTTGTTGGAAAAGTTTTGTGACATCTTACCTTCTAAATGGGAAAACTTGATCTTGGTTTTGAGACAAGGAAAAACCTTGCACAATCACACTCTAGCCTCCCTATATGGAGCCTTCAGGTACACTGAAGAGATCAAGGCTGAGAGAGCTGTGGCTGAGCAAGATGCCAAAAATCATGCTTCTACCAGTTCAGTCATGGTTCATAATTCTGAACCACATGGGACTGCTCTACTATCTTCTGAGAGTGATCATTCTGACTCGATGAAGAAGATGGTCTCTGAAATGTTAAAAACTGGTATTTCTGGTAATGTAACTCATAGTTGTGATGAGGATGACAATGATGATCTGGTTTTCATGCTGGCTAAAACGTTCAATCGTTTTAAGGCCAATTCTAATCGATCTGGCAAACCATTTGCTTCCAGCGCTTCTATTGATAAGTCTAATCTTGAATGCTTTAAGTGTGGCAAGAAAGGACATTTCATGAAGGAATGCATATCTAGTCAGCCTTCATCATCACAATCTGCCCCTAATCATTCTATTTTTCAGAAACCTGATGACAACTATAAGGCTAAGTATAAGAAGCTGAAAGCCCAAATAGCTCTCATGGCTCAAAACAACTCAAGCAATAATAGTTGTATGATTGCCAAGACTGAAAAATGGGAGGAATCTGATGAATCATCTGATGATGAAGAAGAAGTAAGGGATATGTGTTTCATGGCACGTGAAGATCAAGGTCATCTGGTCAAATCTGATGTTGAATCTGGTCGTTGGGTGGATATTGTCATGAAAAAGGTCAGTGACTTTGGCTTTGAAAGTGACGAGGAACAAAAAATGGACCTTTTGGTTCTTTTAGAGGCTGACATTTCATTTGTCGAAACTGTGCGTTCAGAAAGCTTAAAAATGTTTGAAAATAATATGTTAGGTCTAGATTTACTGGACTCGCTCCAGACTCGACTACTGGAGCCTTACTGAAGATCTGTCCAGAAATGATAATTACTGGACCTACTCCAGACTTGGAATCTGGAGTCCCTCTGAAGATTTGTCCAGAAATAATGGAAGACCAGTGAGCAAATACTTGTATAGGAAATCTGGAGTATTCTCCAGATTAGCTTACTGGACTTCACCCCAGTCCAGATCTACACTACTAAAGACGTTCTCACTGAAGTCAAAGACTGAAGAAAGAATAAAGAAGACTGACAAATGGCGGAGTCCACTGGAAGTCTTACCAGATCTGCACACTGGAGGATTGTCAGTGTTCTAGACCTTACAAGTCTGAACACTGATATCGAGGATTTGACTTTAAGCCTTTACACACCTTCCAAAGAACAACCCACTTGTTCTTTACCAAAGAATATACGTGTGTTAAGGTGGTTGGATAAAAGAATAAAGTCATATTGATGTGACTTTATCCTTGTAACTTTATCCAATGCATTTAATGTTCTTGTCGGTTCATTAAATGCATACAACCATATTTGTACGGCACAAAATTCACTGGTGAATTTTGTTGCCTATAGATACAAAGTCATTTCTTTGAGAAAATCACTTTTTAGCAAATTGGTGAACTTGCTTAAATACTCTCGATCTAAACAGTTATACTTCACAACTCTAAGTATATCGATCAAAGGAGTTTATTTAGCAAGTATAGATCACTTGTAATTCAAAGATTGTTTAGATACTTACATACGTGTAATATCTAGGTTCCGCAACGATCTTGTATTTTGTTTATACATCAATAAAGAAAATACACTTGAAAACTACATATGTGTTCCACCATTTATTTACTTGTTTAAATATTGCTTAAGTCATTTATTACTTTGTTTATATTCTTGCATATTTATATTGAAGTAATACTAGTCCGATTCTAGTTCATACTTGTCTTGTTATTTTACACTCGTGGGTTAAACCATCGTGTGAGGGACATTTCATGAAGGAATGCAGATCTAGTCAGCCTTCATCATCACAATCTGCCCCTAATCATTCTATTTTTCAGAAACCTGATGACAGCTATAAGGCTAAGTACAAGAAGCTGAAAGCCCAAATAGCTCTCATGGCTCAAAATAACTCAAGCAATAATAGTTGTATGATTGCCAAGACTGAAAAATGGGAGGAATCTGATGA
Source organism: Erigeron breviscapus (assembly GCA_034093135.1). Taxonomy (NCBI): domain Eukaryota; kingdom Viridiplantae; phylum Streptophyta; class Magnoliopsida; order Asterales; family Asteraceae; genus Erigeron; species Erigeron breviscapus. The sequence goes on along the minus strand of CM067172.1, from coordinate 24,457,865 downwards.
ATCATCTGATGATGAAGAAGAAGTAAGGGATATGTGTTTCATGGCACGTGAAGATCAAGGTCATCTGGTCAAATCTGATGTTGAATCTGGTCGTTGGGTGGATATTGTCATGAAAAAGGTCAGTGACTTTGGCTTTGAAAGTGATGAGGAACAAAAAATGGACCTTTTGGTTCTTTTAGAGGCTGACATTTCATTTGTCGAAACTGTGCGTTCAGAAAGCTTAAAAATGTTTGAAAATAATACTTCTGAACTGAACGCCAGTCAGGCCAGACTAAAAGAGCTGAAAGATGTTCATTTGGCTCTAAAAAGTTATCAGTCTATGGTTGCCACTTTAGAATTGGAAAAAGAAAATTTAAAACCATCCTTGAAAAAGAACAAACAATAATTAAATCTTGGATGAAAGCACCAAGGCCAGATGCTGCAATTAAAAATACTTTTGCAACTCAAAGAACAACATATGAATCTGGTGATCTTCATTTGGCATCTATAATCACTGATTTAGATGCACTTCCAAAGGAAATAAAACCTGAAATCATTTTTCCTAAAGTTGGCAAGCAGAAAACTGTAACTAATAAGGCCCAGGAACAATCTGAGGGTAAATCTGAAACAGCTCAGAAAACTGTTTCAGAAAGGAAGGCTAAAACCAAAAAGCCATCCCCTCAGACTTCATCTAAGGTTCCAAAAGGCCTAAAGAAGAAGAAAATTATCTCCCCCACTGAGCCTTCTACCTCAGATTCAGGTAAGGCTCAGGTGTCTAATGAAGAATCTATTTTGTTAAGGTTAGAGAGTCAATTTCAGTTATTGGCTAGACAAGTGCAGAGTTGCAATGCACGTTTAAAAAATGTTGAAACCACTCCTCTTCAACCTAAGCAAAATGCAAAACCTTTTTCCAAACAAATCAAGCAAAAATTCGAGAAGAAAAAGGTTGAGCCCCCCCATCAAACCAACTGTTTTTATGTCATCTGAGATCATGACTGAGATCCCCTTCGATCCTTCTGTTCCTTATGAACCAAAGAAATCTGAGACTGCTAAGGGAGAGTCTAGCGAACCCATCATCAGATGGGTTCCCAAAAAGAACTAATCTTTGTGTTTGTGCAGGGAGACCGAAAGAAGAATATATGGTATCTTGACAGCGCTGCTGGCAGAACCATGACTGGTTATCAGACCCTGCTGGAGGAATACAGGGTGCAAGAGGGGCCCTCAATAACATTTGGAAATGATGAAAATGGAAAAACTGGGGGATATGGTGTTGTAAATAATGGACAAGTCAAATTCACACGTGTTGCATATGTGAACGGTTTGAAATATAACCTGATCAGTGTCAGTCAACTATGTGATGATGACTTCAAGGTATTATTTGATATTTCACAAGGCACCATATTCAACAGGGATGGAAAGGTAGTTTTGATTGCACCAAGAAAAGGAAACATTTATATCATTGATATGAATAGTTCACCCACTGAACAATGTTTCTACACAAAGGCAGATGAAGACACAAATTGGTTGTGGCACAAGAGATTATCCCATCTGAACTTCAAGAATATTAATAAGTTGTCAAGAAAACAACTTGTTGATGGGATACCCTCAATGTCTTTTAACAAAGACAAGCCATGTCCAGGTTGTGAAATGGGTAAGCAGAAAAGAGCTTCATTCAAGACAAAACAAAGTTTTAGTATAACTGAGCCTCTTCACATGCTTCACATGGACCTCTTTGGACCAGTGAATGTTCAGACAAGAGCAGGAAAGAAGTATACCCTTGTTGTTGTTGATGAATATTCAAGATATTGCTGGGTAATTTTCCTCAGATCTAAGAGTGAAGCTGCTGCTGAAATCATTGCTCTCATCAAACAAATTGAACTCAAGCATAAGCGAAAAGTTAGTCAGCTCAGAAGTGACAATGGCACTGAATTCAGAAATGCCACTCTGGAGTCCTTCTGCACTGAAACTTGCATATCTCAGAACTTCTCCTCAGCCCACACACCAGAGCAGAATGGTGTTGTAGAAAGAAAGAATCATACGCTGATTGAAGCTGCTAGAAGTATGCTGAATGAATCTGGTCTTCCAAGAATTTCTGGGCTGAAGCTGTTGCAACTGCTTGCTACACTCAGAACAGATCTGTCTATGTCAAAAGACACAAGAAGACAGCCTATGAAGTACTCAGAAATAGAAAGCCTAATATTGGATATTTCCATGTATTTGGATGTCCAGTATACATTCTGAATGATTCCAGTCAGCTTGGAAAATTTGATGCAAAAGCTGATGAAGGGTACTTCCTAGGATATTCATCAAATCGCAAGGCCTTTAGAGTTTTTAACAAGAGACTTGAAAAGGTTGATGAGTCAATTCATGTTACCTTTGATGAATCTAACTCTGCAATCTTTAAGAATTCCATTCCCGTACCACCCTCAGAAAGCCCAATAAGTTTCGGTGATTCTGATCCTATTGCTGAATCTGATCAGTCACCTAAACCTGCTTCTGAACATTTCAGTTCAGAACCAAGAATAATCAAGTCTAGCAACATTCCATTCTATCCTCCAGTCAGCTTCAAACTACCTTCTGAACTGACTATTGGATCAGATGTGCATGCTGCTTCATCTCAGATATCAGGCTCCACTGAAGTACCCCAATCTGAACAGTCTCATGATGCAAATCATGATCTGCAGGAGGAAGATGATGAGACTGAGGTAGTCTTTTCTGAAGCACCTCCTGAAGTATCTCAGAGGAGTTCTTGTACTGATATCATAGTTCATCCTGGTCAATACACTAAGTGGACTAAAGCACATCCTATCGAGCAAATCATTGGGGATTCCACTAGTGGGGTTCAGACCAGAAGAGCCACAAGCGATCAATGCTTAAATGTCAGCTTCTTATCTCTAATAGAACCAAAGAAGATTGACGAGGCTATGAACGACCCTAGCTGGATTGAAGCCATGCAAGATGAGCTCAATCAGTTTAAGAGGAATGATGTTTGGGAACTTGTTCCTTATCCCAGTAATCTAAAGAAAGAACCAATTGGGACAAGATGGGTCTTCAGAAACAAGATGGACGAAGATGGTCATGTTATTCGAAATAAGGCAAGACTTGTTGCAAAGGGTTACTCACAAGAAGAAGGAGTAGTCTTTGATGAAACTTTTGCACCAGTTGCTAGACTAGAAGCTATTAGAATTTTCTTAGCTTTTGCAGCTCATCATGAGTTCAAAGTCTATCAGATGGATGTTAAAAGTGCATTCTTGAATGGTGAATTGGAAGAAGTTGTGTATGTGCAGAAGAAAGACCTCATTGGGTGTACAGACTGAATAAAGCTTTATATGGTCTGAGACAAGCACCTAGAGCCTGGTATGATACTCTTACTAAACATCTTCTGAAAAATGGTTTTAAAAGGGGTGCAATAGATAACACTTTATTCATATTGCATGATAAAAATGATATCTACTTGTACAAGTTTATGTTGATGATATTGTGTTTGGGTCTACAAATAACAAAATGTGTGAACAGTTTTCTAAATAATGTCATCTGAGTATGAAATGAGTATGATGGGCGAACTGACATATTTTCTAGGTCTTCAAGTGAAACAAACCAGTGATGGTATTTTTATAAATCAAGAAAAATATGTCAGAGACTTGTTAAAGAAATATCAATTTGATTCAGTCTCATCGAAAGATACTCCTATTTATGCACCATTAACTTTGGACTCAGATCCCAATGGAAAACCAGTGGATCCCACAAAATATCGTGGTATGGTGGGATCCCTCATGTACTTAACTGCTAGTAGACCTGACATAATGTTTGCAACATGCCTTTGTGCAAGATTTCAGTCTGATCCCAGAGATGCACACGCAAATGCGGTGAAAAGGATTTTTAGATACCTTAAAGGTGTCCCCAGACTTGGTCTTTGGTATCCCAAAGGCTCAAGTCTAGATCTAATGGGTTATTCAGATTCTGATCATGCAGGGTGTAAGATAGATAGGAAAAGTACCACAGGTGGTTGTCATTTCCTAGGTGGCAAATTGGTTAGTTGGACAAGTAAGAAACAGACTGCAGTATCACTCTCCACAGCTGAAGCTGAATACATTTCTGCAGCCAGTTGCTGCGCTCAGATTTTGTGGATGAAGAACCAACTAACTGATTATGGTGTTAAGTATACAAGACTCCAATATTTTGTGATAACACCAGTGCCATTGCCATCTCTCACAATCCTGTCATGCACTCCAAAACCAAGCACATCGACCTCAGGTATCATTTTATTAGAGATCACATTATTAAAGGTGACATAGAGCTTCATTTCATTCCCACTGATAAACAACTCGCTGATGTTTTAACAAAACTCTTGGATGTCAAAACGTTTAAACATCTCATCAGTGAATTGGGTATGCTAAATCCTGTATAGCATCACCTCAGGGGGAAGTGTAAAATATTTTTATGTTAAAAAGAATTTCTCTCTAAGGGGGAACTTTGCTTTCAGAAAAATATTTTGACTGAAATGCTTCAGAATTTCTGAAATGATTTCAGAATAATTGTGTAAACTGAGATGGCTCAGATTTCTTGATTCTGATCATGCTCAGATTTTGTATATCATTTCTGAAATGAGTCTGTCCTTTATAATGTATTTTGATACTTGGTCGTTGAGTGAACACGTGAAGGTTACTGTTTAACGTTTAAATAATGATGTTTTTGCTGACGTGGCACACAAGTTGCGCCGTAAAGGAAAGTAATGATCACTTTTTCTTGAAAGTGTTGAAAAGTTTTGTGAAAATGTGGGGTCATAGCCGTCGTTGCATTAAATGCGGACGTGTACCAAAAAATTATTTTCGGACTTCAAACCCGATCAAAACTGATTTCATTTTAATAATATTTCATTTTTGGGTTTGAATTTCAAAAATCATTTTATTTTATTTATTTTTTGGAAAAACCTTTTGTATTCCATCATAAATATAAATACCCTTTCCAAAACAATTCCTTCATTTATTCTCCTTACATTTACTCCCAATCATCATTCTCTCTCTACTTCTCATTCCTTCATAACTTCAAAACCCTAAATTCATTTTTCACTTTCAGTTTTCCCTTGCAGATATAATGGCTAAAGTAGTCAAATCTTTAATTGCTTTCGAATATAAACCATCTAAGGTAGTCAAGGCCAGTGCTCAATGGCCACAAGGGTTCGATGCGTCGACCCTTAGATTCAATATGAATAATTTTATGGCCGCACTAAATGCCAAAGGCAAAACTTTAATGGGGAGGATAAATAAATTTCTTGAACAATCCCCTCTCCATTACGCCTTGACTGCTGATCCTCAGGTAATGTATCATCGATACTTATTGAATTCTGGTATACTGCTACTCTTAGCAAGGATGAAAAGTCCATTGCTTTTTCTTTACAAGAAGGCACAAAGCAGTATATCCTTTCACTTGATGGGTTTCGGGAGGCCCTTCATTTGAACTACCTTCCCTTCCTCTTCAGCCTATGCTAAAAGGCTCAAAGGGATTAATTTCAGGGAAGTTCTGCTGGCCACTGGTCATAATGACATGGTTGATGCAGACGGCAATCTGAGGACATCTGGACACATCTTTCTGTCTGGATTTGGAAACTGTTGGAGATATTTTTGGACTCAGATTGTCGAGTGCCTTGGAGGAAATTATGGTGGCTTGGACCAGATTTCCTTGACACAAGTAGAAATGGGTATTACTTGTGGCATGGGATTGAGGTGGACTTTGCTGAGATACTTTTCTCTCAGCTGGTAGCAAAATTGAAAGGGAAAAGAAGTCCACATATCTCATTCCCTAGATTTCTGAGCGTTTGCTTCATAAGCATGCTTGGAGATGCGTATCACTTTGAGGGGCTTGAATCTTCAGCGACAGAGTTCTGCAGGGATCTATCAAAGCTATCTACTTCAGATCCAGAACAGAGCTCTCCGCTGTAATGCTTCAGGTAATTTCTAAAACTGAAACAGCACGACCGGCTGGCTCAGAAAGGTCACCGAGCGGGTCGCAAAAGAATGCGAGACCCATTGGTGCACCTGGTGGTCAAATGTTGAAGTTTTTTAAAACCCCAGCAACTTCTTCTACCCAACCACCACCTCCCTCATCCACTGACCAACCTGAGGATCTCCCAAAAGATCCCTCAGGATCTCCAAAGGGCGTTTTAAAACGACGTAAATTTAAGAAGTCCTCACAGCCCAAGGACACTAGTACCGAAGCAAACCCCTCTGGATCTTCCCAACAAGAACCAGAGGAATCGAGTCTAAAGGGAAACCCACAAGCAGCCATCTCCAAACTTCTTTAGGAGGAGATGGTGAAGAAAATATTAGTGTGTCCGCCCAGCACACAATAGAGTCCGTGTCTGCACGCGCACCCCCTGAAACTTCACAAATCTCACACTCTTCTTGCAGCACGAATTGATGAAGTCTTTGGTGTGACACCACCTGAGACTGAGATTCCAGACTCTACGGCCGATGAAGGATTCTTGATGATGGTACGAGAATCATTAAGGCAATCCCCGTGTCTACTGTCTCTGGCGATGAAGCTATGGCCGATCCAACTAATAAATCTGGTGACGATGCATCTGCAGCAGCAGTTGTTGAACCAGAAGCTGGTTCAGGTACCAGTGATCTGAACCAGGGCATATCTGATCAGACTGTAGTTACGACTGACTTCTGGGATGAAGATGAGCCACCTCAAGAGAATCTCGATTCCTTTGCTGACTTTGAGTTTGACGAGGGTTTACTGGAGGAGAATCAGTCTTCTGGTTCTGAGCCAACCTTCAGCCTCGCAAACGTCCAACCTCCCCCAGAAATCCAAAATGTTGAACAACCATATCGCCAACCAGAAACTTCACATCAACATCCATTTTTCCACCCGGCTCTACACCTGCTTATGTTTCATCACCACGTTTTCATCCACAACTCCAACACTTACACCCACAAATTCACAAAGTGCCAAGGCCCACCAATTATGATATTGAAATTGAGAAAGAGTTGGACTCTGATACTGAATCTGAGAGTCCAACTAAAATGCAGTTGGAAAAGGCATTGGATGGGCTTGGTAGAATTCCCTTTTTTGCTTCTGTTTCTGCACAACCACCTCCTCCTTTGAGTGTAGAAGCACAGTTAGAGAAACAAAATGCCGAAGTCCAAAGCCTACTTATCAAGGTGGAGGACTTAACTAAATCTCTAACTGCCAATACCAGTTCCATCGCTGAAATGAAGGGTGCTCAGATGTTTCTTGGAACTGAGTTCACCAAGGTTGCTGGAAATGAGGGACTGGTAGGTGGGAAGCTAAATGAGTTGGTGCATTCATGCAATAAGATCAGTATAGCTATCAGGGAAGCCTTCAGACTGGCCAAAAGAGATGTGCAAGCTTCAGTAGTTGCAAACTTGACATCTGGTATTGAATTGCTAAAACAAGAAGTTCTGGCAGTCGGGAAGGAGGTGAATGAGTTGGTAAAAAGGCCAAGTGTAAATGAGAAAGAACTTGGGTCTGCTGTTGGTAATAATGTGATTGAGAA
>CM067172.1:24442958-24449364 GCA_034093135.1 Erigeron breviscapus | reverse complement strand
TTAGAAATAAAGTTGACCAGGGAAGGTAACTTTACTGATGAAAGAAAGAGTACTTCAGTCCAGGCGTTTGGATGGAGTGAACTGAAGGAGATTGCCTTAACGTTCAGGGGGAAGACAAATTTGTCGTCTGACGTTAAATCATTTCTGAAGAGGGTTGAGAAGGTATGGAGAAGAAAGCAACAGATGGAAGTTGCAATAGGCATGAAGTCGCCAGAATCAGTACCATCTTCTCCATCACCAAAGAGAAAGGCTTCTGAAGATGCTCCAGGACAGACATCGAAGAGAAGAGCCTGACTCTTATATCATTACCTATTGTAATTTATCGTTTGATAAAAATTGTAACTATTTATCAGTTGATGTATGTAATATTAGTTGCAATTTTTAATTCATAAAAGTAAATGATCAGATTTAGTCTAAGTTAGAACTTAAAAGATGAAACTGAAAACACTCATGATCTATAAAGTGTTTTCCAGTAACTTAGTTTTTTTAGACTAAAATCAAAACTTGTGTTTTTCAAGCATACAAAGTTGTATAGATATAAGCTTGAAAACACTTGCATTATTTCTAAACAAATAGGGGGAATTTGTTAGGTCCAGATTTACTGGACTCGACTACTGGAGCCTTACTGAAGATCTGTCCAGAAATGATAATTACTGGACCTACTCCAGACTTGGAATCTGGAGTCCCTCTGAAGATTTGTTCAGAAATAATGGAAGGCCAGTGAGCAAATACTTGTATAGGAAATCTGGAGTATTCTCCAGATTAGCTCACTGGACTTCACCCCAGTCCAGATCTACTCTACTGAGACGTTCTCACTAAAGTCAAAGACTGAAGTCAGAATAAAGAAGACTGACAAATGGCGGAGTCCACTGGAAGTCTTACCAGATCTGTACACTGGGGGATTGTCAGTGTTCTAGACCTTACAAGTCTGAACACTGATATCGAGGAATTGACTTTATGCCTTTACACACTTTTACCCGGACATCCCAATTGTCTATTGATAAAAGTACATACGTGTGTAAAGGTGGTTGGTTAAAAGGACTTTATCATTGTACCTTAACCAATGCATTTAATAACCTTGTCGGTTCATTAAATGCATGCAACCATATTTGTACGGCAAATAAATTCATTGTTGAATTTATCTGCCTATAAATACAAAGTCATATTTCTCGTTCAAATTACTTTTTAGCAATTTGGTGAACTTGCTTAAATACTCTCGATCTAAACAGTTATACTTCACAACTCTAAGTATATCGATCTAAGGAGATTATTTAGCAAGTATAGATCATTTGTAATTCAAAGATTGTTTAGATATTTACATACTTGTAATATCTAGGTTCCGCAACAATCTTGTATTTTGTTTATCATCAATAAAGAAAATACACTTGAAAATTACATTCGTGTTCCATCATTTATTTACTTGTTTAAATATTGCTTAAGTCGTTTATTGCTTTATTTATATTCTTGCATTTATATTTAAAGTAATACTAGTCCGATTCTAGTTCATACTTGACTTGTTATTTTACACTCGTGGGTTAAACCATCGTGTGAGGGACTTTACATAATGCAGCTTTGAAATTAGGAGGCTCATTTAAATCTCCTAATGTGTGTTATTCAGATTCAATATTAAGATTTAATCTTTCACGAGCACGTATTGTCCTTGAGGACCTACGAATTGGAATCGCATCATCTTCAACTTGAGGTTCATCACTTTGAACATCCCCCCCCCCAAGTTGATGATCGCTAGTATTTTCAGAAGGTGACACATCTTCTTCTTGAGTCTCATCAAGTTCGACAATCCTCCCACTGTTTTCTTGAGTGATGAGATTCTTTTCAAAGAACTCAGCATATCTAGCAACTTTAACAGTGTTTTCGGTAGGAAAGTAGAAGTAGTAACCCATCGTTTCCATTGGGTATCCTACAAAGATGCACTTAACTGATCTAGGTTGAAGTTTGTCAGGCGTATCTCGCTTTACAAGTGCCTCACATCCCCAGACTCTTAAGTAAGACAAATTAGGGACACTTCCATGCCACAATTCATGCAATGTCTTGTCAACCTTCTTGGTTGGAACCATATTGAGAATGCGTACAGCAGACTCTAGAGCATAATCCCAAAATGAAAATGGGAGAGTCGTAAGGTTCATCATCGATCTTACCATATCCAACAAGGTTCAATTTCTCCTCTCAGATACACCATTATGCTATGGAGTATATGGAGGAGTAAGCTGTTGAATAATTCCACAAGCTTTTAGATAATCCTTAAACTCTTGGCTTAAGTATTCTCCACCTCGATCCGAACGAAGAATCTTGATGGTTTTACAGAGTTGATTTTCTACTTCATTTTTAAACTCTTTGAATGTTTCAAAGACTTCATGTTTATGTTTAAGCAAGTAAACATAACGATAACGACTGAAATCATCTGTAAAAGTGATGAAGTAGCTAGCACCTTTCCCTGACATATGTCTAAATGGGCCACATACATCGGTATGTATAAGTCCAAATAGCTCTTTAGCCCTCTCCGGTTTATGCGGAAAAGGTTTTCTTGTCATCTTGCCGGAAATACAAGACACACATTTGTCAAACGATTCATCATTTGATTGTAAGATCCCTTCACGTTGAAGTCTTTCAATGCGTTTCTTGCCAACATGAGCAAGACGACAATGCCAAAGATAAGTAGAGTCCAAGTTAGGCTTGACTCTTTTGCTAACATTATACATTGAATTATCATTTGAATTACAACCATGCATATCAATTTCATAAATACCATTACAAGCAATAGCATTAAAATAATGAACATTATTTCGAGAAACTGAAATACCATAATCATTAAAAACATTAATGAATCCGTTGTCTTTCAACAATGAAACTAAAATTACACCTATAGTAATAGATGGTGCATGGTGACAATTACACAATAACTAAACCAGTAGGTAAAACTAAATGAAAATCGCCTATTTCTTCTACAGCTGCTGGTAGACCATTGCCCACGAACAAGTTGTAAAGCTCCTGGCTTCAGTTTCTTCCTTCTTCTAAGCCTCTGTAAAGTATTACAGATATGAGTTCCACAGCCAGTGTCATAAACCCATGAATTACGCTTAGAAAAAGAATATAATTCAATTGTGATGATACCTGAAGAATTGGCTAAACCAGCTTGCTTCTTCTTCGCATTCAACTCAGCTAGATACTTAGGACAATTCCTATTCCAGTGTCCCACTTCAGCACAGTGATGACAAGTCTGGTCTTTAGCCGGATGCTCCTTTTTTTTCCCGGAAGGGTCCTTTTAGGTTTGGAGACTGGAGCACCTTGCTTTCCTTTACCAACGTTATTGCCCTTAGCTTTCGGTTGTTTTCCTTTCTGAACCCTTCCCCCTTTGATCATAAGAACTTGGGGTGTATCAGATTTCTTGGGAAGGTTTTTCTCATACTCAATTAACATGGCATGAAGTTCAGCTATGGTTTTGCTCATGCTGTGCATATTGTAATTGCGCACAAAACTCTCAAAATCCCTTGAAAGAGACTTAAGAATCATGCCAATAGCAATAGGCTGATGATACGCATAGTTTAACCTTTCCAAGTGCTCAAAGTATCTCTTCATCTTGAGTACATGAGAGCTTACCGGTGTCCCATACTCGTGTTCACGGAGTGACTCAACAAGTTCAAACAATTCAACTCCAGCTTGCTTTTCGTACATAGACTTGAGTTCTCTGATCATATCATACGGATTATACAATTCGAATTGCTTTTGAAGCTCGGGAGTGATGCTGCCTAGCATCAAACAAGCAACCTCATTATATCTATCGTACTGAGTATTGTATTCTGCCAACTGTGCAGACGTGGCACTGGCATTGGGAACAGCGGACATCTGTTTTTCAAGGACATCGGTTTTCTTTTCAACTCTTAGAACAATTCTCAGCTGACGATACCAGTCATTGAAATTGGTTCCAGAAAGTTTTTCTCTTTCTAGCATCGACCTGAAAGCCGATTGGTGTATGTTTTGTGAAGGATTTGTTGCCATCTACAAAACAGATATAAGTTCAAAAATCAGTATTTTCGATAAGTTACAATTCACCTACGTCTCACGTAGAGCAAAAAGCACTTGCAAGTGTTCTTAGCAAAGTGGGTGACAAAGACTTAACTTTAATTGGGTAATGCAATTGATGTGAATCAAGAGTTTATGTATGAAGATTCATGCATATCTTCATAACATAATGTTTAATAAAATCATTTTTATTGTCTTAACAACACAAAAGAGCTCGGTAGCTCCATTTGAACGCACAAAGAAGAGCAGAAGCAAAGGTTTGCGATATACGCAATTAAAAACTCGCTCCTTTAGAAGGCTAGCGCACTCCGACTTATACCTTTCTTAGAGTTTATTCAAATGGGTAAGCCGGTGTATCTTTTGATTGTAAGACACCAATTTTATTAAAACAAAATCATATTTCGATATTTATTAGTCAAGTTTATTCTTTTCTTAAAACAATTTTGCATCACCATTTACAATAATAGCAAAATAATAAACTTACTAACTATTAACAATCAATCATGCAACGATTTATGGTGGGCAACCTAAATCATGGTCACTATGGTTAATGTACATGTTTAAGAATGGTCCCTCTTTCATAGAAGAGGACCACATACATCAAGTTGCCTTGATTGCGTAAGCCTTTAAACATACAATTATCAAATATATACATATAAACATGTTGACTGGAAAATTCCAGCAGCTTCACGACCAGATTAGTCCTATTTTCAGTCCGAATCAGCCTTCGACCAGAACTACAAAGTTGTAGCCCTATGAGTCGTGCATCTACTGTCTAAAGGAGAGCTCCTAACTCATTACGGTTGATTTTAAATGAATTTTTTATTGAACAGGTGTCAAACAGGAAAAATCACACGAAAAATTCACATAGTCACATAATTATCAAATGATTAACCCTAATTATTGGACCATTAAACTAAGCAATTTATATCAATATATCTAAGTAATAATCATAAAGAATTTTGCATGAATTCCTTATGATTTTTACTTCTATTTAACAACATTAAATTAAAGATAGATAAAAACATGCAATTTATCACATAAACATGCCAATTCACATAATCAAAACTTGCATAGAGGGTTTAATTTAACCATTAACATATTTAGGTTGAATTAATAATAAAAACAAAAACCGTAGTTTTATTTTTATTAATTCGATTTTTATTAAAATAAATAAATAAAAACAATTTTAATTTTTAATTATTTAATTAATTAAATCGAACACCAACCCTAAACCCCCTTCAAGTTTTGAACTTTGTAACTAATATATCACATAGTAGGCTCGTGATACCACTGTTAGGATTCATAACTATTATCATAAACATATTCACGAGTACGCAGCGGAAAGAATCATATATGCAATATAATTAATTAACAAAGTATAGAATTGAATATGTACCTTTTAGCTTAGCTTCCAATATAATTAATAATGAAGATTATTATTATTATTTTAGGGTTTAAAGTAAAACCCCTCTACGATCGCACACTTGACACCCCTATGTATGTATGCTAGTACCCGATCACAAACTCACAACCCGATTGTGTATAACCCTTGTAGTCGAACTCAACAACTAATTCGGTCGAACAAGAGACAAGAAAGAAGAGAGAATTAGTTAGGGTTTTTCACAACTAATTGTCTTGAATGAATAAATAAACTCTTAACCCTTAAGCCCCATATATAGGGATTAATTGTAAGGGTTTTTAAACTTGGTGAACAAGTTTGATGAGGATTAGGAAACCCTCACAAAAATTCGGCCCCCTTCTTTAAGTGTAATTAGGAAACTTCCTTAAATTCTAATTTACACTTTAATCCTTCTATTTTAATTAATAAACATTTATTTAACATTTAACTTATGTTTATTAATCATTTCGTGAACATATTAATTAATATATTACATTAACATATTAATTAATTACATAGAGAATACGTGTCATTTCGTGTGACTCCGTAGGCTTAAATGCTTTTTAGACATGCGTTTATTTAATGTGATCATATTCCAACATCGTCATGACATGTTTGCACTACTTGTGTTGTTTAAACCAAGGTGACTCCCGTATCCATTGACAAGCTAAAACCGAAATCACTTAAATGAGGAAGTAGGAACAATGGCTTAGTCTATTGCTAAGCGCAGATTGATACAACTGCAACCGTCATTACAGTCAATATCTTGTTCGAAGGACAAACATTAAGCAAATAATGAAATTAATGTCTTCATTCTGTTTAGATGACAAGATAGCTAACACTGACATCCTCTCTTTTTCACTGCCACATCATTTCTTCCTTCATAAATATCAGAATTCGGCATTACAACTGACATTTAATCACTTTTAACACATAAACTTATGACACGTTAAGCCTTTAGCACCT
>CM067172.1:24392958-24437958 GCA_034093135.1 Erigeron breviscapus | reverse complement strand
AAGAATTACCTAACAATACCATCCGAGTTTGCGGGTAGCGATGGGCTCCTTTCTCTATTTGTCTCCATAAATAAAGTATCCGAGCTTGAGGTGGAGGTATGTGAGCCTTGGGACTATGATCCGGATGCTGACAAAGTTTTGAAGGTGGTGCTTACTGATCCTGACGTATTTGATTGCTCGATTTGTCTTACCCCATTATTCACCCCCATCTTCCAGGTACGTCATCTCTCTTTACTTGTTTGTTTATATTGCAATGTATACTTAGAAAATTGGTAACTAAAACAAATATATATGTTTAAACAAGGAACCAATATATCTTTTATGTTTTGTATGTTAACCCCTTGCATAGATGATCTACATTCTACAGTATATGACAGCTCATACTTACACAATCCTAAGGGTAGATAAAATCGTTTATGCAGCGCATTAAATGGTATATATATATATATACAATCCCAACCTCCATGTGCTTGTTCTGGTAATAACTGGTTAACTAGCTAGTGTATGATTCTAGGAATAATTTGTTGGTGTTCGTTAGCGTATCAGGCTATCAGCTACCGAAAGTTGATTTTTGGTTTATGACATTGCAGTGTGAGAACGGCCATCTAGCATGCTCCTTGTGTTGCTCCATGCTGAAGAGTAAATGTTCTTGTTGCTGTTGTAACTATAATCGCTGCAGAGGTCTTGAGAGGGTCATTGAATCAATCAGTAAAATATCATGCAGAAATGCTAAGAATGGTTGCAAAAAGGCTTTGCGTTACAGTAAGAAGAGTAAACATGAACAAAAATGTCCCCATGCCACATGCTATTGCCCTTACCCATCATGTCCCTTTGCTGGTTGTTACGAGAACCTGTACCTCCACTTTGGCATCCGACATGCCGCTTTTATCACCCGCTTTACCTACAATACCACCTTCTCTATTTGTGTAGACATAAATCAGAAGCACATATATCTTCAAGAACAAAAGGGAACCGCCATCTTCATTCTTGCTCATGAAGTTCGAGAAGATGGATTATATTTTTATGTAGATTGTGTTGGCACAAGTGCAATGAAAAATAAATATGTATATCAGCTGGAGGCCAATAGCATGGAGCCATGTTGGTTGAAATCTGTAGCAGAGGTGCGCACAAAGTGGTCCGAACATCCTCATAGAGAGATTTACCTAAAAGTTCCATTTGAGCTTGTGGGTTACAATGGGATTCTGTCCCTATCTATCTGCATAACAGAAGGTATCTCAGTCATATGAATGACTGTCTTTTATGCCAATTCTCTTCTTAAACATTAGAAATGTAATTTACTCTTCTTAAAACATTAGAAATGTTCTTTTCTATTTTGTGATGAGGTGTTTTAGTCTAATTTTGGATAATTGGTGGCTTAGTATTGTATGTTGAAGTTGGTGCTAATTTGGTAGATGCTATGCAGGTTTTGAAGCGGAAGAATGGATCTTTTTTCGAGATGATTGATAGCTATTTTGGAAGCACAAGTCTGTAATGACCTAATTCGATTTGTTCCAAGGGGACAAATAGTAATTTTTGGCGGGTCCATTTTCTACATTCTCGCAAACGAAATGGTGGATAAAGAAGAGGACATATTTAACTTGAGTATTAATCGTTTGAAGCATCTGCAAAACCATCGACAGTAGAAAGCTACATTTATTTTGTCAAATGTTCTTTAATTGTATTCTCGTTATCAGATATTTTAACAGGGACAATTTAGATCTCTGTGAAGATGTATATGAAGATGGTGGGGTGAGTTGATATGAGTACACCTCTTCCAAGGAGACAAATCTACAACACATTATAATTAGGGGTGTTATCGGAGTTGGTGTAATCCAATTGGATTGGATGGTCCAGTTAGGGTTTGTTTTTGTTTATTGAATAGAATTGAATTTGGGGATGAAAAAGAGGATCTGGATAATTTGACTGATAACCCGATGAAATTAAAAAGAACCGGGTCGATATTTGTTATGTGGGTTGGGTTAGGTTAAGTTAGGTTAGGTTCACTTGTGGCCAAGTCTTTTGGTAATGGGCTTGCGGTTGTCATTTCAACTTTTCAAGTATAACAAAGAGAAAAAAAAGTCCAACAAAAATGCCTTGGTGTCTCGACTCTATTAATATGCAAATTGATCAAATTATTTTTGTACTACTTGAGAGTTCGACTTGCTTAACACTCGAATTGGGGTGTGTCTACACGGGCTCAAATCAAGTTCGAATATTGTTTGAAAAGCGTTTAATACATGAGCTCTGGCTTGAGTTTTGACAACCAAACTCAACTCAATTAAGTTTGCTAAACTAAACAAACAATATATTTGATACATATAAATTAATCTAACATAAGTTATTTACAAGATAGGGGTGAGTTAATTTGACTCATTTTGATTTTTTTCTTTCTACTTTTGATATGATTTTATATTCTTTTCCATCTCAATTTTAATTTTTTTTTAATTTTTTTTATATATGTTAAAATAAAAACTCATTTTAAAAAAAAAACTCTTTTTTATCTAATTTGACAAGGTACGAGCTTCGTCCTTACAAGATTAATAAGGGGTAGCTAGTGGGGTGATAGGTTATATAGGGTGATCAGTCATAAGGGGCGATCGATGATGAGATGATCTACCTAACGGGCTCCGCCCATTGCCTTATGGGTTATGCACTTTAAAAAATGAAAGAAAAATAAAAAAGGAAGGACGAAATAAGAAATGGGAGGAAGGTGAAATGAGTGGTTGAGATTTGTTCCATTATCCTTTCTGTAAATAATGTTCTTAAATTATCTTTCTCATATATATATATATATATATAATATATATAATATATATAATATAAGATATAATATATATATGAGTTATCGACATAAATCGTCCATGTGGTTTACTCAAAAAATCATGTTTCATCCATGTGGTTCAATAACCTCATTGGCAGTCCTTTATAGGAGGATAAGGTTCGTATTTAGTCCTTTATGTTCACGGCCGTTATCTTCTTTTCCGTTAACACCCCCGTGCCTCCCACGTGAGGGTATTTCAGTACTTTTCAAGACATAAAGGACCAAACTTGATTTTTTTCAAGTTCTTTAAATATATCTATATTTATGTCTATATCATTTGTATGTCTATGTCTATATATCTATATCTATACATATATACATTCAGATTCAGAAATCTATATCTATATATTCAATATCACATATACTAATTCTTCCACTGCATAATAATCAGATACATTCATTATTCATTATCTCACAAATCCTAGCATCGATCTAAATCTATATCTATAAGACTATAAATTCAAAATCAAAATCTTATACCTCACAATTCCAAAATTCAATAAATCAAAACGCAAATATTCTAAATAAAAAGCAAAAGCCAAGTGAAAAATTAAAAACCAAAACCCAAAATATTATCCATGGTGGTGGGTAGCGAGGGAGGACGACGGCCGAAAAAATGGGGAGAAAGGGCGACGGCGGGAATAATATAGCGAGGGAGGGCGATGTCGATGTTGGTACCGGAGATTACCCTGTAACCGCCGCTAACAGCTGCTTGATAGCCCACAACCGATGTTGACTGCCGCCGCTAACCTCTCCTTCTCTCTTTTTGTATAGACACACATATATATATATACAATTATATATACACATGTATATGTATGTGTCTATACTTCTTTCTTTATATATATGTGATTTGTTACAAAAAGAAAGGGATTGGAGAGAAAGAAAAAGGCGGCTGGAATTTTAGTATATATAGTATGTGAGTTTTGAGATTTTGATAACCTACTGTAAGGATTTAAGTATGTGGAATAGTATGTGAGTTTTGAGATTTTGATAACCTACTGTAAGGATTTAAGTATGTGGAATAGTATGTATATTTCAATTTTAGGAATCTGTTTGTGTGTATCACATACAATAACAGATCTTGTTTTTCTTTTTTATATAGAGTGAGATGATGATGTTTGAACATTGGTATAGATGTAAACACAGATGTAAAAAATGGGTTTATTGGGTGTAATTTATCTTCTTGTTGTATACATATAGATGTATATATGCAGACACAAGAAATGAGAAATGGGCTTAGGGATGAAGATGACGATGATAATAAATATATAAATACATAAAAGGATCAAGTTTGGTCCTTTATGCCTTCAAAAGTACAAAAGTACCCTCACGTGGGAGGCACGTGAGGGTGTTAACGGAAAGAAGATAACGGCCGTGAACATAAAGGACTAAATACGAACCTTATCCTCCTATAAAGGACTGCCAATGAGGTTATTGAACCACAGGGATGAAATGTGATTTTTTGAGTAAACCACAGGGACGATCTATGTCGATAACTCTTATATATATAGTGTATACGTATAGTTAATTTATTTTTATTTATTATTATATTTTTGGAACGATGTATACGTTTAGTTAATTACAACCGTATGTGAAGATATGGAAGTTTGTGTTAATTTTACACGATAATTTGATATCAATTCTATCAGCAACTCAGTGCTCTGGTACACTACAACTTGCTTTTGTTTCAATTTGTTGTTTTGTGTGTTATTGAATTCATACTATTATTTCATACCTGCCCTATTGAACTCTACTAATGTTCTAGTGTTGCTTGGACTGGAACTCGGTTTAGTCCAGTTGTTACAATAACGAACTCGCTAGTTTAGTATACGTAATTTGTGTTGATACACTCAAACTCGTTACTTGAGGTTCTATTCTTACATGGTTATGTTTGGAAGTTGGCAGTTTGTTACTTTGTGTGTTATGTTGTTGAACTTGCTACTATGACAGTTAGCTAGTATTCATTTAACATTTTAGTTCGCTACTGATTGCATTTGATAAGTTAGCCACTTTTAGTATTTGAAACATTTGTGTTCATGCTACGAGTTCACTATTATAAGTTTGGTGGTCATTTGGTGGTGTTCATTATGGATGACCTAATGAATCTGTCAAAAGATATCCTAATGTCCTAAATATTTGAAAGACTAGATAAGCCAGAGATACACATTCCTAGTCCAGTCAGTCCATCTTTCCAGCAATTTCTCTCGAGACTCGAATTTTTCGAAGGACATAGCAAGCGTGGAACTTTTACTACAAGGTAATTCACTCACTTTGCAACTGCTGAAAATTTCCATCATGGACTACTGAAATGTAGTAAGGTAGAAGATCACTTTTAATCTTGATGAATTGTCAAAAATTGGGTGCAAATGGGAGACTAGGTTAGGATGATAGGGGCCGATGGAAACCTAGTTTCATTCCTCCTATGACCAAATTTCTCTATGCTTGTCTTAAACCCTTTTAGCAAAGATATTTACCATATAAACTGTCCGAGTAGTGTTTTCTCAAAGAGTGGTTTACGAGAAGTTACATTGTGGATATTAGACAAGACAATGATGATTTTAATATTACATTGTCGAGTCAGTAGGGATGTCCCAATATAATGTTGAATTGACAGAAAAAGAGCAAATATGGACCAAAATGACACGTCTCTTTTGGTCCATATTTGCTCTTTCCAGATAATTCAACCTATATTGAGACACCCCCTATTTACTCGACAAATGTAATTTTAAAATCATCGTTGTCTTGTATAATATCCACAATCTAACTTCTCGTAAACACTCATTTGAGAAAACATTACTTGGATAGTTTATTTGGTAAATATCTTTGCTAAAAGGGTTAAGACAAGCATAGAGACCTCCAGTTGTAGAGGAATAAACTAGGTTCCCGTTTGCCCCTATTATCCTAACCTCGTCTCCCATTTACACCCATTTTTCGAACACTTCATCAAGATTGAAGGTAATTTTCCTTTGATCTTCTACTCTACTACATTTCAGTAGTCCATGATGAAAATTCACAGCAGTAGCAAAATGTGAATAACCATGTCAGGGAAGTTCCTCGCATGCTAGGTCGCTCGAGAAATTCGGATCTCCAGAGGAATTGCTAGAAAGCTGGACTAACTGCACAGAGAATGTATATCATTGCTTATCTAGTCTCAAATATTTCGGATATTAGGGTCTTTTTGGCAGATTCATTAAGTTGTCCATAATAAAGTTGTCCATAATAAACACCACCCTGTAAATGAAGATGTTGAATTCAATAACCATTACACTTATGATAGTGAACCGGTAGCATGGACAAATGCTTTAAATACCAAAAGTAGGTAACTTATCAAACGCAATCAAAATGTAGCAAACTACAATGTTAAATGAATACTATCTAACTTTCATAGTTGCGAGTTCAGCAACATAAAACACAAAGTAACAAACTTCCAACTTCCAAACATAACCATGTAAGATCAGAACCAAAGTAGTGAGTTTGAGTGTAACAACACAAAATACGAGTACTAAACTAGCGAGATCGTTATTGTAACAACGGAACTAAACCGATTTCCCGTTCAAGCAGCACTAACAGGTTTGCAACAATGAGTCGAGAAATTCAAATATAACAACTATCTAATGCTTTCATTTGATCTAACTTTGTAAATAAATACTAGTTTTTCCAGTGATATTTCTAAAAATGACCATTTCTAACAAGGACAAGATCCATTTAAACATCAACCCGTTTATAAGATGTCTAAAAGATACGTGTTCAAAAGAGGTATTCACATCGATTAGTTTCGGCTGATTTTCTTATTAAAGGGAAAAAAACAAAAAAAAAAAAACAAAGCCAAACGGTATGAAGAGTATAACATAAAGGCGGTCAATAAAATAGGGTTTCTTAAGACGAAGATAGCTTGTGATAAGGAATCACTGATTCCATAAACAACACAATCAAATCCTAAAAAAACAATATGAAGTAAGATACCGATTGAAAAACAACAATAACAAAACTTTTCTACAATTTGCGTATTTAGTATAGATCGATCAGGTATAGCATAAAATAGTATATATCGATGTGATATATGAAAATGGAAGATGGAAGTCGTTCAAAAAAAAATGGAAGAAGAATGTTTAATCATAAATTACCAGACAAGAATCATGGAAATAAACCAAAATGAATAAACAAGTATGACGGCTACAAAGAGGGTATAAATTCACATAGGGTTATAAAGTTACAAGTTTGGTCCTATACCTTTCATCTTTAGCCTATTACTTTCTAACATAATTAATCATCATCTTTTAGCTTTGGCATAATATCATTTTCGGTCCTTCAACCATTATGCATTCAAATTCAACACACCTTCTTGGGTCCGGTTCTTTAATCTGGTTCGACTGTCTAACTAGTGAACCAGTAAGAAGAATGGTTCAATTTTCGATCTGGTTTTTAAAATATTGGTTTCTTCCAACTATGGCTTTTAGTTTTCTATCTTAGAAATAGTTTTTTACATGGCTCAACCCAACCCCTCATTTTGATTAACATAAAAGGTATTTAAAGGTGAATCCGTATAAAGTTAAAGAGTACCGGTAACAACAAGTTTTAACTATTTGCAGTACATATGTACTAGGTTTATATTCCTACGTGATATGCGGGGTTATTAACAACAAGTATCATCAAAAAGGGTTAATTAGTGAGAGGTTGTTGTATGATGTAGATATACTAACATTGAAATTTACATTTGTTTTACGTTTTATGTTAACGAGAGACGCAACATTACTATATTTGTCCCAAAATATTACCTATTAACCCAATTAAACTGATCGGAAATTTCATTTTGACTAAATTATGTTAACTAATACTAGCTACTTGATAAACATATATGTGTATATATAATGTTAATTACCCATGACAGCTCCAAATATATATATATATATATATTAAAAACAAATGTACGAAAATGCGTGCAAAGAATAGTAACGGGTCACTTTTATTTCTTTGGGCCCGTTTTCATTTTCTTAACGGACCAACTTCATTTTCTTTTGGGCCCGTTTCATTTTTTTAACTTTGGGCTTGACATATTATGTTTTCATCTTTTAAATTGGTTCTCATTTGTTTACAAAGATCACTTATTTTAATTGCATATTTTTATTTTTTAGGTTTGTTAAGATTATATTATCTTATTACACATGAACTATTACATAATATATATACACATAGCAATACTGTGTATGTTTTGAATATATACACCTAACCATCTCCGAAAATTAGTTTTCAATTTATTTCGGTTGATGTTTTGTTATTATAGATTCTTTTCGTTTTACTTTCTATTTTCAATGATTTTGAAAATTAGCTTTAATTATGTTTGTAATATTATTTTGTGTTAACCACTTGGTAATAGACCAGTGGCCACCAGCCGCCACTTTCCAAGAGGGATCCTGAGTTTGAGTCTTATCAAAGCCAAGCTTGAGATAATCAGGGGATAATTAAGTGGTTAAGATTCACCTGTACACTAGTCTAGCTGAGAGATTAGTGGGTAACAAATGGTACATGGATCAGGGGTTCCCATCCAATTATCTTTTTTTTTTAATATTATTTTGTGTTAACCACTTGGTAATAGACCAGTGGCCACCAGCCGCCACTTTCCAAGAGGGATCCTGAGTTTGAGTCTTATCAAAGCCAAGCTTGAGATAATCAGGGGATAATTAAGTGGTTAAGATTCACCTGTACACTAGTCTAGCTGAGAGATTAGTGGGTAACAAATGGTACATGGATCAGGGGTTCCCATCCAATTATCTTTTTTTTAATATTATTTTGTGTTTTTATTTTAAATATTTTACTTTCATACCTATTATCTTTTAGAATTTATATAACTTATCAATCTGTTATAAAATATACTGTTAAAATTCTTTAATTTATAACTGTTTACTTATTAAAAAATTAATATCAACTCAGTTTTTGAACTATATAATGTTTTTAAAAGCATGTTATAAATTTTACATAGTACGGGACACAATAAATATAATGTCTCCGGAGACAACGCCCAGGTGACGTATCTCGTTCACAATAAATTTTTAAAAAATGGATTAAATTCAAGATTAGACATATATACCTCATCTGTCTTGTTAGCCGAAATAGTATGACCTCCATGGATGGATGGATCCTTTTAAGACCTCAACATGTCTGGTCTCCCCTCGGTTCGTCTCAAGACTAATAAGCAAAAAAAGATTAAAAAAAGATGAAAGAAATAGGGAGAATTGCATAGATCCCCTTTAAAAGTTAAATAATTACGCATATACTCAAGCTGTGTTTAAATTATCAAATATACCCACTTTTAATTTTTTTTATTTTTAAGACCATTATACCTTTTTTTCCTTTATAGAAAGATATTGCCATTTAGGTCATTAAGTCTCGTTAATTAGCTTTTTTTACTTTTTAAATCAGTACAACAATTCTTCTAACAATTGGTTACGCCATTACATTTGCTTCCAATCAATACATTTGGATAATAGTCTAACACAATATATGTTTTTATTTGATAAATTTTCATCATTATATATAAGATTCCCTTGTAATGTATTTTATCTAAGGTTATCCCTGACTTTGCTTTTAAATTAACCATTGTAATGTTTTTTATTTCACAATCCTGATTATTTTTTGTATTTGTTCTTTTTCATATATTCTTTATAATTCTGATTTTCTTTTCCCAGTGAAATCATTATTATATAGAACTTAATGCATACATCAATCCAATAGGAATTTATACATGATCGAAGAATCTAGTATCAGAAAATGTGGACTCTCATCAAGCTACTTTTGAGATGTTTAATATTTGAATTATAATCCATTTGAATGTTATTAGCTATCGATGGATCGAATATTGAATGGATGGTTATAACTGATGATAATTGATAAGGCAAAATTGTCAAAAATTTAAATATTGTTAAATGTAGTAAATATGTTTGGATAAAAATATAAGTTTGAATAATAAAAATGGGTATATTTGTTGTATTAGATATAACTCGGGTATATATGTAATAGTTGTAAACCCGTATAAAAACACGGACTATCGATAAACATTTTATAAAATTCAAAAGACAACGTCATTAGTAGGCAATTTATACAAGTAACTCGTATAAAATATAATTAAGAGCATTAAAGAAAACTTGGTTAGGTTAAAGGTGTATTATTTTGAACGACTGTTTACAACTTGTAAAACTACTTTTGTGATAAAAATAAGTATCTTATTTTAGTTTTTTTTTTTTTGTAAAGCTTTTTTAGTAACTTTGATTAAATAAAAATCTTATTTAAAAAACTTGAGCTTAAAACACCCGTTGTTTTATTATTACATATTCTTGATGATGATTCAATCGGTCTAATCCAAACTATTAGTATTTTATTACAAAGAAATGATTTTCAAATTACACTACATGAAACAATATCTATTCTTCTTTAATTTGAAGCCATAATAAACTTCAAAATCTTCAGTTCTTCTTCTGTTGCTACCTGGCCCATCATGAACGACCCACTTGTTTAAACCATCCAACGCCATCTTATTTCTATTAAGGCCATAAATCCCCAAATAAAATCTCAATATATGCCAATAATTTAGAAAAGCCCATAACAACCATACCATATAAACCACGTAGTTCTTTTTTACTCATTGACGTAGAAAAACACGGAAGAAATATATGCATTTTAAAATAGCTCAAATTATTGTCGATAAAATTTCTTGGGTTGTTAACAACGAAAATCACTGTATATGGGTTGAGTTAGAAAAGTAACTCTGCACCACACTTTACTACTCAGCAGGATTACTATAAAAATTCCATTTTCTCCTCTTATTCCTAGCTTTTATTTTACGAGAGGCGTAAGCCCACCAGGCCAAAAAAGTCAAACCCCGACTAGGCAGCATTAGCGGCGACGTCGCCGCTAATACTGCGGGCCCCCATGTCAGTAACGGCTAGGGATGAGCATTTGGACCGAAAACCCGAAACCCGACTTAGACCCGCCCGAGACCGGACCGACCCGCCTGACCCGATCATCATACGGGCCGGTCTTCGGTTCATAGAAAGTGTAACTTTCGGGTTTCGGTCCGGGTCGGGCTAAAACCCGAAAAAACTCGGTTTGACCCGAAAACCCGAAGTGTATGTTTGTATTGGGCTTTTCTCACGTACCTGGTGGAACACATACACATCTCGAACACTTTGAGGGTGACTCATATTCATATGATATGAAGCAGCATATATACTCTGTTTTTTTTACATGGCTTTTGAAATTATATATAGATATATATAGACATAGAGAGAGAGTATATAACCGTGTTTTATGATAAAGATTTGGAAAGACTTTTTGACTTTTTAGTACTCCCATATGACCTGACAATATTTAATTTAATTTATTATATTTGGTGACAGCTAAGTGGTTTGAGACTTTGAGTATCCATATAATATTATTACTAGTATAATAAACTTTACAAAAAAAAATAATTATAATAAATATGAAACTCAACCCATTTTCTTCTCAGTAACTTTACAGTACATTTCTTCTCAGGAAACAAACCCATTTTTCTTTTAAAAACTCAACCCTTCTTCCCCATAAAAATCCTACTTTATTTCCTACCAATAAACTTTTTTTTTTTTTTTTTTTTTTTTTTTTTTTTTTTTTTTTTTTTTTTTTTTTTTTTTTTTTTTTTTTTTTTTTTTTTTTTTTTTTTTTTTTTTTTTTTTTTTTTTTTTTTTTTTTTTTTTTTTTTTTTTTTTTTTTTTTTTTTTTTTTTTTTTTTTTTTTTTTTTTTTTTTTTTTTTTTTTTTTTTTTTTTTTTTTTTTTTTTTTTTTTTTTTTTTTTTTTTTTTTTTTTTTTTTTTTTTTTTTTTTTTTTTTTTTTTTTTTTTTTTTTTTTTTTTTTTTTTTTTTTTTTTTTTTTTTTTTTTTTTTTTTTTTTTTTTTTTTTTTTTTTTTTTTTTTTTTTTTTTTTTTTTTTTTTTTTTTTTTTTTTTTTTTTTTTTTTTTTTTTTTTTTTTTTTTTTTTTTTTTTTTTTTTTTTTTTTTTTTTTTTTTTTTTTTTTTTTTTTTTTTTTTTTTTTTTTTTTTTTTTTTTTTTTTTTTTTTTTTTTTTTTTTTTTTTTTTTTTTTTTTTTTTTTTTTTTTTTTTTTTTTTTTTTTTTTTTTTTTTTTTTTTTTTTTTTTTTTTTTTTTTTTTTTTTTTTTTTTTTTTTTTTTTTTTTTTTTTTTTTTTTTTTTTTTTTTTTTTTTTTTTTTTTTTTTTTTTTTTTTTTTTTTTTTTTTTTTTTTTTTTTTTTTTTTTTTTTTTTTTTTTTTTTTTTTTTTTTTTTTTTTTTTTTTTTTTTTTTTTTTTTTTTTTTTTTTTTTTTTTTTTTTTTTTTTTTTTTTTTTTTTTTTTTTTTTTTTTTTTTTTTTTTTTTTTTTTTTTTTTTTTTTTTTTTTTTTTTTTTTTTTTTTTTTTTTTTTTTTTTTTTTTTTTTTTTTTTTTTTTTTTTTTTTTTTTTTTTTTTTTTTTTTTTTTTTTTTTTTTTTTTTTTTTTTTTTTTTTTTTTTTTTTTTTTTTTTTTTTTTTTTTTTTTTTTTTTTTTTTTTTTTTTTTTTTTTTTTTTTTTTTTTTTTTTTTTTTTTTTTTTTTTTTTTTTTTTTTTTTTTTTTTTTTTTTTTTTTTTTTTTTTTTTTTTTTTTTTTTTTTTTTTTTTTTTTTTTTTTTTTTTTTTTTTTTTTTTTTTTTTTTTTTTTTTTTTTTTTTTTTTTTTTTTTTTTTTTTTTTTTTTTTTTTTTTTTTTTTTTTTTTTTTTTTTTTTTTTTTTTTTTTTTTTTTTTTTTTTTTTTTTTTTTTTTTTTTTTTTTTTTTTTTTTTTTTTTTTTTTTTTTTTTTTTTTTTTTTTTTTTTTTTTTTTTTTTTTTTTTTTTTTTAGCGGGGCCTCGTCAGTAACATAGTATTAACGACGACGTCGCCGCTAATGCCCCTGGTCGGGTTGACCTTTTCCTGGTCGTGTTACCCTAGGCCTTATTTTAACATCACAATCTTAAAAAACCCAATAACCCATAAACCATTGACCAGAAAAAGTCAACCCTTCCCCAGGAACCAAATTCCATTTATAACTTTAAATCTTTTAACCTAATGGACATTCATATTAACAACAATAAATGACCAAACCCCCTCAAAGAAACATAGAAGATTTTATATTAGAAACTAATGTATGTACTTTTTAATGGTTTAATAACGCCACGCGTACCCCGACCATGGAATAAAGGGTAACCGGACCAGAAACTTTCCGCGGCGATGTCGCCGCGGAAAGTCGGAAAAGACAAAAGTTTCCGCGGCGATATCGCCGCGGAAAGTGCGGGCCCCCATGTCATTAATGGCTAATCTGACAGAATTTTAGCGGGCCCCCCTCATTAGCGGCGAGGTCGCCGGGGAAAGTCCGGTCCGGTTACCCTTTTTTAGGTCGGACTACATGGCTTGAAGTTCCACTGTGAGCAATGGTTCCAAGAAAGTCTATTAGTTCTTTTCTCGTCATCGGTATCTCTACAAAATATATAATAAAACCAAACCCAATAAATTATAAAACCTCTATGGTAACCTTCCTCCACAACTATTTTGCAGCAACACCTCAATTCATTTCATTTGACTTGCAAATTGCCCAAGAGCAAATTGTACATATTTCATCCACATAAATATATAATCAAATAGTTTATGTACATATTTCATACACTCACTATATATGGTTCTTGTCAGGCTAATTACATCCGGTCATCCAGAAACTTTTCTTTTAGTCCAACCATCTCACAACCTATACCGCTACACATATAATTAAAATCCCAACAAAACCCATATATCAAAATCAACTACAAATGGATTTCATACATCACATAAATAGTTTTGGTTCAAGACCTCTATATAAGCATACTAAATTACCTTTCGCTTTCAAACATTGTTAAACCATCAGGAGGATCATAATGTCTCGACATTAAACGTGTAAATATCTAGAAATCATTATGAAGATTAATAAGACCAAAACTATAGGCTTCTTGATGACTTTCATTCCAAATCCTTTTTAGCTAAGAATAAGATGAAGAAGCCAATAGAAAAAAACTTACAAAAAGTTTTTGTTCATTGTTTTGTATAGATCGGAATCAAAATCAAAAGATAAATACAATAACTTTGTCAAAAAATTTCAAAGATCTGAATAAATATTAATAACAATGAAAATTTGTTTGAAATGAATTTTACCTTGTTAGCTTAAAAGCAGATGGAGAACATGTTATTATGTGAGGAATGAGAGAAGTTGATCAGAGATGACCTTCGCTGCCGTGGATCTGACCGGAGATGAGCTACCATCGTTGATCTGATCGGAGACTGTAACAACCAACAAAAAAATATTAGGGTTTTGGGGCTAAAAATTAAGATAGTGATGATAAGAGAAAAATAATTAGAAAACTCAAAAAGAAAGATGACGAGAAGAGAAGATTGAAAGAGAAAAAGGTTGAGTGAAAAAAAAAGATCTGTAACTTTTGAGTTTTTTTTGGGAAAAAGAAAAAGAAAGAGAAAGAAGAGTATTAAAGAAGATTGGATCAAATCTTCCCATGGAAGCTAAAAAAAACACACATGACATCAGCCATTATGTGTTTTTTATGATGTGGATAACCTTAAATTAAAGGCCTTTTCTTAGGTTATCATCTAATCTCCTTTATAGTATAAGGAGATTAGTTAAGCTTTTAAGGGGATGTATGCCATTATCCCGATACTTGGATATCAAAACTAACATAAAAACGAAAGAAATGGCTCATACAAATGGTAGATATAGAAATAATGGTAGGTGTAATGGTGTGTTATATGAGTAATTATAAATACAAATGTGTTGTACAAATGGTAGATATAGAAAGTAAATGTGTCATACAAATGTGGTAAGTATAAAAATAAATGAGAATCAAACTAATAATACCAACTCGGGGTCACTAAACGGTTTTGAATAAAAATGCCAAATATGAAAAAGGAGTATATTTTTCTTTTATTTCCATTCAAAATTCCTTTTAACAACGTTTTATTTTATTTGTATCATATATGGTTAAAGTTATAATTTGCTATCTGGATAATCATTAGCTATGTCATGTCATATAGCTAGTATGACGTGTCTCCTTTTTTGGTTCTGCAACTAACGTTGTTCAAAACCATATATCCGAAAATTCAAATAGTGGATTTAGTCATCCGAAAAAAATCCAAAAGTTTTTTTAAGTAGTTTAGACTTGCGCAAAACTTCGGATCACAACTTATCACTTATGTCCGAAATTTTAGATTCAAATACTGAATTATCCAAATATCCAAAAAAACTTAATTAGTATTGACCTGTGCAAAACTTCGGATCACAATCACTTGCTTTATCCAAAATACACTACAAAGATCTTTATAAATGTTAGAAAAAAGATCAAATAAATACAAAAATTAATTTGTTCATAAGAAAAATTATTAAAATTATTGAAAAAGATTTTGATGGTTGATGCCTTGATGTAGTCCTGTAGATGGGAGATGGTTAGGTAGACAGAAAAGAATTAAATTTGATGATTAGGTAAACAAGAAAATATAAACTTTTGATCAGATCCAAAGAAGAAATATGATAAATTAATGATAGAAATGGAAAAGATTTTGATGATTGATGCCTTGATGGAGTTCTGTAAATGGATGATGGTTAGATAGAGAGAAAAGAATTAAATTTGATGGTTAGGAAAACAAGAAAATATATACGGATGTTATGAACTTCATCCCTAGTCTCTCTCATCTGAAGTCTTTAACGAGCTCTAAGTGTATGTAACAATAGCCCAAGTATCTAAATAAGTATATATATAATCATAGCCCAAGTAATGTAGGTTCGAATATTCGGATGAATATCCAAATTTTTTGAAAACCATCATTTGATATCCGAATTCAAAAAATCGGATATCCAGATATCTGTTTTTCCGGATAATTTCATATCGGATTTTCGGATATATCGGATTGCGGATTCAGTTTCGGATATTTTGAACACCCCTATCTTCAACTACTAATTCTATATCCAATAATTGTTACCAAGTTTCAATTTCAATGTTACTATCTTGTTTAGTCATTCGCTCATTCTTTTTGTGAAAGGATGAAAGTCCAGATAAAAAATTTAAAAGGAACAAGTGCAAATAGTTAACAATTGGCTATGTTTGTTCATCAAACAACAGGTTGTCATCCCAAGGGGATGAATGACTGATTTAAGGATTTGTTGGCGATTCCCCAGAGGTATAAAGCACGGTGATGCTTAACGCCATGTAAGTGTGTTTGTGTTTGTGTGGGCGATGGAGCCATTTCACAGGAGATATGAGAATGAGTCTTCCATCAAGGTTATGCCCTCTTTATATAGAGGGAGTTTGTCTTGTAGAACAAGCTGGGAGATTTGGAGGAATCCCTAATTATATGGGAAATGATATACTTGACATGCATTGGAGATATACATGCCTTGTATATTAAATGTGTGGGATAACCATGAGTTAGCTGGGATATGGGGAAATCACATTAATTAAGGAGGAAGAGATTATCTTCCATATTTGGATAGAGATAAGCAGGCAAGGCTGCGTGACAGATGAAGGTTGCGTTCCGTCTAAGTCTGCGTATAAGCTATTCTTCGTGTAGTCTAAGGTATACACCAACAAGCCCCCCAGTTTAATATAAGGAGCTGCGAAGATCGTTATGTTAAACTCGAAAAACTTCTGCATTAATAGCGTATCAATGTCTTGCCAGAGCGTCTTGTCGTTTGTTTGGAGAATTCTTGAGCCTTCAAAAGTACGTCGAATATGGAAAAAGAACTGTACTAGACTCGGAGGATATTATAGATCACCGTGGAGCCTTTGATAAGTCGCTTGATGATTTGATAGTTGTAATTTTTCCGGGTGAAGTATAGGTAAGACCGTATATCGTGACTTTGTTTATAGAAATCCTAACCCCTGCTACTCACATATCAACTACTTCGTATGTTAAGCCTATCACGGAGTTTGCCCAAGCTTTGTAGTTAAGCCATTACAAGGTTCAGGCAACTGTTGAATGTGAGTAAGCTAAGGTTTCAGAGATCTTATAAAGACAAGTAGCTTTTGTATTGCTACGATAATATCACCAAGTTTAGTTCTGTGGTGTTGCTTATTTTGTAACGTAGATATGAGCTGCGAGGATCGTGTTATTAGTTTCTCTGTCTTTGTTCTTGAGCATTGATCTTGCGAGTCTTCGTAAATATATCAGTTCCATAAGCTTCAACTTCCGTAAGACGTTGCGGGTATGTTTTAGTGCAAAGACTGGCTAGCTATGTCATCAATTGTCGCAGGATGTCTTCAAGTTGTACATTGTGTATTTTTCAGGTTACTTTCGTTTGATGTTGAATTTGTTGCTTCCTGAATCCGAAAAATGGGTAATCTCGGTTACCGATGGTATGTCGGTTTTTTCCTTTTATAATCTTCTTCTTTTTATCTTTTTATTTGCTCTTCATATATTGCTTTTCATCGTCTCTGTGTGTTTGATCAAATAATCGCACTATGGCTCAACCGGAGGTGTGGTGAGGGGATTAGGATGTTGATGGTGATTTGAAGGCGATTCCCTTCCGGTAAAAGGGTTGCGGCCGCTTTACGCCTTAATTATATGTAGGTGATGTGTTTTTGAGATGGTAAAAGATGATGATGCCGTATGATGTCTTCCTCTTTTGAGAATATCTTATTCCCTTCTTGAGGAGATTTGTGGTAATCTCGTTACAAACCGTGTCCGTGGTCATTGGACCTTAAATATATTATTTTATCTCGGATAATCATAGAAAGTATCTATATCCGATCTTCTTGACATGTTTTCTCTCGGAGCTGGGTATTTGTTACCTCGGGAGCTCCGGAATGATTGTGCTGAACGGAGGTTGAGTTCCGTTCTGGGTATATAGATAAGTAATTTTACCTGTACGAAGGTGGCTTCGTATCTTCTTCGGGCACGGAGGTAAAGCTCCGTATAGGGTATATCATCAAGCCCCCCAGTCTAACTGGAGAGGCTGTCTTCAGGATGTCCGGTTAAACTTTAGGAATGTGCTCCGTTGCTCCGTGTCGTAACTTGCCCATCTAATCAAGTGTTTATGCGATATGTTAAAGTCGTTCAGAGTCATAATTACGGCTTATCCCTTAGTGACAACTTGTTGGCACAATACTCGGGGCAACTAGTCACTGGTTGGTACCCGTGATTATTACCCGATATAAATACCAACTGTTTGTCAAAAAAGGGCTTTTTGCCTCTCGCTTTGAAAACTTCTTCCTCCGCTGCTTCATCGTCGATCTTTATCAGGTAAACTCCCTATCCTTCTTCCTCCTTTATTCCTTATAATTTAGTAATGGCGAAGAGAGGGATAAAGGATATCACCAATGCGTTGGGTCGTTCTGCTTATCAGAACTTTGTATCCACTTACTTCGCACGGAACCCCTAACTCAATCCGGTATCCGGAAAGAGGGCAATCCATCTTTGATCCTCCTGCTGGTTTCGTTGGTCTGTATGTGAAAGCTTTCACTCTTGGCAATCTTAGGATTCCTCTTTCTTCTTTCTTCCTGGCTGTCTTAGATTATTATCAATGCCATATCTCTACTGTTCATCCGACTGGAATCGCGAAAATCATCGCCTTCCAAGTTCTTTGTTGTGCTAATCTCATAGAGCCGTCGGTAGCATTGTTTAACTTCTTTTATAAACTCAAAGAGTCTGGCGATTGGGTTACCGTCTCCAAGAATGGTGATTATGAACTTTTTGTTGCTGGTGGCGTAGAGGTTAGGGATTGGAAGGATTCATTTGTTTTTGTTCGTCATTCACCGATTCCTCTGGAGCGTAGAGGTTTGTTAGATGGTGATAGGGTGAAGTATACATCTATAGGTGTTCCCAGTGTCCTTGGTGTGAGGCGGTCTGATGTTGATCGCCTGTCTTCATATGGCATAAAACTGTGTATATATCCGGAGGCTGTGTTATTTAAGTCTCGTGTTGCTTCGTTTTGGGAACATGGTGTGGAGGATTTCACTATTGAATGTGATGGTCGGGGTAGGTTGCTTTGCCCCTTTCCTGTTTTCTTCTTTGTTTGTCGAATATTGCGGGTATTGATTCAAATTATCTTTATTTGCAGAGATGTCTTTTAAATAGTTGATCGATAGACAACCTGCGTTGTCTAGCCTGTTTTCAAACCAGTTGCTCTTGCCCCCCCTTCGACCCCGTCCTCTACTATCCAGGAGGGTCCTTCAGAGGTGTTGGTTGAGACACCTTTTCCTGTGGCTCAGGACCGGTTGTTGAGGAGCAAGTTGTGGTAGATGTTTCCGATGGCATTGGTGAGGATGCAGAGGATGTTTCCCAGGAGAATAATGTTGCTAGCCGTTTAAAGAAGAGGAAAAATTCATCCTGATCGAAAAAGTGGAAAACCAGGAGTGTTGAAGTCCCCGAACAGTCTACTTGTAAGTTTCCTTTGGCTTTCCTTTATTTATGCATTTATTTTTAGGGCTAATTACTTGGAAAGTCATCCAACTTGTCCCAAATACCTTTTCCGGGGTCCAAACAAAAAAAAGTTCTATTGTGAGGAAAAAAACCGGTTATTTTTTCTATTATGGGGTCATGGTCAGGTTCCCAGTCACTTTGTAATTTTTACTTTACTCATAAAATTAAACCTATCAAAATACACTTTTTCCAGAAAACAACCCATCGGAATCAACATCACCACCGCCTTCAAAAGTCATAATCAGTCAATCACCACTTTCATCCACAATGAAATCAAAATCATAAAATTAAACCTATCAAAATACACTTTTTCCAGAAAACAACCCATCGGAATCAACATCACCACCGCCTTCAAAAGTCATAATCAGTCAATCACCACTTTCATCCACAATGAAATCAAAATCATAAAATTAAACCTATCAAAACAAAAAATGAAACCCAAAAATCATTGTATGGCCTCCTCCCCATCATGAAGATTTTATAAAGAATTGTTTACAAAAAATGAAACCCAAAAATCATTGGCTGGGATTTTGTTTATAAAGAATTTTAAGATTTTAGATGTTGCAAAATTATTGTATGGCCTCCTCCCCATCATGAATCGCTGCCATGGCCACCCCCTGGTGGCCGGCAGCCACCCCAGAAGCGGCGGCCGGTGGTGGTTCAGTGGCGGCAGGCGGCGGTTGTGTTGAAGAATTAGGGTTTTCAACCGATTTTAATGGAGAAATCGGTGCAAGTTGATCAGAATTGAACGAATCAGTAACAAAAGAAGAAGAAGAAGAGGATCTGAGGTTGTAATTTGATCGATTAACACTAGAAACATTCGAATTAAGGTCGGTTGTTGTGGGATCTATACCATCGAAAATAACATCAATCTTTTTTGAATTTTTTGAAGCTTTAGAACGATTAGATGGTGATTTTCTTGGCATGATATGGATCGAAATTAAACAAGGAATTGAATGGGATTAACAGATTAATGATTTCGTTTGTGTTTTAATTGCTTTTTGATGAATGAAGATCGAAATATGCCTAGGGGAAGGAATCGCCTTTTTTGAGAGAAAAAACCCATAGTTACACCACAAACACAAACTATGGCACTGGATTGGATTTTAGGGTTTGGAGTTGGGTGGGATTTTTTGGGGAAAGAATCTGGATAAGTGTGTGTGGTAGGGTATGTGTTTAAATATAAAATTTTTAATATAATAAATACACACATGGCAATGTGATGTGTTAAAAATTGTGTTGCAACCGGCAAAAACATGTCCACATAAGCAAAAACATGACGCGGTCCCCTTATACATATTTTAGCCGGGTTTTTTCCCCATAATAAAACATTTTTTTGTTTGGACCCCGGAAAAGGTATTTGGGACAAGTTGGATGACTTTCCAAGTAATTAGCCCTTATTTTTACTAACTTCCTTTTTTCCTTTGTTTTGTTCTGCAGCCTTCAACCCTTTGGGGGAGGCTCCTGATGCTGCTACATGTCATTGCTCTATTCAGAGCGTCGCTCCGTCTGGGTTGATCAATGGATTGATGAACATGGAGATCCCGGAGCTGTCTGCCTTTTTTAACCGCTCGATCTTTTGTAGTGCTGTTGTTGGAAGTGCTCTGGATGCGAGATTACGAGAGGTTTCTGAGGAGTCTGGACCATCTAAGGAGCAGTATGACAGGCTGATGATAGAAAAGTATGCTCTTGAGGTGAAGGCAACCGAGCTGGAGGTAGATTGTGGAGCTCTTCAATCTGAACTTGATGCTGTTCGGGCAACTGTGCAGAGAGTCCTTGGTGAGAAGGAAAAGGAAGTGGTGGCGCTGACAGATCAGATTCGGGAGAAGGATGCTCTGGTTAAAGAGGCGTAGGATGCACTTGCAGAGAAATCCGGGAAGTATGGAAGGTTGATTGTTGAAGTTATTCCCCGTATATGCAAGTCGTTCCTGAATGGTCCCGAGGTTGCTGTGCTGCTGTCGAAGGTTTGCAACGAGAACATGGTTGATGCAGAAGCGGGATTGATGCGTGCTCTAGCTGGTGAAGGTACTGTTGTAAGTCCCAACTCAATAGATGGCACTACTTGAAGACACCTCTATGTCGATGGTGGAGTTACTTTGCAATATATGCACTGAACTGGAGACGACCAGTTGCAGTGTGTATATACCAAGTTCTAGATAGATTATTATTTAAATGACAATAAGTAAAGAACAATGCAATAATACAAAATACTTGTAAGATAACTTGATGAGACAATATGTAATTTTCAAGTGTAATTTATTTATTGATGTTAAACAAATTACAGGGTTGTTGCGGAACCAAGATAATACAAAGAATGTAAATATCCTAACAACCTATGAAATACAATTGATCTACACTCGGAATTTCTCAAGACAATCGAAACACTTAAAGTTGTGAAATGTTCCTTTTAGCGATTGAGAGAATATTGCACAAGTTCACCAAGAATATTGCAGGTTTGCAAAGTGTGAAGTGTTGTATGTTTTCACTTAGTATTCTTGTTGTGCAATGACTTGTATTTATAGGCAAAGTTAACATTTGGGATGTTAACTTTAGCCGTACAAATGTGGTTGAGATCATTTAAGGAATATCATTTAATTCCTTAAAAAACAGTGTAAAGTCGCATGATAAAGCAACTTTACTCAACCACCTTTATGTACCTTTTATTACTTAAATAATAAGATAAGGCTTATTATCCGGGTAAAGGTACATAAAGCATAAAAGTCAATTCCTCGTAATCAGTGTAAAGCTTTGTAAGAGCTTTCCACTGATGGTCTCCAGTTTGTAACTGATTAGAATGTCAACTGGGCTTCGCTGCCATTGTCATTCTCTATCTTCCATTTGTTGTCTTCGACTTCCAACTGGAATGATTCTTCAACTTGGTCAGTTCTCAACTGGAGGAAGTCTTCAGTTGCGTTGACTGTACGGTGCAACTGGACTTCAATATATTTCTCGACAAATCATCTAGGTCTCCAGTTTCACTGGACAGTTTCACTGGGTCTCCAGATGCAACTGGAGACTGGCCAGTTAACCAGGTGAACTGGTCCTAACAGTGTATCAGAGCAAAGAAGGCTAATAAACTTGCCTAGATCTGCTAAGATGAACACTACTGAAGGTGGAGATGGTTCTGGTTCAGGTGAAACCCCCTTGAATAATAATGCACAACCTTTTCAAAATGTTAATACTAACCCTCCTCCTCCTACTGCCCCAAACCACGTCCATGTACACTATTCTAACACTCCTGTTCCCAAATTCGATGGAAACAATGAGACTTTTGGTACATGGAAGGCTAGAATGCTTTTGCATTTTGGTGGGATTGAAAGGTATATGTTGAAAATCCTTAAGGATGGACTATATATACCCATGTCCCTTGGGGTCAGTCCTCTTCTAGATCCAACTGGAAGAAGAGGTTCAAGAGAAAAGCTTGAAGACCATTGGTCTGATGAGGATCGTAGACTTGTTGATCTGGACACCAGACTCAAGAACATGATCCTTGGAGCTGTCCCTGAAGATCTAATTCCAACACTTGTGTTGTTCCCCAGTGCCAAGTCAATGTGGGATGAATTAGTTATTAAGTTTGAAGGAGGTGATGACACTATTGTCACCAGGAAAGTTGCCTTGAACAAGAAGTATGAATCCTTCTTTGCCTTGCCCAATGAAAGTCTAACTGGTATATACACCAGATTTTCTAGCCTCATTAATCAGCTGAGAGGCTTGGGTGTAGAGAAGGATAAGGATATTCTCTTGAGAAGTTTTGTGATATTCTTCCTTCCAAATGGGAAAACATGGTTCTTGTCTTGAGACAAGGTAAAACCTTGCACAGCCATACTCTTGCATCACTATATGGAGCCTTCAGATTCACTGAAGATAATAATGTTGCAAGACTGGTGGCTGAGCAAGATGCCATGAACCATGCCCAGAGTTCCAAGGTTGCTAGTGTACCTGAGCGACCTTGTGCTGCCTTAATGTCTGCAGAGAGTGTCCAGGCACACTCAATGAAGGAGATGTTAAACAGTTTCTTGAACTCTGGCCTGACCACTGAAAACAGTGATGGTTGTAATGAAACTGACGATGATGATCTGGTAGCCATGATTGCTAAAACCTTTAATAGGTTTAAGCATAAATCTAAAAGATTTAATGGCCCCAACAATGCTTCCAGCTCCAGCTCTCTGGATAAAACCAATCTTACATGCTATAAGTGTGGTAAGAAAGGTCACTTTATGAAGGAATGCAGATCTAGTCAGTTGAACAACCAAACTGGCCCCCTGTCCCTAATTTCAATCGGCCTGATGATAGCTACAAAGCTAAATACAAGAAGCTTAAGGCCTAGATTGCCCTCCTGTCCATGGAAAAGGAAAAGGATCAGTGCTTAATGGCACAAACTGAGGAAAAATGGGAGTACTCTGATGACTCATCAGTTGATGAAGAAGAGGAAAGGGACATGTGTTTCATGGCCTTGGAAGATCAACAAGCAGCACGTGGCAAAAGAAGATGTCATCACTGGAAGATGGGTGGACATCATCTTGAAAAAGGTATGTGACTATGATAACCAGGTTGACCCTGAACTGAAACTGGACCTGGCCGAATCATTAAGTGGTGATTTAGCTTATGTGGAAACTGTAAGAGCTGATAGTGAAAGATATCTTGACACTATCTTAATTGAAC
Source organism: Erigeron breviscapus (assembly GCA_034093135.1). Taxonomy (NCBI): domain Eukaryota; kingdom Viridiplantae; phylum Streptophyta; class Magnoliopsida; order Asterales; family Asteraceae; genus Erigeron; species Erigeron breviscapus. Next base: position 24,413,989 of record CM067172.1, on the reverse strand, counting down.
TGAACAATGTTAAACTACAACTAAATGATTTGCAAAGTGTCCAGTTGGCTCTCAAGGAGTCAGTTTTAAAGATTGAGGCTTTAGAACTTGATAATCAAAAACTATTTTCTGATCTTGAAAAAGAACAAAAGATTATCAAGTCATGGGTAAAAGCATCTGGTAAAAACTATGATGCATTTTCAAGAACTATCGATGCCCAGAAGAATGCATGGAAATCTGGAGATCTGGAGATGGCAGCTCTCATACCAGATCTTCATGCATTGCCTCCAGCTCTCAAGGTTGAAACACCTTATGATCAACCTGAAGCTGTTGAAACTGAACCCATTGAGACCACCCCCTTTGAGGTTAAAACTGGAGCCAAACAGGCTAAAGCTCCAGTCAAAAAGGCCACTGGTAACAAGCCTTTACCTCAAAAGTCTAAGGAGCCCAAGACCCGACAGACTAAAACTCCAACTGAACCAAGGTCCAAGGTTCAGTTGCCTGATGAAAATAATATTTTGGTTAATCTGGAAAGTCAACTCCAACTTTTGTCTCGGCAGGTTCAGAGTTGTACTGCCCGGATTAAAAATCTGGAAGGAGGTTCATTACCTCCAGTTTTAAAACAAAATATTAAACCACTCCCTTCAAAACCTAATCAAAAGAATGTTCCATCTGGAACAAAATCTGGTAAAAATAAGGGGAGTAAGTATCAAGTACCAATCGTTTTTACTCCTACACCTGGAGCTGGTGAAAAAGCTCCAGATGCAGCCTCCGGTTCAACACCACAACAATCTACTGTGACTTCTGTAGAGAAGTCCAGTGAACCCATCAAGAAAAGATGGGTTCACAAAAATAACTGATGATTTTTGTGGTTGTGCAGGGCGATCGAAAGAAGAATATCTGGTATCTGGACAGCGCTGCTGGCCGGACTATGACCGGATGTAAGCCCCTGCTTGAAGAGTTCACTGTCCAAAATGGACCGACAGTGACGTTTGGTAATGATCAATCTGGAAAGACTGAAGGATATGGTGTGCTTAATAATGGACAAGTCGAATTCAAAAGAGTTGCATTTGTGAATGGTTTGAAATACAACCTGATCAGTGTCAGTCAACTTTGTGATGATGGCTTCAGAGTATTGTTCGATATTGCACAAGGCACCATATTTAACAAGGATTGGAAAGTGGTGATGGTTGCACCAAGAAAAGGCAATGTGTACATCATGGATATGGAACCAGCTCCAAAAGAGCAATGTTTCTATACCAAGGCTGATGAGGACACCAACTGGCTATGGCATAAAAGATTATCCCATCTTAATTTAAAAATATTAACAAGTTGTCTCGCAAACAACTGGTTGATGGGATACCTCAAATTTCTTTCAATAAAGAAAAGCCATGTCCAGGGTGTGAGATGGGCAAGCAGAAAAGAGCCAGCTTCAAAACTAGGCAAAATTTTAGCATCACTGAACCTCTTCACATGCTACATATGGATCTCTTTGGTCCAGTGAATGTTCAAACTAGAGCTGGAAAGAAGTACACTCTAGTTGTGGTTGATGAATTCACCAGATACTGCTGGGTGGTATTCCTCAAATCCAAAAGTGATGCACCTGCTGAAATCATCTCTCTCATCAAAAGAATTGAGCTCAAGTACACTCGAAAAAGTTTGTCAGTTGTGAAGTGATAATGGTACTGAATTCCAAAATAAGGTACTTGAAACATTTTGCAATGACACTGGCATCTCTCAAAACTTCTCATCAGTTCACTCTCCAGAGCAGAATGGAGTTGTGGAAAGAAAGAATCGTACACTGATAGAAGCGGCCAGAAGTATGCTATCTGAATCTGGTCTTCCCACCAGTTTTTGGGCTGAGGCAGTTGCAACTGCTTGTCACACCCAAAACCGGTCAGTCTACATCAAGAGACATAAGAAGACTGCCTATGAAGTACTCAGGAATCGTAAACCAAATATTGGATACTTTCATGTATTTGGTTGTCCAGTTTATATCTTAAACGATTCCAGTCAGCTTGGAAAGTTTGATGCAAAAGCTGATGAAGGGGTATTTCTAGGTTATTCAGATGTTCGAAAGGCCTTTAGAGTTTATAATTATAGACTCCAAAAGGTTCATGAGACAATTCATGTCACATTCGATGAATCAACTGAAGCAATCAACAAGAGACCAAGCTTTGATATTACTCCAGTCGTTCCAATCAATTTTGGTGAAACTGACCAAGTTCATCGGTCAGTTGTTTCACCAGAAGATGTTTCCAGTTACAACAAATTGGAACCAGTTAAGAAGAAGAAAAGCACTAGTGACACATCATTTTATCCCTCCATCAATTTCAACTTACCACAAGAATTGGTGATTGGATCTGATGTACGTGCCACTCCAATATCAGCACCAGTTCAAACTCCAACTTCTCCAGTTCTTCAAGAAATGCCTTTGAATGAAGAATTTCATGATGCAAATCGTGACCTCATTGACTCTGATGAGGATATAGAAGTAGTTTGGACTGATCCTCCTCCAGTAGCTACTGCAACTGAAGAAGATCGCCAGGTGACTTGCACTGATATTGTTGTGCACCAGCCTAGTCAATACACTAGATGGACTCGAGCCCATCCAATTGAACAAATTATGGGTGATCCAAATAGTGGGGTTCAGACTAGAAGAGCCACCAGTGAGCAATGCTTAAACGTCACCTTCTTATCTTTAATTGAACCAAAGAAGATTGACGAGGCTATGGCAGACCCAAGCTGGGTGGAAGCTATGCAAGAAGAGCTCGTCCAGTTTGAAAGGAACAATGTTTGGGAGCTTGTTCCTTGTCCACCAGGGTTAAAGAAAGAACCCATTGGTACCAGATAGGTCTACCGAAACAAGATGGATGAAGATGGCCAAGTTGTAAGAAACAAGGCCAGACTAGTTGCCCAGGGTTATTGTCAAGCAGAAGGCGTTGACTTTGATGAAACTTTTGCTCCAGTTGCAAGACTTGCCATCAGAATATTTTTGGCTTATGCAGCCCATCTGCAGTTCAAGGTCTTCCAGATGGATGTCAAAAGTGCGTTCCTAAATGGAACATTGGAAGAAGAAGTTTATGTTAAGCAGACTCCAGGTTTCATCGATGAGAAGCATCCTCATTGGGTGTATAGACTGAACAAAGCATTGTATGGTCTAAGACAAGCCCCAAGAGCCTGGTATGATACTCTAACTAAACATCTTCTTAAAAATGGCTTTCAAAGAGGTGCAATAGATAATACCTTGTTTATCTTGAAAGAAAGAGGTAATATCTTATTGGTACAAATTTATGTTGATGACATTATTTTTGGTTCAACTGATGATGCAATGTGTAAAAAGTTTTCTAAAATCATGTCATCTGAGTATGAGATGAGTTTAATGGGTGAATTAACATTTTTCTTAGGTCTTCAGATTAAGCAAACTGAAAATGGAATTTTCATAAACCAAGGAAAATATGTCAGAGATTGTTAAGAAAATACAAATATGATTCAATCCCATCGAAAAACACACCTATTGCAGCACCATTGAATTTGGACTCTGACCCAACTGGCAAACCAGTTAACATAACTGATTATAGAGGTATGGTTGGTTCACTAATGTACTTAACTGCTAGTCGACCAGATATAATGTTTGCAACATGTTTATGTGCCAGGTTTCAGGCTAACCCTAAAGAATCACATTTGCACGCTATAAAGCGTATCTTTAGATACCTGAAAGGGTGTCCTAATCTTGGTCTTTGGTACCCCAAAGGCTCAGGATTAGATCTAATGGGTTATTCAGATTTAGATCATGCAGGTTGTAAGATAGATAGAAAATCAACAACTGGTGGCTGTCATTTCCTTGGAGGAAAACTGGTAAGTTGGACCAGCAAGAAGCAGACTTCAGTCTCTATGTCCACTGCTGAGGCAGAGTACATTTCTGCGGCCAGTTGCTGTGCCCAGATTCTCTGGATCAAGAACCAGTTACTAGATTATGGTCAAAAGTATACAAGGACCCCAATCTTTTGTGACAACACCAGTGTAATTGCTATATCTCACAACCCAGTGATGCACTCCAAAACAAAGCATATTGACATCAGGTATCATTTTATTCGAGATCATATTGACAAACAGTTAGCTGATGTTTTTACAAAACCTCTCGATGAGAAAACCTTTAAACATCTCATCAGCGAACTGGGAATGTTAAATCCTTAAAACTGGAGCTTTCTTTGTTATTGAACGCATCAGTGACACTGATGAAGTTCTCCAGTTGAGGAGGTCCAGATAATCTTTGCTCGCCAGGCTATCAAACGCCGTTGTGATACTATCTTGGCACTAATTGATTTCTGGATCATCATTTTAGGGGGAAAGACTCAAAATAATTTTCTGACTAAAATTCATTTTTTGTTTGAAAATGCAACTGGAGAACTCTCCAGTTGGAAACTGGTACTGGACTGATCCTCCAGTTACCAGGTTCAGTCTTGTCTTAATTTTTATAACGTTAGAAATACTTGGTCAATTTTTGTGACACGTGATGGTACTCGAGTGTTTTAAACCACTTGATATCGTGATCTGACGTGTTTAGAGCCATTTTAGTACTTGACAACTGTTTGTATTGGGAAAATAAAAAGTGAATGGGCACGTGGGTAAGATAAGCCGTCATAGCATTTAATGCTGACATTTAATGTTGACATGGCAAATTATTATTTTATTTCAAAATTCAAACTCAATTTGTGAAAATATCTACAAAAAGGATTTGTTTAATAAAATATAGTTTTGGGTATTTCATTGGGATCTTGAATCCATTATAAATACCCTTATTTACTCCGAACTCATTTACTTCTCTTCTACATTCTTTCATTTACTTCCAATCATCAAAATTGCTTCATTTCTCTCTCTGCTTCACAAATCAAGAACCCTAATTCCCAAATTTCAATTTCATTATCAAATGGCTCCTAGATCATCCCATTCAAGAGATGTAAATCTCTTGACTGTTCCATATGCTCCTTCACCAGATGTCAAACCGGCATCTGGTGCTCCTAGTAATGCCTCTGTCATCAAACTCAATCCAAATAATCCGATGGCAAGCTTACAAGGATCTCAAGGTCCAATACCCTTATTGGTAGAATCCAAAAGTTTTTGAAGGATTCTCCAATAGGACCCTCATTCTCTCTAAACCCACGCAAGTTGTTTCACAACTACTTGTGTGAGTTTTGGTACACTGCCGTTCTTTCTTCCGATTGTTCCTCCATTAGTTTCACATTAAAGGATGGAACAATCCAGTGTACCTTGTCCGCTGACGTATTGAGGGATGCCTTACGCCTCAATTACTGGAGAGAGGGTGAATCTCTAGTCGTCTTGCCCCAAATATAAACTTTCGCCAAGTACTTCTTGAAATGGGACACAAAGAGTGCTTGGAGAATGGAGTGTTGAAGACGAAGGGTGCGATGACCATGAAGGGTCTTACACCTTCATGGAGGTATTTTTTTATCCACCTGGTGGAGAGTATGGGTGGGAGTTCTGGTGGACTTGACCAGATTAACTCCTCACAAGCAGAGATGGCTTACTGCTTGTGGAACGGATTGAGAGTGGACTTTGCAGATATTCTGTTTAGAAGCCTAGTTTAAAAGCTGAAGGGCACCAGGGGTGTGTGTATCCCCTTTTCAAGGTTCCTCTCTCTCTGTTTTAAACATATTCTGGGCAGAGAAGCATATTTAAGTACAGATTCACCGTACACTGCTCCAGATATGTTAAGGAATTTAGACTCTCTGGTATCTGAAGCTGGAGAGGTCGAGATTCCAGAACGAATGCAACTGGCATTCGCTTCAACTGATGCACCTATTGAAGGTGAGTCAGAAAGGCAATTGGGCGGGCCTCAAAATAATGAGGGACCCTCCAGTTCGTCTAATGTTGTGGTTGAGGATAGAGCAACCATAACTAAAGCAACCCCAATTACATCTATCCCTGGTGAAGATACTTCGGTATCTGATCCACCAATAGATGCACCCATCCAGGAAACTGGGAAGGTCATCTGGAGACTGACCCTTCTGGTCAGCCCTCAATTACATTCATGGATCTGGACATGAATGTTAATGACGAGGAAATCCTTATAGAATCTTCGGATTCTGAAGGTACTGAAACAGACTTGGAGATTTTTGAGGCTTCTGTACAAGCTCAAACCCTTCATCTCCAGTCTCCCTTCCAGACGCATCAATTTCACTTTCACCCTCCCAAGAAAATGTGCCTACTGATATATCTTTCCAAACTTATACCACTCCTTCACCAACTGGGCAATTCTCATTTGCTCGAGAAATGCCACCCCCACCGACGCCGTTGTTCACACCTGAGCTTTCTCAGCATGAACAACACATTGATTTTCCAGTCCTTTCTTCATCTACCACTCCTATTATATCTTCAACTGCTGGCATGACAACTGGGGAGACTTCCTTAAGTTTGCCTCCTCCAGTTGCTCCAGTAGTAACTGCTGCTGGTCTAGTGACACCTTCTCCTTCGTCACTGGACAGTCAAGTTGTCTCAATTCAAGCCGATCTCCAAAACCTTCTAACCAGGGTGGAGGAGATTCAGAAGACACTTGACAAAAACACCAAGTCCTTTTCCAGATACCACAAAGATCATTTGACAAACATTAAAGTGGTTGATCTGGGGATAAACAAGTTTTCATCTAATGAAGACTTGGTGTTTAAAAAGCTAAATGAGTTGGTCACTGGCTGCAACAATCTAGCTGGTACTTTGAAAGAAGCCTTTGACCTTACTCAGTCCAAGGTTACAACCTCAATCTCTAATCTGCTTGGCAATACTGTAAGAACAACTGAAGTAGATTTGAGGGAGATTGAAAGGCAGGTGAAGGAGTTGATTGAAAAACCTAGCCTAGATGTAACTGAACTTGGACAGCAGTTGATGACTTCAGTTGGTCAGAAGATAGAGGATACGCTGGGTGCTAGAGAAGCACAATTGATTGAAAGGGTGATGTCTGAGATCACCAAGCTGGCCACTCCTCAGGTTGATCTGGCCCCACTCACCAGTGAGATCAACCAGTTAAGAGGCAGCATTGAGAATTTGAACACCCAGGTATCTCTACATGCTCAATCTTTAGAAAAACTGACAACTGAAGTAGAGAATCTGAAGAAGAAGGATGATGAAATAAAGGACAAGGTGGTTTCTGGTCTAGATGAAGATTCTAAGATCTTAAATGAATTGAAAACTGGTCAAGAACAGGTTACTGCAAATGTCTTGACCCAGTCAAAGGAGACCAACCACCTTTGGAGGTCCTTTAGGATGATGTGTGGAATCTTCAAAGAGTGCAAGGACATGCAAACATGGCAGCCTCTTGACCGGTTGCCATCTCACCCCTCTGAATGGGAAGGAATTAGGGCAGGTCTAGATGCTGCCAAGGGGGAAAGAGTCCAAAGAGTCCTTGCACCAGTTGCACCTGGAAGAGAAATGGTTGTAGCTACCAGTACTGAAGCTGGTGAGCAAGGTGATAGGGGGAATGTTTTAGATAAGGGAAAAGGTTTAGCTGTTGATGCCCAGCCGGCCACTGATGTACCAATGCTGGAAACTGGCAATGCTGATATACTCCCTCCAGTTTCAGATAGCGATAGCAGAAGACTGGCTAGACTTGGCAATGACATTAAAGAAAGAAAGAAAATGAAACAAAGAAACCAAGTTGAGGCCAGGGCACATCTTGCACAGATCAAGTTGCTTGATATGAGTGATGCCAATCTTTTGGGTATCACTAAGGAGGAGTATGTCAGGATCAAGAATGATCCCAGGATAGTTGACCAGTTGAATGAAATGCTTGATGTAGAACTGGACAGACACTATCCTGAGGATGAAGCTGAATTTGATGCCAGAAGCTTGAACATTTCAGTGGAGAAGGCTAAGGAGATTAGGGCCAGTGGGATTCTTAAAAGAATTGCAAATGTTAAGAAGGTTGTGAAGAAGGTATTGAATCCACCAAGAAGGATTCCACAACCAAGAAGACCACTGACAAGAGATGCTGACCTTAGCACATTTGTTGAACCAACTGGCGAGGTATCTAATGAAGATATCAAGTCCGCTGTACTGGCTGCTGGTGCTGGGAGTATAAAAATAACAAATGAATCTGAAGCAAGAAGCTATTACTCCCAGATCATGTCAACCAGAAGACATAGTGGTACTATCAATGGTGTAAATGTGACAATCAAGCCAGGCACCAAAGTTTTTCAAGTTGAAGTTAGTTACACCAGAGGGCCACTGGTTAAAACTGACAATCCTGGTGCTATGCAATATGGGTTTAGCGAATGGGTGGAAATGGTGAATGTGTTGGATGCGAAGGCACAAAAGAATAGGTTTGAGAAAGCTTGGGTGAACTTCTTAAGGGGCAAGATTCAACATAAAGAAAACCTGGAGCAAAAGCTGAATATTGACCCTGAAGACTCACAACCTATTTCTTTGGTGACCAAGAGAAGAAGAACTGGTGAAGGGCCATCTAATTAAGTTCTTTCTTTTCAGTTATCTACTTGTATTTTGTTTTACATTCTGTAACTTGTATAAATTTCATTTCCTTGTATAAATGAAGTTACCAGTTTGTAACCACAAGGTAGATAATAGATTAAAATCTAACAAACCTAAAAGAAAAACCTAAGGCATTTATTGATCTATAAAAATGCCTTGGAAACTTAGATAGATTTAAATCAAACAAGTCTCTCCAGTTCACACTTGTATAGATACAAGAACTAGAAAAAGACTTGTCAATATTTCTAGACAAATAGGGGAATTTGTTAGGACCAGTTCACCTGGTAAACTGGCCAGTCTCCAGTTGCATCTGGAGACCCAGTGAAACTGTCCAGTGAAACTGGAGACCTAGATGATTTGTCGAGAAATATATTGAAGTCCAGTTGCACCGTACAGTCAACGCAACTGAAGACTTCCTCCAGTTGAGAACTGACCAAGTTGAAGAATCATTCCAGTTGAAGTCGAAGACAACAAATGGAAGATAGAGAATGGCAATGGCAGCGAAGCCCAGTTGACATTCTAGTCAGTTACAAACTGGAGACCATCAGTGGAAAGCTCTTACAAAGCTTTACACTGATTACGAGGAATTGACTTTTATGCTTTATGTACCTCTTACCCGGATAAAAAGCCTTATCTTATTATTTAAGTAATAAAAGGTACATAAAGGTGGTTGAGTAAGTTGCTTTATCATGCGACTTTACACTGCTTTTTAAGGAATTAAATGCTATTCCTTAAATGATCTCAACCACATTTGTACGGCTAAAGTTAACATCCCAAATGTTAACTTTGCCTATAAATACAAGTCATTGCACAACAAGAATACGAAGTGAAAACATACAACACTTCACACTTTGCAAACCTGCAATATTCTTGGTGAACTTGTGCAATATTCTCTCAATCGCTAAAAGGAACATTTCACAACTTTAAGTGTTTCGATTGTCTTGAGAAATTCCGAGTGTAGATCAATTGTATTTCATAGGTTGTTAGGATATTTACATTCTTTGTATTATCTTGGTTCCGCAACAACCTTGTAATTTGTTTAACATCAATAAATAAATTACACTTGAAAATTACATATTGTCTCATCAAGTTATCTTACAAGTATTTTGTATTATTGCATTGTTCTTTACTTATTGTCATTTAAATAAGTAATCTATCTAGAACTTGGTATATACACACTGCAACTGGTCATCTCCAGTTCAGTGCATATATTGCAAAGTAACTCCACCATCGACATAGAGGTGTCTTCAGGTAGTGCCATCTATTGAGTTGGGACTTACAACTGTAAATCTAGAGGGTCGCGTTATCCCTGAAGACACAGTTGCTCGTCTTGATTCTGCACTGGATGATCTGGCCAATATCGACTCTGCATATCTTCGCAAGCTTGCATCTGACCCCGAAGCCTCTCCTACTGATCTGTTACAAGTTGTTCCCTAACTCCTTTGGTGTTTTAAATTTGAAACTTGTTGGTGTATTTCTCTGAACAATCTTTCCTTTTGATGGCCTGTGTGCCTGTAAACAATTTGATGAATACTTGACCGGCCTTCCTTTGTGTTGGGGGAGGTCTCTGTACATACTATTTTGGTACCTGCAATTATTAACCTTACCCTTGACTTCGTCATTATAATGAGTCCGTCTCTGAGTGGTTTTTTGGCCGTTCCCTTTTTATTGGGGAGGCTCTTTTTGTTGCTTCATGAATGTCTTAATGGGCGTCCCCTTGAACATTTACATGAAGTCTTTTTTATTTAACTTTTACGCGCGTTTATGTTATATCGATTGATCTTAGAAATATTTTTGAAAGATTTATTTTATTGCAAAATAATTGGTAGGAGGACATTACATAGTAAGGTTCCTAGCTGCTAGCTTTCTTATATGGGACTTATCCGGTAGCTAATCGGACTTATCCCTTTGTCTTTTCAGGGAATTCACTTTTTGACGGAGGTCTTTCTAGGCATCCGTCTTTTTCCCTGAGCTTCTGAATGCATTGTGCTTCCTGACCCCTCGGTTCCTTTTGCGTGTCCTTCTTTTGAAGTTTGCTGCTTCTGGGGCCTGTATCATTTTCTCTGGGCACATGATGGGCTCTCTGGAGCTCTGGCTTCTCCCATGTACCGGTGGTTCGGTAGTTAAGTTGGACAGCAATGTTCCTAGACTCGCTTTGGAATTTTATTTGCGAGTGGATTGTTGATGCTATGATCCCGAACTTCCTCATTGCTTCTCTTCCAAGTATTGCATGATTGTTGGAGTCTGCTGTTATGACCATGAAGGAGATTTTTTCTGTTCTCCAATTCGGGTATTTCCCTATTGTTACTTCTGTTCGTAACTCTCCGACTAGCCATGTTCGCTCCTCTGCGAATCCTATTAGTGGTTTTTCCACCTTTCTCAGTTTTTCTCTGACGCTTCTTGGTAACCTGAGGAAGTATTTTTCGTAGAGGATATCGCATTCGCTTCCACCATCTATCTGGACATTCCTCATGTTGATTCCCGCAATGTCGGCTTCGATAATGATTGGTCCGTTAGAGGGTATTATATCCTTCAGTGGCGGGAACTGATAATTCTGCTCCTGATGGTGATCTTTATGCACCTCGGAGCATATCATGAGGATCTTCACCGGTGGTGTTTTTTCTGTTTTGTCTGTTTCATTCTTTATCCTTGTTGCTTGGCGGATTCCTTTAACAAGGTGGTCCAACTTTCCTGATTCTACAGCTTCTTCTACAGCTCTTCTTAAATTTCTACAATTGTTTGTGTCATGGCCGTGATCCCTGTGATATTCACAGTACTTGTCCATGTTTTTCTTCTTTGTCACGAGCTTGGCTGGGATCGGGAAAGTTGAAGCGACCCGCTCCGTAGTCAGGATCTGCTTCGGGGTTTTGGTGAGATTAGACAGGATATCGATCCCACTGTCTCTGTTTCTACCTCCCCATTGGTTGTCATCTCGAGGGTACCGGGAAAATCTTTTGTTGCCTCCATACTCCTTCCGCTTCCTTCCTGAAGAGTAGTCAACGTTCATTGTTTCCCTTGCATCCAACCAAATATGAGCTTTGTCGGTCAAGCCATCGTAAGTCTCAGGTAAATCTGTGCTTAAGTACTCAATGAGGTATATTGTACGAAGCCCGTGAATGAGCCCTAAGATCCTCTGGCTTTCTGGTAATCCCCGCACTTGTTGGGTTTCATTGGTGTATCTGACAATGAAGTCCCTTGTCTTCTCACTTTCTTTTTGCTTGATATTATGCACGGAGATATGAGTTTTTCTATGCTTCTTCTACATGGTGAACTGGGATCTAAATTTATTCCTCAGTGTCTCGAAGCTATCGATGCTATTTTTAGGTAGTGTTAGGACCAGTTTTACTGTAACTGGCCAGTCTCCAGTTGCATCTGGAGACTACGAAGATTTGTCCATAAATATATTGAAGTCCAGTTGCAACGTACAGTTAACGCAACTGAAGACTTCCTCCAGTTGAGATCTGACCAGATGAAGAATCATTCCAGTTGAAGTCGAAGACAACAAGTGGAAGATAAAGAATGACAATGGCAGCGAAGCCCAGTTGTCATTCTACTCAGATACAAACTGGAGACCATCAGTGTAAAGTACTTACAAAGCTTTACACTGATTACGAGGAAAAGACCTTTATGCTTTATGTGCTATTACACGGATAAAAGGATTTATCTATGTATAAAGTACAAAAGGTACATAAAGCAGGTTGAGAAAAGTTACTTTATTCTGTAACTTTACACAACATTTTAAGGAATTAAATGTTATTCCTTAAATGTTCTCAACCATATTTGTACGGCCAAAGTTGACATCCCAATGTCAACTTTGCCTATAAATAGAGGTCTTTTCACAACAAGAAAATAACTTTGCAAACCTGCAATATTCTTGGTGAACTTGTGCAATATTCTCTCAATCGCAAAAAGGAACATTTCACAACTTTAAGTGTTTCGATTGTTTAAAGAATTTCCAAGTATAGATCAATTGTATTTCATAGGTTGTTAGGATATTTACATACTTTGTATTATCTTGGTTCCGCAACAACCTTGTAATTTATTAAAGTTAATAAATAAATTACACTTGAAAAATACATATTGTCTCACCAATTTACTTTACAAGTACTTTCTATTATTGCATTGTCTTTTACTTATTGTCACTTTAATAAGTAATCTATCCAAGAACTTGGTATACACTCACTGCAACTGGTCGTCTCCAGTTCAGTGTTTATATTGCAAAGTAACCCCACCATCGACATAGAGGTGTCTTCAGGTAGTACCATCTAGTTGAGTTGGGACTTACAAGTGGTATCAGAGCAGAAGGCTAATATACTTGCCTAGATCTGCTTAGATGACTACTACTGAAGGTGGGGATGATGGTTCTGGTCAAGGTGAAAACCCTCTTAATACACCACCTGTTCAAAATGTTAATACAAACCCTCCTCCTCCTAATGCCCCTAACCATGTCCATGTACATTATTCTAACACTCCTGTTCCCAAATTTGATGGAAATAGTGAGACCTTTGGTACATGGAAGGTCAGAATGCTCTTGCATTTTGGTGGGATAGAGAGGTATATGCTGAAAATCCTTAAGGATGGACCTTATATACCCATGTCTCTTGGGGTAAGTCCTCTTCTAGATCCTACTGGAAGAAGAGGTTCCAGAGAAAAGCTCGAAGACCACTGGTCTGATGAGGATCGTAGACTTGTAGATCTGGACACCAGACTCAAGAACATGATCCTTGGAGCTGTCCCTGAAGACTTAATTCCAACACTTGTGTTGTTCCCCAGTGCCAAGGCAATGTGGGATGAATTAGTCATTCAGTTTGAAGGAGGTGATGACACCATTGTCACCAGAAAGGTTGCCCTGAACAAGAAGTATGAATCCTTCTTTGCTCTTCCCAATGAAAGTCTAACTGGTACTTACACCAGGTTTTCTAGCCTCATTAATCAGTTGAGAGGCTTGGGTGTTGAGAAGGATAAGGATATTTTTCTTGAGAAGTTTTGTGATATTCTTCCTTCCAAATGGGAAAATATGGTTCTTGTCTTAAGATAAGGTAAAACCCTGCACAGTCACACTCTTGCATCGCTCTATGGAGCTTCAGATTCACTGAAGATAATAATGCAGCAACACTGGTGGCTGAGCAGGATGCCATGAACCATGCCCAGAGTCCCAAGGTTGCTAGTAACTGAGCGACCTTGTGTTGCTTTAATGTCTGCAGAGAGTGTCCAGTCACACTCAATGAAGGAGATGTTAAACAGTTTCTTGAACTCTGGCCTGACCACTGAAATCAGTGATGGTTGTGATGAAACTGACGATGATGATCTGGTAGCCATGATTGCTAAAACCTTTAATAGGTTTAAGCATAAATCTAAAAGATTTAATGGCCCAAACAATGCTTCCAGCTCCAACTCTCTGGATAAAGCCAATCTTACCTGCTATAAGTGTGGTAAGAAAAGTCACTTTATGAAGGAATGCAGATCTAGTCAGATGAACAACCAAACTTGTCCCTCTGTCCCTAATTTTAGTAGGCCTGATGATAGCTACAAAGCAAAATACAAAAAGCTTAAGGCCCAGATTGCCCTCTTGTCATTTGAAAGAGAAAATGAAAAGAACAAATGCATGATGGCAAATACTGAAGGAAAGTGGGAATACTCTGATGACTCATCAGCTGATGATGAAGAGGAAAGGGACATGTGTTTCATGGCCTTGGAAGATCAACAGCAACATGTGGCAAAAGAAGATGTCATCACTGGAAGATGGGTGGACATTATCTTGAAAAAGGTATGTGATTATGATAATCAGGTTGATCCAGAACTAAAACTGGACCTTGCTGAATCATTAAGTGGTGATTTGGCGTTTGTGGAAACTGTTAGAGCAGACAGTGAAAGATATCTGGATACTATCTTAACTGAACTGATCAATGTTAAACCACAATTAAATGATTTACAAAGTGTCCAGTTGGCTCTCAAGGAGTCAGTTTTGAAAATTGAGGCTCTTGAACTTGAAAATCAAAAATTAAAATCTGATCTTGAAAAGAACAAATGATTATCAAGTCGTGGGTAAAAGCATCTGGAAAGAATTATGATGCTTTTTCTAGAATAATTGATGCCCAGAAAAATGCATGGAAATCTGGAGATCTTGAAATGGCAGCTCTCATACCAGATCTTCATGCATTGCCTCCAGCTCTTAGGGTTGAAACTCCATATGATCAACCTGAGATTGTCAAAACTGAACCCATTGAGACCACCCCCGTTGAGGTTAAACCTGGAGCCAATCAGGCTAGAGCTCCAGTTAAAAAGGCATCTGGTAACAAGCCTTTACCTCAAAAGTCTAAGGAGCCCAAGACTCAAAAGACCAAAACTCCAGCTGAACCTAGGTCCAAGGTTCAGCAGCCTGATGAAAATAATATTTTGTCCAAACTGGAAAATCAACTCCAACTTTTGTCTAGACAGGTTCAGAGTTGTACTGCCAGGATTAAAAATCTGGAAGGAGGTTCATCACCTCCAGTTGAAAAACAAAATATTAACCCCCTCAAAACCAAAACAAAAGAATGTTCCATCTGGAACAAAATCTGATAAGAAAAAGGGGAACAAGTATCAAATACCAATCGTTTTTACTCCTGCACCTGGAGCTGGTGAAAAAGATCCAGATGCAGTCTTCAGTTTAACACCACAACAATCAACTGAGACTTCTGTAGTAAAGTCCAGTGAACCCATCAAGAAAAGATGGGTTCACAAAAATAACTAATGATTTTTGTGGGTGTGCAGGGCGATCGAAAGAAGAACACCTGCTTCTATACCAAGGCTGATGAGGACACCAACTGGCTGTGGCATAAAAGATTATCCCATCTTAATTTCAAAAATATTAACAAGTTGTCTCGCAAACAACTGGTAGATGGGATACCTCAGATTTCTTTCAATAAAGAAAAGCCATGTCCAGGGTGTGAGATGGGCAAGCAGAAAAGGGCCAGTTTCAAAACAAGGCAAAACTTTAGCATCACTGAACCTCTTCACATGCTTCATATGGATCTCTTTGGTCCAGTGAATGTTCAAACTAGAGCTGGGAAGAAGTACACTCTGGTTGTGGTCGATGAATTCACCAGATATTGTTGGGTGGTATTCCTCAGATCCAAAAGTGATGCACCTGCTGAAATCATCTCACTCATCAAAAGAATTGAACTCAAGTACACTTGAAAAGTCTGTCAGTTGCGAAGTGATAATGGTACTGAATTTCAAAATAAGGTACTTGAAACATTTGCAATGACACTGGCATCTCTCAAAACTTCTCATCAGCACACTCTCCAGAGCAGAATGGAGTTGTGGAAAGAAAGAATCGCACACTGATAGAAGCGGCCAGAAGCATGCTATCTGAATCAGGTCTTCCCACCAGTTTCTGGGCTAAAGCAGTTGCAACTGCTTGTCACACCCAAAACCGGTCAGTCTACATCAAGAGACATAAGAAGACTGCCTATGAAGTACTCAGGAATCGAAAACCAAATATTGGATATTTTCATGTATTTGGTTGTCCAGTTTATATTTTAAATGATTCCAGTCAGCTTGGAAAGTTTGATGTAAAAGCTGATGAAGGTGTATTTTTAGGCTATTCAGATATTCGAAAGGCCTTTAGAGTTTATAATTATAGACTCCAAAAGGTTCACGAGACAATTCATGTCACATTTGACGAGTCAAGTGATGCAATTAACAAGAGACCAAGCTTGATATTTCTCCAGTCGTTCCAATAAATTTTGGTGAAACTGACCAAGTTCATCAGTCAGTTGTTTCACCAGAAGATGTTTCCAGTTACACTCAATTGGAACCAGTTAAGAAGAAGAGCACCACCAGTGACACTTCATTTTATCCCTCCATCAGTTTCAACTTACCACAGAAACTGGTGATTGGATCTGATGTACGTGCCACTCCAATATCAGCACCAGTTCAAACTCCAACTTCTCTAGTTCTTCAAGAAATGCCTTTTAATGAAGAATTTCATGATGCAAATCGTGACCTCATTGACTCTGATGAGGATGTAGAAGTAGTTTGGACTGATCCTCCTCTAGAAGCTGCTGCAACTGAAGAAGATCACCAGGTGACTTGCACTGATATTGTAATACACCAGCCTAGTCAATACACTAAATGGACTCGAGCACATCCAATTGAACAGATTGTTGGAGATCCAAGTAGTGGGGTTCAGACTAGAAGAACACCAGTGAGCAATGCTTAAACGTCACCTTCTTATCACTGATTGAACCGAAGAAGATTGACGAGGCTATGGCAGACCCAAGCTGGGTGGAAGCTATGCAAGAAGAGCTCATCCAGTTTGAAAGGAATAATGTGTAGGAACTTGTTCCTTGTCCACCAGGGTTAAAGAAAGAACCCATTGGTACAAGATGGGTCTACCGAAACAAGATGGATGAAGATGGCAATGTTGTTAGAAACAAAGCCAGATTAGTTGCCAAGGGTTATTGTCAGGCAGAGGGCGTTGATTTTGATGAAACTTTTGCTCCAGTTGCAAGACTTGAAGCCATCAGAATATTTCTGGCTTATGCAGCCCATCTGCAGTTCAAAGTCTTCCAGATGGATGTCAAAAGTGCGTTCCTTAATGGAACATTGGAAGAAGAAGTGTATGTTAAGCAGACTCCAGGTTTCATCAATGAGAAGCATCCTCATTGGGTTTATAGACTGAACAAAGCTTGTATGGTCTAAGACAAGCCCCAAGAGCCTGGTATGATACTTTAACTAAACATCTTCTCAAAAATGGCTTTCAAAGAGGTGCAATAGATAATACCTTATTTATCTTGAAAGAAAAAGGTAATATCTTATTGGTACAAATTTATGTTGATGACATTATATTTGGTTCAACTGATGATGCAATGTGTAAAAGGTTTCTAAAATCATGTCATCTGAGTATGAAATGAGTTTAATGGGAGAATTAACATTTTTCTTGGTCTTCAGATTAAGCAAACTGAAAATGGAATTTTTATAAACCAAGAAAAATATGTCAGAGATTTGTTAAGAAAATACAAATATGATTCAATCCCATCTAAAAACACACCTATTGCAGCACCTTTAAATTTGGATTCTGACCCAACTGGCAAACTAGTGAACACCACTGAATATCGTGGTATGGTTGGTTCACTGATGTATTTAACTGCCAGTCGACCAGATATAATGTTTGCAACATGTCTATGTGCCAGATTTCAGGCTAACCCAAAAGAATCACATTTGCATGCTGTTAAGCGCATCTTCAGATACCCGAAAGGGTGTCCTAGCCTTGGTCTTTGGTATCCCAAAGGCTCAGGGTTAGATCTAATGGGTTATTCAGATTCAGATCATGCAGGTTGTAAGATAGATAGAAAATCAACAACTGTGGTTGTCATTTCCTTGGAGGAAAACTGGTAAGTTGGACCAGCAAGAAGCAGACTTCAGTCTCTATGTCCACTGCTGAGGCAGAGTACATTTCTGCGACCAGTTGCTGTGCCCAGATTCTCTGGATCAAGAACCAGTTACTAGATTATGATCAAAAGTATACAAGGACCCCAATCTTTTGTGACAACACCAGTGCAATTGCTATACTCACAACCCAGTGATGCACTCCAAGACAAAGCATATTGACATCAGGTATCATTTCATTCGTGATCATGTTATGAAAGGAGACATTGAAATACATTTCATCCCCACTGACAAACAGTTAGCTGATGTTTTTACAAAACCTCTTGATGAGAAAACTTTTAAACATCTCATCAGCGAACTGGGAATGTTAAATCCTTAAAACTGGAGATTTTTGTTATGAACGCGTCAGTGACACTGATGAAGTTCTCCAGTTGAGGAGGTCCAGATAATTTTGCTCGCCAGGCTATCGAACGCCTTTGTGATACTATCCTGGCACTAATTGATTTCTGGATCATCATTCTAGGGGGAAAGACTCAAAATAATTTTTCTAACTGGAGAACTCTCCTGTTGGAAACTGGCACTAGACTAATCCTCCAGTGTACATGTTCAGTCTTGTCTTAAAACTGGTGGTCAACCAGATTTCATAACGTTGGAAAATACTTGGTCAATATTTGTGACAAGTGATGGTACTCGAGTGTTTTAACCTACTATATCGTCATAGACGTGTTTAAAGTCATTTAAAAGACAACTATTTTCATTGGGAATATGAAAGTTAGTGGGCGCGTGAGGAAGTTAAGCCGTCGTAGCATTTAATGCTGACACGGAGAATTAAATTTTAGTTCAAAATTCAAATTAACTTTTGTAAAAATATCTACAAAATTGAGTTTTGATAATAAAATAATTCTTGGTATTTCATTGGGATCTTGAATTCCTTATAAATACCCTTATTTACTCCGATCACATTTACTTCCCTTTACATTCTTTTCATTTACTTCCCAATCATCTAAAATGCTTCATTTCTCTCTGCTTCATAAATCAAAAACCCTAATTCCCAAATTTTCAGTTTCATATTCAAATCTTTCAAAATGGCACCTAAATCAAGAAGTAGGGATGTAAATCTGCTTACAGTCCCTTATAATCCATCAAACAATGTCAAACGAGCCAGTGGTGCCCCTTCAAATTCCACATCAATAAAATTAAATCCAAACAATCACATGGCTAGTTTGAGAGGGACTCAAGCCGTCGATACACTAATCGGGAGAATCCAAGCATTTCTTCGTGATTCTCCCCTCGGCGAGTCTTTTTCCCTCAACCCACGCAAGATGTACCATGAGTACTTGTGTGAGTTTTGGTACACAGCAGAACTTTTAGAAGACTGTTCATCTATCTCCTTCACCCTTAAAGATGGATCAGTCGAGTGTACCATAACTGCAGAAACGTTGAGGGATGCTTTACACCTCAACTACTGGAGACAGGGTGAGTCTCCAGTTGTGATATCCCAAAATATCAATTTTCGCCAGGTACTCCTTGATATGGGAAACAAGGAGTGTTTGGAAAATGGGGTATTAAAAATCAAAGGTGCTATGACTATGAAGGGCCTCTCACCATCCTGGAGGTACTTCTTCATTCACCTAGTTGAAAGCATGGGTGGGAGTTCTGGTGGATTGGACCAGATCAACTCCACACAAGCAGAGATGGCTTACTGCTTGTGGAATGGACTCAGAGTGGACTTTGCTGACATTTTTATTCAGAAGCCTGGTGATTAAACTGAAGGGCTCCAGGGGATTATGCATCCCCTTCTCCAGGTACTTGTCACTCTGTTTTCTACAACTTCTGGGCAGTGAAGAATATCATAATACTCAATCACTGTACACTGTCCCAGAGTTGCTGAGGAATCTTGACTCCCTAACATCTGTCGATGGGGAGGTTGAGATCCCTCAGAGAATGTTGCTGGCATTCTCTAAAACCGATGCACCAGTCCAAGGTGAGTCGGAAAGACAACTGGGCGGGCCTCAAAATAATGAGGGACCCACCGGTTCGTCTGCTGGAATCGTGACCATTGCCGAACCCGGGCAACAGTCTAACCCCTCCAGCTCCAGCGTGTCTGTCCCTTAACCATCTACCCTGGAGACCTCCCAACAGGTCCTTCAGGTGTTCCAAAGGCAAAAAGAACACGTCGCCCTAGGACTCAGTCAGCACTTGCCACTGACAGTAGAAACCAAGCCAGCCCTCCAGTTTCCTCCCAACAGGAACCTGGAGATAGTCAAATGGGACAACCGCAAGCAGCCACCCTCGAAATTTCTGTAGGAGAGGGTGGTGAAGATGATACTGGGCTACCCCAACCCAGAATAGAGTTAGAGTCTGCACAAAGTGTCCACGGCCTATCTTCTGACACTTCTTGCACGAACTGACGACGTCTCTGGCCAGTCACTGCTGGAGACTGAGGTTCCAAACTCTACGGCCGATGATGTTATGATTGTGGATAGAGCAATTATAACTGAGGCAACCCCAGTGACCTCTATCCCTGGTGAAGTTACCCTGGTAACTGAACCTTCAACAGATGCAACCTTCCAGGAAACTGGAGAAGGTCATCTGGAGACTGACCAATCTGGTCAGCCCTCAGTTACATTCATGGATCGGGACATGAATGTTAATGACAAGGAAATCCTTATTGAATCTTCGGATTCTGAAGGTACTGCTTCAGACATTGAGATTTTTGATTCTTCTGTACAAGATCAAAACCCTTCATCTCATGTCTCGCCTCCAGAAGCTTCAATTTCAATTTTACCATCTCAAGAAAATGAGCCTACTGAAACTCCATTTCCCACTTATAAGCTATATGTCTGGAAACAGACGTATGGCACCATCACCATCTGGGCAATTCTCACTCCTTCGAGAAATGCCACCACCACCGCTGCCGTTGGACACACCTGAGCATTCTCAGCATGTCCAACAATTTGAATTTCCTGTCCTTCCTTCTTCCACCACTTCTGTTATTATTCCATCAACTACTGCGATGTCAACTGGGGAGGTTTCTCTCAATTTGCCTCCTCCAGTGGTAGCTGTTGCTGGTCCAGTGACACGTTCTCCTCCGTCACTGGACACTCAATTTGCCTCCTTCCGAGCCGACATCCAAAACCTTATTCAAAGGGTGGAGGATGTTCAGAAGGCAATTGAT
>CM067172.1:24369218-24383602 GCA_034093135.1 Erigeron breviscapus | reverse complement strand
AGCTCTTCTTGCATAGCAGTCACCCAGTTTGGATCTTCCAGAGCCTCGTCAATCTTCTTTGGTTCATTTAGTGATAAGAAACTGACATATAAGCATTGATCACTGGAGGCTCTTCTGGTCTGAACTCCACGACTGGAGTCACCTATGATCTGATCAATAGGGTGAGCTTTTGTCCATCTGGAGTATTGACCAGGATTGTTACTGACAACAATATCAGTGCAAGAATTCAGTAAATATTCTGATCGCTTCAAGTCTAGCCACTGGAGCAAATGATTCATCAAAGTCGACATCTGACTGGCAGTAGCCTTGCGCTACCAGTCTGGCCTTGTTTCTGATTACGTGGCCATCTTCATCTACTTTGTTTCTAAAGACCCATCTTGTTCCAATTGGTTCTTTCTTTCCAACTGGGAAAGGAACTAGATACCAGACCTTGTTCCTTTCAAACTGGTGAAGCTCTTCTTGCATAGCAGTCACCCAGTTTGGATCTTCCAGAGCCTCGTCAATCTTCTTTGGTTCATTTAGTGATAAGAAACTGACATATAAGCATTGATCACTGGAGGCTCTTCTGGTCTGAACTCCACGACTGGAGTCACCTATGATCTGATCAATAGGGTGAGCTTTTGTCCATCTGGAGTATTGACCAGAATTGTTACTGACAACAATATCAGTGCAAGAATTCAGTTGAGTCTCCTCTGGAGTTGCTTCTGGAGGAGGATCTTTCCAGATTACTTCAGTATCTTCATCTGAGTCATTCAAATCACGATTTGCATCATGAAATTCTTCATTTGAAGGTATTTCCTAGAGTATTAGTTCAGTTTGGATTTCTGGTACATTCTCAACTGACACTGATACTGGGGGAGTAGTACGCACATCTGAACCAATATTAATTTCAGAAGGTAATTTGAAAATAATAGAGGGATAGAATGGAGTACTACTGGAGAGTTTCTTTTTTTGAACAGGTTCCAGATCGGGATGACTGGAAACTGTGTCTGGTGAATCTTCAATTTTGTCGTTTATTGGATCAGATTCACAAAAGACAATTGGAAGTACTGGGGTGTGTCAAGGGCTGGTTTGTTGATTGCAGCATTTGTTTCATCGAAAGTAACATGTATGGATTCTTTTACTATCTCCAGTTTCTTGTTATAAACTCTGAAGGCTTTGCGAATGGCTGAATATCCTAAGAAATATCCTTCATCAGCTTTGGCATCAAATTTGCCTAGCTGACTGGAGTCGTTCAGGATGTAAACTGGACATCCAAAAACATGAAAATAACCAATATTTGGTTTTTTATTTCTCAATATTTCATAGGAAGTCTTCTTGTGTCGCTTCACGTACACTGATCAATTCTGGGTGTGGCAAGCAGTTGCAATTGCTTCAGCCCAGAAACTGGTAGGAAGACCAGATTCAGCTAGCATACTCCTGGCAGCTTCTATCAACGTTCGATTTTTCCTTTCTACCACTCCATTCTGCTCTGGAGTGCGTGCTGATGAGAAGTTCTGGGAGACGCCAGTGTCAGTACAGAATTTTTCCAGAGTTGCATTCTGGAATTCTGTTCCATTGTCGCTTCTTAACTGACACACTTTTTGCTTATGCTTCAGTTCAATCTGCTTGATAAGAGAGATGATTTCAGCAGCAGCTTCATTTTTAGATCTTAGAAAGACCACCCAATAATATCTGGAGAATTCATCTACTATCACCAGGGTGTATCTTTTACCAGCACGAGTCTGAACATTCACTGGACCAAAGAAGTCCATATGAAGCATGTGAAGAGGTTCAGTAATGCTGAAATTCTGCCTGGTCTTGAAACTGGCACGTTTCTGCTTACCCATCTCACATCCTGGACATGGCCTTTCCTTTTTGAAGGAAACTGAAGGTATCCCATCTGCAAGTTGTTTTCTGGACAACTTATTAATGTTTTTGAAATTTAAATGGGATAACCTTTTATGCCATAACCAGTTTGTGTCTTCATCAGCTTGAGTGTAGAAATATTGCTCTGACGGAGAGCTTTCCATGTCCATCACAGATACGTTCCCTTTCCTGGGAGCAATCAACACTACCTTTGTTAGGTCGAAAATCGACCAAGTATAATTTGTTCAGAAATAGCTTGAAGTTTAGTGAAGACGTTTGTACAGAATTCTGAGGTGTCTCAGAATTACTTCACTGAAGCTTCACTTCAGTTCAGATCGAGATAAATCTGAAGCATTCATTCTGAAGTCAAAGACTGAAGTATGAAGAAGAGAATCACCTCAGAAGCGAGCATCAGAGTGATTCTACCAGATCGAAGACTGAAGCATCTCAGTGTAAAGTATTTACAACACTTTACACTGATTATGAGGAAGACTTTTACTTTACACCTTTATCCGGTTAATAGATTTATCTATTAACAAAAGGTACAAAGTATAGGCTTGGAACCTAGTACTATAAGTCACATCAAGTGACTTATATACTC
The DNA here is from genome assembly GCA_034093135.1 of Erigeron breviscapus. Classification (NCBI taxonomy): domain Eukaryota; kingdom Viridiplantae; phylum Streptophyta; class Magnoliopsida; order Asterales; family Asteraceae; genus Erigeron; species Erigeron breviscapus. Next base: position 24,381,153 of record CM067172.1, on the reverse strand, counting down.
TTCCAAGTGCAGCACGTAAGGAATTATGGTTTAATTCCTTAAATGCTCACAACCACATTTGTACGATCTTGTCCACATCATCATGGACTTGGTCTATAAATACAAGTCTTCTCACAACTTGCAAAATGCTTGAAACTTTGCATTGCAACTTGTGAGATATACTCTAAGTAAACTTACGAGTATTTCCAAGTCAATTAGATCACTTGTTTTCGGGATTGTTTAGATACTTACACTTTGGTGTTTATCTTTGTTCCGCAACAATCCTTGTATTTGTTTATACATCAATAAATCAAATACATTAGAAAACAACGTGTCTCAATGCTACATACTTGATTATATTTATATATATATCTTTATATAGTTTCTGCCATTTGTTCTTGCATTTCATATTGTCAATTGTTTCTTGTTATCCATATCTGGATCGTAAACTGAACTTGTCCATCAAGATTAGTTGTACTTGCCAGTCGGGTTTGTTATTCATCTATATATTTGGGACTCACAATTGGTATCAGAGCAGCAAGGTTGAATTTTATATCAATTCATTAACCTTTGATCTGCATAGATGGCTGACTTTGAACAAGAACGACCTGACCCTAATAATGCCACCCCACCTCCTATCATCAACAACAATATACCCTCACACAATGTTCACGTACACTTTCCAAATAATCCTGTTCCCAAGTTTGATGGGAACAGTGAAAATTTTCAAACATGGAAAGCGTGCATGCTTAAGTATATTGCTGGTGTTGAGAGACATTTACCAGATATCCTAAGAGAAGGACCCTTTGTCCCTATGAATGCTTCTACTGTTGTCAGAAATGCCGATGGGACTCCTAGGCTGTCACCTAAGGAGAAGGATCATTGGTCTGAGGAAGATCATAGACTTGTAGACCTGGATACCAAGTTACAAAATATGATCTTATACGCAGTTCCAGAAACCCTAATGCCCACTCTTGTTTTACTTGATAATTCCAAATTAATGTGGGAGGAACTAATGACACAGTTTGAAGGCACTAATGAGACAATTGTCACAAAAAGTTGCTTTAAACAAAAGATATGAGTCTTTCTTTGCTATCCCTGGGGAGTCTTTAACGCAAACTTACATCAGATTTACAAATCTGGTCAACCAACTGAAAGCCCTGGGTGTAACCAAAGACAAAGAAATTTTGTTAGAAAATTTTGTGACATTTTACCTTCAAAATGGGAAAACCTTATCTTGGTCTTGAGACAAGGCAAAACATTGCACAGTCATACTCTTGCTTCTCTTTATGGAGCATTTAGGTATACTGAAGAGAACAAAGCTGAAAGAGCTTTGGCTGAGCAGGATGCCAAGAACCATGTGTCTACCAGTTCTGGTACGGTTCAGTATTCTGAACCACATAGTACTGCTCTACTATCTTCTGAGAGTGATATTTATGACTCAATGAAGAAAATGGTTTCTCAAATGTTAAAAACTGGTGTCTCTGCTAATGTCACTCATGATTGTGATGAGAATGACAATGATGATCTGGTTGCCATGCTGGCTAAAACGTTCAATCGTTTTAAGGCCAAATCAAATCGATCTGGCAAACCTTTTGCTTCCAGTGCTTCTATTGACAAGTCCAATCTTGAATGCTTTAAATGCGGCAAGAAAGGACATTTCATGAAGGAATGCAGATCTAGTCAACCTTCATCATCACAATCTGCTCCTAACCATTCTATCTTTCAGAAGTCCGATGACAGCTATAAGGCCAAATACAAGAAGTTGAAGGCACAAATGGCTCTTTTGGCACAAGACAACTCAAGCAACAGTTGTATGATTGCCAAAACTGAAAAGTGGGAAGATTCTGATGAATCATCTGATGATGAGGAAGAAGTTAGGGACATGTGTTTCATGGCACAAAAAGACCAAGGTCATTTGGTCAAAACCGATGTTGAATCTGGTCGCTGGGTGGATATAGTGATGAAAAAGGTCAGTAATATTGTCTATGAAGAAGATGAGGAACACAAACTGGACCTTTTGGTTCTTTTAGAGGCTGACATCTCATTTGTTGAGACAGTGCGTTCAGAAAGCCTAAAAATGTTTGAAAACAATACTTCTGAACTAAACGCCAGTCAGACCAGACTAAAGGAACTGAAAGATGTTCATCTGGCCCTAAAAAGTTATCAATCTATGGTTGCCACTTTAGAGTTGGAAAAAGAAGAGCTAAAAACCATCCTTGAAAAGGAACAAAAATAATCAAATCTTGGATGAGTGCACCAAAACCAGATGCTGCAATCAAAAACACTTTTGCTAATAAAAAAACAGCATATGAATCTGGTGATCTTCACATGGCATCTATAATCACTGATTTAGATGCACTTCCAAAAGAAATGAAACCGGAAATTATTTTTCCTAAAGTTGGCAAACAAAAAATTGTGACTAATAAGGTCAAGGAACATTCTGAGGGAAAATCTGAAACAGCTCAGACAACTGTTTCAGAAAAGAAGGCTAAATCCAAAAAGCCATCCCCCCAGACTTCCTCTAAGGTTCCAAAAGGCCAAAAGAAGAAGAAAACCATCTCCCCCACTGAGCCTTCTACCTCAGATTCTGGTAAGGCTCAGGTGTCTAATGAAGAATCTATTTTGTTAAGGTTAGAAAGTCAATTTCAACTATTGGCTAGACAAGTGCAGAGTTGTAATGCACGTTTAAAAAATGTTGAATCCACTCCTCTTCAACCAAAACAAAATGCAAAACCTTTTTCTAAGCAAATCAAGCAGAAATCTGAGCAGAAAAAGGTTGAGCACCCCATCAAACCAACAATTTTTCTGTCATCTGAAATTATGACTGAAATCCCCTTTGACCCATCAATTCCCCATAAACCAAAGAAATCTGAGACTGCTAAGGGAGAGTCAAGTGAACCCATCCATAGATGGGTTCCCAAAAAGAACTAACTTTTGTTTATGTGCAGGGAGACCGAAAGAAGAACATATGGTTTCTGGACAGTGCTGCTGGCCGAACCATGACTGGTTATCAGACCCTGCTAGAGGAATATAGGGTGCAAGAGGGGCCCTCAATTGTTTTTGGAATGATGGTAATGGAAAAACTGAGGGATATGGTGTTGTGAATAATGGTCAAGTCAAATTCACACGAGTTGCATATGTGAACGGTTTGAAATATAACCTGATCAGTGTCAGTCAACTATGTGATGATGGCTTCAAGGTTTTATTTGATATTTCACAAGGCACCATATTCAATAGAGATGGAAAGGTGGTACTGATTGCACCAAGGAAGGGAAACATTTATGTCATTGATATGAATCCATCTATCTCTGAACAATGTTTCTACACAAAGGCTGATGAAGACACAAATTGGTTGTGGCATAAGAGATTATCCCATCTGAACTTCAAGAACATTAATAAGTTGTCAAGAAAACAACTTGTTGATGGGATACCCTCTATGTCTTTCAATAAAGACAAGCCATGTCCAGGTTGTGAAATGGGTAAGCAGAAAAGAGCTTCATTCAAACTAAGCAAAGCTTTAGTATAACTGAACCTCTTCACATGCTTCACATGGACCTTTTGGACCAGTGAATGTTCAGACCAGAGCAGGAAAGAAATACACCCTTGTTATCGTAGATGAATATTCAAGATATTGCTGGGTGATTTTCCTCAAGTCTAAAGTGAAGCTGCTGCTGAAATCATTGCTCTCATCAAACAAATTGAACTCAAGTACAAGCGAAAAGTTTGTCAGCTCAGAAGTGACAATGGCACTGAATTCAGAAATGCCACTCTGGAGTCCTTCTGCACTGAAACTGGCATATCTCAGAACTTCTCCTCAGCACACACACCAGAGCAGAATGGTGTTGTAGAAAGAAAGAATCGAACGCTGATTGAAGCTGCTAGAAGTATGTTGAATGAATCTGGTCTTCCCAAGAATTTCTGGGCTGAAGCTGTTGCAACTGCTTGCTACACTCAGAACAGATCTATTTATGTCAAAAGACATAAGAAGACCTCCTATGAAGTACTCAGAAATAGAAAGCCTAATATTGGATACTTCCATGTATTTGGGTGTCCAGTATACATTCTGAATAACTCTAATCAGCTTGGAAAATTCGATGCAAAAGCTGATGAAGGGTACTTCTTAGGATATTCATCAAATCGCAAGGCCTTTAGAGTCTTTAATAAGAGACTTGAAAAGGTTGATGAGTCAATTCATGTTACCTTTGATGAATCAAATTCTGCAATCTTTAAAATTCCATCCCTGTACCACCCTCAGAAAGTCCAATTAGTTTTGGTGATTCTGATCCCATTGCTGAAACTGATCAGTCACCTGAACATGCTTCTGAACATCTCCGTTCAGAACCAGAAATAAACAAGCCAAGCAACATTCCATTTTATCCTCCAGTTAGTTTCAAACTACCTTCTGAACTAACTATTGGATCAGATGTATATGCTGCTTCTCCAATGATATCAGACTCCACTGAGCAACCTCAATCTGAAGAATTTCATGATGCAAGTCATGATCTGCAGGAAGAAAAAGAAGCTGAAAATGTATTTTCTGAAGCTCCTCCTGAAGTTACTCAGAGAAGTTCTTGCACTGATATCATTTCTCATCCTGGTCAATACTCTAAATGGACAAAGCACATCCAATCGAGCAAATTATTGGAGAGTCCAGTAGAGGGGTTCAGACCAGAAGAGCCACAAGCGATCAATGCTTATACGTCAGCTTCTTATCTCTAATTGAACCCAAGAAGATTGACGAGGCTATGCAAGACCCAAGCTGGGTTGAAGCCATGCAAGATGAGCTCAACCAGTTTAAAAGAAACGATGTATGGGAACTCGTTCCTTGTCCCAGTAACCTGAAGAAGGAACCAATTGGGACAAGATGGGTCTTCAGAAACAAGATGGATGAAGATGGTCACATCATAAGAAACAAAGCAAGACTTGTTGCAAAGGGATATGCACAAGAAGAGGGAATAGATTTTGATGAAACTTTTGCACCAGTTGCTAGACTTGAAGCTATCAGAATATTCTTAGCTTTTGCAGCTCATCATCAATTTAAAGTCTATCAAATGGATGTCAAAAGTGCCTTTTTGAATGGCGAACTAGAAGAAGTAGTGTATGTGCATCAACCACCAGGGTTCATCAATGAGAAAAACCACATTGGGTGTACAGACTGAACAAAGCCTTATATGGTCTGAGACAAGCACCCAGAGCCTGGTATGATACTCTCACTAAACATCTTCTTAAAATGGTTTTAAACGTGGTGCAATTGATAAAACTTTATTCATATTGCATGATAAAAGTGATATCCTTTTAGTACAAGTTTATGTTGATGACATTGTGTTTGGTTCTACTAATGAGAAGATGTGTGAAAAATTTTCAAAAATCATGTCTTCTGAGTATGAAATGAGTATGATGGGAGAACTGACATATTTTCTGGGACTTCAAGTAAAACAAAATGAAGATGTATTTTCATTAACCAAGAAAAATATGTCAGAGATTTATTAAAGAAATATCAATTTGATTCAGTCTCATCAAAAGATACTCCTATTTCTGCTCCATTAACTTTGGATTCTGATCCACATGGAAACCAGTGGACCATACAAAATATCGTGGTATGGTTGGTTCACTGATGTATTTAACTGCAAGTAGACCAGACATAATGTTTGCAACATGCCTTTGTGCTAGATTTCAATCTGATCCCAGAGAAGCACATGCAAATGCTGTTAAAAGGATCTTCAGATACCTTAAGGGTGTCCCCAGATTGGGTCTTTGGTATCCCAAAGGCTCCAGTCTAGATCTAATGGGTTATTCAGATTCTGATCATGCAGGTTGCAAGATAGACAGGAAAAGTACCAACTGGTGGGTGTCATTTCCTTGGTGGCAAATTAGTAAGCTGGACTAGTAAGAAACAGACTGCAGTATCACTATCCATTGCAGAAGCTGAGTACATTTCTGCAGCAAGTTGTTGTGCTCAGATTCTATGGATGAAGAACCAGCTGACTGATTATGGTGTTACTTACACAAAGACTCCAATCTTTTGTGATAACACTAGTGCCATTGCCATATCTCACAATCTTGTGATGCACTCGAAAACCAAGCACATCGATCTCAGGTATCATTTCATTCGTGATCATATTCTGAAAGGAGATATTGAATTGCACTTTATTCCCACTGATAAGCAACTCGCTGATGTCTTTACAAAACCTTTAGATGTCAAAACCTTTAAACATCTAGTCAGTGAGTTGGGTATGTTAAATCCTTAGACTGGTAATCTTGTTATGAACGCCTCCAGTGACACTGATCTGGTTCACCAGTCTGAGCGATCCATGCAATTTTTGCTCGCCTAGCTATCGAACGCCTTAGTGATACTATCTTGGCACTTATTAATTCATGGATCATCACTTCAGGGGGAATGTTAAACATTTTTCAAATTATAAAATAAACCTTCATTTTTTTTTTTGGGGGAAACTTTTTGCTCAGAAAAATGTATTTAACTGAAGCACTTCAGAATATCAAAATATTTCAGTTGAATTTTAATGACTGAGATGGTTCAGATCTCCTTGGAACTGACCATGCTCAGAATCTGTTTAGTCATCTCTGAAATACAAAAATCTTTTCAAAATATCTTTGATACTTGGTCGATTGTGTGTACACGTGGCATACTGCATACTAGGTTTTGAACTTAGGATTGGTCATGCTTATGTGTCACACAAGTGGCGCCGTAAAAAGAGAAGAAAATGAGTACTTTTACTGAAAAAGTGTACAGGGTGGGGTCCCTCAAACGTCTCTGCATTAAATGCGGACGTGACCCCAGAAATTGTTTTTAATTGGAAAAATCCTTTCGTTCCATCCTAAATACAAATTCCTTATTCATTCTTTCATTTACTTCGTTTTTCATTTACTCTCTAATCATCAATCTCTCTCATCTTTACTTTCAAATTCATTAACTCCTCATATTCCTTTTCGTTTTCACTCTCAATTCAAAATCTAAAATGTCTCATAAGTCGCTTATAAACTTTGAATACACTCCTTCCAATGATGTGAAAACATCTGCTCAATGGCCAAAGAACTTCACTCCATCACAAATCCGATTCAATATGAGCAACTTTTGGCTCAATTGAATGTAAAATCTGAAACCTTAATGGGAAGATTAAACAGTTTTTGGGAGCAATCCCCTTTCCATTATGCGCTGACTGCTAATCCGCAGGCAATGTATCATCGATACTTGCTTGAATTCTGGTATACAGCAGTGGTGAATATGGATGAACAATCCATCTCCTTTACTCTCAATGAAGGCACCAAGAAATGTGTCATCACTCTTGAGGGGTTCAGAACTTCCCTTCATCTGAACTACCTCGAACCTCCCCAGGTGTTTGTGAAAAGACTTAAAGGAGTCAATTTTAGGGAGGTTCTAGTCGCCACTGGTCATGGTGATTTGGAGGATGCTGATGGAAATTTGAAGACCTCTGGACACATCTTCATGTCTGGTTTTGGTATTTGTTGAGGTTCTTCTGGACTCAAATCGTGGAAAGTCTTGGTGGCACCCATGGAGGGTTGGACCAACTTTCAATACCCCAAGTGGAGATGGGGTATTATATCTAGAATGGGATGCAAGTGGACTTTGCTGAGATTCTCTTCTCTCAGTTGATTACAAAGTTAAAAGGGAAGAGAAGTCTACATGTTGCCTTCCCAAGATTTCTGAGCTTGTGTTTTAAAGATATACTTGGAGAAGCTTATGATCAAGCTGGACCTGAAGCTTCGGTACCAGAATATAGTAGAGATTTCTCAAAGGCAACAATCACTGAAAATGAGCCTGAACTCTCCTCTGCTATGATTCAGGTATTTGCTAAAACTGTCTCAGCCACACTAGCTGGTTCAGAAAGGTTACTAAGTGGGCCACAAAAGAATGTGGGACCCGTTAGTGTACCTACGGTTGAAATAATTGAATCTGGTGACGATGCAACTGCTTCTGCAGCTGTTGAACCAAAATCTGGTGAGGGTACTAGTGACCCAAACCAGGGCATATCTGACCAGATCGCAAAAGTGAATGCTTTCTGGGATGACGATGAGCTACCTCAGGAGAATCTCGATTCTCTTGCTGACTTTGAGTTTGACGAGGGCTTATTGGAGGCGAATCAATCTGATTCTGAGCCAGCCCCCATCCTCGCAAACGCCCCTCCTCCCCCAGAAATTCAAGATAATGCGCCTTATGTTCCACCACCACCATCTCACCAAAATCCTATCTTTCCACCAGGCACCACTCCCGCATATGTAACCGATCCTTATTTCACTCCTTCACTTCAATTTCTACACCCACAAATTCACAACATACCACCACCGATTAACTATGATGCCCCATCAGAAAAAGACTTAGATTCTGAGACAGAATCTGAGAGTCCAACAGATGTTCAAATGAACAAAGTATTAAAAGGGCTTGGTAGTTTACCTTTTGTGGCTCCTGTTTCTGCACAACCCCCACCTCCTTTCAATGTGGAAGCACAGTTAGAGAAAACCCAAACCGAAGTCCAAGGCCTTATTCTTAGGGTGGAGGACTTAACCAGATCTCTAACTGCCAACACTAGTTCCTTGGCTGATATGAAAGGTGCTCAGATGTTCCTTGGAACCGAGTTGACCAAAGTTGCTGGGAATGAAGAACTAGTGGTTGGAAAATTGAATGAGTTGGTTATGACGTGCAATAAGGTGAGCTCTGCAATCAGAGAAGCCTTCAGATTGACAAAGAGAGATGTGCAAGCTTCAGTAGTTGCGAACTTGACATCTGGTGTTGAGCTGTTGAAGCAAGAGGTTATGGCAGTTGGAAGTGAAGTTCGTGAGCTGGTTCAGAAGCCAAGTGTCAATGAAAAAGAACTTGGAACTTCTATTAGTGCTGGTATTGTGGAAGATCTGAAGTCTGAGCTATCTCAGAATTTGGCTGCTCAGATTTCAGAGTCTGTCTCTCAGAAAGTTGGAGAAGAGGTTAGAATAATGATTGCTGAACTGACCAAGGACACAAATGACAAGGTGGAAAAGGCTGTCAATGAAGTAAAAGATTCAGTTTCCAGGCTTGAAGGTTCAGTTCAGAATCAGTCAAAGCAGTTAGATGAAATTCTAACACTTCTGAAGAAAGATAATGTTGTTGCTCCTCCTCCCCCTGCTTCTTTCACTGAAGAAGACAGAAAGATGTTGAAAGACTTAAAGGATCAAGAAGCACTGAACCTTAGTTCATCATTCAGACTAAAGGCTCAGTTTGCTACAATGGCAAAAGGTATTTGTGAGTGCCTAGAACAACAAAGTTGGGAACCACTGAAGGCAATTAAATCTACAATTGACCTTTATGCTAGATTGCCTTCAGAGATTCCCAAAGGGGGAAGAAGTGGTGTGCCTATTGGTTTGCTAGCAAGCACTCAAGAGATAATTCAAGCAACCAAGAAGCAAACTGAGGTACCTTCTGGTAGTGCCTCAGTTCAGGGGGAACAACTTCAGAAGGACAAGGAAAAAGGCAAGGCCAAAGTGGGAGAAGAACCAAAGAAAATTGTTAAGGGTTCTGGTCTGGTTATTGGTGAAGATATTGATGAACAAGGCTATCCACTTCATGATCAAAATGCTGATAGCAAGAAGTTAGAGACTCTGCAGAAGCAAGTCTCTAACCAATTTATCATGTGGAATGAGAATAAGGAAAGGGAAAGGGTTCAACACCAGAATATGGGAACCCTTGATCACATTGATGCTGCATCTCTTGGTCTCTCACTAGAAAGATTTCAGAAAATCAAACATGATCCAAGAGTGCAGAAGGCAGTTAAAGAAATGATCGATTATGAATATGGGGTGAACTACTCTCCTTTGGAACAAAAGCTGGACCATCTCACCTTCAAGATGTCCATTGATGACTTAGTGAAGAATAGAAAAGAGGAAATGGCCAGAAAGAAGAAAGAGGTTCTGGCTGGAGTTCTGCAGGTAGAGAAAGAGTTGTTCAGACCACCCACGAAGCCCAGAACTGGAACAAGGACTGCAAAGAAAGATTCTCGTGATGTTGTCCATACTTCAATCAAACCAATTTCTGATGATGCTGCTGAGCTCCAAAGAAACCATGAAAAGGTTCAGTATGATCACTATATGAACCATCGATCGCATCCAGCCAAAATCATTGATATAGTAGTTGCAAAGGCTGATGGATTGAAGCTGTTTGATTTGGTTGTGAAAAGAGAAGGTAGGGCAACTGAAGAATATAGTCAAGTTTCAGTGCATGAATTTGGGATTTCAGAGCATAGGGAGATGATCCAGATTCTGAAAGGAAAGCCAAAATCTGCCTTGACTGGTGCATGGTTAGCAAGAATTCAACAAAAGATGCAAGCCAAGGTAGAAATTGAAAGCAGGCTGTTTGGCAAAAAGGATCACTCTCTACTGAAGAGAAAACCTACTGAGGCACCTTCTGGTTCAAGGCCTGCCAAGAAGTAGTTTTCTTCTTCAGATTATCATTTACTTGTAATATATTTACATTTGTAACATTCATTTCAGTTTGTATATATATGTTGCAACTTGTAACAATAAGTAGATGATAAGTTTAAGGTTAGAAAACCACAAGTAAAATTCTGAGACATCAATGATCTATAAGATGTACTAGAAAATTTTTACAACTTAAACAAAAACTTGCATTTCAGACTTACAAACATGTATAGATAGAAGTCTGAGATGCATGCACTATTTCAGAACAAATAGGGGGAATTTGTTAGGTCGAAATCGACCAAGTATAATTTGTTCAGAAATAGCTTGAAGTTTAGTGAAGACGTTTGTACAGAATTATGAGGTATCTCAGAATTCCTTCACTGAAGCTTCACTTCAGTTCAGATCGAGATAAATCTGAAGCATCATTCTGAAGTCAAAGACTGAAGTATGAAGAAGAGAATCACCTCAGAAGCGAGCATCAGAGTGATTCTACCAGATCGAAGACTGAAGCATCTCAGTGTAAAGTATTTACAACACTTTACACTGATTACGAGGAAGACTTTACTTTACACCTTTATCCGGTTAATAGATTTATCTATTAACAAAAGGTACAAAGTATAGGCTTGGAACCTAGTACTAAAGTCACATCAAGTGACTTATATACTCTTCCAAGTGCAGCATGTAAGGAATTATGGTTTAATTCCTTAAATGCTCACAACCACATTTGTACGATCTTGTCCACATCATCATGGACTTGGTCTATAAATACAAAGTCTTCTCACAACTTGCAAAATGCTTGAAACTTTAGCATTGCAACTTGTGAGATATACTCTAAGTAAACTTACGAGTATTTCCAAGTCAATTAGATCACTTGTATTTCGGGATTGTTTAGATACTTACACTTTGGTGTTTATCTTTGTTCCGCAACAATCCTTGTATTTGTTTATACATCAATAAATCAAATACATTAGAAAACAACGTGTCTCAATGCTACATACTTGATTATATTTATATATATATCTTTATATAGTTTCTGCCATTTGTTCTTGCATTATTCATATTGTCAATTGTTTCTTGTTATCCATATCTGGATCGTAAACTGAACTTGTCCATCAAGATTAGTTGTACTTGCCAATCGGGTTTGTTAATCATCTATATATTTGGGACTCACAACCTTCCAGTCCTTGTTGAATACGATGCCCTGGGCAACATTGAATAAGACTTGATAGCCATCATCACACAGTTGACTTACACTGATCAAGTTATATTTCAAACCATTCACAAATGCAACACGTGTAAACTTGACTTGTCCATTGTTCAGAACACCATATCCCTCAATCTTCCCACAACCATCATTTCCAAAAGTGATGGAGGGTCCATCAGAAATGGTGAACTCCTCCAGTAGGGTCTTACATCCGGTCATAGTCTTGCCAGCTGCACTGTCAAGATACCAGATATACTTCTTTCGATCTCCCTACACATACACCAGATATTTATCAGTTAGATTTGGGAACCCATCGACTGATGG
>CM067172.1:24178562-24368218 GCA_034093135.1 Erigeron breviscapus | reverse complement strand
AATACCGGTTTACCCTATTCCATAAAAAAAATTTGGCCAAAACTTGTTTGACAAAACACCCGCCAAATATGTCCGTTTCAAAAAAAAATTCTTTGAGTAAAAGGGACTAACAGATCAAATTTCGTTAAAGTAGTGAGTCTATTTAAGATATATAACACCATGGGAAATACATGTACCATTCCCCTAATTAACCAGTGCTATAAGTGTCTGCATTATGAAAACTAAGTTGGTTATAAACCTGCTGCATGAAACTAACCCTATATACTATTATGTTAATACCGCCCATTTTCCTTGTCAAAAGTCTATACAATTTCATGAAACTGCCAGACTCCCAGCAGCATTTTCTAAAGCCGAAAAATCTTTCAAAAATAATTTAGAAAAAGAAGAAAAAACTGATCATTGTTCAATTAGTTGATCAATTTGTACCAAGACATAACTTGCCACTTGACATAGGTTCCAACACAAAAGGAAGAAATATGAAAGTTGCTCCCCAGCTTACAGAAAGGTAGATATTATCTAGGCAAGCAAGTTCCTTGGCGGTGACCCATTCAATGACGTGTAACAAGAGTAGGCTATATACACACACAATGTTAAAGCTTACGTGAATACGACTAAGTCTTCTTCCTCCTTAGCACAATCAGCTAGCGACTGAGGAAATGGACAAGTACAACAAAAATAGCAATGTATAAGTTGATCGGCTTAATTACTTAAGAGTGTTACCAAATCAATGACGTATATATATATATATATATATATAAAATATACAGATTGTAAATATTACTCGTAACAAATTATAAGAACAAAGGATTAGGAAATCAAAATAGGAAAAATAAAAAAAATATACAGATATATTGTTGATGTTACGTACAAATTTCGGGTGTAGGTGTAGGGCGGATGTTTTGGGAATTTCTTGCTGAAAAAAAAATCACAAATAAAAATCAATGAATTAATGTCAATATAATGATGAAGACGATAATAATAATAAGAAGATGAAATCTAGCTTAATTAATTACCGGGCTTGTACGGTGCGAGCCATCTCTCGATCGATTGAAAACTCAAACCCTAATTAATTTCTCTTCTTCTCTCTATGTATATATCGACTTTTATAGCGCAAATTAAAATTTACGTGGAGGGAGGTTCGGTTGGTGTTAATATTATATACGTGTGGATATATATATATTTTTTGTTTCTTACCCGGCCTATCCAATACTGATATGGGTTTTCTAAAGAGAGATTCTATTATGGGCTTATTATATAGTTGTAAGTTGGGCTTCAGGCAATTAAATAATGACATGTTGTTGGTGCCTTGGTGAGTTGGTGGTACGTACGTCTGATCCATGATACATTGATACTGGATTATTTGTACTTACACAGTTGTACCTATCATATTGAAAAATGAAAACTTAACTTGTAGTTAGGCCTCTCGTAGTAAGAGGAAGACGAGCTCGTCATTCCTCTTCATTCCCCTCGTCCAAAACGACATTAATGCTACGAACCTCGTCCATCTCGTCGAAATGTGGTTTGTTCGGAAATAAGAATAAGCTGGACGAAGTGCGGCGTGTGGGGCCGAGGAGCGTTTATCTCAACACAAGATAAAAAAAAGCTTACAAAATTTTAGGAATAGGCAAGGTTGGGAAACTCGGGACTCGGGATCGGATCGGCGAGTGGGGGAGTCAGGATATTTTGAAGACTCGGATCGGATCGGGAAAAAATCGGATTGAGTTTTTATTATATAAAAATAATAATTTTTAAAATTATATGTATAAAATTAAATTATAAAAAAGAAAACATAGACATTCATTATAGATAGATATATTTTTGTTGTAACTTTATATATTTTTGAAATAAAATAGACAAAGTTAAATAAGTACAATATAAAATGTAAATGGATATATCATTTATGGTGCAAAATAGATAAAATCATAAATTTAAGGGGAATGAAAGTTAAAAAAGACAGGCTGTATTGATTTACTCATTTATCTATCTATTTGATATCACAAGTTACTTCCCATCATTTCATCTCTCTGAGTCTCGCATTGTTTATATCTAAGGGAAGTGAGTATGGAGTTGTCCCCCATCTAAGCTTAGATGGGGAACCCCTCACATTTGGTTTTTATAATCATAAAATTCATGGGGGCCATGTATTTATTTAAAATTCAAACAAATATTAAAATATTTGTATGTGAGGGGTTCCCCATCTAAGCTTAGATGGGGAACAACCCCATACTCACTTTTCCCTTATATCTATATCTATATTTAATATACATATAGATATATATATATATATTTAAAAAGGATTTTTATATATATATATATATATATATATATATATATATATATATATATATATATATATATATATATATATATATATATATATATATATATATATATATATATATATATATATATATATATATATATATATATATATATATATATATATATATATATATATATATATATATATATATATATATATATATATATATATATATATATATATATATATATATATATATATATATATATATATATATATATATATATATATATATATATATATATATATATATATATATATATATATATATATATATATATATATATATATATATATATATATATATATATATATATATATATATATATATATATATATATATATATATATATATATATATATATATATATATATATATATATATATATATATATATATATATATATATATATATATATATATATATATATATATATATATATATATATATATATATATATATATATATATATATATATATATATATATATATATATATATATATATATATATATATATATATATATATATATATATATATATATATATATATATATATATATATATATATATATATATATATATATATATATATATATATATATATATATATATATATATATACATTTAAATCAATCACCTATAAAATTTTCATCTACAAATACGAGGTTATTACATATGATGATATAAATCTACACTAGTGCTTAGACCCGCGCGATGCGCTTGCAGTCGTAAGCAATTTTTCAAACTTTATTCTTTAAGCAATTAATAGAAACATAATTGTGTAAGCCAATAACATCATAAATAGGAAGATAAATTACAATGGCGTCGATTATAGATCCATGTGAACATAATATTACCATATAACTAAACATAAAAAAGCCACAAACTACATATTTAAACATTAAATTCTTAAGTTAACTTCATGCTTGATTTCTTCCCGTTTCATTGACTTGGCTACATCTTCCTGAGAAATTTAATCAACTTCTTGTATATGAGAGACATTATTGCAAGAACATGTTGGATTATTAGATCCATTTCCAACTGCATAAATCTCGACTTGTGGAATAAAAATTGGCTCAAATACGAAAGACGGATTATATTGATTCAACATGATACCATATATGGTACGCGGAAACATAATAGGATAAAACTCATCATACGTCTCACAAATTTTAGTTATTTGATAAAAATCAGTGATCCAATATTATAAACTTACCATTACTATCACCAATAGCATAGAGAACTCTACTCATCAATTCAGAAACCAAGTTGATATTTAAGGATGGAACCCAATTAAAAATACCAAGATCGAAAAGAATCTTATACTTTTCTTAACTTTAATCCAAAAATGTCACGATATACATGATTATAATGGATTGACAAACTATACTCCTATTGTTAGGTCAATTAATAAAGTACGATAAACAAAATTTAAAACGGTATATATATTCAACAACAAATATATAAATTTCTAACTATACATTTGTGTATTATTATTGTTTTTAAATTATCAGTGAGATTAATGATAGTAATAATTCATTTTAATTAAGTTTGTTGAGCTTGTTTAACTTGTTAGATTCCAATCGAATTAACTATATATAATCTCGAACAAACCAAACCAAACAATAATCTTTTATAAAATTAAATGCATACTACTTATCATAACTCTCAACGTTATTATCGTGCATCTTCTTTTGCTTTTAAATCAATCTATATATACTACATTGAAGGATATATGAATCTATCCGATATATAGTTTGTTATAACTACATATTACAAAGAAAACAATAGCATCTGCATCTACCACTATAAATGTCTGCTAATAAATTTTCCATCAATGACATCCACAAACATAAATTGAAACTTTGTGGTCATATCATAGTATCAAATTCCCATAGCTTAATGAATGAATCCTAATGAATTAAAATCTTCTAGAAAATACAAACTATAATAACAGCTAAAGCAAGATAATTTGGTAAGTTGACATACTAAGATCTGCAAGTCTTTGCTTCCTACCACTACCAGGAGGTCTGCCCTTAATCTTTTTTGGGCTTTGAGTGACCGGTCCAAAAGTAGCACCAACCGAAGAAGAGAGTGCAAGTGCTAACGCCACATGTAACCCATCTCCTTTATATTTCCTAAGCCTATGTCTAATGCTTTGAGTCAGTCTCCACTTGTACTAATGCCATGAGAAAAATCGGGTGATCGGTTATGTTCCATTTGGGATGATGAACCACCCATTGAACCAACAAATCTCATGTTGGTTTGATCATGTGGATGAGAAAGTAAAGCCCAGAGGGGTATATATTCATTTGAAATTATAACACCAGAAAGAATCTTCATCCCCCCCGGTCACCCCCCCCCCCCCCCCCCCCCCCCCCCCCCCCCCCCCCCCCCCCCCCCCCCCCCCCCCCCCCCCCCCCCCCCCCCCCCCCCCCCCCCCCCCCCCCCCCCCCCCCCCCCCCCCCCCCCCCCCCCCCCCCCCCCCCCCCCCCCCCCCCCCCCCCCCCCCCCCCCCCCCCCCCCCCCCCCCCCCCCCCCCCCCCCCCCCCCCCCCCCCCCCCCCCCCCCCCCCCCCCCCCCCCCCCCCCCCCCCCCCCCCCCCCCCCCCCCCCCCCCCCCCCCCCCCCCCCCCCCCCCCCCCCCCCCCCCCCCCCCCCCCCCCCCCCCCCCCCCCCCCCCCCCCCCCCCCCCCCCCCCCCCCCCCCCCCCCCCCCCCCCCCCCCCCCCCCCCCCCCCCCCCCCCCCCCCCCCCCCCCCCCCCCCCCCCCCCCCCCCCCCCCCCCCCCCCCCCCCCCCCCCCCCCCCCCCCCCCCCCCCCCCCCCCCCCCCCCCCCCCCCCCCCCCCCCCCCCCCCCCCCCCCCCCCCCCCCCCCCCCCCCCCCCCCCCCCCCCCCCCCCCCCCCCCCCCCCCCCCCCCCCCCCCCCCCCCCCCCCCCCGGTCATTTGGGCTATACTCTCCCTAACTGGTCAAATCAATAAAGTTGGAAAATTACCAAAGATGGGTCAAAGAATAAAGTTATAACTATTGCGAAAGATGGACATGGGTCAAACAAATGGAGTTCAAATAATTAGCTAAAATTGACATGGGAAATGTAGAGAGTTTTCATATAATTAGCTAAACTGGACCTGGGAAATGTAGAGAGTTTTCATATAATTAGCTAAAATTGGACATGGGAAATGTAGAGAGTTTTCATATAATTAGCTAAAATTGGACATGGGAAATGTGGAGTTTTCAATATAATTAGCTAAAATTGGACATGGGAAATGTAGAGAGTTTTCATATAATTAGCTAAAATTGGACATGGGAAATGTAGAGAGTTTTCATATAATTAGCTAAAATTGGACATGGGAAATGTAGAGAGTTTTCATATAATTAGCTAAAATTGGACATGGGAAATGTAGAGAGTTTTCATATAATTAGCTAAAATTGGACATGGGAAATGTAGAGAGTTTTCATATAATTAGCTAAAATTGGACATGGGAAATGTAGAGAGTTTTCATATAATTAGCTAAAATTGGACATGGGAAATGTAGAGAGTTTTCATATAATTAGCTAAAATTGGACATGGGAAATGTAGAGAGTTTTCATATAATTAGCTAAAATTGGACATGGGAAATGTAGAGAGTTTTCATATAATTAGCTAAAATTGGACATGGGAAATGTAGAGAGTTTTCATATAATTAGCTAAAATTGGACATGGGAAATGTAGAGAGTTTTCATATAATTAGCTAAAATTGGACATGGGAAATGTAGAGAGTTTTCATATAATTAGCTAAAATTGGACATGGGAAATGTAGAGAGTTTTCATATAATTAGCTAAAATTGGACATGGGAAATGTAGAGAGTTTTCATATAATTAGCTAAAATTGGACATGGGAAATGTAGAGAGTTTTCATATAATTAGCTAAAATTGGACATGGGAAATGTAGAGAGTTTTCATATAATTAGCTAAAATTGGACATGGGAAATGTAGAGAGTTTTCATATAATTAGCTAAAATTGGACATGGGAAATGTAGAGAGTTTTCATATAATTAGCTAAAATTGGACATGGGAAATGTAGAGAGTTTTCATATAATTAGCTAAAATTGGACATGGGAAATGTGGAGTTTTCATATAATTAGCTAAAATTGGACATGGGAAATGTAGAGAGTTTTCATATAATTAGCTAAAATTGGACATGGGAAATGTAGAGAGTTTTCATATAATTAGCTAAAATTGGACATGGGAAATGTAGAGAGTTTTCATATAATTAGCTAAAATTGGACATGGGAAATGTAGAGAGTTTTCATATAATTAGCTAAAATTGGACATGGGAAATGTAGAGAGTTTTCATATAATTAGCTAAAATTGGACATGGGAAATGTAGAGAGTTTTCATATAATTAGCTAAAATTGGACATGGGAAATGTAGAGAGTTTTCATATAATTAGCTAAAATTGGACATGGGAAATGTAGAGAGTTTTCATATAATTAGCTAAAATTGGACATGGGAAATGTAGAGAGTTTTCATATAATTAGCTAAAATTGGACATGGGAAATGTAGAGAGTTTTCATATAATTAGCTAAAATTGGACATGGGAAATGTAGAGAGTTTTCATATAATTAGCTAAAATTGGACATGGGAAATGTAGAGAGTTTTCATATAATTAGCTAAAATTGGACATGGGAAATGTAGAGAGTTTTCATATAATTAGCTAAAATTGGACATGGGAAATGTAGAGAGTTTTCATATAATTAGCTAAAATTGGACATGGGAAATGTAGAGAGTTTTCATATAATTAGCTAAAATTGGACATGGGAAATGTAGAGAGTTTTCATATAATTAGCTAAAATTGGACATGGGAAATGTAGAGAGTTTTCATATAATTAGCTAAAATTGGACATGGGAAATGTAGAGAGTTTTCATATAATTAGCTAAAATTGGACATGGGAAATGTGGAGTTTTCAATATAATTAGCTAAAATTGGACATGGGAAATGTGGAGTTTTCATATAATTAGCTAAAATTGGACATGGGAAATGTAGAGAGTTTTCATATAATTAGCTAAAATTGGACATGGGAAATGTAGAGAGTTTTCATATAATTAGCTAAAATTGGACATGGGAAATGTAGAGAGTTTTCATATAATTAGCTAAAATTGGACATGGGAAATGTAGAGAGTTTTCATATAATTAGCTAAAATTGGACATGGGAAATGTAGAGAGTTTTCATATAATTAGCTAAAATTGGACATGGGAAATGTAGAGAGTTTTCATATAATTAGCTAAAATTGGACATGGGAAATGTAGAGAGTTTTCATATAATTAGCTAAAATTGGACATGGGAAATGTAGAGAGTTTTCATATAATTAGCTAAAATTGGACATGGGAAATGTAGAGAGTTTTCATATAATTAGCTAAAATTGGACATGGGAAATGTAGAGAGTTTTCATATAATTAGCTAAAATTGGACATGGGAAATGTAGAGAGTTTTCATATAATTAGCTAAAATTGGACATGGGAAATGTAGAGAGTTTTCATATAATTAGCTAAAATTGGACATGGGAAATGTAGAGAGTTTTCATATAATTAGCTAAAATTGGACATGGGAAATGTAGAGAGTTTTCATATAATTAGCTAAAATTGGACATGGGAAATGTAGAGAGTTTTCATATAATTAGCTAAAATTGGACATGGGAAATGTAGAGAGTTTTCATATAATTAGCTAAAATTGGACATGGGAAATGTAGAGAGTTTTCATATAATTAGCTAAAATTGGACATGGGAAATGTAGAGAGTTTTCATATAATTAGCTAAAATTGGACATGGGTCAAACAAATGGAGTTTTCAATATAATTAGCTAAAATTGGACATGGGAAATGTGGAGTTTTCATATAATTAGCTAAAATTGGACATGGGAAATGTAGAGAGTTTTCATATAATTAGCTAAAATTGGACATGGGAAATGTAGAGAGTTTTCATATAATTAGCTAAAATTGGACATGGGAAATGTAGAGAGTTTTCATATAATTAGCTAAAATTGGACATGGGAAATGTAGAGAGTTTTCATATAATTAGCTAAAATTGGACATGGGAAATGTAGAGAGTTTTCATATAATTAGCTAAAATTGGACATGGGAAATGTAGAGAGTTTTCATATAATTAGCTAAAATTGGACATGGGAAATGTAGAGAGTTTTCATATAATTAGCTAAAATTGGACATGGGAAATGTAGAGAGTTTTCATATAATTAGCTAAAATTGGACATGGGAAATGTAGAGAGTTTTCATATAATTAGCTAAAATTGGACATGGGAAATGTAGAGAGTTTTCATATAATTAGCTAAAATTGACATGGGAAATGTAGAGAGTTTTCATATAATTAGCTAAATGGACAGGAAAATGATCTTGCTTATAATCAATCCTACGTTGAACCATTTTGACCCGCACGAAAAATACCACATTTGACCCGTTACTAATTCTTCCCAATTTGCCACCTATAGCCAAACTCAAAACAATTTTGCAGTAAGTGCGTACCTCATCCTCGTCTCTAACATAAACCTGGAATTTGACATGTTTACTCAGTATACTTTTTAGCTAAATCATTTCAAAAGATATCTTAAGAGTAGAATTTGTTATCAAGATTATGTATATTTTTAAATTAAAGCATATGTCATCATGATATGAAAGAGAGGAAAAAATAGATTTAGCTGCAGTAAAAATTTGTTTTTGTTTCATGTTTGAAGGTCTGGTGACGGAAGTTTCAGGAGGAACGTAGCGAAGCAAATACATGTAGTTTATTACCTTCAATTGTAATTATGCACCATAAGAATTTTGATTGGCAAAGTGACACAACAAAAATGGCACTAAATATGTGTAAATTTTCCAACTTATTTTCTTGTAGGTCTTGTCATTGGCTCAGGATACAACAAGTGCATTGAGAAAGGCTCGTTGTTCTCACTTGAAATGTAAATGAGGAAAAACATGAAATCTAAGCGTAGTCATGGCTGCAAAACCATATGAAGCTCACGGGCCTTTTCTGGAGTTGGTATTTTTTTTAGAACATGTTGGAGTTGGTATTTGAGACACCACTTCCGGGCCTTTCAAAGTCTGGCTCGACGACGCAACATCCAATGCTTCTTCAACACTTTCAGGCAAGATGGCGAGCACAGTTGAAACTTTCATACTCCCCAAACTGGTAGGCTTCACCTCAGTTGTGTGTCTGGTGTCAGGGATGACAGATACATGGGAAGGGCTGAGTCGTCATCACCTGTATCCTGTAGCACACCACATCCCATTTCTATCCCATGTCAATAGCCCCGCTTCAGTGATTGCACACATAAAGTAATAAACAACACAGAGAACGGACACCTCGCTTGCCCCATTCATGAGCCGCAGTCTCATCAAAAAACACAATCATGGTATGGGCAGGTTTGTCCTTCACATTAAGCAGTATCCTGAACATGGTGAGTGGTGACTCGTGGCGGGTTAAAAATCTAAAAACCATTTACATAATATCTGTCTACAAACCATTTGCATAATTTCATAGTATACCAGCCTGTGTCATACCAACCACTATCGAAATTAGTCTTAGATTAGTCTAGGATATAATAATGCATATGATAAGACAAATTTAAAAAATTAAAAAAGGATAATAAGATTTACATCAAAGGGTTTACTTCTCTTGCATTGATTATCATGATGTAAGAGGCATAAAGGGTGAATTCGTGGTAAGCTACCCTATAAAAGCTTCAATCATCTTCTCAAGTTCACATTGGCAGCTTCATTTTCGAAGCCTGGTGAGGAAGTTCATGTAAATAAATCAAAGACAGCTTATAACAGAAAGAAGTCACTAAAGGTCAATAACACTATATATCGGGATGCTCAACCCAAAAAATCTCACTAACTTACGTTATATCCCTTGACGTCACCATTTAACTGCCGTACTTCATATTCTATAACAGGCGCGGCTAATTAGAAAATGCAAGCATTGCTTACTGCTGATCTAAGTCTGGTTGTATGCTACTAATATACTGGCTTTAGTTAATGTGGTCAGAAGTTGCATTTTGTTTGTAGCATAGAAGCGTGTCCAATGTATTGATGTTTGTATACAAACTATAGATAATCAAATTGCAAGCTAATCAAGTAAAAACTCACATGAAACCTATTTGTCTTCTATTAATGACACTACTTTGGAGGTTTTATACATCTTAGTTAAACATGCCAGTTGCAATATGAACATGTCGATTTAGGTCACATGAATAAAACAAAAATAATAAATAATATTAGCTGGTCAAGTGGGCTGATGTGACCAATTTATACCCATCGCCCACATCGTTATTGGCCTTTTTATTATATGTTTTTAGTCGATTTTGCTGGCATTTGGCGCGTTTATGGGTTTTGTTAGTGGTTTCAGGTTCTAAACAGGTGACGTTTCCATTTGGAGCAATTTCGAGTAATTGTGAGGCCACGAAGTTGATTGGAGAGTTCGATAGGTGAAAAGAGATTGAAAATATGCAAGTCTTCATATGCTGATGTGTGATCTTTGGACCAGAATTACTGGACTGCGACGCAGTGGTGGTGAACGAGCCCACTGCGCCGCAGTCATCTATATGGCAATGGTGCTTCGTGTCCAGTAAGAATGCACTGCGACGCAGTGGGGTGATCAAGGCCCACTGCGCCGCAGTCAGCTAGTGGAAAGGGTGCTTCGAGTCCAGTATTAGTGCACTGCGACGCAGTGGGCCGCAGTCATCCTTTACCAACGAGCACAAATGGGCAGTAAGAATGCACTGCGACGCAGTGGGGGCATTACTCGCCCACTGCGCCGCAGTGAAGGATCGGTTCTGAAGGGTTTTTGGGCAGCTTTTGCACCAATTGAAGGGAGGTATAAATAAGAAAAATAACCTAATTCCCAATCTATCAAATATTCTTTCTAGGAGCTGCACTACAAGGAAATCCTTCAAGGATCAATTCAAGATTTCATCATCTTCCGGATTCGTTGAAGATTCACGTGCACCCATCTAGATCGTATCTACTTATTTGTCTTGCAATTTCTTTTCCTCAAACGATTGGTACATCATGTTCTTCCTTGATTTTAATTGTAATTTCAATTTAATCATGTGTGGCTAATCTTTCAATCGTCCACCTTGATGAAACTAGACAAATGATGTGATTGCTTTATGTTTTAATTCAAGAGTTGATTTCAATTATCGTTGTGTCGTGATCTTGATGATTTAATTCCTTTATATTTATTGTTTTGACATTGGTGGCATGTGTGTTCTTCGTTAGTGGTACTAGTTGAACACATATGTGATTTTCAAACGGTCGCTTGTCTATGAGCGATTATCACTAGTTCATGGTATGATAGTGAATGTCATTTTAATAGAAGGAATCATTTTGTCAACGTGCTTTGTAACGGTTGGTGGTACCACGTTATTTTCACATAGGCGCAATTGGTAATTTGATAGTCAAGTAAACTAATTGTTGGTAAGGTTGTCTAGGCATTGGTGGTACCGGCTTGGGTAATTGAACTGGCAATTTAGGTGTTTGGGTGTTTTGTGAGCGGTTGGTGGTACCACGCGAGCATTTCCTCCTTTCACGGTTATCTAATCAACTCTTTATGAATTTGGTCTTAATTGGAAGCAATCATGTTTGAAGTCTAGCGGAGTCAAGGTGGATGAACTTTACCATTATTGTTTAAGGCTTACCTTTACTTTTATGCATTTTATCTTTCAAAGTTATTGTCAAAGAGAGAATCAAAGCAACACCCTTTTTCCAAACCATTTTACTAAACAATTGATTCAAACCAATCCCCGTGAACGAACCTGAACTTACTTTATAACTATATTGCATACGATCGGGTCCACTGCCCGATAGTGTGTAGTAGTGAGTTTCAAGGTATTTCTAGTTTTAATTTTTAAACTCGATTTAGCACATCAAGTTTTTGGCGCCGCTGCCGGGGATTGTGCGCCGTTTTAGTTGTTAATTTAGTGGTGTTTTGCAGGTCTACTTTCTAGTTGATGAACTTGAGGTCTTCAGGTTTACCTCTTAATAGTCCTTTGAGAACACCAACAAGACGTAGGTTTAACTTCACAACACCTACACCATTCTCACCTATTGCTAGACCCACTCCTGATTCAGACGAGGAGGGGTTCTATTTGGAAGAATTTTTCAATCTAGAAGTTAAGTTAGAAGAGAAAATGGGAGACGAAGAAAGGGATCCGAATGATATACGTTATGGTGAAAGGGTCCGTACTATTCCTGCCAACCGTGGTAGTCCTATAAGACCTCCAGCCATTGGTCATGATTTCAATTTGAAAGGTAATCATCTTAAGAGTATTGAGGAGCAACAGTTTGATGGTAAAAGGAAATGGGATCCATACCAACACTTAGAGAGGTTTGAGAAGTTGGCACGGTTATACCAATATGGGAACAACCAAATAAATGCCGTTAAACTTGAGACATTTCCAATGTCCATTACCGGTGATGCTCTTGATTGGTTTAATGATCTTCCGGAAAATTCCATAACAACTTGGGACCAACTCAAGCAAGCTTTCATTGGCGAGTTCTATTCTCTTATAACTCAAAGGAAGTTGGAGAATTTGATTAGGTCATTTGCCCAAGATGAAGATGAAGATGTGGTGGATGCATGGATCCGATTTAAGGAGATGTTGAGGAATTGCCCGGGACATAACATGACTAAGGAGCAATATGTTGAGCTCTTCTTTGATGGCCTCGATAAGAAGTCTAGGCGTGAGTTAGGATATGCTTTTGGTGGTGGTTTTAACAAGATCACACCAAATGAAGGTTTTGAAATCTTGGAATCCATGGCAAAGGACAATGCAAATATGGATGATGATAGATTCTTGAAGAATGAGAGAAGGTTAAAGAAAGGTACTAGCCAAGGTAGGGTTGCAAAGGTTGAGGCTAGTCATGATTCGGGAATGATTGGAGAGATTAGAGCGCTATCTGAGCGTATGGAGAAGGGATTTGCAATGCAAGAGAATCGGTTTGGAGCCATTGAAAGGGATGTCAAGGTAGTAGCCGATGGATGTGATCATTGTGGAAATATGCATTATTCTGAAGATTGTCCGAGTCGGGCACCCGAAGATGTGAGTTACATCCAGAATCAACAACAAGGGAGCTACCAACGCAATACCGGTTTCCAGAATCGTTCTTCAGGTAATCCTCCTTATAGCTCTTCTTTTCCTACTAACAACTCTCGTTTTTCAGGAAATAGATGGCAAAGGGATAACTTTCAGAGTCAACCTCAACAACAAACTCAACAAGGATAAGGATCCGGTTCTTCTTCTTCTAATGCCGATCCAAATGCCGAGTTGAGGGAGATGATGAAACAATTGGTTAGTAATCAGGCTGAAACCAACTCTAGCATTCAGATGATTCGGGATGACACGAAGGCATTGCATGAGAGGTTGGATAGGATTGATGGCAAGGTTGAGATAAATATGAAAAATCAATGTGTTAACTTTAAGGATCTTGAGAGTAGGATAGCTGCTCTTTCTAGGCCCCAAGGTACTTTACCTAGCAATACTCAACAGAATCCTAAGCCTCAATTTAGCATGGGACCGAATTAGAGCCAGAATTCGGGACAGAAGTATACTCCACCTCAAGCCCGTAATGAGGAAGCCAAGGCCATCATAACTCGTACAGGTAAATCTTATGACCCTCCTACTATGCCTAATGTTGTTGTTTCGGATGTACATGATTCAGGTAATGATG
Organism: Erigeron breviscapus; assembly: GCA_034093135.1. Lineage (NCBI taxonomy): Eukaryota > Viridiplantae > Streptophyta > Magnoliopsida > Asterales > Asteraceae > Erigeron > Erigeron breviscapus. The sequence goes on along the minus strand of CM067172.1, from coordinate 24,354,172 downwards.
ATGAGATTGATGAGGAGATTGAGATGGAGGAGAACCCGACCGTGAAGACTCCGGTCACTCCACCAAAACCGGTTGTGGAACCCGAGGTTAAAGCTTATAAACCAAAAGTTCCATTTCCACAACGGTTCAGAAAGGCTAAGCTAAAGGAACAATATAACAAGTTTGTTCAAATGATTTCTAATGTTCATATTAATGTTCCTTTAGTTGATTTGATACAGGGGATGCCTCATTACGCCAAGTTCATTAAGGAACTTGTGACGGATAAAGGAAAGATGGAAGAGGAAAAAGCTACTTTTCTCAATGCCGAGTGTTCTGCTATCTTGCAGAACCGCATTCCGCCTAAGCTTGAAGACCCAGGGAGTTTTCTAATTACTTGCTCTATTAGAACCATTATTTGTAAGGCTTTAGCTGATTTAGGTGCTAGTATTAATTTGATGCCTTATTCGGTTTGGAGTAAGTTAGCTTTAGGAATCCTTCGCCCGACTCGCATGAGTATTAGGCTTGCCGACCACTCATTTCAGTATCCCATGGGGATTGCTGAGAATATTAGAGTCAAAGTGGGTCATATTGTTTTCTTAGTTGACTTTGTTATACTAGAAATGGAGGAGGATGCACAAGTACCCCTTATTCTTGGACGACCTTTCCTAAATACCGCGGATGCTATCATCCGTGTGAAGGATAAGGAAATTTCTTTGGGTGTGGGTACTGATAGGATTGTTTTTAATGTTGAAAGGTCTATTAAGCATACTTATTCTAATAATGAGTCATGTTTCAGGATTGATGTGATTGATGATGCTTTGGACCGAGAATTTCAGGAATTGATGGAGACCGATATGGGAGATGAGGAAATTGCCAATCTAGGAGCTGGAGAAATTTCTGATGATGATTTGTTTGCTGAGGTTATGGCACTTAGCGTGGATGAGACACCTCCTGTGGATGAGAGCTTTGAGGGAGTTGTTGCTGATGGAAGCTCAAGGGTACCTAATTCAGTTGATGTACCACCTACAGATTTGGAGCTTAAGCCATTGCTTGCCCATTTGGAGTATGCTTACTTGGCAGGTAGATCCTCTTTACCTGTGGTTATCTCGTCCTCACTCTCGAGTGACGAGAAAGGACTTCTTCTGGCTGTGCTTAGAGCCCATAAGCGGGCTTTTGCTTGGAAGACTACCGACATTCCAGGTATTAGTCCTAACTTTTGTCAGCACAAAATTGATTTTATCGATGATGTTAAGCCCGTTGTCCAGCGACAAAGGAGGCTAAATCCCAATATGAAAGAAGTGGTTAAGAAGGAAGTGATTAAGTTGTTAGATGCAGGGATTATTTTCCCTATTGCTGATAGTCCTTGGGTTAGCCCGGTTCATTGTGTGCCCAAAAAGGGGGGTATGACGGTTATTGAAAATGAAAATAGGGAACTTTTGGCTACTAGGACTATAACGGGTTGGCGGGTTTGTATTGACTACCGTAAGCTTAATGATGCCACCCGAAAGGATCACTTTCCATTGCCTTTTATTGATCAGATGTTGGAGAGATTAGCAAGTAATGAGTACTTTTGTTTCCTTGATGGGTTTTCCGGGTACTTTCAAATACCCATTGATCCAAAGGATCAAGAAAAGACCACTTTCACGTGCCCCTTTGGCACTTTTGCTTATCGGCGAATGCCGTTTGGTCTTTGTAATGCCCCAGGCACCTTTCAAAGGTGTATGATTGCTATATTCCAGGACATGCTTGAAACCTCCATGGAGGTTTTCATGGATGATTTCTCGGTTTTTGGGGACTCATTTCGTACTTGTTTGCATAACTTAGATAAGATGTTGGAAAGGTGCGAGAGGGCACAACTTGTGTTAAATTGGGAAAAATGTTACTTCATGGTGACCGAGGGTATTGTGCTAGGTCACAAAGTGTCTAAGGCCGGGATAGAGGTTGATAGGGCTAAGATTGATGTGATAGCCAAACTACCCCCGCCTTCCAATGTGAAAGGGGTAAGGAGTTTTCTTGGACATGCCGGTTTTTACCGCCGTTTCATTAAAGATTTTTCTAAGATTACTCGTCCTATGACCCACTTGTTGGAGAAGGACGTCCCTTTTATATTTGATGATGCTTGTTTAAGTGCTTTTCAGGTTTTGAAGGAGAAGTTGACCAATTCACCCATCATGGTTGGGCCGGATTGGGAATTGCCCTTTGAATTGATGTGCGATGCTAGTGATTTTGCGGTGGGAGCAGTACTTGGGCAAAGGGTTGATAAGCATTTCAAGCCCATTTACTTTGCTAGCAAAACTTTGAACCCCGCCCAGCAAAATTACATCACAACTGAGAAGGAGTTGCTTGCCGTGGTTTTTGCTTTTGATAAGTTTAGATCTTATTTGGTTCTAAGCAAGACCATTGTTTTTACTGACCATTCAGCCCTTAAGTACTTGTTCTCGAAACAAGATGCTAAACCCAGGCTTATCCGATGGATCTTGTTGTTACAAGAGTTTGATATTGAGATCAAGGATAAAAAAGGGGCTGAAAGTTTGGCTGCCGACCATTTGAGTCGATTGGAAGATCCTCACCGGGAGGAACTTTGTGATGGGGAGATCAATGATCACTTCCCCGATGAGTATTTAATGTTCATTTCTAATTCTGATGATTCTCCTTGGTTTGCAGATATTGCTAACTATTTGGTTGCAGGTGAGATACCAAATGATTTCACGCATCAACAGAAGAAGAAGCTCATATCGGATGCCAAGTACTATTTTTGGGACAGCCCATACTTATTTCGTGTTTGTGCAGATGGGATGGTGAGAAGATGTGTAGCTGAAGCTGAGACTCGGGAGATTCTGGATGCGTGTCACTATGGGCCAACTGGAGGTCATTATGGTCCTTCGGTTACCGGTAAGAAAGTGTTTGATGCAGGTTTCTATTGGCCTACAATTTTTAAGGAAGCTCAAACTTTGGTAGAGACTTGTGACATCTGTCAGAGACAAGGAAGCATTACCAAGCGAGACGAGATGCCTCAACAGAGCATTCAGGTATGTGAGGTTTTCGATATTTGGGGTATAGACTTCATGGGACCATTCCCACCGTCTAACAAGTTCATATATATTCTTGTCGCCGTTGACTACGTGTCTAAGTGGGCCGAAGCCAAGGCTTTGCCCACGAATGATGCTAGGGTGGTAATTGATTTCCTTAAACAATTGTTTTGCCGATTTGGTTGCCCTAGAGCCTTGATTAGTGACCGAGGTACACATTTTGCAAATCATCAGTTAGCTAAGGTCATGAAAAGATATGGTGTTTGTCATTACTTCTCTACTTCCTATCATCCACAGACCAGTGGACAAGTAGAAAACACCAATAGGGCCTTGAAGAGAATTTTAGAGAAAACTGTGGGAGATAACCCTAAGGTTTGGTCAAAGAAGTTGGATGACGCCTTGTGGGCATTTAGGACGGCTTACAAGACGCCGATTGGCACCACGCCATACCGGTTGCTCTATGGTAAGACTTGTCATTTACCCATTGAGATAGAGCATAAGGCTTATTGGGCGTTGAGGAATTTAAACTTGGATATGATGGAAGCCGGTGACCTTAGGATGTTGCAACTTCATGAGCTCGATGAACTTAGGTTAGGTGCTTATGAAAATTCAAGGCTTTACAAGGAGAAGACCAAAGTTTACCATGACAAAAGGATCCGTAGAAAGGAATTTAAAGTCGGGGCTAAGGTTTTGTTGTTTCTTTCTAAGTTTAAGATCAAGCAACCTAAGCTTACTTCTAGGTGGATAGGACCTTTTATAATCAAGCATGTTTATCCGTCCGGATATGTGGAACTGTTTAAGAGAGATGGAGAAGGATCTTTCATTGTAAATGGCCATAGGATTAATTTTGTACTTGGAAGAAGAACAAGTGGAGGGGATAATCGAGGAGATCCCCGTTTTTGAATTGGAAACTTGAAAGGTAGTCGAGTCTAGCTAACGACTCGTAAATAAATTAAGCGCTTCTCGGGAGGCAACCCGTGTTATTTTGTTGCATTTTATTTTCATTTTATTAGTTAGTTTGATTTTGTTTTGTCAAGAAAAGTGCAGGTGCAGTTTTGAGGTCAAGCGGGTGGAGGTAAGTTATTTTCATGAATTTTTCTATGGAAAAATAGTGGTGGTCGAGACCAGTACATCTGCACTGCGACGCAGTGGGATGTGATGTGCCCACTGCGCCGCAGTCGATTGTTACTGCCTTCTGGGTGCAAAAATGCCCCACTGCGACGCAGTGGGGGAGCCCGTTGCCCACTGCGACGCAGTGGGCCTTTGACTGGTCAGCCATTTGTGTATTATTGCCAGTCAAAACTTGGGAGTCTTACCACTAAATTCTTATCAGTTCACTTTTGTTTTCTCTCTACCTTTCAAACCGATCTCAACTTTTATCTACCGCCTTTTGCTCTCAAAATCTTCCATTTATTCTCCTATCTTGCATTATTCTTCCTTTTTTGTCTTAGATTATCTTCTTTCTTACAATATCATGGGAAAAGAGGTAAGCATTCTTAACTTTTCTTTTTATTTTCTTTAATTTTTGATTTTTGATTTTTGATTTTTAGGCTTTTAATTTTCAATTAATTAATGGGTAGTGTTAGTTATGGGCTACTGATGCCATTGGTGTGCTTAATTTGATTTTTGATTTTTGATTTTTGATTTTTGATTTTTGATTTTTGATTTTTGATTTTTGATTTTTGATTTTTGATTTTTGATTTTTGATTTTTGATTTTTGATTTTTGATTTTTGATTTTTGATTTTTGATTTTTGATTTTCTCATTTTCTTTTTGGTAATTTTTGATTTTTGATTTTTGATTTTTGATTTTTATTTTTGATTTTTGATTTTTGTTTTTGATTTTTCATTTTCTGTTTTTGATTTTTGTTTTTGATTTTTGATTTTCTGTTTTTATTTTTGTTTTTGATTTTTGTTTTTGATTTTTATTTTTGATTTTTGATTTTTGTTTTTGATTTTTATTTTTGATTTTTGATTTTTGTTTTTGATTTTTATTTTTGATTTTTGATTTTTGTTTTTGATTTTTATTTTTGATTTTTGATTTTTGTTTTTGATTTTTATTTTTGATTTTTGATTTTTGTTTTTGATTTTTATTTTTGATTTTTGATTTTTGTTTTTGATTTTTATTTTTGATTTTTGATTTTTGTTTTTGATTTTTATTTTTGATTTTTGATTTTTGTTTTTGATTTTTAGGTTTTTCTGTTTTTTTTTTTTTTTGATTTTTGATTTTTGATTTTTGATTTTTGATTTTTGATTTTTGATTTTTGATTTTTGATTTTTGATTTTTGATTTTTGATTTTTGATTTTTGATTTTTGATTTTCTCATTTTCTTTTTGGTAATTTTTGATTTTTGATTTTTGATTTTTGATTTTTATTTTTGATTTTTGATTTTTGTTTTTGATTTTTATTTTTGATTTTTGATTTTTGTTTTTGATTTTTATTTTTGATTTTTGATTTTTGTTTTTGATTTTTATTTTTGATTTTTGATTTTTGTTTTTGATTTTTATTTTTGATTTTTGATTTTTGTTTTTGATTTTTATTTTTGATTTTTGATTTTTGTTTTTGATTTTTATTTTTGATTTTTGATTTTTGTTTTTGATTTTTATTTTTGATTTTTGATTTTTGTTTTTGATTTTTAGGTTTTTCTGATTTTTTTTTTATTTTTGATTTTTGATTTTTGATTTTTGATTTTTATTTTTGATTTTTGATTTTTGTTTTTGATTTTTATTTTTGATTTTTGATTTTTGTTTTTGATTTTTATTTTTGATTTTTGATTTTTGTTTTTGATTTTTATTTTTGATTTTTGATTTTTGTTTTTGATTTTTATTTTTGATTTTTGATTTTTGTTTTTGATTTTTATTTTTGATTTTTGATTTTTGTTTTTGATTTTTATTTTTGATTTTTGATTTTTGTTTTTGATTTTTCATTTTCTGTTTTTATTTTTGATTTTTGATTTTTGATTTTTGATTTTTATTTTTGATTTTTGATTTTTGTTTTTGATTTTTATTTTTGATTTTTGATTTTAATTTTTCGTTTCTTACACTTGTTCGTCCGAATTTGAGATTGCTTAAACTAGGTTTTTGAAAATTTTTGGGGTTTTTGATGGACAAGTGTGGGGGAGGTTATTATTAGCCTAGTTGTTGTTACATTGTTGTAATATAGTTGTTTGATGGTTTAAATCTACCCCTTTTTGCTGAAAATTGTGATGAACACCAAGAACTTGTCCAGGAAACCCAGGCCACTGCGCCGCAGTGGTGGTGTATGTGTGCCACTGCGACGCAGTGGCTACCTTCTGTCATGCATGTGAATATTGTCTCACTGCGACGCAGTGAGGACCACCCTGTCCCACTGTGCCGCAGTGGGAAGTTTCTGTCCACAAATTGTGTTGAAGATTATTGTGAGTTCAGTTTGCATTCCGTATATCTAATGTTTGTTTGTTTGTTTTAATGGTTGTGATTGCAGTCCGCAACTCAGAGAAGACAGATGGAGGTTGGTCAAGGAAGCGGGACTGGTTCCAAGAGGGCTAGGCAAGAGCCAGAAGTGCCTGATTTGAAGTTTGGAGAGCGCGATATGGATGAATCACACGCATGGTTGGCGTTCGATGGGGCTAGGCAACCCCATAAGAACAACTTTCTGAATAATCTCTTTGCTCTACATCGACAGGTAGTTTGCCCTCCTAAATATCTTGATCCAATTTTTGCCAGAAATTATGGGGTTCAGGAGGATATCCGTCGGTAGTTTCGAATTGAGGTCCAAATCGGAGACCAAATGGTTGGTAGTGATATGTGGCATAATATTTTCAATAATCGGGAACCAGTTTTTCGTGAACTTTGTCTTGAGTTTTATTCTACTTTGAAGTTGACCAAGGAGCTCAATAAAATCAAGGATATTTTTTAAGAGCGGGTAGTTACTTTTTTCTGCGGCGGACAACCTAGGAAGTTATCGATTCCTGAATTTGGCTTTTATTGTGGTATGTATACGAGGGACCAGTTGGATAGTCAGGAATTTAGGGCTTTGTTGAGAAAGGGTTTGTTTGTGAAGCAGGATTTGGGGGATGGAGAGTCGATATCCCAGTTTTGGACTAGAATTTCGGGGGGACACAATTGGCCTTCTTGTGGCTATGTTAGTGTGTCTAAGATTAGCAGTGTGAAGCTGAGGTTGTTGCATAGGATGCTTGTCACGTTTCTGGTACAAAGGTCCACCCATTGGGACAAGGCGTACCAGCTTGATCTATGGCTGATTAAGTTGTTTTCTGAGGGGGCACCGAGGAGGTTTGCTTTGGCCCCTATGGTTGTTTTAGATAGGATGGTGAATCACTCGGATTCAAAGTTGGTGCTCGGGCAGTTTATCACCCGTCTTTACAAGAGGATGGGCGTTTTTTATTCTGATATATGTCATGAGGGGCTGTCTTTGCTGGTTCAACTGGAGCATTTAACTGAGAAGGAGTTGATAATCGCCAAGATAGTGAAGAAGTCGAAGAAGAATGAGCAGGCTAGGTTGTTGGAGGATACGGGTGTTATCGCTGCACCGCCTCCAGAGGTGGAGGATTCTGATGATGAGGAGATGGGGGATGCTCCTCAGGAGCCTCAGAGGAGGCGGGGCCGTCCTAGTATTGACTTGACTGACTTAGGGTCCCAGCTGCAGCAGATTATGGATGGGCAGCAGGCTAGCCGCCAGGCTTTTGATGATTATCAGCGGCGTATGGATCAGGATATGACCTGGATGGGATCGCAGCAGGCCCGCACCAACTATACCCTTGATTATTATCAGCCGATGTGGGATGCTCAGTACAATGGCCAGCCGTTCGTTCCTGATACGCCTATTCCTGATTTTTCACCACCACCTATTCATGTCCCGACATATCGTCAGGGAGGAGGTTCTTTCTTCCCACATGATCTAGGTGGATCTCCTCGTGGCCCTGTGCAGTTTGGTTCTTTTGGAGGTAGGTCTTCTGTTGATGCAGGTACTAGCGCGGATTGGAGACCATGGACCAGTGGACCGTCTGGTGGATATGCTGGTGGTTCTGGGGGATTCGTTGGTAGGTCATCTTCTTTTCAACCTGGTTTTGTTGCAGGATCTGGATCGGGCTTTGGTGGTGGACCTTCTGGAGGAGATGTTGGCGCCTCTAGTTCCGGTCAAGAGGGGGAGCGAACTTGGGTCACTGATCTGTTTGATACATCCGGGCTCCCCTATGGCTATCATGGCCAGTTTCAGTGACCCTGGGATAGGACTCATATGTGCTTGGTTATGATTTGGATGACTGTTATATATTTATTTTTGTTTGGTATCCACCCTACGGGGTGATGAAACATTTGTACTGTTTTCTTTTCTTTTGTTTCTTTAATTTTCTGCATGAAACTGTAGATTAGTTTGAATTTTTGTATGGATATTTGGTTGTGCTTGTTATTTGAAGTTGGACAGGTCTATCCGTTTGATGGCAATACCTAGTGGAACCCAAGTGTGGGGGGAGGACCAGTTGGATTTGTTTGATTGTGTGATCGTGTTAGTAGCTCACTATGATGTCATGTGCATATGCTGGCAGTAAGTTCAGCGCTATATTTTTGATTGGAATCTTTATTGACATTGTTCACACACAGTCCTTATTCCGGTATGTGCTCTGATTTTTCTATGTTGCTTACCCCTATTTACCTTTGTTTGACCGAATATGGACATTGAGGGCATTGTCCATCTTAAGTGTGGGGGGGTGGCAAATAGGTTTAAGCTACCGGGTACATCACTTTTGTTGTTTTGCCATTGAGATTTCTACCGGTTTTGTTGATGTGTCCCTCTCATAGGCCTTCGGATTTTATCCGAGGGTAGGAGTTTCTATTTTTGAGCTCTTCACTGTGATGTGCATGTTTGGAATCGGTGTTGTCAATTTGGTGGGATAATAGAGGTTGATGTGGTTTTTAAAACTTGAGTGGAGCTTGTCCTTGTGGTAAATTGCTTTTGTCACTTAATTCATAATATTTAATGAGCAATTTTACTACAAATTTTTCCTTGGTAAATTTTTAATCGGCGAAATGTGTTCTGAACGGTTATGGGGCTTATCCTTGTGGATTGATAACATTACTTGCATACTCAAAATTTCCCAAACACCTAAAGTTGTGAGATTCATTGTTCATATATAGATGTGCTAGGTGTTTACGGTTTTGGTTTGATTGCCTTGTAATTTGTCCCTCTCTTAGGCTCTTGGATTTATTCGGGAGTAAGGGTTCCATTTCGAACTCTGCACTAAGATGTGCGAATTTGAGGTTAATTTATTCCATTTCTGGGTTCTTTTCTTTGATTTGAGTGTGCCGGTGATGTGTTGAGCTAGAACTTGGCCTTGTGATCGTGACGAGACCGCAGTGAGATCACTTTTGTGATAAAAGTACATCGAATGACGAATTGGCATATATGTTTGACCCATACTTATCTTTCTTTCTTTATTTTCACTTTTTCTTTTGTATATTCATACCCTTACTATACTTAAACTCACTTACATATACATCATTCCTTTCTTTTACCACCTTTCTTATACATCTTTTTAACTTAGCCTTTTCCATTGAATATATACACTCATTTATGTAAACTTTACCTAATTATACCTTACTGTACCGATAGTCTAATCTGGAGGGCCATTGATTGTCATTGGTTTGTATGGACGGTTTGGGAGAGCTTCAATGGGATGTCGGTGGAATAATTTTGGTCTATGGGAATGTGTTGGATTGTTCAAAAGGAAGTAAGTGTGTTAGACATTGTTCATCATTGTAAGAGGGTGCCTACTAGTAGAGTAAAAGTGGTTCAGAAGAAAAAAAAAAGTGAGAAATTGAAAAAAACAGAAAAAAAAAGATAAAAAGAACTTGGGCTACTAGTGGGTACTTTTCATTTTTGTATGTCTAGAGTTTTGTTGTATCGTTAAGAATGGAGAGGTTGGTTGATTTGAAGTTGTTTGAAGTTGATACACCACAATGGTGTCGAGTTTGTTTGGTATTTTTGAGGTGTCTTGACGGATGAGCAATTTATGGGTTCATGGTTTGTTGGCAATCAATGGTACGGGTTTTTGATTAGACTATTTTGTTCATATTTCTTACTCACCTTATACTTTTGATTGTTTCCTTTCATTTCTAACCTACACTCCCTTACTCATTCTAAATACCCATTACATATACCTTAGCCTAACTATACAACCAACTTATATGCCATATTTTGATGATGTACTTGGTGCTTACGTCATGTCGGTGGAGCTATGATCCTTGTTCAAGCCTATGGTAAGATATGCATCACGACTGCGCTATGAGTGATTCTTGATATATTCAACCCCAAAAGTAAGTTCGTTGGAGTTCAATGATATTGATTGGTTCATTTGTTTCACTTGTGCATAGTCGTGTTATTGAGGCTTGTGGATTGTTCAGATATTGTCAAACATTTCGGGTTTTCATTTAAGATTAAAACTGCTTCACCCAACTTCTTTGTCATTGACATACTTGGTGTTGCTTCTTTTTGATACTCGTAATTGTTTATTTAGCTTCTTTGCCAAGGATTACTTTTTCTTTAAATGTTGGATTTGCTTGAGGACAAGCAATGCTCAAGTGTGGGGGATTTGATGTGACCAATTTATACCCATCGCCCACATCGTTATTGGCCTTTTTATTATATGTTTTTAGTCGATTTTGCTGGCATTTGGCGCGTTTATGGGTTTTGTTAGTGGTTTCAGGTTCTAAACAGGTGACGTTTCCATTTGGAGCAATTTCGAGTAATTGTGAGGCCACGAAGTTGATTGGAGAGTTCGATAGGTGAAAAGAGATTGAAAATATGCAAGTCTTCATATGCTGATGTGTGATCTTTGGACCAGAATTACTGGACTGCGACGCAGTGGTGGTGAACGAGCCCACTGCGCCGCAGTCATCTATATGGCAATGGTGCTTCGTGTCCAGTAAGAATGCACTGCGACGCAGTGGGGTGATCAAGGCCCACTGCGCCGCAGTCAGCTATATGGAAAGGGTGCTTCGAGTCCAGTAATAATGCACTGCGACGCAGTGGGATATGCATGTGCCCACTGCGCCGCAGTCATCCTTTACCAACGAGCACAAATGGGCAGTAAGAATGCACTGCGACGCAGTGGGGGCATTACTCGCCCACTGCGCCGCAGTGAAGGATCGGTTCTGAAGGGTTTTTGGGCAGCTTTTGCACCAATTGAAGGGAGGTATAAATAAGAAAAATAACCTAATTCCCAATCTATCAAATATTCTTTCTAGGAGCTGCACTACAAGGAAATCCTTCAAGGATCAATTCAAGATTTCATCATCTTCCGGATTCGTTGAAGATTCACGTGCACCCATCTAGATCGTATCTACTTATTTGTCTTGCAATTTCTTTTCCTCAAACGATTGGTACATCATGTTCTTCCTTGATTTTAATTGTAATTTCAATTTAATCATGTGTGGCTAATCTTTCAATCGTCCACCTTGATGAAACTAGACAAATGATGTGATTGCTTTATGTTTTAATTCAAGAGTTGATTTCAATTATCGTTGTGTCGTGATCTTGATGATTTAATTCCTTTATATTTATTGTTTTGACATTGGTGGCATGTGTGTTCTTCGTTAGTGGTACTAGTTGAACACATATGTGATTTTCAAACGGTCGCTTGTCTATGAGCGATTATCACTAGTTCATGGTATGATAGTGAATGTCATTTTAATAGAAGGAATCATTTTGTCAACGTGCTTTGTAACGGTTGGTGGTACCACGTTATTTTCACATAGGCGCAATTGGTAATTTGATAGTCAAGTAAACTAATTGTTGGTAAGGTTGTCTAGGCATTGGTGGTACCGGCTTGGGTAATTGAACTGGCAATTTAGGTGTTTGGGTGTTTTGTGAGCGGTTGGTGGTACCACGCGAGCATTTCCTCCTTTCACGGTTATCTAATCAACTCTTTATGAATTTGGTCTTAATTGGAAGCAATCATGTTTGAAGTCTAGCGGAGTCAAGGTGGATGAACTTTACCATTATTGTTTGAGGCTTACCTTTACTTTTATGCATTTTATCTTTCAAAGTTATTGTCAAAGAGAGAATCAAAGCAACACCCTTTTTCCAAACCATTTTACTAAACAATTGATTCAAACCAATCCCCGTGAACGAACCTGGACTTACTTTATAACTATATTGCATACGATCGGGTCCACTGCCCGATAGTGTGTAGTAGTGAGTTTCAAGGTATTTCTAGTTTTAATTTTTAAACTCGATTTAGCACATCATGGGCAGAGCAAGTAAAAACTCGCATGCAGCATATCTATAATGCATAGAAAATCATTTTAACTTAAACCAGTTAACCAATTTGACTCATATTCTTTTTGGCTAAAGCTTAACCCATTTGACCTGCTAAAGATAAAATGTATGTGGCTCAAATCAACCCGGTCTGACGTAGATATCCAGAAAATATAAATAAGAGATTACTCACAAAGTCAACTGCCGGTTGCTAACATGAGTTCTTCAATGTATCATAGCTTTGTTTTAATAAATACGTGTAAATACCTTTCCAGTAGGAGTAATTGGTTCAATTACTCAATTAGTAGACCCTTGTCGCGAAATTTGATATTCAAAGCACCCTCTAAGGAATCAAAGTTGGCACTCCATAGTATGCTATCTCGAACATTGTTAGGCAGTGTTGCACGCCCTCCCATCTCCATGAAATCAAAATCCACCTTGATCCTGACCCATTTCATGAAATAGTTAGCAGCTTGTATTCCACCTTCAACAATCAACATAATAAACCCCAATTAATGCTTCAACATCAGCCGGTGTCTTACTGGATAGGACAAGGTAAGAACTTGAATCACCCTCGTCAATTTCACCATCCTTAATGTCCACATCATAAACAGGTAGACTCAGCCCATCTACATGGAGCAAATCTATATATTAAAAAAAGAATAATCAAAAACCTTTCCCATCAAGTTTTCAAACCGACTTTTGTGCCTCATCTGCATACTTACTCTTTTAAATTGTGAATCCCCTCGAATCCCTAGTCTTATTAACATCCACAATTCTATATAATCAAAACTTAATTAAAAAAAAAAATTATGATTTAATTTCTTAGGTTTATTATTTCACAATAAATTAGTTGTATGTTATAATGTTAAAAAAGATATATCATATAGGTTTTTTTTTTGTTAAACAAAATCTATTTAAAAAAAAGTAAAATATAATAACAAAATCAATTGTTTCTGAAAAAAAACACATATTTTTTCAACATCAAATTCACCCAAAATCTCAATTAATATAATCACCAAAAACAATAATAGTAAAGAAGTTACCTTAAGCATGATCCCTGTTATTCAAATGCAAAACATAATTCGTTTTTGATGCCTCTGATCATTCCACATCTTAATTCATAATTTGGGGAAGGAAGGAGACACGGTATGGAAGAGAGAAAGGGAAGGGGAGCAGGGAAATGGAAATTCTGAAACGGTCGGAACAAAAATTATGGATGAAGGGTAGTAGGTAAGAAGACTGCTAACTGCCTTTTGGTAGTAACTGCAGGTGTAATAAATTTTGGGGATGCCACATTGGATTTGTGGGTGTTTTTTTCTTTGATTAGAGATACCACAAAGGCTGTTTTTAAAACAGGTTGTACCCTTAGACTAAAAGGAGTAAAGCGTTCCAAGGAAAGCCATCTGCTTGCCACGTCATAGAACGCCAATTTTCTCACGCCCTCTGCTTGTTTTTGAAATAAAACGCCCCTCGGGGCACTGTTCCGGGCGTTTCCGGGGCGTTCTGGGAGGGAAAAAGTGAAATTGAACGCTTTGCTCCGGAGAGCCTTATTTATAAAGAGTTAAGATGGCTTCACAAATGAGAACATGACACAATGGAATACTATATGTAAACATTTTTCATTGAATCAAATAACAGAACTTGTCTTTCTTTGTTACTCCATCTATCAGATCCCTTTCGAGACTATGGTATTTTCAAAGAACTTGAGTAACCAATGAAACTCAATTGACAAATTTGGCAAAATTCAAATATTAACTGTATAGAAATTCCTTATAAACTGCATTAACCAATGTCATATATTAGTACAATACCTTGAAGTACAGCATTCCAAGATGCACTCAGCATTTAGAGAAGCTCTTGTGCTTTACCAACTAAAGCCATCTTAGTAACTATGCTTAACAGATGATATAATTCCCGATAAGCTATTAATAAAAATAAAACCTAGCGAAATACAAAGCTTGTATAGACGGAATCTAAAATTTTCAAGAGAAAAAAACTTAAACCTCTGCATATTCAGTTGTCACTATTTTGAGTGTCATTGTTATAGTAATTACTAATGTCTCTACCTCCTTAGAAAATGGAAGCATTCCTGCAACACAAGCATTGATTGCATCTTTATTATAATTTACAAAACTATTGTTAATCTCATTATTTGAGTCAACTTACATCTCATTAGTAAACCCTAAGCAATATGATCTTTACAAAACTTAATAGCAACATTGTACCTAAAGCAGTACCGCAAAATATCAGTTATAGCGTAAACATGGAAATAGGAGCTAATAACTCATGGAATCACTCGTGAAAGTGATGCATAAAGTTCAAATAACCAGAGAATTACTTAAAGTGGCTTTGGCACTTTCGACAGTAACTTTATAATCAGTGGCATCACGGGTAAAAAGACCAAGTTCATAATACTTGATGTCGAGATCTAAGAAGAAAAGATGAGTTGCAAGAAATAAGCACTAAATATCAAATATTAACAACCTTCGAATAATATATAGATTCTTTTAATATAGATAACACAAGATGCGATATATGATAAACCGTATCAGATTACATATAGTGTAATAAAGAACACACGAAGAGAGCGTGTTTTGAATAAGCTGATTGAAAGTATCTCACAAGATTTTAAACCTTGAGCCTCATTCTCGAGGTTATATAAATTTGAACTTCTTGTTGGATTCTGAGCTTTTGTAGTGACAAAGCCACTGCTTTGATTCTGCAAAAAAAGAAAGAAAAAAAAAACACTCATACTCCGCGCAAATGTATATGACAAAACAGAATATAATCTGTCAAGACAGCCCGGCCCAATTAAAACCCGCACCAAAAACATGATGTTTTGACCCCTAAGCCAACCCATCATATTCGTTTATCTTGCGACGTTACCTAAACTTACCTAAGTTAGTTGAAGTTTAAGCTTTTGCCAATCTCAACATCCATTAGTAAAATGCCAAATCATCTTCATAAATTAGAATCCACATGCCTGATAAAGCTACTGCTTTTGATGTTCTAGATATAGCACCTGTTAAGATAAACATCATATCATGGATGCATTTACCCAAAGTCAAGACTGCTTTGCAACTTCAAGTTGTTATAACTAATTTGTATGAATGTGCAGCTTCATATATTTTGAATGTAAGAAATCTGAAAAATCATATCATAGACCAGATCTGACAAACATACTTTGTGAGTAGCTATACAAATCATACCGTTCTTCCTGGTGCATCTTCTTGCTATCAGAGTGACATCTTCTTGTTATGTTGACATTGCATAGAAGGGTTAGCCACGAGCTTGACTGCAATAGTCAATCTCTTTATCTGTTCAGTTGAAAGCCCATTACTCCCGGTAATCTCGCAAGTGATTCCCTAAAGTGGAACCAACTCCATTACCACCTCAACAAACATCTACACATGATAAAACATAACATCAAATATCCTACTTATATCATCACATACACTGTACTTTATTCTTAAATATCATTAAATTTCACCAGACGGGTTGCTCAAGCAACTTCATGAGGTAATTGAAGTCATGCAGAATATTTTTAGGATACATAGACCGTAACAGTGAGAGACGTCATTTGTATGCTAACAGTAAGAGACGTCATTTCCTAATTTGTGGGAACAAATAAGTGAACTCCCAATTTGGTGGGAGTTGACAAAGAATAACACTTATTAGAGTTAAAAAATAAGATCCAATAAACATGTAACAGAGTAACAAATAAGATCTTATATGACTAACTTGTAACGGAGTGATCAATTAAAACATACAAAGTAAATTTGAAAGCAAACCTGGATCCAAAGAAACCAATGACGGGGCTGAAAAAGTGAGAAATGTGCAAGATGATACAACACAAAAATACTTAAGATCAATGTCTATCCGGCCAAAGAAACCTAGCTAAACGGGAGAACTCTACAAAGAAACTGAAGATCAAGTGCTTTTCAGAGCATTTGTTCTTTACCAACTATGTTTTCAAGCCAATGTCGCTGTTGGTTGTCCTGGTTCATCTGTTTTAATTCGTTGACGACCTTTTCTTGGTAAGATACTAACTCAAACTTCAGCTTCGTTTTCCCTAAACAAACATAATGAAGTTGAGGAACGGTCAAAAGATGCACAACCAAAGGAACTTCATGAAAAAGGAAAGAAAGACACAAATTGGACAAAAACAAACAAAAGCACAGCTTGAGAAATATATATATATATATAAATATATATGATGCTTTATATATATATATTATATATATATATATATATATATATAAAGAGTATTACCTTTGATGCTTTTCCATTAACATTCTTGGACAAGCATCACAAAGCCCATCATACTACAATTATATTCTTTTCCAGTAACGACTTGAAACTGCAAAAATCATAGATTAAAAAAACATGGATTAAAACCTTTATCAGGTGAAGGCATGGGAAAAACTATATGCGCGGTGGAATTCTACATGTCATGTATCAAAAAGAGCATCACAAACAATTAAATTAAATTCAACCTGAAATACATGGTCTACTATGGATATTTCGATCTTAATTAGTAAAATCCAGTATAACCCATTTACTTGTTATGATATGACATTACTTGAAAATATACCATACAACAACTATTAAAAATGATATTACCGTATTACGATACAATCATATATTACTAAATGTGAACTTATACATCTGAAAACCATCCTTTTAACCTTAACTATAAATTATCATAATGTAGTTTATCTTCCGATTCAATGTTTGTATCTTCGGTTCAAGCAATGTCAAGATTTATGTTCTAGTTTTGAAAGTTTTCCCCATCGTTTTAGTTCTGTTATTGGCAGTCGTTACTATGATTACCCCAACGTCATAATGGCAACTACTTTCACTGTTTCCCTCTTTATTCACAGGCAGATTAGGTGTCTGGGATTGTTATCAAGCGGTCGGGGGAGGGGGATCGGGTTTTTTTAGACATCTCCAAACCTAAAATAGCTACCAAATTATCATTAAACACCTTGCAAATTACATTCCAACCATGAACATCTTGCAAAATTACTATATATATTACACATTCTACGCTTCATCTTTTAGAAACAACCACTACGTTCATCTTTTGGAAATCAAACCTAAAACCCTTAAATCAAAAAAAATAAGCATAATATAATACATCATTACATCCTATCACTATTTAACTCAATATCTACCAAAAACTAATATATCTACACGTAATGCAGTTTTAAAATACGTAAATTACGTATATATAAACATAAACTCATAAGTGATTATTGGTGACGATATACTCAAGTGCATCAGGCCAAATGCAACAACTAATTGGTTGAGAAATTATATCAAACACTTGGTGTTCATGAGAAAAAAGTGAGTTGGTGATAAAGCTTATATTTTCCAGTTTATGAAGTCAAGTTTTCAAAAAGCCGAGTAAACCAAAAGACCATAAACATGATATAAGTATAATCAGGCATTTTATCAAACACTTGGTGCACATTACCTTCAAAGTTGAAAAGACGAAAAGTGATGTATGAAATATCTTTCGACCAACATCTGCACTTTAATACAATAATCTTATTAAAGTACCCTTTTTTATATTAACTATGCAAATTTAGCAGCAATTTCAGTCAATATAATAATGTAACACCCGTGAATTTTGGCCCGTTGACTTTTTGTGTAATTTAACTAATAAACTTATTGAATGAAATAATTGGGCCCATTTGTGATTATATGGCTATGTGGTATGCTAGTCGGGTCGTCGTATGTGTGGTCGGTATTTAATTGTGCAACTAATGGTAATGTGGTTGAGAAGGGAAACGGGTCGGCCCGTGGGTAGTCCATGACCCACCAGCCCTCCCCAAGACCCATTTCCCCTTATCCTTTTCTCATTTCTCTCTTTTCTCTCTATCTCTCCTATTCTCTCTCAAGTAAAAAGAACCCTCTTTTGTTCTTCATCAATTCTTGCATCAACTTTGTGTTTGAAACTACCATAATACAAGAAATCATAGCCATCTTCATCTCGTTTGATTCCTATCGAAGAATCAAAGGTGGAAATCTTCCATTCTTAGCCATTTTGACCTAAATTCGGGTTTAAGCTCAAGAAGGTGTTTGTGTAAGTCTAAATCAACCCATATACTTCTATTTATGCTTATTCATATGTTTCTAGTTGATTTAGGGTGATTTCGAGTCTTTAAGGTGGTAAAAATGGAAAATTGATTTAGGGTTAGGGTTTGAAGAATTTGTGGATGATTTTGATGTTTTGGTCGAATTTGTGAGTTGGGTTATGTGTATTTATGTTCAATGATGCTTTGTTATGCTTCAAATCGAGTTAAAAGTCTTTACAAATCGATTTGGGTTGTTTTGGGTCGAAAATTTAGGGTTTTGGTTCGTAGCACCTGCATAACCTGCAGGTGCTGGCTGCAGGATGTAGCCACTGCGGCGCAGTGAGCTTAGTCCTGGCTCACTGCGACGCAGTGCATAGTCACTGGGAAAATACGCGCGTCGGTTTTCAAATGTTAATAACTTTTAATCCGTAACTTCAAACAAGTCTTATGACCTATCGTTGAATTCGTAAGAAAGTCTAGTTTCATGCAGTAACACTCTTTTTGTATGAATCCTTTCTCATTTCTAAAAAAAGGTCGAGTCGAATGCGTCTTGTTTCTCCTCGTAAAAGTTGTAAAGGTGTTTAGGGTTCGTGGCTTGACTTAATCGAGCTAAATCGACTTGTTTGAGATTGTATAGTTGACATGGCGGTATTATGATGAATAATTATAGGTTGTGGACGTGTGGAACCCATCACTCGTTTGTAATCTAATCCTAGCTTCCTAGCCAATCAAGGTGAGTTTCGTATCTCCCTACTCGCTTGAGATTCGGGCTGAAAAGTGTAAACCTGGCGTGTTTACTTGCATTTATTGATTTGTTGATTGTTGGATTGACGTGACGTATCTTTTCGTTTGATTGACTTGGTTTATGTTTTAGTTAAGTATTTCATTTATAGTAGGATAGACGTACATACATGGAAGTCGGTTATGCCTTCTTTGGGTTTCAGATGTGGTGGGAAGGCTGCGGGTGACCCTATATATAAGCATCTGGGACTCGAAGAAAGTAGAATCCTCTGAAGTATATGAACGTATAGTTGGTATAAATTGTGATTAGTGATTAATTTTGATTGATGCATATGTTGTGCTTAGGTCCCTCTGCTAGGGGATTTGACTTATGAATATTGACATGTGGCCTTGTCCCTCTGTTGACAAGTGTGCCCCGTTGCGATTATTGATTTGTTGATTGTTGGATTGACGTGACGTATCTTTTCGTTTGATTGACTTGGTTTATGTTTAGGGTCGTGGCTTGACTTAATCGAGCTAAATCGACTTGTTTGAGATTGTATAGTTGACATGGCGGTATTATGATGAATAATTATAGGTTGTGGACGTGTGGAACCCATCACTCGTTTGTAATCTAATCCTAGCTTCCTAGCCAATCAAGGTGAGTTTCGTATCTCCCTACTCGCTTGAGATTCGGGCTGAAAAGTGTAAACCTGGCGTGTTTACTTGCATTTATTGATTTGTTGATTGTTGACTTGATTGTTGGATTGACGTGACGTATCTTTTCGTTTGATTGACTTGGTTTATGTTTTAGTTAAGTATTTCATTTATAGTAGGATAGACGTACATACATGGAAGTCGGTTATGCCTTCTTTGGGTTTTAGATGTGGTGGGAAGGCTGCGGGTGACCCTATATATAAGCATCTGGGACTCGAAGAAAGTAGAATCCTCTGAAGTATATGAACGTATAGTTGGTATAAATTGTGATTAGTGATTAATTTTGATTGATGCATATGTTGTGCTTAGGTCCCTCTGCTAGGGGATTTGACTTATGAATATTGACATGTGGCCTTGTCCCTCTGTTGACAAGTGTGCCCCGTTGCGATTATTGATTTGTTGATTGTTGGATTGACGTGACGTATCTTTTCGTTTGATTGACTTGGTTTATGTTTTAGTTAAGTATTTCATTTATAGTAGGATAGACGTACATACATGGAAGTCGGTTATGCCTTCTTTGGGTTTCAGATGTGGTGGGAAGGCTGCGGGTGACCCTATATATAAGCATCTGGGACTCGAAGAAAGTAGAATCCTCTGAAGTATATGAACGTATAGTTGGTATAAATTGTGATTAGTGATTAATTTTGATTGATGCATATGTTGTGCTTAGGTCCCTCTGCTAGGGGATTTGACTTATGAATATTGACATGTGGCCTTGTCCCTCTGTTGACAAGTGTGCCCCGTTGCGATTATTGATTTGTTGGCTTATGTTTGAGGAATGTTGATAATTGGCTTATATTGGATAAATATTGGTTGTTGGCACAGGTTCATCGTATATTAATTGATGACACAGGTGCATCGTATATCGATGGTTGATTTATGAATTATGCATTTACATTTGATTGTAAGCATTGCATACATTGATGATGAGCCCTCGGCAGGGGATTGCCGACATCCTGGTGCATAGATGTATGCACCCATTTTGGATGTAGAACGTGACCCCGAGTATATAGACATTTATATCTCGATGATTTTGAGATACAGCCTTGTTCATTGTTATGACAGAAGGGTATCGTTGCATAGGTGACGGAGTTCACGCATAGGATAGGCATGTTGGCTTATTCATGCATTTGGCACTACATTGATTCATATATCATTTGTGCATTTATATTACACATTTACTCATCTTGTGTAATCTGTTGATGGACGATATTGTGTTACATAGAGGCTCGCTGTAAGTCATGCCTAGCCTCTATTCTTATGTTGTGATTATTGGTGTTGGTTCTTTATGAACCATTACTACGAACTCACCAACCTTGTGTTGACTATGCTTAGTACACTTTTCAGGTAACCAGGTTCTCCCAGGGCGTGGAGTTTAGTTGCTTTGCTTGCTGTGAACCCGGATTGTGGACTTTATGGATCAAGGATTCATTGGCCTTCCTTTGCATTATACTTAGGATCGTTTGCCATCTTTGGATGTGGTTTTGTTAACTTTGATGGCTATTTGCTCCTGTTGTATTTTGTTACTTGTGTCGTTGTGTTTTGGATTCACTGAATCTTTAATTGCATTTAGTTTGTTCTATTGTAATTCCACCTGGTGCTGTATGATTTCCGTGACATTTCGAGCCTCGGCTTGGGGTGTTACAGAATGGTGGCCCATGCGTGGTCGTAGAGAATTAGGCGGTTTGACCTAGACTACGGCTTAAGTTAAAACTCTTCATATAGCATGCATGGTTAGGAATTCGTGTGCAATGTGAATTATGTGAATCCCCGTGTGAGTTCGTAGTTAAGGCCTATTGTGTGATAGCTTGAATTCAATGTGATGAATGTGGTTATTATGATTTGTTGTTATTATTCGTTGGAACTAATTTGATGATTTAGGGCAAAATGAAGGGATGCCATTAACTTAGTATAATATTATGGCAACCCTAAAAGAACCCGATCAACTCTTTTATGGTTACCCGATATTATAGCAAGTTCATGACATCGTGGATTGCGCACGTGTGGCTTAAAGTATAATAAGGAACCGATATGCTTAATGGAAGTTGATTAGGTGGAAGGTTAGCCGTTGGTACACCTTGTATACATACCCGGTCAACAACTAGAGAGCATATCGAATTCGATTATACTTTGAATCACACGTGTTAGTTGTTTAATGGCGTGATGAAATAAGCATGATTACTTAAAATTAATGATGAAGTATTGTAATAAATTCAACTTGATGTTATGATATGTAAAAAAATCCCTTATGATTCTAACACTGTTGCCTTAGCATAATGTTATGAAATGAGTATGTGGTATCGGTAGAGAGCATTGACTACTTGTGTGACTAACATGTGAGCATTTGAGACTAACTCTCGGGTCAACGTGTCACTTGTTTTATAGAAATGGAGAGACCAAGGAGAGTCCGAACAAACTATAGGGCTGAAGAGGAAGAACCTCAACCGGAAGCTCAACCGGAGGTACAGGGAGGTAGAGGTCGTGGTAGAGGCCGTGGTAGGGGCCGTGGTAGGGGTCGTGGTGGAGCTCCTGAGCCAAACTTGGCTGAGGTAATCGCTCAAACGGTTGCCGGCATTATGCCAACCATCATTGCTCAAGTCACGGCAAGTCTTGGGCAAAATAATGTGGCTCAAAACAATGAAGCCCCAGAAAACATAGATAACGAAAATGCTCAACCCCATGATGTAGAGGATGAAGAAGAGGGACCAGTGGGTGTTAATATCGGGATGCCCATGAATAATCAATATGGCGGATACCGCCAAGGGTGTATATTTAAAGATTTTAAGAGTTGTGGGGCACCGGAGTTTGATGGGAAAGGTGGCCCCACGGAATGTATAAGATGGTTTGAGGCGATAGAAGCGGTGATTGAGAGGAGTCATTGCACCTACGATGACCGGATTTCCTATGCATCCGGCATGTTTAGGCACGACGCCTTGAGTTGGTGGAATCAAGAAATAACTTTGGGGCGGACTCAAAATTTGGAGTGGATTGACTTCAAAGATAAAGTAAAAGCAAAGTTTTGTCCTCCGTACGAGCTACAAAATTAACCATTGAATTTGCAAACCTCAACATGGAGGGAGCCGATTACAAGGGATATGTGAGACGATTTCAAGAGTTGTCTACCCTCATTCCTCACTTGGTGGGTACCGAGTCACAGGCCATCCAGAAGTTTGTATTGGGCTTGAATCCACAAGTCCGATCTTATGTAAACTCCAACATGCCTACTTCTTTGGCTAATGCGGTCAACCAAGCCGGGAGTGTGACCGAAGATTTGTTGAGATGTGGTGTTTTGAGTAAATCCTCATCAACAAGAGGAAGGAAGTGGGGGAGTCGAGCGGGGTAAGGAAAATGGGGAGGTTTGACCCCAAGAATGCAAATAGGGGTAGAATAATGGCGGCGGTGGAGCCAACTAGGAAAGCTTTTCCGGGACCCCATCCTTTTTGTGGAAGATGCAACCAACATCACCCCGCCAATGCCCAATGCAAGACGTGCTTCAATTGTAACCGAGTCGGGCACCTCTCCAGAGATTGTAGGGCTCCAAGAGCGGGCCAAATGAATGTGGCTCCTATTCGGGCCGTTCCTCCTCAAGGTAACCAAAGAAGGGGCGAGTGTTTTGAATGTGGTAGCCGTGACCACTACCGTAATAATTGTCCTCGATGGGTGGGACAACAAGTGCAAGTAGCCGTCCACCCCAATCAACTCCAAATGGTCGGGCCTAATCAAAACCGGGACAACAAGGCCACCAAGTGCAACCACGCGGCCGAGCCTTTGCGGCCAATGTAAATGAAGCCCGCAATGATCCCAACGTAGTAGCAGGTACTTTTCTCCTTAATGGTCTCTATGCAACCGTCCTATTTGATTCCGGGGCCGATTATAGCCTCGTGTCTTCTAACTTTGTTCCTTTGATTGATGTGCATCCTTGTGCTCTAAACTATGTGCTTGACATTGAAATGGTAAACGGGTCACTAACTAGAATTAGCCAAATACTTCGAGAATGTGTCTTGACCTTAGAAGATGTCGACTTCTTCATTGACCTTATGCCCCTTGACATTGGTAGTTTTGATATTATAGTGGGTATGGATTGGTTAACGGCGGTTAATGCGACGATTGATTGTGGTGAGAGAGTTGTTAAAATACCTTTGGCTAACGGTAAAATTCTTAGGGTTCAAGGCGAAATCTCCGATTCCTCTAATTCTAAAGTCTTTAGTGCTACCATCTCAAAGGTAGAATTGAAGATCGTTCCTATCGTTTGTGATTTTCCCGATGTTTTTCCGGATGACTTACCGGGATTACCTCCAACCCGTGAACTTGATTTCCGAATTAATCTTATTCCCGAAGCCGCGCCCGTAGCAAAAGCTCCTTATAGACTAGCTCTAACCGAAATGCAAGAATTACAAGCTCAACTCAAGGAACTCCAAGAGAAGGGTTTCATTCGCCCTAGTCAATCTCCTTGGGGTGCTCCTGTCCTCTTCGTCAAAAAGAAAGACGGATCATTCAGAATGTGTATTGATTACCGGGAACTAAACAAGCTCACCGTGAAGAACCGATATCCTCTCCCAAGAATTGATGACTTGTTTGACCAACTTCAAGGAGCTAAGCACTTCTCAAAAATCGATCTTCGCTCGGGTTATCATCAACTCCGGGTACATGAAGATGACATCCCCAAAACGGCTTTTCGCACAAGGTATGGTCATTTTGAATTCACCGTGATGCCTTTTAGGTTGACTAATGCACCGGCGGTGTTCATGGACTTGATGAACCGGGTGTGTCAACCATACTTAGACAAGTCTGTCATCGTGTTCATTGATGACATACTTGTATACTCAAAGACGAAGGAGGAGCATGTTGAGCACTTGCGTGAAGTGCTTGAATTATTAAGGAAGGAGAAATTGTATGCAAAATTCTCCAAGTGTGAGTTTTAGTTGGAAGAGGTCCACTTCCTTGGCCATGTAGTGAGCAAGGATGGTATTCATGTGGACCCAAGCAAGATTGAAGCGGTCAAGAATTGGAGAAGACCCGAAACGCCATCCGAGATCCGTCAATTCCTTGGATTGGCGGGCTACTATAGAAGATTCATTGAAAATTTCTCCCGTATTGCACAACCACTCACTCTCTTGACTCAAAAAGATAGAAACTTTGAATGGGGCGAAAGACAAGAGAACGCCTTCCAAACGCTTAAGGATATGCTATGTGATGCTCCTATTTTGACACTACCGGATGGGATTGAAGATTTTGTTGTTTATTGTGATGCTTCGGGGCAAGGGTTGGGTTGTGTTCTTATGCAAAGGGGTAAGGTCATTGCTTATGCCTCTCGTCAATTGAAGGTGCATGAGAAGAACTACCCGACACATGATTTGGAATTGGGAGCGGTTGTGTTTGCGTTGAAGTGTTGGAGACATTATCTCTACGGCACCAAATGTGTGATTTATACCGATCACAAAAGTCTTCAACACATCTTTACCCAAAGTGAATTGAATATGAGGCAAAGGCGTTGGTTAGAACTTTTTAGTGATTATGATTGTGACATCCGTTATCACCCGGGCAAGGCAAATGTAGTAGCCGATGCCTTGAGCCGAAAGGAGAAAGTGAAACCAAGACGGGCTCGAGCTATGAGTCTCACGGTAGGGCCAAATATTCGTGATCGGATCATTGAAGCCCAAATTCAAGCCACCCTACCGGAAAACTTTGGAAACGAAAACCTAGACGGTATGGAACAACTTTTCGACCGAAAGAATGATAATGGACTATACATGGTTGAAAGACTTTGGATTCCTATCTTCGGTAACTTGAGAACGCTTATTATGAATGAAGCTCATCAATCGCCTTATTCGGTCCATCCCGGGTCGGATAAGATGTATTTTGACTTGAAGAATTTGTATTGGTGGCCGGGCATGAAGCGTGATGTGGCTAAGTATGTGAGTGAGTGTCTTACTTGCTTACAAGTTAAGGCCGATCACAAGAAGCCACCCGGATTGTTGGTACAACCGGTGATGCCCGAATGGAAATGGGAGCACATTTCAATGGACTTTATTACAAAACTACCGAAGACGAGAAGCGGTCGTGACACAATTTGGGTGATAGTAGATCGGTTAACGAAGTCGGCTCACTTTTTAGCCATTCGTGAAACCGATAAATTTGACACTTTGGCTCGCTTGTACATCAAGGAAGTAATATCTAAGCATGGAGTGCCGATTTCTATCATTTCGGATAGAGATGCCCGTTTCAAATCAAAATTTTGGGAAGCCTTTCAAAAAGCCATGGGTACTCGGCTTGACATGAGCACGGCGTTTCACCCTCAAACGGATGGGCAAACAGAGAGAACCATTCAAACACTTGAAGACATGTTGAGGGCGTGTGCAATTGATTTTGGTGGAAGTTGGGAAGACCATTTGCCGCTAGTTGAGTTTTCATACAACAATAGCTACCACGCTACTATTCAAATGGCACCCTTTAAGGCCTTGTATGGTAGGGTATGCCGTTCTCCTTTAGCTTGGGCGGAAATTGGAGAGAGTCAACTCATCGGGCCAGAAATTGTGATTGAGACGACTAAGGTAATATCTCAAATTAAGGAGAAGTTGCAATTGGCCCGTGAACGTCAAAAGAAGTATGCCGATGTGAGACGAAGACCGTTGGAGTTTGAAGTGGGTGAATTTGTACTTTTGAAAGTGTCACCTTGGAAAGGCGTCGTACGATTTGTGAAGCGGGGAAAACTTGCACCAAGGTATGTTGGTCCTTTCAAGATTCTCGAACGGGTTGGGAAGGTTGCTTATCGACTAGAATTGCCCCAAGAGCTTAGCGGTGTGCATGATGTGTTTCATATTTGTAACTTACTCAAGTGTTTGGCGGATCCTACACATCATGTGCCTATGGACGAAATTAGGGTCGATTCGAATTTGAACTTTGTTGAAGAGCCGGTAGAGATTTTGGACCGTCAAGAAAAGAAGCTCAAGAAGAAGCGCTATACCATTGTGAAGGTAAGATGGAACGCTAGACGTGGAGCTGAGTTCACTTGGGAGCGAGAGGATCATATGAAGTCTAAGTATCCGCATTTATTTGATAATTAGGGTTTTGTTGAATTTCGGGACGAAATTCTTTTAACGGGGGAATAATGTAACACCCGTGAATTTTGACCCGTTGACTTTTTGTGTAATTTGACTAATAAACTTATTGAATGAAATAATTGGGCCCATTTGTGATTATATGGCTATGTGGTATGCTAGTCGGGTCGTCGTATGTGTGGTCGGTATTTAATTGTGCAACTAATGGTAATGTGGTTGAGAAGGGAAACGGGTCGGCCCGTGGGTAGTCCATGACCCACCAGCCCTCCCCAAGACCCATTTCCCCTTATCCTTTTCTCATTTCTCTCATTTCTCTATCTATCTCTCTTTCTCTCTTTCTCTCTAAGTAAAAAGGCAAGGAACCATTTCAATTCATTTCTTCACCATTTCTCATCAAGTTGGATCGATTATCTCTCATTTCTCTCATTTCTCTCATTTCTCTCATTTCTCTCATTTCTCTCATTTCTCTCATTTCTCCATCCCATCCTACTAGTGACCCATTTCCCCTTATCCTTTTCTCATTTCTCTCTTTTCTCTCTATCTCTCCTATTCTCTCTCAAGTAAAAAGAACCCTCTTTTGTTCTTCATCAATTCTTGCATCAACTTTGTGTTTGAAACTACCATAATACAAGAAATCATAGCCATCTTCATCTCGTTTGATTCCTATCGAAGAATCAAAGGTGGAAATCTTCCATTCTTAGCCATTTTGACCTAAATTCGGGTTTAAGCTCAAGAAGGTGTTTGTGTAAGTCTAAATCAACCCATATACTTCTATTTATGCTTATTCATATGTTTCTAGTTGATTTAGGGTGATTTCGAGTCTTTAAGGTGGTAAAAATGGAAAATTGATTTAGGGTTAGGGTTTGAAGAATTTGTGGATGATTTTGATGTTTTGGTCGAATTTGTGAGTTGGGTTATGTGTATTTATGTTCAATGATGCTTTGTTATGCTTCAAATCGAGTTAAAAGTCTTTACAAATCGATTTGGGTTGTTTTGGGTCGAAAATTTAGGGTTTTGTTGAATTTCGGGACGAAATTCTTTTAACGGGGGAATAATGTAACACCCGTGAATTTTGGCCCGTTGACTTTTTGTGTAATTTGACTAATAAACTTATTGAATGAAATAATTGGGCCCATTTGTGATTATATGGCTATGTGGTATGCTAGTCGGGTCGTCGTATGTGTGGTCGGTATTTAATTGTGCAACTAATGGTAATGTGGTTGAGAAGGGAAACGGGTCGGCCCGTGGGTAGTCCATGACCCACCAGCCCTCCCCAAGACCCATTTCCCCTTATCCTTTCTCATTTCTAAAAAAAGGTCGAGTCGAATGCGTCTTGTTTCTCCTCGTAAAAGTTGTAAAGGTGTTTAGGGTTCGTGGCTTGACTTAATCGAGCTAAATCGACTTGTTTGAGATTGTATAGTTGACATGGCGGTATTATGATGAATAATTATAGGTTGTGGACGTGTGGAACCCATCACTCGTTTGTAATCTAATCCTAGCTTCCTAGCCAATCAAGGTGAGTTTCGTATCTCCCTACTCGCTTGAGATTCGGGCTGAAAAGTGTAAACCTGGCGTGTTTACTTGCATTTATTGATTTGTTGATTGTTGGATTGACGTGACGTATCTTTTCGTTTGATTGACTTGGTTTATGTTTTAGTTAAGTATTTCATTTATAGTAGGATAGACGTACATACATGGAAGTCGGTTATGCCTTCTTTGGGTTTCAGATGTGGTGGGAAGGCTGCGGGTGACCCTATATATAAGCATCTGGGACTCGAAGAAAGTAGAATCCTCTGAAGTATATGAACGTATAGTTGGTATAAATTGTGATTAGTGATTAATTTTGATTGATGCATATGTTGTGCTTAGGTCCCTCTGCTAGGGGATTTGACTTATGAATATTGACATGTGGCCTTGTCCCTCTGTTGACAAGTGTGCCCCGTTGCGATTATTGATTTGTTGGCTTATGTTTGAGGAATGTTGATAATTGGCTTATATTGGATAAATATTGGTTGTTGGCACAGGTTCATCGTATATTAATTGATGACACAGGTGCATCGTATATCGATGGTTGATTTATGAATTATGCATTTACATTTGATTGTAAGCATTGCATACATTGATGATGAGCCCTCGGCAGGGGATTGCCGACATCCTGGTGCATAGATGTATGCACCCATTTTGGATGTAGAACGTGACCCCGAGTATATAGACATATATATCTCGATGATTTTGAGATACAGCCTTGTTCATTGTTATGACAGAAGGGTATCGTTGCATAGGTGACGGAGTTCACGCATAGGATAGGCATGTTGGCTTATTCATGCATTTGGCACTACATTGATTCATATATCATTTGTGCATTTATATTACACATTTACTCATCTTGTGTAATCTGTTGATGGACGATATTGTGTTACATAGAGGCTCGCTGTAAGTCATGCCTAGCCTCTATTCTTATGTTGTGATTATTGGTGTTGGTTCTTTATGAACCATTACTACGAACTCGCCAACCTTGTGTTGACTATGCTTAGTACACTTTTCAGGTAACCAGGTTCTCCCAGGGCGTGGAGTTTAGTTGCTTTGCTTGCTGTGAACCCGGATTGTGGACTTTATGGATCAAGGATTCATTGGCCTTCCTTTGCATTATACTTAGGATCGTTTGCCATCTTTGGATGTGGTTTTGTTAACTTTGATGGCTATTTGCTCCTGTTGTATTTTGTTACTTGTGTCGTTGTGTTTTGGATTCACTGAATCTTTAATTGCATTTAGTTTGTTCTATTGTAATTCCACCTGGTGCTGTATGATTTCCGTGACATTTCGAGCCTCGGCTTGGGGTGTTACAAATAAAATCAACACATCGCATGAAACTCTATATCAATGAAAAATCAGTCAAATAATAATAATAAAAAATAAATAAATAACAACGAACCTGGTGTCACGATTTCCATAATCAACATTGATTATGTGCGTCGCCTATGTTATTAACATCTCCATATAGAGGTTGCTTCCATAGCCGCAAAATTCTAACCGTTATTGTACATGGCTTTTTATTTGGAGTCAGATTTCTAATTGAAACATGGTTTAGCAAAGCCATGCTAACTGGTATGTTATGTGTTTATGTTTTGAAATGCCTTAAAACTGAATGGAAGTGGCCTTATATAGACATATACACATAACTAAGTAACTGCCACAGCAATACACGAACGGTTACACTTTCAAATTTTCAAAAACTTTCACCTCTTAAAAGAAACCGATCCATCAAGTTCCTATCTACTTGCCATGTTGATATTTTTGGGCTTTCTTGCATTCTAAATCATGCCACATAGGCAATAACTAACTTTTTTTGAAGTGACATTTATATTATGTAGGGAATATGTTAGCACCACCCATTTTCCTTTGGGGGTCAACTGGTCAAGAGTCTATACAATTTCATAGAAGGGAAGTGATATATTCTTATAAAAATTAGTCTAAAAATTCTTTTAAAATCATAATATTGTAACATGTGGATTCCACTTATTCTTTTTCTAATTTTATCCCTTGATTTTGTCATTTGTCATCATCTTATGATTAGGTTGATTTTTAAGCTATTTAGTTAGAAAGATTAATCATTTTCCTTCATGAAATTGTCATATTCCAAAATGTATTTTCCAAAACACGCCAACACGAGTTAAAAAAGAATTTTTAAAAAAAGGAAAAACCTTAAAAACTAATCATTCTTCAATTAGTTGGTCAAATTTGTAACCAAGACATACATTGCGACTAAGAAATTTATACGGATGAGAAATTCTTTTAACCATGTAGCTAGGTATTTCTAGGAATTTTGCCTTAAAAGATAAACAAAGGAAAATGGTGTTCCCAACACCGGTTTTGTCCAGATCATCAAAAGAACAGTCGCTATAACACCGGACTTACATT
Source organism: Erigeron breviscapus (assembly GCA_034093135.1). NCBI lineage: Eukaryota > Viridiplantae > Streptophyta > Magnoliopsida > Asterales > Asteraceae > Erigeron > Erigeron breviscapus. Next base: position 24,323,415 of record CM067172.1, on the reverse strand, counting down.
ATGTGGCTCATCTTATTGAATTTTAAAACCGGTTGTTGATTTTATTTAGAAGCTCCTTTCAAATATATACTCCGTATTAATTAAATACATACAAATATAATGGGACAATTCACTTTTGTTATAAACATTAATTAAAGATGAAAAAATAGATTTAACAACTCACTTTCGTTGAACGTACTAAGGCCCCAGCCAACGGGGTGTTCGTGGGCGTGTCGTCCAATCCGTCGACGAGGAAGCCATTGGCAGGCCCGTGTTCATGAGGCTCTTCGATGGAAGCGTGTCGTTGGGTCGAAAGGCGTCGACGAGGGGGAGCGTGAATGTGGGGTCCGATTCCTAATCAAACAAAAAAAAACTTATTTTTTTTATAAAACTAGCCGTTTGCTAGTTGTTGTTTTTTTTTTAAATTTTTTTTTCCTATTTTACATCTCTATATAAACAACTCCATTCACTTCATTCTTTTTCATTCCAAAAAACACACACAAACACATACAAACATAAATCAATCATCCATTTCATACAACAAAAATGTCAAGTTCCGACGAAGATTCAACAACCTACATTCAAAAGTATTTTATAGATCCACAAATGTTGAACACATTTGTTAATTTTGTAGAAGAAGAAGAAGAAACCGAGGCCGAGAGTTCCAGAATGCCAAGAGCACCAAGAAGATACATACCAAGAAACCACGCCGATGCGGCAACCCGTCTTTATAATCATTACTTCGCCCCGGAACCCGTCTTTCCTGCTGATTATTTTCGCAGGCGTTTTCGAATGCCCAAGGAAATGTTTATCCGTATAGTGAAGGACATACAAACCTTTAACGCCATACAACCATTACCGCCTCACTTTCAATACTTTCACAATCCCCCTTTCGATGTTGCGGGTGTTCCCACTCTAAACATTTTTCAAAAATGTACTTCTGCTGTACGCCAGCTGGCGTACGGTGCTTCCGCCGACCAACTAGATGAGTATTTGGAAATGGGTCGACAAACGTCATACGATGCTTTGAACAACTTTTGTAAGTGCATCCTTCAATTGTATCACGATGAGTATATGAGAAAACCGACCCAAGAAGATGTTAATCGAGTGACTGTGAAGCATTTGGAGGTGCATGGTTTCCCGGGTATGCTCGGCAGCGTTGATTGTATGCACTGGCCATGGAGAAACTGCCCCACCGCATGGCAAGGCCAATACACTCGTGGCGACAAAGGACACCCTACAATCATGCTTGAAGCTGTTGCTTCATATGATTTGTGGATTTGGAATGCTTACTTTGGACCAGCCGGTTCGAACAACGACATAAACGTACTCAATGAATCTGACTTGTTCGACCAGCTCCTTGAAGATAGAGCTCCTGTGGTCAACTTAACCGCTGACGGCGAGCAGTTTACAAAGGGGTATTATCTAGCCGACGGTATTTATCCTGAATGGTATACACTCGTGAAGTCTTTCAAGTGTCCCATGGACCCCAAGACCACAAAGTTCAAGCGCTATCAAGAAGCTGCAAGGAAAGACGTAGAGCGTGCATTCGGGGTGCTTCAAGGTCGTTTCCATATCCTCACTCAGGGAGCGCGTCCATTGAGCATCAACAAAATTAAGCGTATGATGTACAGTTGTGTGATTTTGCACAACATGGTTGTTGATTATAACGGTCGTGCAATTAGTCCATTCGATTTGGAGTTAATTCCGGAGGAGAGGTCAGTTCGGACTTGGGACCAACGAGTGGGAACACAGTTACGTATGATGGGGGAGTTACGTGATCGATTGACGCACCACCGTCTTCGAGGCGCTCTAGTCGAACACATCTGGAACTTGCCTGCACAACAGCGTCAACGTTGAAGTTTTTTTTTAAAAATAATAATAAGTTGTCTTTTATTTATTTATTTATGTATCATGTTGGTTTTTTTATTTTCTAGATTTAATCTGTTTTATGTTTTTTTAAATTAATGTAATGTGTTTTTATTTAATGTAATGTTTTTTTATAAATAAAATTAAGTTTGTGTTTTTTATTTTGATATATTAAAATAAAATAAGAGGTGAGGAAGAGGTGGGGTTGGTAGTGAGTGAGGAAGAGGTGTTTTAGGAGAGAGAAAAGCTGATGTGGCAGTGAGGAAGAGCCAGGAAGGTGTCCTCGGTTGGCTGAGGCCTAACAAACACATAAATTAAGTAATGCAAAAATCGAATGAATATGACAATAATATGAATGAACACACTTACCAACCACTCACATTTAATTCAAACCGGTGCACTGTTGTAAAATTCACCGAGTAAAACCGAGTACTCGCTACAAGGTAAGGTGTCGAGTAGACCCGAGTCGGCCGATTATTCCGAGTACTCACCGCATACACCCGAGTACTCCCAACTCACCTGTCGACCGACCTGAGAGCGATTAGCGACTTCCGCAACCTTGAACCGGTGTAGACATCACCGTTCTTCAAAGACAAATTCGTGTATATATATTCCATGCATATCATTTGACCGGCCATTTGTGAGTTCATGCACTAAATCCCAAATAGAGTTACTTGGAGATAGTTGAAGACTGGTGTTTCCAAGACCGGCCTCAAATCCCACACAGCCACCCGCACAAACAAAGAGCCATGTAACTAAAAAGAGGTGTTATAGATACCGGTCAATTTAGTTTGTTGATTTGGACTATGTCGGTGTTATCAACACCCTTCTTCCTATTTTTACAAATTATTTTAGGCAAACTCTTAGAAACACCAAATGGCTCAAAAACCTTCCATCCGTATAATTTTTCCATTGCCACTACATAGGATCCAACACAAAAGGGATAGATATGAAAGTTGCTCCAAAAATGTCATAAAGGTAGATATTATCTAAGCAAAAAAAAACAATGCTTTTAATTCAAAATGAAACATAAACCCATACAAACTAGACAGAAATATGAAAGTTTCAATTCTCCCCATCTTCCACAAATGTAGATGTTATCTAGGCAAACAAGGTCCTTGGCAGTGGCCCCGTTCACTGCAAAAGTAACAAAAAGTAGACAAGTAAGAAGATTTGAATCGTAATGAAAGAACTGCTTTCAGCGAAAATATGAAAGTAAGCATAGTAAATTAGCAAGGGTAAAGCTTTTATTTTGTTCAAAAAACTATCGACTGTGGGATGAAACAGGTAATTAGATAAAAGTGACAGAAACCATAATAGATGCTGAACAATTAAGTCATAAGATAAAAGAATGCGAGTAGTACGCGAGAACAATATTAATTAAGAGAGAAGGTTCTAAGAAACATACCAAGTCCATGACTTATTATTTGGCAGATACTAGGATTTTGGAACTGCTCCTTGTTCATGGCTAGTAGGTGTTGGTGGCATAACACTCTTGTTGGAGCTTTCGGATGGTTTAAGAGAAATTTTGTCTAGATTGTCCTCAAGCTGAAGAAATGAAAAATAATGACAAGTGCATACATGTAACAAGAGTAGGCTATGTATACATAATTATGTGTGTATATTTGTATATATAGAGGAAGAGAGATGATATGATGTTAAATCTTACGTCAGATAAGTTTTTGGAAAGACTCTTCATGTTTGGCTTGTTGGGACGTGGCAAAACGACCTTCTGGGCGGGCTGGGATGATGAGCTTACATCACGTCTAACAGATGGGTGATCCCAGGCTAAAATATAACTCTGACCAGGCCTAGTAGCTGGGAAGAGTACATATGACTCACTTCGCATCTTGGCCTTTTTAGCAGCATACTGAATATAGGAATTAGTTGATGATCAGCTTAGGAGTTTTATTAAGTCGTCGAAATATAACATAGATTGTGAATATATAAAAGAGATAGAGAGAGATAACGAAGGAAGTAAACAATGACATAGATGTTCGAATAACTTTCTTTGTGATTCAAGCCTAGTCGTGTACAAAAAAACCGAAACCGAAACCGAACCCGAAAGTCAACCCGTAACCGAACCCGGTCAACACCCGGTTTTGACCATAACCGGTTCGGGTTCCCCATTAACCGGTGGTTAGAACCCGGTTAGGCATTATAGCCGTTAGAATCGGTTAGGAACCGGTTAGGGAGTAACCGGTTAGAGAAACCGATGCCCAACCCGGTTACCAACCCGATTCGGTAGGCAGAAAAAGGAAAGAAGCAGCAGACCGTTGGAGACTTGGAGCTGGCTTACTAGCCGTTTGTTTCCAGCCGTTTTTTTCTTTTTTTTTTTACTTTTATGCCATCCTAACACTATTATATATACATACATTCATTTTGGTTAGTTTACAACAATAAAAACTCTTACAAACACTCCAAAATCATAACAAAACACTAAAATCACTCAATCAAAACTCACTTTAATATGGCAACACCAAGTTCTTCGAATGACCAACCACAACCACAACCACAACCACGTAAAAATGTCGTTCGAGTGTTAACTACGACTCGAGCACAAGATGTTTGGGGTACTTGTTTCGATTTGGTGGAGTTTGAAGATGGAACACAAGGGGCGAGATGTAAAAAGTGTAATATCCATTTGGGTGCCGGTTCCAACACAACGTTAAGGTTGCATAGAGATCATTATTGTAAAGTATTAAAAAAACGATGCAAAGGAAGGTCAATCAACAATGGCACGAGACGGGAGTATTTTTGCATACTCGCCGGAGGTGTGTCGTCAACAATTTGCACAATTCGTGATTCAAGAGGCATTGCCGTTCAACCACTTTGACAACCCGCGATTCACCAAGGTCGTTCAAACCTCACTTCAACCTCGATATACTCAAGTAAGCCGTGCTACTCTTAGACGTGATTGTATGAAATTATGGAAAAAGGCTAAAGAAGAATTAAAAACAAGTTTTGAAAATTTAAAAACAAGTGTAAACTTAACTACCGATGTTTGGTCCGCGCCTCATGGTTTGCCCGGTTCTTACTTATGTGTTACCGCCCATTGGATTCAACCCGAAACGTGGCAAATCATGAAGCGTACCATTGCTTTTGAAAACTTTGAATATCCTCACACGGCTCAAAACTTATTTGTTATTTTGAATGATGTAATAAAAAGGTTTAAACTACAAGAAAAAGTCTTTTCCATTTCTTTTGATAATGCTAGTAACAATACTAGTGCCGTAAAAAAGCTCATTCTAAAATACAATCCGCCTTTGAAGGGTGCTTTTTACCATGGTCGATGTGTAGCTCATATTATAAACTTGGTTGTCCAAGATGGGTTGGCGGTGTGGGAGGTGAATCATGCAAAATCCGAGTTTAAAAGAATGTTACAAGACATATTCATGGGGGGTGGAGCTAGATATAAAGCATATATGAGATTGTGTAAGGAAACGGATAAACCGTTTTTGACCCCTAATTGGGATGTGCCCACAAGATGGAATTCGACCTATAAAATGTTTTTGTGTGGTTTACGTCAAAAAGATACTTTACAAGTTTTTCATGATATGCTTGTTGATAAGAAAAAGGCTAAACGATATTCGACGGAAAATTGGTCTCTAATTGAACAAATAACTGAATTTCTCAAAATCTTTTTAGATGCAACCACTTTGTTATCCGGTGTTTATTATCCCACGTCTCATTTGGTTCTAAAACAAATTTATTTGTTGAGTGAGAAAATGGGTGAATTTCAATGGAAGGGTGGGTTGTATGAAAAAATGGTAGTGCCCATGAAAAAGAAACTTGCTAAGTATTTTAAGGAAATACGACATACTTTTGCTTGTGCCGCCGCATTAGACCCATGTATGAACGTTAACGGGGTGAGACTACTTATTGAAAAAATAAGTATTGGTTTGGATTTGCATCTTGAGGACCCATTTCATGCAACAAAAGCAATTGAAGAGTTTAAAAAAGCTTTTAAAGACTTGTTTAAATGTTATTTTGCTAAACATGGTGGTAATGTTGGTTCAAGTTCGTCTTCATCATCTTATTTTACACCTTCTCGAAGCTCAAACCCAATGACTAACTTTTTAAATGAGTTGAGAAGTGATAACACTAAAAGGGCTAGGGGTGAAGGCGATGAGTTTAGCGGGGAATATGGGAGATATATCCAAACCGATTTTTTGGTCACAATGGGAGGCGATGAGTGTAATTCTTTTGATATATTGGCTTGGTGGAAAGTAAGGGAATCTCAATTTCCCATTCTAGCCACCATGGCCCGAGACTTACTAAGTGCCCAAGCTTCCACGGTAGCTTCGGAATCCGCTTTTTCTCTTAGTGGTAGGGTACTTACTATACGAAGAACAAGACTCACGCCGGCATCATTGGAGATGTGCATTTGCTTAAACGATCACTTAGATGCGGCCGAACGTATACAAGACACTTCATCTCTTGAAGGTGAACTAGACATTGAGCAAGAACTACACATGGTTGCGGTTGAAGAAGGTGTTGCAATATCACTTCCAGATGAAGAAATTGTTCTTGATGAAGCTTCACGTGAAGCTAGTTCCGAAGATGATGAACTCGTTGAAGTTCTAGGACTTGGTGATGATTGAAGACTTGAAGATTTTTAATGAAGACTTTGAAGATTGAAGTTTGTTAATGAGACTTTTACTATCAAGTATTATTAAGTATTTGAAGACTTTGAAGACTTGAAGAAATGAAGACTTGAAGATTTTTAATGAAGACTTGAAGATGCATTGAAGATTGAAGATTAATTGACGATTTGAAGACCTTTTATTAGCAAAGAGTCAAAGACGTTTATTTTTATCATTGAAGACTTGAAGATGTTTATTAAGTATTTGAAGACTTTTATTTATTAAGTGTTTGTTAATGAAGACTTTTATTATCAAGTATTATTAAGTATTTGAAGACTTTGAAGACTTGAAGAATGAAGACTAGTTGAAGACTTTAAGACACAAAGTTGAAGAATTTATATTAGTGAAGACTTTTATTAACGAAGACGTTTAATTTTAATGTTTAATGTCGAACTCGTTTGAAGTTTGAACATCTTTTTATTGTGTGTTTGAAGACTTTTTATTGTGTGTTTGAAGACTTTTTATTAAGTATGTGAATGTGGACTAAAACTTTGATCTATAATAAAAAGTATGTATTTTTAAGCGAAAAAGAGACTATAATTCAATTACGGCAAAATCAAACCGGTTACTAACCGGTTACATACCCGAACCGGTGAGAACCCGACCCTAATCGGTTCCAAGTGGGTTGGGTTTCCTTCCTCACAAAACCGGGTAGACCCGAACCGGGTTGAGGTCAAACCCGGTTACACTTTGTTGACCAGAAACCGAATCGGGTTTCAACCCGAACCGGTTACACCCCAAACCGATTTTTGTACACGACTATTCAAGCCCATAGGCATTCAATTATTATTATCTACTATATAAGTGCGGACTAACGATAACATATACGCTCGGGCCGAATATGCAGCTAAAATTATACTAAGATTTATCAAGAGAACCTCACAATTGTATCTATATCTATACTTCTATTAGTTCTATGTTGGTCCTAATTTACAGAACTTTGAGTACAACGATTCTACTATGTTACCCCTCTGTCTTAACATTTTTTATATTCATTTTACCTAATCATTTTCATATTAACAAACACAATCCAAAGTCAGCCAAGCCGGCAGAGAGACCGAACGCCCAGCCACCATCAGCTCTTTGCCGGATATAGTAACTGAAATTTACGAAATTTATTTTTAAATCTAATTCCTTCCATCACCACGCGGGTACAATTCTAACATGTGCGGCGTGCATTAATTAATATATTTATATATGGGGAAGTGAATATGGGGTTGTCCCCATCTAAGCTTAGATGGAGAACACCTCACATTTTGTTTTTTTAATCATAAAATTCATGGGGACCCATGGTTTTATTTAAAATACAAAAAAATATTAAAATATTTGATTGTAAGGGTTCTCCATCTAAGCTTAGATGGGGACAACCCCATATTCACTTTTCCCTTTATATATATATATATATATATATATATATAGGGAAAAGATAAAATGAGTCCAGTTTATTTTGAGTCCAATTTGAGTCCATTGATTTTCTTCCATCTCCTCAAATTCCAACCACCTCCTACCACCACCACCATCATCTCCGACCACCACCATGATTTTCTGGCGACGGCGACCACCGCCACCACGACTTACACATGTGTAAGTTACATGGACCCTTTTTGGACTTAAATTAAGCTGGACTCAATTTATCTCACCCCTATATATATATATATATAATATAAATATATATATATAATGTCTTAATATATATATATAATATATATATATATATATAGGGTGAGGATCCTGGAAGAAGGTGTGTTAAGGAGAGAAGGGAGAGAAGGTCCTATTGGCCAATCAGAACGCGACATGTGTCAAAATAAAAAAAAAACGCGGTGGCAATTTTGTAAATAAATTAAACTTTTTTGAAGCTTGGTCAGCTTGGGTCTGAGTCAGCTTGAGTTAGCTTGGGGTTGGGTCAGCTTGGGTCAGCTTGGGGTCTGGTCAGGTTGGGTCAGCTTGGGTCAGGTTAGGTCAGGGTTGGGTCAGTTTGGGGTCTGGGTCAGCTTGGGTCAGCTTGGGGTCTGGGTCAGCTTGGGTCAGCTTGGGGTTGGGTCAGCTTGACACAATTTACACATAATCTACACAAATGTAGATTAATCTACACAAATGTAGATTATGGGTTTTGGGTTAGCTTGGGTTCTGGGTTGGGTCAGCTTGGGTCAGCTTGGGGTCTGGGTCAGGTTGGGTCAGCTTGACACAATTTACACATAATCTACACAAATGTAGATTAATCTACACAAATGTAGATTATGGGTTTTGGGTTAGCTTGGGTTCTGGGTTGGGTCAGCTTGGGTCAGGTTGGGTCAGCTTGGGGTCTGTGTCAGGTTGGGTCAGGGTTGGGTCAGCTTGGGGTCTGGTCAGGTTGGGTCAGCTTGGGGTCTGGGTCAGGTTGGGTCAGCTTGGGGTTGGGTTGGGTCAGCTTGGGGTTGGGTCAGCTTGGGCGGTCAGCTTGGGGTTGGGTCAGCTTGAGGTTGGGTCAGCTTGGGAGGTCAGCTTGGGGTTGGGTCAGCTTGGGTTTGAAGTCAAATTATTTACAAAAATGTCACCGCGTTTTTTTTTTAAAAAGCCACATGTCACGTTCTGATTGGTTCATAGGACCTTCTCTCCTTAAGACACCTTCTCATTTGATCTCTCTCCTATATATATATATCAAAATCTTCAATTGTTTTATCTTAATCAGGTAAATGTATATATATCAAAAATAAAAAAATATGTGTTATTGGGAATTACTACAAAAAAAACCAGATATGTTATTGATGTTATCTACGTACCGTAGTATTTACTAAGGAGACCAATGGTCGCCTCTTTCCGAAACTCGTAGAACTGAAACAAAAATAAATAAATCGAACAAATTAAATAATAAATGAATGAATTGAATTAATATATATATATATAGGGTAACACTCTGGTATGTGATGAAGAAGATGAGATCTAGTTTAATTAATTACCGGGCTTGTACGGTGCGAGCCATCTCTCGATCGATTGAAAACTCAAACCGTAATTTCTCTTCTTCTCCCTATGTATATATCGACTTTTATATATAACACAACAGGGGAGGTGCGGTTTAATTGGTGTTATATTTATACGGTGGATATGTTTATTTCGTTTCTCAACCGGCCCATCCAATGTATTGATGTAAATGTTCTAAATGTAAGTTCTATCGTGGGTTTAAAAATATTTATAAGTTGGGCCAGACAATTGTGACAACTCGTAATTTATTAACAACGGATTAGTTTTAATCTCGATCATTATTATAATTTCGTCTAATTTAGATATTATGACGTGGAAATTATTAGATAATTGAACATTTGATATAGTTCAATTAAACGTATCCTGATGACGTAGACTATTAGCTATTTAGACGAATGTCGAGTCTTAAAATAACTTTAAATAAAGATTTAAATGTTATATATTGAACACAGTAAATAGACTGTCTAAACTTAATATTTCTAAAGTTTACTTTGACTAAATTTTATTGGCTTGTCTTAACTAAAATGAGACGAGGGAAAATACCTTTACTTTAAATTATAACCTTTTAGTCTACGGTATTTAATCGTAAGCATTTTACCAAATTAAGGATATTAAAATTAACAAATAGCCACATGGGCCGGTTCACCAAATTGTGGCAGGCAAATGAACACCAAGGTTGCCCCCCTTTCTTTTTCCTTCTTTTGATCGATCACTCAGACACACACATCACCACACTTTTAAACCACAAAACAATATTTCATCACCAAATACTCTCATCTCTTCCATCTCATACGGTTTTGGCTAGGAAGAATCAAAGGAAAATACATTTAATTGTTCTAATAATAATCTTCTTGTAATCATCATCATCCTCATCTTCTTGACTTCATTTTTTTTTCAAGAACATCAAAGTTGGTAAGTAAACTTTTTCTCTAAACATTTGATTTGTCTAAATTCAATTTTTATGGTTTACTTTCATTTGTTTTGGATGAATTAGTTAGTATAAAAGATTGAAAGAGTTTTAGTATTTGTAGTTAGATGAAATTTTATTAGAATTAAGTCTTTGAAATCAAAAAGTGTTGGAATTGTGAAATGGTTAGTGAAATGGATTGTTTTCGGGTTCTTGGAACATGTTTCTAGTCGTTATATTGAAAAGACTTAATTATAAAACGATTTGATTTGCGAAAAATGGTCTATGGTCACGCCGCGAGGTTCTGTACTGTCCGACTTTTTCAGTTTTCGATAACTTGAACGTTTGAACTTTGTGAATATCGAATGGTACTTTAGACTACCTTATAATGACAATGTCATTGATATTACCAACTAAAGTTAAATAAAATAAAAGTTTAAATCACATTTTCGGTTATGGCATTCTAGGGTCTATAGCTAAGTAGTTGTACGTAGGATACTTGTCGCCGTGAGATTTGATCCTCACTATTGGTACTCATATCCTAGGTTTTGGATAGACGTGGAGAATTGACTGTTGATCTTCTCAAGCTACATTGCACCTTTTAGCACTTAGATCGCTAAGGTGAGTTTATGGCGCCCTTTTCCTTTTACTTTGGGCCTGAAAAGCATGTGTTATTGTATACACGATTTGTTAAATAAATGATTGTTTGTGTGTATGCCATGTGATTTGGCTGCTTAAATCATTTGACTTAAATTTGCCAGGTTAGCGGCTGTCGAAAATGTGTATATGTGTCATTTATGAAATGTTGAATGAAATGACTTTGAATTGCCGTGTGAGGGCTGATTAAATGGTTTCCTTGTGTTTGACAAACTAAAATGTTTCCCCTATTGGTTGTATTGTCGGATCTAGATATCTCGACTGTCTTGCTTGTGGTCCGCACCCCATTGTCGAAGGGAAATCCTGTGCGAGGTTATGGTCCGCACCCCATTGTCGAAGGGAAATCCTGTGCAAGGCATATGCTGTCATCAGATCTAGATATATTGATTGACGTGATATAATGAGTTCAGATTTGATATACTGACTATCTTGTTATAAATTGTGATATAAGAGTTGTCAGATCTAGATATACTGAGAGTCTTGTATTAAAGGTCGGATCTGGATATACCGACTGTTTTGTTATAAAAGTGTTTGTCAGATTTAGATATACTGATTGTCTGGTCTTTTATAACGATATGTCATTTGTGTGCTCACAATGACGAATAAACATTGGTCAAACATACTGTAAACTCACCAACTATTTCGATAGTTGATCCTCTCAAATTTCATGCTTTTCAGGGAACCAACAGTAAGTATTGGAAGCGTATATGGCATTTTAGAAGCCATCTTTTGAACTTTGGACGTACAATTAGCGTCAGACATCTGAGGACTATCATATTATTAGTTCTAATTGTACTAGACTGTCCAAATGTTGTTAGTGTATTTGTGGGCCCATTTCCAATTGAGGATAGTTTGTATCCGTGTATTGGGGTCCACATATGAACGATTATACTTGTAATAAACTCGTATTTGGATTAATGGATGTAATCTCTATTTACCTTCTGATTAGTACGCAATTATTTGTTAACCTTGTATTTCCGCTACAACGGGGTGTGACAATTCTTAACCCAACACACTGAATTACTTGTATTTGTTCTCACAATACTCAAAACCCAATTTATTGTTTCTTTTTTCTTTCATTCATATATAAAACTCAATGTATAATCACTACATCATCATTTATATCAATTTTATAGTAAATTAAAATATAGAAAAAATAAACCCAAAACACCAAAACATGTTTAATTAGTTGAAGTACAATAACAAAATTACATTATTTAAAAAAAAGTTATTAACAACAAAAATAGAATTAATAGATTGATGGAAATTGGTTAAAAATATAAAAACTCATCGTCTTTTCCATTTCTTCACCTACAACATTAACTTGAAAAATAAATAGTACACAAAAAAGGTTATAAGATAGTTCATAGTTGTCTAAGTGGTATGTGTGATATGAGTATTGACTCTTCACATGTAGTTCTATGTTTTTTTTTTTTAATAAGAGTATTGACTTTTGTGGTAGTATATTTGATAAATCATTAATCCATAGATTATAAGTTTTAGGCTCATAGTTGACATGTAACATGTTATACCTGTGTGTAAACTTTGTACGAAAGATAGTCTCTATAAAAATTGAATATACATGACAACTTTCATTTCTATTTTTCATTTTTAGATCACAGCCCATAATGTATGGGGTTTTAGTCCTTTCTATAAAATATAAATTTAGAACAGGTAATTTCGGTTAATATATCTATTGCAGCCTTTTCATAATACATGGGCTCCATGGAACAATGAGTTGGCCCAATTGAGACAAGAAGTTGGCCTAAAAATGTTCCAATTTATATTTGTTGTATGCTTCATTTTTATTTTAATAGTTCATCAATTAACTGATCGGTACTTGCCTATCGACTTAAGCAAGTGTAGAATCATAATTAATGTAGCGATCGAGAGAGTGTTAGGAACTGAGATTTGATTATTTGGCCTTACATGAAACAAACAAGATTAATAATAATGATAATGTACTAAATTAAAGATTCCTTCCATGGGTGTATTTGTTTATTGTGTTTGAAATGAAAGATGTTGAAAGTTTTCAAATGTTAACATTTGGTTAACTAATTAACAACGAAAATGTGGTTGAAAGCCAATAAACTCAAATCCAAATCATAAAGACGCGAACATCCAATTAGTGTCCAAAGAAATGAAATATTATCATTTGAAAATGTGACCGGAAACCTATAAACTCAAATCCAAGTATCGGCTTCTGGCTTCATGGCTCCGTCACTATTAATAAGCATTAGATATTAGAGAGCAAAAACCAAGTATATGTTGCTGGCGCATTTGTTCCATTTTGTTGGCAATGGGTTTAGGTTAAAGGAGGGAAACATTCTAGTTCTTGTACATGTGCATATGGGAAAAGCTACTATTAATCGTGTAATTTTCATGTGTCACCACATGCTTTTTTTTTTTTAACGTTCGTGTCACGGGACGGCTAGCTGTTACATCCAATTGGGCAGGCAGTCACTAGCGACCGATCCACGAAGTCAGGGACCACAGGGGAGGGAAAACCACACCAAATTAGCCGCTACAGAAGGCACGACGCTAAATTGGGGGAAAACCTTGATTGCTCGGATTCGAACCCTGGTCTCCCAGGGTCCAAACATCATTGCAACAGGGGGATGTCCACTGCGCTATTAAGGCAGGGACGTGTCACCACATGCTAATATACAATAATGTATCCATCTATATGTAAATTTAATACTTCATCCGTCCCATATTAAGTGAGCTATTTTGACTTTTTAAGTTTTTTCTTTCAACTTTGACCGTAAATATTTTTGTTTGTGTTATATAACACTTGATATAACATATATGAATTGATTGAGTTTTAGATGTACTTTTTATTGATATAACTTTCATCAACTAATATATAGCACAAACAAAGATATTTATGGTCAAAGTGAAAAAAAAAATACTTGACCAGTCAAAATAAGATAATTAAAATTGGGCGGAGGAAGTATATATGTTTTCGTTAGATTATTTTGTGTCATTTTCTAAATAGAAATAACGTAAACCATATTTGTGACATGACGTCTTGCATACTTGTGAATGAAAATGGAAATTCATATATGATTTTACCAAAACACACTAGTTACTAACGCTTTTTTAATACTATTTGATATAAACACATGAAACGAAAAATCCACTAGTACTCCATATGTAACATGTTAAATTCACAAATATTTTTGCATCATAATTATTTTAATACCTGAAAATTAAAGATCTTAATATATACTAAAAGACAACTGACCTAATAGCTTATTGACCAATCATAAGTCTTAATTTTGTTAAATTGTACATTGATGATGTCATAATTATAATAATTACAATAATTCTATTTTACAATTCACGGTATACAATTCACCGATATATAAAGATTGATCAATAGTTATCTAAAGCCCAACTATTGCACAAATCTTTATACATTTAACATACTTACGGATATTTATACCTACTAGATAAATTGTATAATAAATTAATAATAAATAAAAATTAATAAATTATAGTTATCTCCTTCTACAATTCCTCCTATCTACCATCGATTAATCTTCTAATATCCATATCCATATCAGATACAAATTCAGATCTCATTTATGTCTGTGTCAAATACACAGATTGTTTATAATATTTTAAAGATAAGACAAATTATTAAATATATAAATTTAAATGTAAAAAATGTAAGTTAAAAGAAATTTAAATATCCATATCAGATACAAATTCTGATCTCATTTATTCCAGTGTCAAATACACGGATTGTTTATAACATTTTAAAGATAAGACAAATTTAAGGAATATACTTTTAGAACATCGAACACATATATTATATTTCATCTTTTGAAATGTTTTTTTTGTAGACAATATATCATATGTTTAAATTTTTTTAATTAATTAAATGATGGAAAATAAAATAAAAAATCTTTTCAAGTTGATGGTTAAAAATTGTAATAAATATAAATTAAGTATTTAGGTTAAAAAGTCTAAATTATTGATGGAAAACAAAAAATTAATTAACAAAAGTCAAGGCCAATTTTTATCAACCGTTGGTTTGTATCTACAACGTCATGTTTTCACACACGGACAGTTGTATGTTGCAATCTCTCGAGTTAAGTTGAAAAAGGGTCTCAATGTGCTGATTTGTGACAAAGATGGTAGGACAAAAAAAAATTACTAAAACGAATGTTGTCTACAAAGATGTATTGCAAAAGATGAAGGAAGACACACGTTCTAATGTTCATACTATTTGCAAGGGTTTATTTTTAATTACGTTCTTAACATAAAGGGTCTCAATGTGCTGATTTGCGATAAAGATAGTAGGACAAAAAAAAAATACTAAAACCAATGTTGTCTACAAAGATGTATTGCAAAAGATAAAGGAAGATACACGTTCTAATATTCATACCATTGCAAGGGTTTATTTTTAACTATGTTCTTAACAACTTTCAGGATTTTTTATAGCTATTTATCTTTTGAATTAATAAGATTTTTTAGCTTGCATATACTTTTACCTTGATAGTAATAATCTAATCTTTATAACAAAGTAAACCCGTGTATTTGACACGGGTCTAAAATCTAGTTTGATATTATGAGCTATCCGTATAATATTTTTAGATGGGATTTATTGATACCGTAATATTTAATAAAAGCCATCACATAATACAACTTCTACAAACATGTTATGCAACCATATAATGCATAGATGTGATAAATTAATAAACGTACAACGTGTTTAGTATAATGCATAATATTTTATAAGCCATCACACAATACACCTCTACCAACGACGTTGTTACCGTCACACGTCACCACCACTACCATCGCCGTCATTATATCGTTACATTGTGCGGCAAAATTAAAATTCGTTTACATTCGACTTTCAATATTTGTAAGTGATTCCACCCCAATGATGCACCAATTATTGTGTCTTTTCTTTCCTGAAAGGTACCATGCACCATATATAGTGTTGAGCTTTGTATAAGTAAAAAGAATCCTGGTAATTTTATGAAGACATAACAAACTATCATATACCCTGAATCGCTTAGCTTGACATACATGATACGTATTTATAGATATTTTTGTAAGCCGAACCGTATACAATAAATGCACATATATATGTTTTTGTGTTTTTTCTTCTTTTTTTTCCGAAAGTGATTTGCAACAAATAAAGAGGGCAAAAATCTAAACATAACGTGAATCGCTTCAATCACTTGATTGAAAAACAACGGCCTTTTTGAGTTGGCAATATCATATTAAAGCGATTTATAATGTGATGTTAAGCTTAGGAAAGATTTTTATAACTGAAGTGTACCACTAAGTAAATATAATATATCTATTGTTGCCTATATTTAAGATTTCGTTTAATTGATGGTTCATACAAAACACGTTTTGAGTCACATGGAACACATTTATTGTCCTACTAGCATGGTACCCGCGCGTTGTACCGATACCTCTAAAAAAAGCTCTCGCAAGAGGCGGCGAGAATATGGACAGTGCAAGATGTTGAGACAATGATAATTTCAAAACAAACAGTTGTGTATCATACATGTGAAAGTTCAAATTGCAACAATTAAACTCATACATGTGGAAGTTCAAATTGCAACAAATAAACTGAAAAGTTTCATAAATACACGAACACAAAAATTTTACATTTGATGCGTATTGTTTTATCTTTGTAAAGTCAACCAAATCCAAAAATAATCAACCGTGGCCTGCGAACTTACTAACAGACACGAATATACTAACAGTAGCCATCTTTACTTTACAGTTGCATGTAATGTGTTGGTATTAACGACAGGATCAGTTCTCTATTTGAAACAGAAATTGATTTTCTTTATATAGATACCATCTATCAACGACAGGATCAGTTCCAAGGAGCTCCAAATGGAGCTTCATCCCTTGCAATCCAGCCTAAATGTCCTCCTTAAGGTGTAACTATCAACATACAAGTGTTCTCCTGAACCAACATCAAGTAACAAAATGTTATACTCTTATTCTTTTCATTATGAAATAGATTCTTATAAAAAAGGGTGAAAAATACCTTGATGGCTTCAGGCACAATGGGATCATTTGCAGCCTGTAAAACATCATGAGTAATTTCTTGAAAAACTTTAATACATAGGGTTACGCTAAACCCTCAGCTTATTTCGGGATCAGTAGTTGTGTAAAAGAACCCGATTATAAATTTTTGAGCTATACCTTGGTTTCTCAGAGCTTGCAACACGTTTCGACATGATAGATGCCTACAAATGATAACCCCACATCATTTCAACTAGAAAAGAAAAGATGACACAAAAGAGAAAGAGAGAATATAATCTAATACTATACTAAAAGAGGATTTTGAAGAAGCATTTGGAGCTACCAGGGCTTCTCTTGAGACCAAATTCCCTCCCATTTTTCCTTTTATCTTTTTCATCTTTTTTTTTTTACTTTAATTTAATACAACATAAAAAAAAAATTGAAACCCCGCCTGGACGGCAAACACCCTTCTATTTCTTTTACTTCTACTTTTATGTTTACATAAAAATTGAAAAGAAAATAAAACCTCAATCAAAAATCTTCCACAACAACTTCTAACAATTCAACCTAATCCTATCTTAAAATTTTTGCAAGAACATTCACACATCATTTATTCTTCCCTCCATTCAATGTATACAATTGATTATGTATACAATAAACTCTCATCCAATTGATGGAAATGTACCTATTAAAAATTGTTCTCTATTCAATTACTGTAAAAACGTATATCTTAGCATATAAACTATAACTCATTGATACGGATCTATAATACGTATCGTTTCAAACGAAACCTAATTCTCTTAAAACGAAACCTGAAAAATATTTTTTAAATCTACCCGTCCATAGGACGGGCCTGAAAACTAGTATACACGATACAGCCAAGTGAATCAAAAAAATGTAAACAAAAATAAACTTTAACAACAAATGCAATATTATTAGCTTTGGGTGAGCTTATTTATTAGCTTATTGCTTATAGAAGAAGTTACTAATGCCTTTGACAGCTTTACCTTGACCAATGATTCATGTGTCGTGAGGGTGTTTTCCGTCTTGAGCATACGGTCAGACTCATCCATCACAGCTTTATTAGCCGCCGGTATTCTGGTCCAAGACGAAACAATGTGTTGAACATCTGCTTTTGTTACAATCGGGCCTCCTCTCGCACCTCTGTTTGGGCCTTGCTCATATCTTTTTTTCATCGACAAAAGCTGATATTTGAGTATTGATATCCATTTCCCAATCCCATTACTCTATAGTGTCTCTAGAGTAGGATATTAGTAAATCAAATGCATAGAAATATATAAGTACTACGAGTATAAAATACTCCAGTTGATAGATATACTATATGGTTATTCGTACCCGTAACAAAATTTGATTCAGACCACCGGCTAAATTTTGGCTTTAAAGTACCAAATTTCCAGTGAATGTATAAAGTGAATTATTTGGTTGCTCTCATTGTTTCTCCTACAAATAGTGAACTTCATAATCAAGATGTTAACAAATTTCTAATAAGTAGGGAAGATAAAAAAGAAGGCTGCCATGAAAAAGTATTCAAATATCTAAACTTTTGTAGTCTAATATAACAAAAACACAAACCCTAAATCGATTCGCCTAATTACTTTAAAATAAATTTCAAAGATCGAAAATTTTAATTTAAAAAATATAAATAAAGAATGTTTGTATAATAACTTTAACAAAAATAGAATAAATTTTTGAACATACCTGATTCTCATAACAGAAGCGTGATAATCAATTTCCGCATATAATGAAGAGCATTGCCCTTTCCAACCAAGAAACTGGTCACACTATGCAATGGGTTATGCTCAGTTGCTCACTAATGTATGCATGAACTCATAACTACAAGTCAGGACTTCAGGTTGAAACCATACCAAAGCATAACCAGAAACTTAAGCGACTGATTTAAATTGTTAAAGTAGGACGGATTAGAAACCAAGTTGGCCCCAAACTGGACAGTAAACAAAATACAAAGTCAAGGCTTACAGTTTGAAAAGTACAGATATAAAACCTCTTTTCAAGTTTCAAAATTTTCTAAACCAGTAACTGGTTTTTCAAGTACTCCTGAACCAAAAACCGAACAGAATATATCCAGCACCGATTTCGTAATTTGCTTTTGTAAGTCTGAATCGACTTTCATATAATGCAATAATTGCATGCATCAGAGCACAATCACCAAGTACTACTGATCCGCATTTTACATTATTCATCATCCGAAGTATTATATATGAATTATGCTACATAGAACAGACCACTTCCCCATGGGCATGTGAAGCCTTCTATGTTAACAAACGCAGTGAACAAGTTCGAGAAAAACTAAGGTTAGTCTTAAACTATCAGCCTCTACATTCCTACTATGGCACATATATCCAAATTAGAACTATTAAAGACAGTTTTCCCCAATTATGAACACCATAAAGTAACGACTTCCGCAACAAATACATGTCCAAATACATATACAGGAAAAAGCAGAATATTTGATGGAAGAACGGGGGAACCTTTTGAACAACCTGTTATAATAGGAAAGCCTTATATCTTGAAATTAATCAACACAAGAGTCAAATAAACTACAAGTACTAAAATTCAACCATTTTACCTTAATCTCCTGAGGCAACTCGTCTATCGACTTATCAGCATACCCTTCATCCAACAGCAACAACCTTGTTGAACCTCTCCACTTCCCCGCCCTATATTCGTCTCCAATCAACCGACTCAAATCCTCCTCATCATCCTCAAAAACCTCTTCCACCAAATAACACTCATTCTTCCCACTCCCTCTACTTTGACTCGTTTTCGTCTCCTTTTTCGTTCTCCCATTCCTTTTCGGTCTCGACAACTTAGCCAAATTCCTAAATTTTTCAAAACCCCTTGAATCAAAACTCTTAACAAGCTTATCTCTATATAAAACCGGGCTCAACCGTTCCCCGTCTCCTTCCCCTTTTCCACAAATCCTCCTATCTAAACTGTTCTCATTAAACGCTTTTTCGGACTCGAAATACTTTTGTAATTCCGGGTACTCTTGCAATGTTTCGAATTCTAGGCCACTTTAGCAAGTGACCACGGAGTTGACTTTCTAAAACATGGCATTGACTAGCGTTGACTTTAAGAGCTGAGATGTTGTATACACGAGTGAAATGGGTTTCGTCGAAATTCGACAATGAATCTTGATTGTTGGTTTCTTGTTGGGTTTTTGAAATGGGGTTTATGCCTTTGGATAAAGAGGGGCCGTACGGTTGGGTGGTGAAAAGGGGTGTGGCGGCGGAGATGCGACGGAAGGTGACGGCGGTGGAGTGGTGGAAGATGGCCGGGCTCAGGGGAGGAGATAGGGCGATGGAGAAAGGGGGTGATGGTCGAAAAATGAATTTGGTGAACATGGAATTGGATTGGAAGTTTTTTTCTTTTCATTTATTTTATTTGAAAGGTGAATTTCGCTTAAAATTTCGTGTCGCGATTCGACAGCGAGAGGTCTAACATACGTTGTCTTAACCAGATCCACGCTAGAGAGCTCCCTCGAAGTAGAAATGACTATTTCAAATACCCAATGGGGGAAAACCCCCTACTAATCCGTCCGAAAGCACGGCGATTAATAGGGGTAAACCCTGCCTCCTCATACTTGAACCTGGGTATACCCAAGTCAAGCCCTCATAGAAGGAGTACCTATATCTCAAAGTTGGTGGAATGGGGATTCGAACCTGGGAATCGGAGGAGTTTAAGCCTTTGAGGGTTTGGATTGGGGTTTGGACCGAGTCTTTCTCAGACCAATTTTACAATGAGAAGTGATATTAGTACAACACTGATCGATGAGTCTACCACAACTGTGCATCACATATGTGTACAATATGCAGCGAAGGTTGTACATTGTGGTAGATTTATCATTTTATGTGATACATTTATCAATTCCCATTTTACAATTGAGGTAAAAAAGTTGATTTGAAAACCCATATAAAAATTGTGATAACTTTTGTAAAAAATGATTTAACCATTTGATGGATGGTTATACTTATTACGAGTCAAAGTGTTAATTCTAACCATTGATCAGAATGAACCAAAAACTAAAATTTGGGTATTAGATCTCAGACAAAATTAAGAATATAAATGAACAAATCACTATACTTATAACTTAGACTCACATCTTAGTAATTATGTGAATAAGATGTTATTAATTAGATAATTGTTGGAAAGATTAATTTAGTCGTATGAGTTCAAATCCTAAAAATTACTAAATCAAGATTAGATTTTGGATCAAATATACATTTTTCTTGTTTTAAACTGTCATTTTTTTTAGATTGAAATTTCATTTAACTAAAAAACTTACATAAAAATAAAAACAAACGGGCAACATGTAACACCCCAACAAGGCGGAATCATGGGGTATCACTTAGAAAAACACAGCACGACATGGAAATTATGTAGAGTCAAACTATATGCATTCATAGGATTGAAACAATCCATAAACTCACTCAAATGTATACAATAATCAACATCAATCAAAGATACACACTCAATCAATATTAAATGGAAATGTTTAAATTTATAGTTGTTGATCCTAAGCATAACCCATTAAAGGGAAATAAGGATCACGGATCCAGAAAGTCCAAAGCAAGTCCATTCTTAGCAATGCAAACACAATATCATCCATTTTGTCTCTAATTAACCTGATTACCTGAAAAGTGTACTAAAATGCGTCAACATAAAGTTGGTGAGTTCGTAGGGACAAGTAATAGGAATCAAGTGTATCGGAATAACAACCGCTAACGATAAGCGAGGATTAGAATACCTAATCATGTCCAAGGAAACCCTAAAAGGTTTCACGTTAGCACAAAATCAACACAATCAACATTTCAATTACAATTCCATTACACATAAACCGTTACGCCTTACTTGTCAAACAATGCGCCATTAAACCGTTACGACTTACATGATAAACAATGCGCCATATATCGTTAACCCATTACGACTTACATGATAAACAATGCGCCATATATCGTTAACCCGTTACGACTTACATTGTAACATCCGTGAATTTTGACCCGTTGACTTTTTTGTGTAATTTGACTAACAATCTAGTTGAATGAAATAATTGGGTCGTTTGGTGAATTAAATGACAATGTGTGTTATTTGAGTCGATAATATGTTTTGATGGGTGTTTAAATGTGTAACGATTGTTTTATGGCTTGTGGGAGAAGCGGGTCGGCCCGTGGGTAGTCCAAGACCCACCAGCCACCTATGACCCATTCCCCCCCCCCTTTATCCTTTCTTTCTTTCTTCTTTCTTTCTATCTATCTATCTCTCACTTTCTCTCTTCTCTCAAGAACTAACAAAAGAACCAATTTAATCTCTTCACCATTTCTTGCATCAAACTAGTAGTGGGTCGATTATAACACTAGAATCATCACCACCTATACCACATTATCGCCTTATCGAAGAACCAAAGTCAAGTTCTTGCATTTTTATCCACTTTGACCTAATTTCGGGTTCTAGCTCAAGGAGACGTTTTGGTAAGTCAAATTCATCCCATTTATACCTATTTATGTTTGTTTATGCATTTCTAGCCATCTTGAACAATTGCAAGTCTTGAATCGAGTCAAAAGACGATTTGGGTCAACTAGGGTTTCAATTAGGGTTTGGAGATTTTGGGTATGATTTTGATGTTTTGGTTGAAGTTGTGGATTGGGTTATGTTTGTATATGTTCCTAAAGCTTGAAAACGAGTATTTACATTTCACAAGTCGTCTTCTAGATCAAAAATGACATTTGGGTTGGGTTTGGTTCGTGTTTGGGTTGCTGAATTCTGCAGAATGCAGAACTGACTTTTGGCATGTAACGGCCATTACATATGTAACGCCCGTTACCTTAGGTAACAGCCGTTACATGGCCGTTACAGGGTATGAGCACTGAAGGAGGTGTAACGGCCGTTACATTATGTAACGCCCGTTAGGGACTGATTTTGACGACATTTTGAAACGCTTATAACTTTTGATCCGTAAGTCCAAATAAGTCGTATGACCTATCGTTAGAATCGTAAGAGAGTCTAGTTTCTTATAGTAACACTCTTTTTGTATGAATCTCTTCTCATTTCTAAAAAGGTCGAGTCGAATGCGTCTTGTTCCTACTCGTTTAAATTGTAAAGGCGTTTAGGGTTTGTGACTTGACCTAATTGTGATAAACCAACTTGTTTATGATTGTATAGTTGACATTACGGTATATTGATGTATAATTATAGGTTGTGGACGTGTGGACCCTATTACTCATTTGTAAACTTATACTAGCTTCTTTGCCAATCAAGGTGAGTTTCGTATCTCCCTACTCGCTTGAGATTCGGGCTGAAAAGTGTAAACCTGGCGTGTTTACTTGCATTTATTGATTGATTGATTGTTTTGGTTGTTGGATTGATGTGATGGTTCCTTTCGTTTGATTTGTTAAATTGGTTTGAGTATTGAATTGTTGAGACGATTATCACGTTTGAATGACTTAGTTTATATTTGTTAAGTATCTAGTAATATTAGGATAGATGTACATACATGAAAGTCGGTTATGCCTTCATCGGGTTTTAGATGTGGTGGGAAGGATGCGGGTGACCCTATATATA
Source organism: Erigeron breviscapus (assembly GCA_034093135.1). Taxonomy (NCBI): domain Eukaryota; kingdom Viridiplantae; phylum Streptophyta; class Magnoliopsida; order Asterales; family Asteraceae; genus Erigeron; species Erigeron breviscapus. Next base: position 24,299,790 of record CM067172.1, on the reverse strand, counting down.
AGCATCTGGGACTCGAAGAAAGTAGAATCCTCTGAAGTATATGTCCGTATAGTTGGTGTAAATTGTGGTTAATGGCTGATGTTGATGAATGTTGATTATTGGTTTATGATTGGTGATTGTTGATTGATGGCTCAGGTTTGGCGAATATCGATTATTGATTCATATTCATCGTATATCGATTGTTGATTTATGATTTATGCATTTACATTTGTTTGTAAGCATTGCATACATTGTTGATAACCCTCGGCAGGGGATTGCCGGCATCCTGGTGCATAGATGTATGCACCCATTTTGGATGTAGATCCTGACCCCGAGTATATAGACATATATATCTCGATGATTTTGAGATACAGCCTTGTCCATTGCGATGGCAGAAGGGTATCGTTGCATAGGTGACTGAAGGTCACGCATAGGATAGGCATGTTTGCTTATTCATGCATATGCACTTACATTGATTCATATTCATCGTATATCGATTGTTGATTTATGATTTATGCATTTACATTTGTTTGTAAGCATTGCATACATTGTTGATAACCCTCGGCAGGGGATTGCCGGCATCCTGGTGCATAGATGTATGCACCCATTTTGGATGTAGATCCTGACCCCGAGTATATAGACATATATATCTCGATGATTTTGAGATACAGCCTTGTCCATTGCGATGGCAGAAGGGTATCGTTGCATAGGTGACTGAAGGTCACGCATAGGATAGGCATGTTTGCTTATTCATGCATATGCACTTACATTGATTCATATTCATCGTATATCGATTGTTGATTTATGATTTATGCATTTACATTTGTTTGTAAGCATTGCATACATTGTTGATAACCCTCGGCAGGGGATTGCCGGCATCCTGGTGCATAGATGTATGCACCCATTTTGGATGTAGATCCTGACCCCGAGTATATAGACATATATATCTCGATGATTTTGAGATACAGCCTTGTCCATTGCGATGGCAGAAGGGTATCGTTGCATAGGTGACTGAAGGTCACGCATAGGATAGGCATGTTTGCTTATTCATGCATATGCACTTACATTGATTCATATATCATTTGTGCATTCTCATTACACATTTACTTGTCTTGTGTAATCTTGTTGTTGGACGATGTTGTGTTATGTAGAGGCTCGCTGTAAGTCATGTCTAGCCTCTATTCTTATATTGTGATTATTGATGTTGGTTCTTTACGAACCATTACTACGAACTCACCAACCTTGTGTTGACTATGCTTAGTACACTTTTCAGGTAACCAGGTTATCCAGGACGTGGAGTTTGATTGTTTGCTTACTGTTGAACCCGGACTGGACTGATATGGATCAAGGATCCATGCCTTACGTTGCATTGTAATTAGGATTGATAGCCATCTTTTGTTGACGTTTGTAACCTTGATGTTTACTTGCTCCTGTTGTATTTTGAGACTTGTTCCCCTTATTGTATGGATTCACTGAATCCTTTAATTGCATTTAGTTTGTTCTATTGTAATTCCACCTGGTGCTATGTGTTTTCCGTGATATTCCGAGCCTCGGCTTGTGGTGTTACAGAATGGTGGCCCATGCGTGGTCGTAGAGAATTAGGCGGTTTGACCTAGACTACGGCTTAAGTTAAAACTCTTCATATAGCATGCATGGTTAGGAATTCGTGTGCAATGTGAATTATGTGAAACCCCTTGTGAGTTCGTAGTTAAGACCACTTATGTGATGGCTTGAATTCAACGTGATGAATGTGGAATGGATACAATGTGGTTAATGTGTGCTTTGATTGAATTTGATTGTCATTAATATGGATTGTTGTTATTGATTGGTGCTAGTTTGATGATTTAGAGCAAAATGAAGTTATGTTATTAACTTAGTATAATATTGTGGCAACCCTAAAAGAACCCGATCAACTCTTTTATGGTCACCCAATATTATAACAGGTTAATAACATCATGGATTGCGCATGCATGGCTTAGAGTATAATAAGGAACCGATATGCTTAATGGGAGTTGATTAGGTGGAGGGTTAGCCGTTGGTACACCCTGTATACATACCCGGTCAATAACTAGAGGGCATATCGAATTCGGATTATACTTTAAACCACTCGTGTTAGTGACTTGTTTTAGCTGCTTGTAATGAGATGTGTGTAATACGAGTATTTGATTTTGACGATGGTTAATTGTTGTGAACTTAGCACGAGAACATGATAGATAACAATTACTTGAGAACTTTGATATGCTGTCCTTAGTGTAGTAATGTGAAACACGTATGGTATGTTGGTATGATAACATGATATATGACAATTAATTGAGAATATTATATGTTGGCCTTAGTAAAAGACATTGAACATGTGTAGTGTGTCGACGTTAAAACATTAGCTAATAATGCGGCTAACATGAGAGAAACTGTGAAGCCAACCCCCGGGTCATAAACTCTAGAACTACTACCATTATTGGATTTAGTAGGGGAATGACATGTTGACTAGTATGATTTAGTAACATATATGTTATACATGTGTGTATGTATGTATGTATGTATGTATGTATGTATGGCCCGTAGTGGTCAAGTTGAAATCGTAAATGCTTTTGTTGTAATTTGACTTAAACGTGTTGATAAACGGTTAGGATACAACGTGATAAGTATGTTGATATGCACCTTAAGAGAGTATCAAGGTTGTAAACATTCTAACTCATATGTATTATAAACGAATGATTTTCCAACACTAATGATGTTAATCGTAATCGGTGAACAATAGGGGTATGTTGCTTAATGGTATGCGAACTTAAAAACGTATGAGGCATAGTTAAACTTGATTGTATGCGGGTTATGAGATAATTGGTAATGCACGTGTAAAATGTGTTAGCAGATGGGCGATTGTATGAATGAAGTTAGCAAGTTAGCTTTATGGTAGGATGTATTGACATGATTACATGAATTAAAGATGACCAATGGTAATGAACTTAACATGATAAAATAATAAGTAACAATTTCATAGGATTCTAACACTCTTACCTTAGTGTAATGACATGAAATGAGTATGTTATATGGTATGAGAGCATTAACTGCTAGTGTGACTAAAATGTGAACATTGTGAGGCTAACTTTCGGGTCAACGCGTTACTTACCTTGTAGAAAATGGTGAGATCAAGAAGGAATGCGACTAGCCATAGCGATGAGCCGGATTTAGCAACCGTGATTGCCCAAGCAGTGGTAAACGCCATACCTACTATCGTAGCCCAAGTCACGGCAAGCCTCCAAGGAAGCAATGAGACGCGTGAAGCTAGAGTAAATATGGGTGACGAGAAGGTGTCGGGTAGAGCCTCATCAAAAAGGAAAGAAATCGGAGAACCTAGTGAGGCAAGGAAAGCGGGCAGGGTTGACCCCAATGGCCATAAGAAGAGTAGATCCAGGGTGGCGATGGGACCGGTGAAGAAAGCTTATGTAGGACCTCATCCGTTATGTGAAGGATGTGACAATCACCACCCCACCAACTTTCAATGCAGGGCGTGTTTTAATTGCAATCAAGTTGGCCACACGTCCAAGAATTGTAGAGCCCCGAGAACGGGCCCAACGAACGTGACTCCTACTCATGTCGTCCCTCCCCAAGGAAATCAACAAAAAGGCGAGTGTTTCGGATGTGGTAGTCGTGCACACTACGTGAAATATTGTCCGAAATGGATTGGACAACAAGCTGAAGTAGCAGAACCGGCAAGGAAATCTTACTTAGGATCTCACCCCTTGTGTGGAAGGTGTAATCGCCATCACTCTCCCACTATCCAATGTGGGACTTGCTTTAATTGTAATCAAACCGGGCACGAGGCTAAGACTTGTAGAGCACCGAAAGCGACACCATTGAACGTAACGCCTCTTCAAACCGTGTATCCCCAAGCTGACCACCCTCGGAGCCATCAAAGTGTTTGTTTTGTGTGTGGTAGCCCCGACCACTACAGAAATGCTTGTCCTAAATGGACTAAACCACAAGCCCAAGTGGCGATTCCTCGTAATCAGCTACAAATAGTCGTGTATGACCAAAGCCGTGGCCAGCAAGACCATCAAGTTCAACTTCGTAGCCGAGCTTTTGCAGAGAATGGCAAAGGAGACCAAAGTGATCCTAACGTTGGTTAAGGTACATTCCTCCTAATGGTTGTTATGTTACGGCACTATTCGATATCGAAACCGACTATGATCTCGTTTATTCTAACGTTACTCCTTTGAGTTACATTCGTCCGTGTGTTTTGAAATTATATGTTTGCAATTTTGAATGTTTAGCGACTCACTAACAAAATTTGTTCAAATATCCCGTGTATCTATCTCGACTCTAAAAGACGACAAAACTCTTCACGTACTTTGTGCTTTAAGATATAAAGATTCTTGACGACAAAGTGAGTGTAATCTGAATGCCACCAGGTAAGACAGTTATAAGTTTGAGTAGTAGGGTTACTAGTGTGAATTATCTAACGGTAGGATTCTTAGGGTCCCGTGTAAGTCTTCCAACTCAAGCGTCCTTAGGGCTACCGTCTCAAGAATCTGAAAGCTAACGTCATCTGTGTTAATCTTGAGTCTCCCGAGGCTTTTCCGGACGACTTACCGGGCTTGTCCCATCTCGATAACTTAAAATTCGTTTATGCTTAACTCCCTAACATCGCGCGCGTAGTCAAAGCCCTTATAGACTTCTGAGAGGAGAATAAGCGTGTAGTGAAAGACGGGAGAGAGTTTGAAAGAAAAACGAATTGGAATGGACTTCGCCGTGAAGTCGCCGACGACAAGAAGTGATCATGATATGACGAAACCGGTAAAATTTGACAACTGGGTACATTAGTATGTAGAAGAAATGGGTTAGGTGCACGAAGATTCGATTTCTTTCCTTCCAGATAAAGGGAGTCGCTTAACTCCAATTCAGGGGGCCATCCAATGAACAACGGGCACTCAAACCAACTTGAGACTTGATCACATGTGAAGATAATGTACTTATAACCATGACGGCAATCCTGTGCAATGACGGTTGTTACGCGAGTATTCGAATGTCACGGGCCGAGGAGCTAAGTAGAAGAGATGCTACTCTCCACTGGGACGAACCAAGAATCAAAGAAAGCCAAAGTAACGGGTTAGGATTTCTAATAGGAACGACAAGAACAACTTCTCAAGTTAAGAGAACAGCCCAGCTAGCTCGCATGCTAAGTAAGGGTATGCCGATATGAGGCTAAGACCGTTAGAGTTGGAAGTGGGTGATTTTGTACTTTTGAAAGTATCACAGTGGAAAGGCGTCATCCGATTCATGTAGCGAGGCAAACTCGGGCCGAGGTATAACTGTCCTTTCAAGATCCTCGAAGAGGGTTGGAAAAGTTGCTTATCGAATAAAATTACCACAAGAGCTTAGCGGTGTACATGATGTATTTCATATTTGCAACCTACGCGAGTGTTTGGCGGACCCTACATATCATGTGCCTATGGACGAGATTAGGGTTGTTTCGAATTTGAATTTTATTGAAGAACCGGTAGAGACCTCGGACCGCTGAGTCAAGGAACTCAAAAATAAGCTCTGCACGATCGATAGGGTTAGGGGGGAAACGCTAGGCGTGGAGCCGAGTTCAGTTGGGAGCGAGAGGATCACATGAAGTCTAAGTATCCGCATTTATTTGCTAATTAGGGTTTTGTTGAATTTCGGGACGAAATTCTTTTGACGGGGGAATAATGTAACATCCGTGAATTTTGACCCGTTGACTTTTTTGTGTAATTTGACTAACAATCTAGTTGAATGAAATAATTGGGTCGTTTGGTGAATTAAATGACAATGTGTGTTATTTGAGTCGATAATATGTTTTGATGGGTGTTTAAATGTGTAACGATTGTTTTATGGCTTGTGGGAGAAGCGGGTCGGCCCGTGGGTAGTCCAAGACCCACCAGCCACCTATGACCCATTTTCCCCCTCCTTTATCCTTTCTTTCTTTCTTCTTTCTTTCTATCTATCTATCTCTCACTTTCTCTCTTCTCTCAAGAACTAACAAAAGAACCAATTTAATCTCTTCACCATTTCTTGCATCAAACTAGTAGTGGGTCGATTATAACACTAGAATCATCACCACCTATACCACATTATCGCCTTATCGAAGAACCAAAGTCAAGTTCTTGCATTTTTATCCACTTTGACCTAATTTCGGGTTCTAGCTCAAGGAGACGTTTTGGTAAGTCAAATTCATCCCATTTATACCTATTTATGTTTGTTTATGCATTTCTAGCCATCTTGAACAATTGCAAGTCTTGAATCGAGTCAAAAGACGATTTGGGTCAACTAGGGTTTCAATTAGGGTTTGGAGATTTTGGGTATGATTTTGATGTTTTGGTTGAAGTTGTGGATTGGGTTATGTTTGTATATGTTCCTAAAGCTTGAAAACGAGTATTTACATTTCACAAGTCGTCTTCTAGATCAAAAATGACATTTGGGTTGGGTTTGGTTCGTGTTTGGGTTGCTGAATTCTGCAGAATGCAGAACTGACTTTTGGCATGTAACGGCCATTACATATGTAACGCCCGTTACCTTAGGTAACAGCCGTTACATGGCCGTTACAGGGTATGAGCACTGAAGGAGGTGTAACGGCCGTTACATTATGTAACGCCCGTTAGGGACTGATTTTGACGACATTTTGAAACGCTTATAACTTTTGATCCGTAAGTCCAAATAAGTCGTATGACCTATCGTTAGAATCGTAAGAGAGTCTAGTTTCTTATAGTAACACTCTTTTTGTATGAATCTCTTCTCATTTCTAAAAAGGTCGAGTCGAATGCGTCTTGTTCCTACTCGTTTAAATTGTAAAGGCGTTTAGGGTTTGTGACTTGACCTAATTGTGATAAACCAACTTGTTTATGATTGTATAGTTGACATTACGGTATATTGATGTATAATTATAGGTTGTGGACGTGTGGACCCTATTACTCATTTGTAAACTTATACTAGCTTCTTTGCCAATCAAGGTGAGTTTCGTATCTCCCTACTCGCTTGAGATTCGGGCTGAAAAGTGTAAACCTGACGTGTTTACTTGCATTTATTGATTGATTGATTGATTGTTTTGGTTGTTGGATTGATGTGATGGTTCCTTTCGTTTGATTCTACTCGAAGAAAGTAGAATCCTCTGAAGTATATGTCCGTATAGTTGGTGTAAATTGTGGTTAATGGCTGATGTTGATGAATGTTGATTATTGGTTTATGATTGGTGATTGTTGATTGATGGCTCAGGTTTGGCGAATATCGATTATTGATTCATATTCATCGTATATCGATTGTTGATTTATGATTTATGCATTTACATTTGTTTGTAAGCATTGCATACATTGTTGATAACCCTCGGCAGGGGATTGCCGGCATCCTGGTGCATAGATGTATGCACCCATTTTGGATGTAGATCCTGACCCCGAGTATATAGACATATATATCTCGATGATTTTGAGATACAGCCTTGTCCATTGCGATGGCAGAAGGGTATCGTTGCATAGGTGACTGAAGGTCACGCATAGGATAGGCATGTTTGCTTATTCATGCATATGCACTTACATTGATTCATATTCATCGTATATCGATTGTTGATTTATGATTTATGCATTTACATTTGTTTGTAAGCATTGCATACATTGTTGATAACCCTCGGCAGGGGATTGCCGGCATCCTGGTGCATAGATGTATGCACCCATTTTGGATGTAGATCCTGACCCCGAGTATATAGACATATATATCTCGATGATTTTGAGATACAGCCTTGTCCATTGCGATGGCAGAAGGGTATCGTTGCATAGGTGACTGAAGGTCACGCATAGGATAGGCATGTTTGCTTATTCATGCATATGCACTTACATTGATTCATATTCATCGTATATCGATTGTTGATTTATGATTTATGCATTTACATTTGTTTGTAAGCATTGCATACATTGTTGATAACCCTCGGCAGGGGATTGCCGGCATCCTGGTGCATAGATGTATGCACCCATTTTGGATGTAGATCCTGACCCCGAGTATATAGACATATATATCTCGATGATTTTGAGATACAGCCTTGTCCATTGCGATGGCAGAAGGGTATCGTTGCATAGGTGACTGAAGGTCACGCATAGGATAGGCATGTTTGCTTATTCATGCATATGCACTTACATTGATTCATATTCATCGTATATCGATTGTTGATTTATGATTTATGCATTTACATTTGTTTGTAAGCATTGCATACATTGTTGATAACCCTCGGCAGGGGATTGCCGGCATCCTGGTGCATAGATGTATGCACCCATTTTGGATGTAGATCCTGACCCCGAGTATATAGACATATATATCTCGATGATTTTGAGATACAGCCTTGTCCATTGCGATGGCAGAAGGGTATCGTTGCATAGGTGACTGAAGGTCACGCATAGGATAGGCATGTTTGCTTATTCATGCATATGCACTTACATTGATTCATATTCATCGTATATCGATTGTTGATTTATGATTTATGCATTTACATTTGTTTGTAAGCATTGCATACATTGTTGATAACCCTCGGCAGGGGATTGCCGGCATCCTGGTGCATAGATGTATGCACCCATTTTGGATGTAGATCCTGACCCCGAGTATATAGACATATATATCTCGATGATTTTGAGATACAGCCTTGTCCATTGCGATGGCAGAAGGGTATCGTTGCATAGGTGACTGAAGGTCACGCATAGGATAGGCATGTTTGCTTATTCATGCATATGCACTTACATTGATTCATATTCATCGTATATCGATTGTTGATTTATGATTTATGCATTTACATTTGTTTGTAAGCATTGCATACATTGTTGATAACCCTCGGCAGGGGATTGCCGGCATCCTGGTGCATAGATGTATGCACCCATTTTGGATGTAGATCCTGACCCCGAGTATATAGACATATATATCTCGATGATTTTGAGATACAGCCTTGTCCATTGCGATGGCAGAAGGGTATCGTTGCATAGGTGACTGAAGGTCACGCATAGGATAGGCATGTTTGCTTATTCATGCATATGCACTTACATTGATTCATATATCATTTGTGCATTCTCATTACACATTTACTTGTCTTGTGTAATCTTGTTGTTGGACGATGTTGTGTTATGTAGAGGCTCGCTGTAAGTCATGTCTAGCCTCTATTCTTATATTGTGATTATTGATGTTGGTTCTTTACGAACCATTACTACGAACTCACCAACCTTGTGTTGACTATGCTTAGTACACTTTTCAGGTAACCAGGTTATCCAGGACGTGGAGTTTGATTGTTTGCTTACTGTTGAACCCGGACTGGACTGATATGGATCAAGGATCCATTTGCCTTACGTTGCATTGTAATTAGGATTGATAGCCATCTTTTGTTGACGTTTGTAACCTTGATGTTTACTTGCTCCTGTTGTATTTTGAGACTTGTTCCCCTTATTGTATGGATTCACTGAATCCTTTAATTGCATTTAGTTTGTTCTATTGTAATTCCACCTGGTGCTATGTGTTTTCCGTGATATTCCGAGCCTCGGCTTGGGGTGTTACATACATGATAAACAATGCGCCATTAAACCACAAGTAATCACATCAACAATCAACAAATAGACAATTAACATCTCGTTCCATATCATGACAAAGTGAATCAACCGACAATCGTTTAACAACAAGTATTCATAAACGAAAGCATAATTAACCGAGCAACAAGTCAATACGTTAAATCAAACAATCAATCAAACATATATGTACACTTTTCAGCCCGAATCTCAATTGAGTAGGAAGGGTTTACGAAACTCATCTGAAACGCTGTCAAACAGTATGAGGTATGTAACAAAAACCCGAATAAAAAAAAAAAAAAAAAAAAAAAAAAAAAAAAAAAAAAAAAAAAAAAAAAAAAAAAAAAAAAAAAAAAAAAAAAAAAAAAAAAAAAAAAAAAAAAAAAAAAAAAAAAAAAAAAAAAAAAAAAAAAAAAAAAAAAAAAAAAAAAAAAAAAAAAAAAAAAAAAAAAAAAAAAAAAAAAAAAAAAAAAAAAAAAAAAAAAAAAAAAAAAAAAAAAAAAAAAAAAAAAAAAAAAAAAAAAAAAAAAAAAAAAAAAAAAAAAAAAAAAAAAAAAAAAAAAAAAAAAAAAAAAAAAAAAAAAAAAAAAAAAAAAAAAAAAAAAAAAAAAAAAAAAAAAAAAAAAAAAAAAAAAAAAAAAAAAAAAAAAAAAAAAAAAAAAAAAAAAAAAAAAAAAAAAAAAAAAAAAAAAAAAAAAAAAAAAAAAAAAAAAAAAAAAAAAAAAAAAAAAAAAAAAAAAAAAAAAAAAAAAAAAAAAAAAAAAAAAAAAAAAAAAAAAAAAAAAAAAAAAAAAAAAAAAAAAAAAAAAAAAAAAAAAAAAAAAAAAAAAAAAAAAAAAAAAAAAAAAAAAAAAAAAAAAAAAAAAAAAAAAAAAAAAAAAAAAAAAAAAAAAAAAAAAAAAAAAAAAAAAAAAAAAAAAAAAAAAAAAAAAAAAAAAAAAAAAAAAAAAAAAAAAAAAAAAAAAAAAAAAAAAAAAAAAAAAAAAAAAAAAAAAAAAAAAAAAAAAAAAAAAAAAAAAAAAAAAAAAAAAAAAAAAAAAAAAAAAAAAAAAAAAAAAAAAAAAAAAAAAAAAAAAAAAAAAAAAAAAAAAAAAAAAAAAAAAAAAAAAAAAAAAAAAAAAAAAAAAAAAAAAAAAAAAAAAAAAAAAAAAAAAAAAAAAAAAAAAAAAAAAAAAAAAAAAAAAAAAAAAAAAAAAAAAAAAAAAAAAAAAAAAAAAAAAAAAAAAAAAAAAAAAAAAAAAAAAAAAAAAAAAAAAAAAAAAAAAAAAAAAAAAAAAAAAAAAAAAAAAAAAAAAAAAAAAAAAAAAAAAAAAAAAAAAAAAAAAAAAAAAAAAAAAAAAAAAAAAAAAAAAAAAAAAAAAAAAAAAAAAAAAAAAAAAAAAAAAAAAAAAAAAAAAAAAAAAAAAAAAAAAAAAAAAAAAAAAAAAAAAAAAAAAAAAAAAAAAAAAAAAAAAAAAAAAAAAAAAAAAAAAAAAAAAAAAAAAAAAAAAAAAAAAAAAAAAAAAAAAAAAAAAAAAAAAAAAAAAAAAAAAAAAAAAAAAAAAAAAAAAAAAAAAAAAAAAAAAAAAAAAAAAAAAAAAAAAAAAAAAAAAAAAAAAAAAAAAAAAAAAAAAAAAAAAAAAAAAAAAAAAAAAAAAAAAAAAAAAAAAAAAAAAAAAAAAAAAAAAAAAAAAAAAAAAAAAAAAAAAAAAAAAAAAAAAAAAAAAAAAAAAAAAAAAAACTTTTGATTTTTATATCCTTCATTAGCCAAGTTTATGATGGCACCGAATTTATGATATTGCACCGAGTTTAAGTGAAGACACCGAATTTAATCTCTCACAGAACTTAAGGAACCGAGTTTATATTACACAGAACTTATGATTGCACCGAGTTTAAACTTTTCCTGGTGCACCGAATTTATGTAGGTTTCTTGTGAGCACCGAGTTTATAAGTAAGGCAGGGAATTTAATGGTGGTCGTGAGGTGATAACTGCAAAACAGAGCAGCAAAACAAGTAGCAGCAGTATTCATTGAGTTGTAGAGCAGCGGCAACAGGACAGCAGTGGCAGATTACGAGCAGCAGAAGGAGTTCAAGGATGATGGTCTTGGCAATGAGTAGCAGCAAATAAGCAGCAGGAGTAGCATAGTAGTACAAGAACAGAAGTAATGGTAGTTCAGTAAAAAGGCAGCAGTAGTACACGAGCAGCAGCCATTAATGATGGTGAGGTGGTGGCTGTGAGAAGTGGATGCCGTAAAAGATGGTGTAGTGCCGTGGTGTTGAACAGGTGATTCTTGGAGTTAAAAGGTGATGGTGTTAAAAGGTGGTAGCCGAATGGTTTGGTTGTGTTGGAGTGGTTCAACAAGAAGAATAAGAATGGTGGCTCGGTTGGAGTGGTGAGGTGTTTAAGCCACGGAAGATGATACTTATATAACAACATCTATAATATAATATCTATATCTATATATGTATATAATAAGAGAAAGGAGTTTACAGAAAGACAACAACGTGGGAGGGGCCGGGGGCCGAATTAAAAAGGAAAAGCAGAAAGGATTTTTGTCGAAAGAATCATTCTGAATGATTGCTTATTTATGTCGGTATAGAGAATTAATAATCATTGTTTGCTAAATGTTTAACCCGTGATTTAATCTAAAAAGTTGACGTCATTTTGTCAAACTTTAAATTTGATCTTATTAAGGCTTTAGACATAATACCTTATGATTTTTATATCCTTCATTAGTCGTCTTTTATCAAATTTATAAAGTAAAGATGTATTATGTAATTGTATATTTTTATACAATTAGATATCCATAAATTTTCTTTAAATCGTAAAATAAATATTTTTATTTCTTATTATTTATAAGTTATTTCAAAGTATTTCTGTGAAAACTAATAATTTCACATACGTTAAATAGTTTGGAAAAATATATATATATATCAACATATATTATATAAAAGAACTCAAGTATCTAGTTTGTTCTCTTGAATTATTACAGAAAATATTGAATTAATCAAATTTTATATTTACTCAGATTTTTGCGAGTTGTTACATTACTCCCCAGTTAAAAGGAATTCGCCCTCGAAATCTAGATTGTATCGAATAAAATTATACTTAATTTGATTTTCGTTTTATCTCAATGACAATAAATCGATATTAGAGGACATGGCATCTAAGTATCTATTCTACATTAGACAATCACACATAATCAGGGGCGGATGTAGTGTATGATTAGTGGGGGCAAAGGCCCCCTATGGCCCAATAACTATTAGCAAAGTTTACATTAGTAAATGGAGATTTTACATGCTTAAATACATGAATGCCCTCGTCTAAATTTGAGTGTGCCCTCAACCAACTAAAAGAACTTTGGTTGAGTTATTAATAATAAATTATTAGATGCATGTATCTTTATATAGCATAAGAAAACAAAATTTGTTTTGTGTAGTAGGCGATGTAGGATCATTTTTTATCTCCATTTAAATCATTCACTTCTTTTTCCTTTATATGATGGCTCAGCAAACTAAAACTTGCTTCATATTTTCTTACTATGATATATTATTATTGATTATATTATATATTTGCATTGTATATATGTAGATGTATATAGTACGGAGTATTTATTTTTCAGCAGATATAATATAACCTGGTTTGGTTTGGACCAACTTTCATTTAAAATCATTAAAACAAAGTTATACTAAAATAAAAATAAGTTAAGTTTAGTCTCAAAATGAAACCAACTTGAAATTATTTTGTGGCTAAGTTTGTTCAACAATTTATTTGGAGCTAGCAAAAGATGAGGTCATTTTAGTTCGAGTTATTCCAAAAGGCAAATCTTTGACTAAAATATATGCGGCCTAATCAGAAAATGTTTGTTATCATTTTTCAAAAAACTTCTCTGGGGATAGAATTAAGTTTTAATCAACAAACTAAACTAAGAAGTTTGCGAAATTAACAACATAGTTTAAGAGTCAATTTTGACCCGACCCGTTTTAACATACTAAAAATGTTACAAGGTTTAGTCGTGCATCAAAATATTCTCGCCCCCGATAACAGATTTTTCTGGATCCGCCACTGCACATAATTAACAGAAAGATACAAGGCGCATCCCTAATTGATGCCTTCTACTCTCAACAGAGTAGGATGAACTCATATGATTCTATACAGAATCCTTCTACTCTCAACAGAGTAGGATGAACTTGCACACAATCCTCAACACGATTAGCATTTATGATTAGCATGTATAACATCCTACAACTTGTACTCATGAAGAAATCAATAGTTTAGACTCATATAGTATAGATTACTTACACATCTATGGTATAGATGATCTGTCCGTACACAGGTAAGTCTGACTAAAACACTATACAAAATTCAAATTTATTTCTCTTTCCATATTTGACCGTTAGAAACGGCTCTTTCTTAGACTATAAAATAAGATAACAAGCCAGATCTCTCCATTCATATTAACTTAATATTTTCCTTTCTTCAGAATCTATTCAAAACCTGAAACCTTGTATCAAAAATGTTGAGTCCTTTCCTAATCGTGATTTACATTATTATCATAGTGTGGTTAATTACTGTGGCTCAACTACCATTGGATGAGGCTTATCCGTGGTTAGTAGCATTCGTTCTTGGCGTGGTTCCATTACTCTTTGTCGCTACATGGGTTTCTTTGTATGGTTTTAAATATGTTGTATCTCTAATTGTTGTATTTCCGCTTAAATAATGTAACAATTTTCACTTGTATTGTACGAATGATGAAATACAACTTTCTTCGCTCTCTTTTGATGATTGTTGTCGATTAGGGAAATTCCCCAGTTAAAAGAATTTCCCATATTTGTCTTGATAGATTTTTATACCAAGTTCATTTGTGTATTTTAATCGTTGATCGCCCATCATAATTTTAGCCTTTCAAATAATTCTTATTTTCAAATTTGAAGTTCTTTTACCAAGACACTAATGTTATCCAGTTGGAAAAGTTGACATATTTTTGTTGATAACATTTGTCTAATTTTCTTAAATTCAATCATTAAAGGCGATCCACGGGTCAAAGAAACAAATATTACCTGGATCACTCCTGAAACAATAGTTTGGATCAAAAATTCCTTTAGGGTTCAAAAAGATGAATTAGCAATTGATATGGTTCTTGAAAAAGAAGCAGTGAAGAAAAATAGTGATGTGTGGAAGACTATCTATTCATTTAGCTATTAATTAAGTTGAGGATTTTCTCGACATAGTATACGCTTTTGAGTAAACTGTTCAGCTCTTTTCAACCTTAGTTAAAGGGATGATAAAGTTTAGAAATTTTATCTTTAGAAAAAAATATATAATTCGGTAATTACTAATTACCGTAGCAATGATTAAAATTTCTGTAGTTTATGGACACCTGTCCGTTCTTTTAGGTTACATTTCCCTTTTCATTCTCTATAATAGAAACGCGTTTTCTTAAGGAAGAATGCACACTAAATCTTCTTTCTCTATCTCTTTTATTTACTTAGTTCTTCATCTGCCAATTTGTTTTTTTAGCTATTCCGTTCACAGTCAGCTTGTGTTCTAACAGATCTCTGACTTTTTCTTTGGTAAGCTACCTTTTCTACTTTTTCTTATCTTATGTATTATACTAAACATTTATCTTTTAATTCTTGTTCGCTTAATCAACAATATTGCTACACCAAGGTTGTTAGGTCCAGATTTACTGGACTCGCTCCAGACTCGACTACTGGAGCCTTACTGAAGATCTGTCCAGAAACGTATTCTATTGGACCTACTCCAGACTTGGAATCTGGAGTCCCTCTGAAGATTTGTCCAGAAATAATGGAAGACCAGTGAGCAAATACTTGTATAGGAAATCTGGAGTATTCTCCAGATTAGCTCACTGGACTTCACCCCAGTCCAGATCTACTCTACTGAAGACATTCTCACTGAAGTCAATGACTGAAGTCAGAATAAAGAAGACTGACAAATGGCGGAGTCCACTGGAAGTCTTACCAGATCTGTACACTGGAGGATTGTCAGTGTTCTAGACCTTACAAGTCTGAACACTGATATCGAGGATTGACTTTTGCCTTTACATACTTTCCAAAGAACAATCCACTTGTTCTTTACCAAAGTTTATGTGTGTAAAGGTGGTTGGATAAAAGGATACAAAGTCATTTGATGTGACTTTATCCTTATTCCTTATCCAATACATTTAATGTTCTTGTCGGATCATTAAATGTATGCAACCATATTTGTACGGCACAAAACTCACTGGTGAATTTTGTTGCCTATAAATACAAAGTCATTTCCTTGACATAAATACTTTTAAGCATACATTTTGCATTTAAGTGAATTTGTCCAAATACTATCGATCTTAAACTGGGATACTTCACAACTTTAAGTATCTCGATCCAAAAGAGTTATTTGACAAATATAGATCATTTGTAATTCATAGGTTGTTAGGGTACATACTTATTTGTATTATCTTGATTCCGCACAACCTTGTGTTTTATTTAACATCATAAATAAAATACACCATTGAAAAATACATAATGTTCCACTTTACTTGTTTATTGCTTTAAGTCTTGTATTACTTTGTTTATATATTCTTGCATTTATTACAAGTAATACTAGTCCATTCTAGTGATTATTAGACTTGTTGTATTTTACACTTTCCTGGTTAACCATCGTACTTCAGGGACTTACATTTGGTATCAGAGCAGAAGGCTAAACATTGCCTAGATCTGTTTCTTTGATGGCTAACCAAGAAAATACACAAGGAAGTTTTAATCTTGGTCCCGATCCTAATGCTAATATTAATGATCAAAATGAACCACCTATTGTTAATAACACTAATCCACCTCCTCCTCCTACTCCTGCTTCTCCACACGTGCATGTGCACTACTCAAATAATCCTGTTCCTAAATTCAGTGGGAATAGTGATGAATTTGGTACGTGGAAAGCTAGGATGGTTTTGCATATCACTGGTATTGAGAGGAACATGATGAAAATCTTGAATGAAGGTCCTTATGTCCCTACATCACCTCTCAATCCCCTTCTTGATCCTTCTGGATCTAGAAGAGGAAGGGAAAAGAGGGAGGAACATTGGTCTGAAGAGGAGAGGAGATTGGTGAATCTAGACACCCTTCTCAAAAACATGATCCTCGGGGCCGTTCCAGAAACCCTAATTCCCACACTAGTTCTTTTTCCTAGTGCTAAACCATGTGGGATGAACTTTTAAACCAGCATGAAGGAGGAGATGACACCATTGTCACCAGAAAGGTCTCCTTAAACAAGAGGTATGAGTCATTTTTTGCTCAGCCTAATGAGTCTCTCACTGGTACTTACACCAGATTTATGAGTATCATAAACCAGTTAAGAGGTCTTGGGGTTGAGAAGGACAAGGATATACTTCTGGAGAAATTTTGTGATATTCTACCCACCAAATGGTCTCACATGATCCTGGTCTTACGACAAGGTAAAACTCTGCACACACACACTCTCTCAACTTTATATGGAGCTTTCAGGTACACTGAAGAAAATCAAGCCCAGAGAGTGGTGGCAGAACAAGATGCCTTTAACCATGCCTCCAGTAGTCCTAATGTGGTCAGTCATACTGAACCACAAAGTACAGCACTGATATCTTCTGAGAATGTATTTTCTATGAAGAAGATGGTGTCTGAACTCATGGATTCTGGAGAGTCCAGTCAAATCTCTCCAGACTTTTGTGATGAAACTGATGATGATGACCTCATTGCAATGATTGCTAAAACGTTTAACCGTTTCAAAGCAAGAGCAAATAGGCCATCTGGACAATTTGCATCCAGTTCTTCAACTGATAAGACCAATTTGACATGCTTTAAGTGTGGCAAAAAGGGTCATTTCATGAAAGAGTGCAGGTCCAGCCAGTTTGTATCCAAGCCTGGTCCATTCTCTTCAAATAATAAGCCTGATGATAGCTATAAATTGAAATATAAAAAGCTTAAGGCCCATATTGCTCTCATGGCACAACAAATTGAAAACAATAATAAGTGCATGATCGCAACAACTGAAGAGAAGTGGGTTCCTTTTGATGAATCATCTGCTGATGAAGAAGAAGAAAGAGATTGCTGTTACATGGCTCTGGCAGACGATGAGCACCTGGTGAAGGAAGATGTCACATCTGGACGATGGGTGGACATAGTTATTAAGAAGGTTAGTGATTATGATTGTGCAACTGACCAAGAATTAAAACTGGACATAGCTGAAGCTCTTAATTCTGATTTGATTTTTGTAGAAACTGTTAGATCTGATTGTGTAAATGGTCTAGAAACAGATTCTTCTGAAATAACTGCTTTAAAATCAAAATTGAAAGAACTTCAAGACATTGAACTGGCATTTCAAGCCCAGGTTCTGGTAACTGAACAATTGATTCAAGAAAAACAAGATCTTGAAGCCATTTTAGAGAAAGAAAAACTGGTAATTAAATCATGGCTAGAAACCAAAAAGCCATATGATGCTGGAGTAAATCAATTTCCTGCTCAAAAACGTGCATACTTAGATGGAAATACTCATGTAGCATCATTAATACCAGTAATCGATCGATTACCAGAGGGGTTCAGGCCCACCACTGTTTATGATGAGCCTGTAACTCCCAAGACCAATATTTACCCAATTCAATCCCCAGAGGTCAAGACTGGAGCATTCCAGATGACTGCTCCAGTTAAAGAGGTTTATCGGAATAAACCTTTGCCTCAAACCAATCCCCTACCTAAGCCTAGGACTGGAAAGGCTAAGGTGTCATCTGAAGAAAATATTTTGTCCAGGTTAGAGAGCCAGATTCAAACACTGACTCGTCAATCTCAAAGTTTTAATGCAAGATTAAACTTTATTGAGGGTACTTCATCTGGCCCTAGACAAAATACAAAACCTTTTGCAAAGAAAGATAAATCTATTTCTCCAGTTGAGAAAAAGAAAAAGGTTTCAAAACTATCAACCCCAATGGTCTTTTCAACTAAGACCACTGTTGAAGAAAGTGAACTGAACCAGATTGCCCCAGGGACCTATAAGGGAGGGTCCAGTGAACCCATCAGTCGATGGGTTCCCAAATCTAACTGATAAAATCTGGTGTATGTGCAGGGCGATCGAAAGAAATATATCTGGTATCTTGACAGTGCTGCTGGCAGGACGATGACCGGATGTAAGACCCTGCTGGAGGAGTTCACCATTTCTGATGGACCCTCCATTACTTTTGGAAATGATGGTTTTGGAAAGACTGAGGGATACGGTGTTCAGAACAATGGACAAGTCAAGTTCAGAAGTGTTGCATTTGTGAATGGTTTGAAATATAACCTGATCAGTGTAAGCCAACTGTGTGATGATGGCTATCAAGTTCTATTCAATATTGCTCAGGGTATCATATTCAACAAGGACTGGAAGGTAGTGTTGATTGCTCCCAGAAAAGGGAATGTGTACGTGATGGATATGGAAAGCTCTCCTTCAGAGCAGTGTTTCTATACTCAAGCTGATGAAGACACAAACTGGTTATGGCACAAAAGGTTATCCCATTTAAATTTCAAGAATATTAATAAGTTGTCCAGAAAACAACTTGCAGATGGGATACCTTCAGTTTCCTTCAAAAAGGAAAGGCCATGTCCAGGATGTGAGATGGGTAAGCAAAAACGTACCAGTTTCAAGACCAGACAGAATTTCAGCATATCTGAACCTCTTCATATGCTTCATATGGACCTCTTTGGTCCAGTGAACGTTCAGACTCGTGCTGGTAAAAGATACACCCTGGTGATCGTAGATGAATTCTCCAGATATTGTTGAGTGGTCTTTCTGAGGTCTAAAAGTGAAGCTGCTGCTGAAATCATCAGTCTTATCAAGCAAATTGAGCTCAAGTACAGTCGAAATGTGTGTCAGTTAAGAAGTGACAATGGAACAGAATTCCAGAATGCAACTCTGGAGTCATTCTGTACTGACACTGGCATCTCCCAGAATTTCTCGTCAGCCCGCTCTCCAGAACAGAATGGAGTGGTGGAAAGGAAGAATCGAACGCTGATAGAAGCTGCCAGGAGTATGCTTGCTGAATCTGGTCTGTCTACCAGTTTCTGGGCTGAAGCAATTGCTACTGCTTGCCATACCCAGAACCGGTCAGTGTATGTGAAGCGACACAAAAAGACAGCCTATGAAGTCTTAAGAAATAGAAAACCAAATATTGGTTATTTTCACGTTTTTGGATGTCCAGTTTACATCCTGAATGACTCCAGTCAGTTAGGAAAATTTGATGCCAAAGCTGATGAAGACACAAACTGGTTATGGCACAAAAGGTTATCCCATTTAAATTTCAAGAATATTAATAAGTTGTCCAGAAAACAACTTGCAGATGGGATACCTTCAGTTTCCTTCAAAAAGGAAAGGCCATGTCCAGGATGTGAGATGGGTAAGCAAAAACGTACCAGTTTCAAGACCAGACAGAATTTCAGCATATCTGAACCTCTTCATATGCTTCATATGGACCTCTTTGGTCCAGTGAACGTTCAGACTCGTGCTGGTAAAAGATACACCCTGGTGATCGTAGATGAATTCTCCAGATATTGTTGAGTGGTCTTTCTGAGGTCTAAAAGTGAAGCTGCTGCTGAAATCATCAGTCTTATCAAGCAAATTGAGCTCAAGTACAGTCGAAATGTGTGTCAGTTAAGAAGTGACAATGGAACAGAATTCCAGAATGCAACTCTGGAGTCATTCTGTACTGACACTGGCATCTCCCAGAATTTCTCGTCAGCCCGCTCTCCAGAACAGAATGGAGTGGTGGAAAGGAAGAATCGAACGCTGATAGAAGCTGCCAGGAGTATGCTTGCTGAATCTGGTCTGTCTACCAGTTTCTGGGCTGAAGCAATTGCTACTGCTTGCCATACCCAGAACCGGTCAGTGTATGTGAAGCGACACAAAAAGACAGCCTATGAAGTCTTAAGAAATAGAAAACCAAATATTGGTTATTTTCACGTTTTTGGATGTCCAGTTTACATCCTGAATGACTCCAGTCAGTTAGGAAAATTTGATGCCAAAGCTGATGAAGGGTATTTCTTAGGCTATTCAGCCATTCGCAAGGCCTTCAGAGGCTACAACAAGAGACTGGAGAAGGTCCATGAGTCAATTCATGTAACATTTGATGAATCCAATGCTGCAATCAACAAGAAGCCAGCCCTTGACACTCCCCCGGTAACTCCAATTATCTTTTGTGAATCTGATCCTATAAACAACATTAAAAAAGATTCACCAGACACAGTTTCCAGTCATCCTGATCTGGAACCTGTTCAGAAAAAGAAACTCTCCAGTAGTACTCCATTTTATCCTTCTATTATTTTCAAACTACCCTCTGAAATTAATATTGGATCAGATTTTCGTACTACTTCCCCAGTATCAGTGTCAGTTGAGAATATACCAGAAATGCCTTCAAATGAAGAATTTCATGATGCAAATCGTGATTTAAATGACTCAGATGAAGATACTGAAGTAGTTTGGCAAGATACTCCTCCAGAAGCAACTCCAGAGGAGACTCAACTGAATTCTTGCACTGATATTGTTTTCAGTAACAATCCTGGTCAGTACTCCAGATGGACAAAAACTCATCCTATTGATCAGATCATAGGTGACTCCAGTAGAAGAGTTCAGACCAGAAGAGCCTCCAGTAATCAATGCTTATATGTCAGTTTTCTATCTTTGATAGAACCAAAGAAGATTGACGAGGCTATGGAAGATCCAAGCTGGGTGACTGCTATGCAAGAAGAGCTTCACCAGTTTGAAAGGAACAAGGTCTGGTATCTGGTTCCTTTCCCAGTTGGAAAGAAAGAACCAATTGGAACAAGATGGGTCTTCAGGAACAAAGTAGATGAAGATGGCCACGTAATCAGAAAGAAGGCCAGACTGGTAGCACAAGGCTACTGCCAGTCAGATGTCGACTTTGATGAATCATTTGCTCCAGTGGCTAGACTTGAAGCGATCAGAATATTCTTAGCATTCGCTGCTTATCATCAGTTCAAGGTCTACCAGATGGATGTAAAGAGTGCTTTCTTGAATGGAAAGCTTGAAGAAGAAGTTTATGTCAGACAACCACCAGGTTTCGTTGATGAAAAGCATCCACATTGGGTATATCGTCTGGACAAAGCGCTGTATGGCCTCAGACAAGCCCCACGTGCCTGGTATGACACTCTGACTAAACATTTGTTGAAAAATGGTTTCAAACGAGGTGCAATTGACAATACCTTATTTATTCTTCATGAAAAAGGGAATCTGTTAATGGTACAAATTTATGTTGATGATATTATTTTTGGGTCTACTGATGAAAACATGGGCAAGAAATTTTCAAATATAATGTCAACTGAATATGAGATGAGTTTGATGGGTGAATTAACATATTTTCTTGGACTCCAGATTAAATAAAACAAAGATGGCATCTTTATTAATCAGGAAAAATATGTTAGAGATCTTTTAAAGAAATTTGATTTGAACTCTTCACCATCTAAACCAACTCCAATTTCTGCACCACTGACACTGGACTCCGATCCAGATGGAAAACCAGTAAACACCACTGTCTATAGAGGCATGGTTGGTTCACTGATGTATTTAACTGCCAGTAGACCAGATATTATGTTTTCAACATGTTTATGTGCCAGATATCAGTCTAATCCAAAGGAATCTCATATGCTTGCTGTAAAGCGCATACTGAAGTACCTTAAAGGTGTCCCCAGTCTAGGTCTTTGGTATCCCAAAGGCTCAGGCATGGATCTAATGGGTTATTCAGATTCAGATCATGCAGGTTGTAAGATAGATAGGAAATCCACTACTGGTGGATGTCATTTCCTTGGTGGCAAACTGGTCAGCTGGACCAGTAAGAAGCAAACTTCAGTTTCATTGTCCACTGCTGAAGCTGAATACGTGTCTGCAGCCAGTTGTTGTGCTCAGATACTCTGGATGAAGAACCAGTTGCTTGATTATGGTATTAAATATTCAAAGACCCCAATCTTTTGTGATAATACCAGTGCCATTGCTATCTCAAACAATCCAGTCATGCACTCCAGAACGAAGCACATTGATCTCAGGTATCACTTCATTCATGATCATATTATGAAAAACAACATTGAACTCCATTTTATTCCCACTGACAAACAACTCGCTGACATTTTTACTAAACCTCTGGATGTCAAAACTTTTGAATATTTTGTTGGTGAGTTGGGAATGTTAAACCCTTAAATCTGGTGACTGCTCAGATATTGAACGATTTGTGTACTATCTTTGCATTATTAGATTTCTGGAACAACATTCCAGGGAAAGACTTGAAAGATATTTTTTTTCTTAAAAATGTTTTAAGTTCAGGGGGAATTTATTAATTTATTTTCCCACTGGACAAACTCTTCAGAAAATATTACTGGTGCTTTGTAAATGTGTCCCTCTCACTGGTAACTGGACAGGTTGAAGTGCGTGTTTGAGGTGACTAATGTCTCCTTGTAAATATGTCCCTCTCATTTGTCTGTATTAGTTGACGTGCACGTTTGAAGTTACCAGTCTTTCAAAAAAAAAATGGTTTTCACTGGTACTTTACTGGAGTGTTCCTCCAGTGTACCATCAGTACATGTTCACTGGACTAATCCACCAGTGATACTAGAGTGTCCAGTCAACCTCCAGATGCACTAAAATATGTCATAATATTTTCTAAATACTCGGTCATTGTGCGTGCCACGTAAGCAAATCTTTTTGAAGATATTTTAATCCTACGTGGCATGTAATTTTTTCAACGTAATGATGGTATTTTTACTTTGGGAACTCAAAAAGTGCAACTTGTTAATATTTGTGGGCTGTAAACCGTCACACATTTATGTGTGATGTGATGTAATTAATGCGGATCTCATAACCTCGATCAAAATTATATTTGATAATTTCAAATAAACCGTTTGAGTTCCACATTTTCTCTCCTATATATACCCACTTTCACTTTCAAATGCATTTACTTCGAACATATTTACTCCCAAATCTTTCAAATTCCTTCATTTACTTCTTCATTCATTTTCCAATCATCATCATCTCTCTTATTTACTCCATTTCCATTCAATTCCTTCATCAATTCTTCATCATAACCTATATATATTCAATTTCATCTTCATCTATTCTTTATAAATGGCACCTAGACAGTCAAAATCGCTCAAAAATCTCCTTGCCGCTGAATATGCTCCTTCTGAAAATGTTGACAGGGCACCTCATATCTCTCTTGAGGCAAATGCCATAAGAATAAATATGAACAACTGGATGGCAAGACTCTCTCTTTCCAGTGTTCATGATGCCCAATCGATTATTGGGAGATTAAACACATTTTTTCTCTCTTTCCCATTATATGGTGCGTTTACATTAAATCCAGGAAGGATGTACCACGAGTACCTTTGTGAATTCTGGTACACTGCTACATATGATGATGAAACTTCATCTATCAATTATACTCTCAAGGGAGGTACCAGATCTCTTGGTTTCACTGCAAGTCTACTCAGGTCTGTTCTACAGTTAAACTATTTTGAACAGAATGAGTTGCCTATTAAACTTCCCACTGGTATAAATACAAGGGAAGTGTGCAGACTGATGGGGCACACGGATATCTTGGATGAGCATGGCCAGCTATCCAGGAAAGGAACTATCTACATGAGCAAACTGTCAGACTCATGGAGATATTTCTTCACCCATATTGTTGAATGTCTGGGAGGCAGTTCTGGAGGGTTAGACCAGATAAATCAAACCCATCTCCAGATTGCCTACTGCTTATGGTTTGGGCTTAGGGTGGACTTTGCTCAGATTCTTTTTGATGATCTGGTTGAGCGCCTTAGAGTGAAAGGAAGAAAACCGTTTGTTCCTTATATTCGTTTCCTTTCACTAATGTTTAAAAATGCTCTTGGAGACCAGTATGATTTTGATACTACTCACTTTTCTGTGAGTGAGTATATGAGGGATCTGGTTAACCTCAGGTCTCCTCTGGACGAGGTAGATATTCCTAAGTCCATGCTTTCCTTCCAGAGAGAAGAAGCTGGGATGGCTCCAGATAGAGGTCAAGCTGTTGAAGGAACCTCTGGAGACCAAGATGTACAGATAATAGAAGCTGTACAACCCATCAGACAAGTTGCTCCTGAAGGTCAAGTACAAGAAGTTGTTGAACCTTCCAGACGACCTAGAACAAACAGGCGTCTGATGAGAGCTGGACTTCAGGTGAATCCTGAAAGACATCCTGGTGATGTTATGAATCTGGATGGGTCACCAATTTTTGAACAAGAGAACGTACAAGAGGTTGTTGAGCAAGTTGTTGAGGAAGTTGAACAGGATGTTCAGACTGATGAACATATTTCTGGTGAGCAAGAGGCTCAACTAGACTTGAATGTAGAGGCTGGTGTACAGGTTAATATAGAGACTGGTGAACAGACAGTTGGGATGGCTCTAGAATGGGATGATGTAGATTCCCCAATGTCTGAAGGCTTTGATGTTAACATGAATTTCTTGGGTGATGAAGAAGAAAATATTGAAACATCTGCTATTGCTTCAGTCACCCAACCAATTACATCTTCTGAAATGCCACCACCACCAGAATCAAATGAACCACCACCACCTTCAATTCCAGAAAATACTCAATACTTCACTCCAGCAACCACTCAACCTTCACAATCTCAACCTCCACCTCGTGCGCCGGAGTCACCAGTTGCAACATCTGAAGCTGCAACTGAAGAGGACTGGGCACAAGTTCCTCTTATGACCAGATTGCCTTCAACTCTTGAACCTCCCAGTGGTCTCTCCACTTCATCTTCTGCCGAGGTCCAAGGCCTTTTAAGTAAGGTGGCGGACCTGGAGAGATCACTCCAGACTTCATCTCAGGTTATTTCAGACTTCAAATCATTATTATCAAATAACCTTGCATCTGAGATGAATCTGTTTGCTGGGAATGAGAAGCTTGTGTTTGAGAAGCTTGATGAACTGATACTGGCCACAAACAACAATACTGAAACTTTCAAAGTGGCAGTCCAGGGTCTAGAGACAAGGTTGGTTAATTCTGTTCAGACTGCAGTCACTGGTGAACTGGCAGGTTTGAAAGAAGAAGTTCAGAGGTTGGTTTCCAGGGTCAGTTCTCTGGAGAGTAGATCCACACTAGACCAGGATGCAGTGGTCAGCACAATAAGTGATGCATGTACAAGGAAGTTCAGAAATAATATGCTGAAAGAATTATGTGAAGAAATTTCTGAGACTGTTCTTCGTACCATTCAAGATGGGGTATTACCCCAAGTAGACAAGTTACTGGATGAAAAGTTGCCAAAACACTTGCCTAAAGCAGTTGCAAATGTTCAAAAGGAAGTGCAGGCACTTAAGAAAGTTGTGACTGAAACAACTCCAGTAACAGGTATGACATTTGGTGCACTGGACAGACATATGCTGGAACAGTTATGGAATGATCTCAAGTCAAGAACTGGTGACCATTCCAAGGGGGAAAAGTCGTCTGGTGACCACCAAACACTGAAGCACTTGGCACAAAGAGCATATGGCACTGAAGCCGGGCTAACTGAAGAAGCTACTGGTACTGAAGCCAGTGAGCCCCAGTTTGAGTCTTTCCCAGATATACCAACAACTCTAAAGTCAGTTAAGGGAAAACGACAATTGGTATCTGGTGAAGAAGAAGAGCAAACTGGTGAAGATGCTGATGATGAAACTTCCAAGAAGTTAGAACAAGAATGCATCATGATAGAGATTTTCAAAAGAAATCAAAAAGATGAACTGCTGGCCCATCAAAGGGAGATGGCATCAATGGGGACTCTGGACTCTTACAATGCTGGAAGGTTAGGCATAAATGTTGATATTTATAAAAAGATGAAGGATGACCCCAGAGTTCATCAATGCCTAAATGCATTAGATGATGTTCATGTACGCTCATTTTACGCCGAAGAAGAACAGGTCTATGATTCTATAATTTATGGCGTGAGTGTACCAGAACTCATCAGACAAAGGAAGGATGAACTGGTAAGCCTCCAGAAAAAGATCAGAAAGAACGCTGGTGCTCTGGAGATAGAGTACAGGAAGAAACTTACTGGCTTACCAAAACTGACTGCCAAACAAATCAAAACGATCAAAGATGCTGATGATGAAACTTCCAAGAAGTTAGAACAAGAATGCATCATGATAGAGATTTTCAAAAGAAATCAAAAAGATGAACTGCTGGCCCATCAAAGGGAGATGGCATCAATGGGGACTCTGGACTCTTACAATGCTGGAAGGTTAGGCATAAATGTTGATATTTATAAAAAGATGAAGGATGACCCCAGAGTTCATCAATGCCTAAATGCATTAGATGATGTTCATGTACGCTCATTTTACGCCGAAGAAGAACAGGTCTATGATTCTATAATTTATGGCGTGAGTGTACCAGAACTCATCAGACAAAGGAAGGATGAACTGGTAAGCCTCCAGAAAAAGATCAGAAAGAACGCTGGTGCTCTGGAGATAGAGTACAGGAAGAAACTTACTGGCTTACCAAAACTGACTGCCAAACAAATCAAAACGATCAAAGATGCTGATGTAAGCAAATTCATTCCCCTGGACACTTCTCGAAAAATCAATCGTCAAGAACTCCAATCTGCTGTAGAGCAAAAGAGAGTGTCCAAGGAAACTGAAGCATTGATCCAGCAAGCCAAGCTGAAAGAAAAATACAATGAAATGTTAAACTTCAGGGCTGATGCAAGAAGGATCACTGGTGCTGAGATCAAATTGGTTGAAAATAATGAAGGCATGTCTAAGTTTAAAGTAAAGTTGACCAGGGAGGGTAACTTTACTGATGAAAGGAAAAGTACTTCAGTCCAAGCATTTGGATGGAGTAAACTGAAAGAAATCGCTTTAACGTTCAGGGGGAAGACAGAGGTGTCGACTGATGTTAAAGCATTTCTGAAAAGAGTTGAAAAGGTATGGAGAAGAAAGCAACAGATGGAAGTTGCAATGGGCATAAGATCGCCAGAATCAATACCATCTTCTCCATCACCAAAGAGAAAGGCTACTGAAGATGCTCCGGGACAGACATCAAAAAGAAGGGCCTGACTCTTATCATTTACTTGTTGTAAATTATTGTTTTATGAGAATTGTAAACTATTTATCAGTTGATGTATGTAATAATAGTTGCAATTTTTGATTCATATAAGTAAATGATCAGATTTAGTCTAAGTTAGAACTTAAATGATGAAACTGAAAACACTCATGATCTATAAAGTGTTTTCCAGTAACTTAGATTTTTAGACTAAGTCAAAACTTGTGTTTTTCAAGCATACAAAATGTATAGATTTAAGCTTGAAAACACTTGCATTATTTCTAAACAAATAGGGGGAATTTGTTAGGTCCAGATTTACTGGACTCGCTCCAGACTCGACTACTGGAGCCTTACTGAAGATCTGTCCAGAAACGTATTCTACTGGACCTACTCCAGAATTGGAATCTGGAGTCCCTCTGAAGATTTGTCCAGAAATAATGGAAGACCAGTGAGCAAATACTTGTATAGGAAATCTGGAGTATTCTCCAGATTAGCTTACTGGACTTCACCCCAGTCCAGATCTACTCTACTGAAGACATTCTCACTGAAGTCAGAATAAAGAAGACTGACAAATGGCGGAGTCCACTATAAGTCTTACCAGATCTGTACACTGGAGGATTGTCAGTGTTCTAGACCTTACAAGTCTGAACACTAATATCGAGGATTGACTTTTGCCTTTACATACTTTCCAAAGAACAATCCACTTGTTCTTTACCAAAGTTTATGTGTGTAAAGGTGGTTGGATAAAAGGATACAAAGTCATTTGATGTGACTTTATCCTTATTCCTTATCCAATACATTTAATGTTCTTGTCGGATCATTAAATGTATGCAACCATATTTGTACGGCACAAAACTCACTGGTGAATTTTGTTGCCTATAAATACAAAGTCATTTGATGTGACTTTATCCTTATTCCTTATCCAATACATTTAATGTTCTTGTCGGATCATTAAATGTATGCAACCATATTTGTACGGCACAAAACTCACTGGTGAATTTTGTTGCCTATAAATACAAAGTCATTTCCTTGACATAAATACTTTTAAGCATACATTTTGCATTTAAGTGAATTTATCCAAATACTCTCGATCTTAAACTGGGATACTTCACAACTTTAAGTATCTCGATCCAAAAGAGTTATTTGACAAATATAGATCATTTGTAATTCATAGGTTGTTAGGATACATACTTATTTGTATTATCTTGATTCCGCACAACCTTGTGTTTTATTTAACATCATAAATAAAATACACCATTGAAAAATACATAATGTTCCACTTTACTTGTTTATTGCTTTAAGTCTTGTATTACTTTGTTTATATATTCTTGCATTTATTACAAGTAATACTAGTCCATTCTAGTGATTATTAGACTTGTTGTATTTTACACTTTCCTGGTTAACCATCGTACTTCAGGGACTTACAAAGGTTAATATTGTTTGTTTATCATAAGACAATGAAAAACTCCGGTGCCTCTTCTAGCGATCCAAAAGGCAAAAGGCCAATGACTCAAGATGATCTTGAAAATCTTGAAGAAGTAGTCACGAAAAATAATAGGGTTAAAAGTATCAAGCAGGAGGCCGAACTGGTAGGTATCCCGTATGAAGACTACAAGGTGATATTGGAGGTAGAGGAAGCTGATCTTGTCGAGAAACAAAATACCCAAATAACTGAAGATGAAATGTTGGCAAAAGCTTTATCTCAGCAAGAAGAAGATAATCTCTCACAAAGGGAGAAGTCCATTTTTGCCATGTCATCTGAAGAAGAAGAAGATGAAGATCCCAATATTCCACCACTTAAGAGAAGAAAAAGATGATGAAGTCCCAATATTCCACCACTTAAGAGAAGAAAAAGAGATGAAGATCCCAATATTCCACCACTTAAGAGAAGAAAAAGAGATGAAGATCCCAATATTCCACCACTTAAGAGAAGAAAAAGAGATGAAGATCCCAATATTCCACCACTTAAGAGAAGAAAAAGAGATGAAGATCCCAATATTCCACCACTTAAGAGAAGAAAAAGAGATGAAGATCCCAATATTCCACCACTTAAGAAGAAGAAAAAGATGATGAAGATCCCAATATTCCACCACTTAAGAGAAGAAAAAGAGATGAAGATCCCAATATTCCACCACTTAAGAGAAGAAAAAGAGATGAAGATCCCAATATTCCACCACTTAAGAGAAGAAAAAGAGATGAAGATCCCAATATTCCACCACTTAAGAGAAGAAAAAGATGATGAAGATCCCAATATTCCACCACTTAAGAGAAGAAAAAGAGATGTTGTCGGAGTAAGCAACATTCCGGGATCGTGCTCTCACAGAACTCCCAGTGCTTGAAGTCGAGAAGGATTTTGTAGAAATGTCTTGATTTCATTATAAAATTTTGTGTTATTTAATAAGTAAAATCTTAAGTTGTTCAGGATAGTATTGTTGAGAATGTTTCTTGCGTATTTATTATGTCAGTTGCCTGACAAATTTTTATTGTAGATAAAAAGAACTCAAGAGAATTATGGACGCATGACAAAACCCGATGATTGGTACTAGTGAATGGGGAACATCAATTGATGACTTTTGCCAAGACTGGCTTCTCCAAAATACAGTACCAACATCACAGCTAGAACCCTCAACAGAAAATGTCAGTGCATTGTTCTCAAATCCTATTGATGCAATTCATCATAGGGCCTCATCTTCTAACCTAATAGAACCTTTTCATCAAAGCTGGTCTTTCGATACACCAGAACCGATATTCCAGTTGGAATCAACATTCCAACCCGAACCAACATTCCAACCAGAACCTTCTGAGGAGAGTAACAGGGCACCAGGAAAACGACCAATGTCAAGACTTCCGATACACCAGAACCGATATTCCAGTTGGAATCAACATTCCAACCCGAACCAACATTCCAACCAGAACCTTCTGAGGAGGGTAACAGGGCACCAGGCAAACGTCCAATGTCAGACTCACCCTCACTATCACTCAATCCGATTAGTGACGCATATTATGAGGTCTCAACCTCGAACAGGGTGGAACCGGTTGATACGATAATGAATCATGGACCCGAGTTTGAGAGGCTCGTAGAAGACTCATGGGCTTATATTTGCAAGCTTTATAGCCGTAAGAAAAAGTCTGCAGAAGTATCATTCTTGAAAACCCAAAGAAATGTAAGGCCTAGAAGGTCTTACCAGTTTGTGAAAAGTAATACTACTTTGGTAGTATTTGGAGAAGAAATGAACATATCAGAGATGCCAACACCGATATGCTCATGCACAGGGATACCTAGGGCCTGTCGCGGGTGGACTACAGAGGGATGGACCTCCATTTGTTGTACAGCTTCTCTTTCCATGTATCTGTTGCCAACATATGTCGAGAAAAATCGTATTGTAAGGTTGCCGGGGAGAAGAATGGGTGGTGGTACATTCACAAAGGTCATAGAGGAATTGTTGTTAGCAGGGTACGATCTCGATTATCCAGTTGACTTAAAGGATCATTGGGTTAAACTTGGGACTAACAATTATGCAGTGATTAGATAAATGTGTGATCTTCTTAGATTCAGGAATTTGGCTACTTAAACTATAAAGTAGGATTACATAAACAGTTAGTGATTTTCGTATGTCTATTTCCCTTTCTTTTTTCTTTTTTTTTTATTGCTAAATTTATATATAATTTGTTTGTAGTTAACACTTTTATTATTGCTTATATCAAAATAGTCTGATAAAGCCATCATACTTTATCTTGTTCCATCAAGATCCAGATATCTTATTTGTTGTCGGCCATTTTGAAAATTTATTTTCATTTGACGTCATTGCTTACGTTATATGAGCGAATAGTACCTCTCAGTAAAATCATGTATTCTTATTCTAGATACAAGGCCAATATATGGTGAAATCTACGGGACTTTATTCCTGCATATAATCACTTAAGTTCATAATCTTCTACTACTATCCTGTTTGCTCTTTTCCAGCCATTTTCTTGAACACATTCATCAAATTACTAACTTAAGCTCCATGTTCGTAAAAATGCCTCTTAACACACTAGATCTGTTAATATTTCATAATATCTCACTTTACTTAAACATTATAGTCTTCAAAAATCTTGGCTCATTCTATCAGTCAATTGTAACTATAAGTTTGAACTAGGTCTGTAGTTTATAATGAGTCCTTGGTCTATAATTATAGTTTATAAGCATCTTAATAACCAGGTATTCTAGTTCTTATTCTCATACTGTTATTTCAACAATGACTAATAATTGTAGATAATTATAAGTAATATGGCTTAGACATGGGTCATCCTATATACTTTGATAATGCTTATAATATAGAGCGCACCAACGGTCAGCCTATCACATTACCAACTCGTCCAAAATACCCTATGTCTGTACTACCATTTCAATTTACATAGATTTCAAGTCCATACAAATTTTAACAAGTTAGGTCTCGCAATTCACACCCGAATATCAAAATTGACCCTCAAGTAACACACAATTTCCACATCAAGTCCTTCTAAATCATTGCATGAATATGGTTATCTCTACGGGGATATTATCATGGCAATAGTCTAAGGCTTCATCAATCATATAATTTACCATCAACAATACAATCACGAATCATTCAACACGATATAAAGGGGGTCAAGTCATAACAAGGCGGGTAAAGCATAGTCCGAATCTTAACCTCAACATTCAATACATTAAAGATGTTTGTATACAGGGTGTACCAGCGGCTAACCCTCCACCTAACCAACACTCATTAAGCATACCGGGTTACCTACTATACTTTATCCACGAGGTGCAATCCACGAGATCATTAACTTTATATGACATAGGATAACCATAGATTTGTTGATCAGGCGCCTCTAGGTTATCGAGTGTTATACTCTGTTAATGCCATCATTTCACTTTGTTGGGGGACAAATAATAAATACTTCAAGATTCTACACATTAACGTTTATCACAATAATTCCATAATTCACGGTGTATCCCGACACTATCACATACGTCCATCAAGTTGTCACATAACAATCAAGTCATCAAATCATAATAAACCTACGAACTCCGTTTAAACAATTTTTATGCATCATACAGTTCACGTTGCACACAAAATTTCCTACCATGCATGCTATTATGAAATGTGGGTGCAATGGCTATAGACTAGGTCAATCCACCTAGCTCTCTACAACCACGGCTCTGATACCATTCTGTAACACCCCAACAAGGCGGAATTATGGGGTATCACTTAGAAAAGCACAACACGACATGGAAATTATGTAGAGTTAAATTATATGCATTCATAGGATTGAAACAATCTATAAACTCACTCAAATGTATACAATAATCAACATCAATCAAAGATACACACTCAATCAATATTAAATGGAAATGCTTAAATTTATAGTAGTTGATCCTAAGCGTAACCCATTAAAGGGAAATAAGGATCACGGATCCAGAAAGTCCAAAGCAAGTCCATTCTTAGCAATGCAAACACAATATCATCCATTTTGTCTCTGATTAACCTGATTACCTGTGTACTAAAATGCGTCAACATAAAGTTGGTGAGTTCGTAGGGACAAGTAATAGGAATCAAGTGTATCGGAATAACAACCGTTAACGATAAGCGAGGATTAGAATACCTAATCATGTCCAAGGAAACCCTAAAAGGTTTCACGTTAGCACAAAATCAACACAATCAACATTTCAATTACAATTCCATTAAACATAAACCGTTACGCCTTACTTGTCAAACAATGCGCCATTTTAAACCGTTACGACTTACATGATAAACAATGCGCCATATATCGTTAACCCGTTACGACTTACATGATAAACAATGCGTCATATATCGTTAACCCGTTACGACTTACATGATAAACAATGCGCCATATATCGTTAACCCGTTACGACTTACATGATAAACAATGCGCCATATATCGTTAACCCGTTACGACTTACATGATAAACAATGCGCCATATATCGTTAACCCGTTACGACTTACATGATAAACAATGCGCCATATATCGTTAACCCGTTACGACTTACATGATAAACAATGCGTCATATATCGTTAACCCGTTACGACTTACATGATAAACAATGCGCCATTAAACCACAAGTAATCACATCAACAATCAACATTTCAATTACAATTCCATTACACATAAACCGTTACGCCTTACTTGTCAAACAATGCGCCATTAAACCGTTACGACTTACATGATAAACAATGCGCCATATATCGTTAACCCGTTACGACTTACATGATAAACAATGCGCCATATATCGTTAACCCGTTACGACTTACATGATAAACAATGCGCCATTAAACCACAAGTAATCACATCAACAATCAACAAATAGACAATTAACATCTCGTTCCATATCATGACAAAGTGAATCAACCGACAATCGTTTAACAACAAGTATTCATAAACGAAAGCATAATTAACCGAGCAACAAGTCAATACGTTAAATCAAACAATCAATCAAACATATATGTACACTTTTCAGCCCGAATCTCAATTGAGTAGGGAGGGTTTACGAAACTCACCTGAAACGCCTGTCAAACAGTATGAGGTATGTAACAGTCTGAAATGTACCCGAATAGCCCAAACGTATTAGCCTTCGGTAAAGGAAACTGTATAGAATAACCCATTTTAATAGAGTCATCAGTTTAGTAAGCAACTGACGGATGAAGGACTAAAACTGTAAACAGTTTAACGGTTCAGGACTGAAACTGTCAGAAATCTAACGGTGTTAACGGTCAGATTTATAATTTTGTATTTCTTGTTTTAAGTTCGATATGGGAAGCTTACAAGAAATTAAATAACCTGTTTTAATGAAGCTTCTGACTGTTTGATGGTGGAGGAAAGTGGTGGTGAATGAAACCGTGGGAGTTAGATATAGATTATCATCTATATCTATGCGTGTATGTATATATATATGTATATGTATATATGCACGTCTTGGCAGCAGTAGTAGTATCTCAGCAACCATGTTATAAAGGTGGTGATTCTGACCGAGAGAAGGAGAAGAACCAAGTTTATGATGGCACCGAATTTATGATATTGCACCGAGTTTAAGTGAAGACACCGAATTTAATCTCTCACAGAACTTAAGGAACCGAGTTTATATTACACAGAACTTATGATTGCACCGAGTTTAAGTGAAGACACCGAATTTAATCTCTCACAGAACTTAAGGAACCGAGTTTATATTACACAGAACTTATGATTGCACCGAGTTTAAGTGAAGACACCGAATTTAATCTCTCACAGAACTTAAGGAACCGAGTTTATATTACACAGAACTTATGATTGCACCGAGTTTAAGTGAAGACACCGAATTTAATCTCTCACAGAACTTAAGGAACCGAGTTTATATTACACAGAACTTATGATTGCACCGAGTTTAAGTGAAGACACCGAATTTAATCTCTCACAGAACTTAAGGAACCGAGTTTATATTACACAGAACTTATGATTGCACCGAGTGTAAACTTCTCCTGGTGCACCGAATTTATGTATTGCACCGAGTTTAAGTGAAGACACCGAATTTAATCTCTCACAGAACTTAAGGAACCGAGTTTATATTACACAGAACTTATGATTGCACCGAGTTTAAGTGAAGACACCGAATTTAATCTCTCACAGAACTTAAGGAACCGAGTTTATATTACACAGAACTTATGATTGCACCGAGTTTAAGTGAAGACACCGAATTTAATCTCTCACAGAACTTAAGGAACCGAGTTTATATTACACAGAACTTATGATTGCACCGAGTTTAAGTGAAGACACCGAATTTAATCTCTCACAGAACTTAAGGAACCGAGTTTATATTACACAGAACTTATGATTGCACCGAGTTTAAGTGAAGACACCGAATTTAATCTCTCACAGAACTTAAGGAACCGAGTTTATATTACACAGAACTTATGATTGCACCGAGTTTAAGTGAAGACACCGAATTTAATCTCTCACAGAACTTAAGGAACCGAATTTATATTACACAGAACTTATGATTGCACCGAGTGTAAACTTCTCCTGGTGCACCGAATTTATGTAGGTTTCTTGTGAGCACCGAGTTTATAAGTAAGGCAGGGAATTTAATGGTGGTCGTGAGGTGATAACTGCAAAACAGAGCAGCAAAACAAGTAGCAGCAGTATTCGTTGAGTTGTAGAGCAGCGGCAACAGGACAGCAGTGGCAGTTTACGAGCAACAGAAGGAGTTCAAGGATGATGGTCTTGGCAATGAGTAGCAGCAAATAAGCAGCAGGAGTAGCGTAGTAGTACAAGAACAGAAGTAATGGTAGTTCAGTAAAAAGGCAACAGTAGTACACGAGCAGCAGCCATTAATGATGGTGAGGTGGTGGCTGTGAGAAGTGGATGCCGTAAAAGATGGTGTAGTGCCGTGGTGTTGAACAGGTGATTCTTGGAGTTAAAAGGTGATGGTGTTAAAAGGTGGTAGCCGAATGGTTTGGTTGTGTTGGAGTGGTTCAACAAGAAGAATAAGAATGGTGGCTCGGTTGGAGTGGTGAGGTGTTTAAGCCACGTGGAAGATGATACTTATATAACAACATCTATAATATAATATCTATATCTATATATGTATATAATAAGAGAAAGAGTTTACAGAAAGACAACAACGTGGGAGGGGCCGGGGGCCGAATTAAAAAGGAAAAACAGAAAGGATTTTTGTCGAAAGAATCATTCTGAATGATTGCTTATTTATGTCGGTATAGAGAATTAATAATCATTGTTCGCTAAATGTTTAACCCGTGATTTAATCTAAAAAGTTGACGTCATTTTGTCAAACTTTAAATTTGATCTTATTAAGGCTTTAGACATAATACCTTATGATTTTTATATCCTTCATTAGTCGTCTTTTATCAAATTTATAAAGTAAAGATGTATTATGTAATTGTATATTTTTATACAATTAGATATCCATAAATTTTCTTTAAATCGTAAAATAAATATTTTTATTTCTTATTATTTATAAGTTATTTCAAAGTATTTCTGTGAAAACTAATAATTTCACATACGTTAAATAGTTTGGAAAATATATATATATATCAACATATATTATATAAAAGAACTCAAGTATCTAGTTTGTTCTCTTGAATTGTTACAGAAAATATTGAATTAATCAAATTTTATATTTACTCAGATTTTTGCGAGTTGTTACACAACAAACTGTGACGTTAATCTTTTTCTATGCAAAAACCAACACGTTTAAACACATATCATATATCTTTGCATCATCATGTTGGTGGCATGACTTGTTGGGCTCTACCAAGTAGTTCTAGGGGTTCAGCTGCGAGAAACTTAACAACACAAGCCTTCTCAAGTTTAGCCATTTTACATAAAGTAACTTTTAGAATAACATTAAAGCCGGCAATATTGACCCAAATGCCAAACATTGGGTGATTTTGGGTCGTCTTCCTTATTTTTTGGATCACACTGGGTTCTTTGTAATTGTTAAGCGGGTCATTCTGGACTGAATGAAAATATTTTTTTGTCTTGAACGGGTCATGGTGGGCGGTAGATGGAGCTGGCTGGCCTATTTTCCATCCACAAAAAATTGAAGTACTCCGTATGAAGTAAACACTCAGGCATATAGCATGTTCTCCACGTGTATCAACCATCAAAGGAAACTAATTACAGTATTTGTTTTGACATCTTGTAATTCCAATAAATGCTTTACATCTTTGTTCATTTAATTTATATAAAAGTAATTTTATATTTTAATATTCATTTCTTAACATCGGTTCATACAAACAAAAAATATTAAACTTCATCCACAGCTTTTTAATTTGTATTTTGTTTTATTAATTCAAATTACATTTTAAATTCACCTTTTTCTTATTAAAAAAGAAAAATCTTTTGTTTTATGAATGTATAATTTTTTTTGTTTTTATTTCTAATTAGTTTACAAAGCGTCAAGCTGTTTTACAAACTATATATCGAATTCCAAAAAAAACATAGCCGAATTAATAATTAATATTACTCACCGTTATGATTTTGTTATTATAACATAATTCACCGTGAACATTACCACTTA
Organism: Erigeron breviscapus; assembly: GCA_034093135.1. NCBI lineage: Eukaryota > Viridiplantae > Streptophyta > Magnoliopsida > Asterales > Asteraceae > Erigeron > Erigeron breviscapus. The sequence continues at coordinate 24,262,185 of CM067172.1, read as the reverse complement.
TAAACTGTCATTTATTGAAAATTTTCCAACAAATATGCACCTTTCTCTTTATATTCAAAACCATTCGCATTATATCATCATTGTTGATAGAAACTACCTGGTTTGAAGTTTCCGAATCCTATAACTCCTAGGGAGGTTCAAATTATCTTAAGGCACGGATGGAGATTCGGTTAGAAGGCATTTTAACAAAAACCCCTTATAATCCATAAAGTATCCTAATTCGATTTGCTCTATGTTAGTCAGTTATTTCAATTGCACATCATAACTTAGCTTTGAAAATTGTAACTTTTTTATTTTTATGTACTGTGTATAATAAGAGAAAGGAAATCTACAAACAATAAAAGAAAAACCTTCTATATATTGAACTTCACTATAATCTTAATATTTTTTTAATGAAAAAAGGAAAGGAATGAGAAGAGAAAATTTATAAAATGCATTCTTAAGATTTCTTAAAAGGTGGAAAGGAGGGGAGATGGGAGGAGAAGGAGAGGAAGTTACAATGTAAATAGTTTCAACATTTTTTCTCTCAAAACTGGGCTGATTTGTGCGCCTCTCATTTCCTTTCCTTTCTTCACTAACAAAAACTAAAGAATACAGTAAAAAATTAGGTTTACTGTCTCACAAATATATATAACTATTTTTTGATAAATAAAGAAAAAGAGTTTAGTTTTTTTTCCCCGAACATTCCATCGGGATACGACATCAGGGAAACCTCACCGTATAATGGTGAAGTCTTGCATGTACCATAGACAACAAGATATTGACTATGTGCCGTTACAAGTACAAGACTTGTCATCCCTAAGGATCGAACTCAAGAACTTGAGTAAAACCTGAGAATGCCTCTAACCAATTGGACTAGTTGGCTAAAAAAAACAAGAGTTGAGTTAATCTTTATAGTAAAAATTAGTATTATATTAAAATTAGTATAGATAAACTCCGTTGATAAACCGTCATCGAGTATAAAAAACTCCAACAGTGGTTCTCTCTTTCGACTAAACAGATTGGTAGAAACCTAATTCGTCGTTTTTAAGGTAAAGCCTTTTTTAATGTTTATATTTGTCATCATTATATTTATCATAATGCGTAAAAAACGGTCTCTAAAACTCAATGATAGAATTAGGGCATTAATCAATAATTTATGTGTTTGTATTTGATGTTAGCATGCGGGCTGGGAAGAAGCTTTTGACCCAAATTGATTGACAAACAAGGATTAAATCCAAAAAAAAGGATTAAGAAAAAAGTATCCAAGAATTAGGGATCAAAATATGATTAAGCATTTTAAATTTTAATGTCTAAGTTTTGGAAAAAGCCAACAACTCTAAGAGCGCGTTTGGTTGGCGTAATTTGAAGGAATTTGATGGAATTGGAATGTAGATTCCATTCCATTCCATGTTTGGTTACAAAAATAAGAAGGAATTTAATTCTTATGGAATGAAAAGATTACCCCATTCACATGAATCATATTCTTTGACAAGGTGTGAAGGATTTCAATTCCATCAAGACTTGAATCTACAAAATACTATTCTATCCCTACAAGCATCATCTTCTCCAAACCTTCTCCACATCTACCACTCCAATTTCTGGTCAACCACCGCCGCCCACACCAGCCGGAAAACATTCACCGCCACCCACCCAGTTGGAAAGCGCCACCGCCACCCACCCAGTCAGAAACAACCACCACCCACCTAGCCATAAACCACCATTGCCACCAACCAAGTCGGAAACCGCCACCGCCACCACCTAGTCGGAAACAACCACCACCACCCACCCACCCAGAAACGATCATTGCCACCCACCTAGTCGGAAACCGCCAACGCCACCCACCCAGTCGGAAACAGCCAGCTCCACCCACCCAGTCAGAAACCACCGTCGCCGCCACCCTGTCGGAAACCGCCGCCGCCACCCATCAAGTCGGAAAACGACCCACCTCTACCACAACCTTTAATAGCAATAACCTCCCACCCACCTAGAAACAACCACTTACAATTGTTTAAGGTTGGTCACGATGTGAAGAAAATTAACAGATCTCGTTTTAATGACCGCAATGTGCGTTTGGATTATGCAAGGAAAAGGACAGAAGGCTGCAAGTTGGTCAGTGGTCATGGAGACATATCTTTTTAATGACCGCAATGTGTGTATGACTTTTTTTATAAAAGGGAAACTAGTTGATATATAAAGGAAAGGGTAGAAATGTCATTTTAATATTGTGTCAAAACATTCCTTAATACATTTTGTCAACCAAACACATTGATTGAATCAAATTTCATTCCATCAAATTCCATTCATTTAAAAAACATTCTGTGAACCAAACGCGACCTAATAGTCTTGTAGTCTGCTTGTTTCTATTGGTGATGTACATGAATCTAAGTTTTTTTTTTTTTGGTTTTATTAGGCCACAGGATATAAAAGATGGCGTTGAGACAATATCAATATGATATCCCTTTTGAAGATGAGGTTGAACTATTTTTTGCCAATTTAGCTCCGACAACGGTTAGAGTTATTTACGTCGAAAAGTTAATGCAAATCTAGGCTGATATATATATAATGCATTTGTTTGATTCTTGTGCTTTACTTGTGATCCTTCGGACATTGGAATATGGCTCCAGTTCATGTGGTCATGCGAATCTTAACGACAAGTAAATTTTCGTTAATTCCTTCTTTTGTTGTAACTGTCCTTACACCCAACAAATCTTTATGTTAGCAACTTTTAAAAATATATGCTAAAAAGAGTAATTATTCACTCTATACATAGATAGTCAATTTGTATATATCGTACGATATTATGACTAGGTTTCATGAATAAAGAAAAAGTGTTAGATTATTAATAATATTGAAAATACTAGTACGTTAACCACGCAAATGCAGCGGTGGTCGTAGCGGTGACGGTGTGTTAAGGGGGGGCTGTTAGGTAGAGGCTGCGTTGGTGGAGATAATTGATATAAAAGATATTGGAGATATTTTAAAATATAAAATATTGATGTGAAAATATTTTAAGGGGTTTTAAGTGAAAATCTATAAATAAGTTTTTATTTTTAGTATAGATAAACAACAACCGCTCATCGAGTATAAAAAACCCAATAGTGGTTCTCTCTTTCGACTAAACAGATTCGTAGAAACCTAATTCGTCGTTTTTAAGGTAAAGCCTTTTTTTATATAGTTTATATATTTGTTATCATTATATTTATTTTGTAAAAAATTAGCCAGGTCTCTAAAATTGTAAAATTCAATGATATATATAAATGGTGTTTGTATTTGCAGTTTCTTAAACTGGAACTTCAAGAATATTGTTCATATCCTGATGATGATGATGATAATAATAATAATAATAATAATAATAATAATAATAATATTAATAAAAAAGAATAATAATAATAATATTAGTACTTCTAGATAAAAAAAAGGGATAATGACATACGAATGTAACCACCTATGACAAAATGGTTATGTAATGTAGTGATCTACTCGGGTGGCTATGTAATGTATGCACCTATGTTTTTTTGGCTATACTATGTAAAATATGTACGGACCTTACATAGTATAGCCAAAAAAAAATACATAGGTCCTTACATTGATTGACCCAAATAAAAAGGTCCTTACATAGTATAGCCAAAAAAACATAGGTGCATACATTATATAGCCACCTGAGTAGGTCACTACATTACATAACCATTTTGTCATAGGTGGTTACATTCGTATGCCATTATCCCAAAAGAAAAAGACTAATATTATGATGGGTTTTTAACGTTTGGACAAATGGTGCAAACGGAGCAAAGTTTTTAGACCAAAAAGATAATTTTTAAAGATAGGGACTAAAACCGTAATTTCGTATCCGATTTGATTAACCGGGCCATCGAGTCCAGTATAAAATAAAACCCAACAGTGGTTCTCTCTTTCGACTAAATAAACAGATTCGTAGAAACCTAATTCGTCGTTTTTAAGGTAAAGCTTTTTTTATATAGTTTATATATTTGTTATCATTATATTTATATCATATTGCGTAAAAAACTATTTAGGTGTATAAACTCAATAATAGAATTAGGGCATCAATCATGGTGTTTGTATTTGATGTTAGAATGGGGGCTGGGAAGAAGTTTTTGACCCAAATTGTTTGACAAACAAGGATTCAATCCAAAAAAAAAGGATTAAAAAAAAAGTATTGAAGAATTAGGGATCAAAATCTGATTAAGTATTTTAAATTTTATGGCTAAGTTTTGAAAAAAGCCAACAACGTTAATAGTCTTGTAGTCTGCTTGTTTCGATTGGTGATGTACATGAATCTAAGTTTTTTTTTTTTTTTTTTGGTTTTATTAGGCCACAGGATATAAAAGATGGCGTTGAGACAATATCAATATGATATCCCTTTTGAAGATGAGGTTGAACTATTTTTTGCCAATTTAGCTCCGAGAACGGTTAGAGTTACTTATGTTGCTGCAAATCTAGGCTGATATATATATATACATATATATCATGCATTTGTTTGATTCTTGTGCTTTACTTGTGATCCTTCAGACATGGGAATATGGCTCCAGTTCATGTGGTCATGTGAATCTCGACGACAAGTAAGTTTCCGTTAATTCCTTCTTTTGTTGTAACTGTCCTCATACCCAACAAATCTTTATGCTAGCAACTCTTAAAAATATATGCTAAAAAAACGTTAACCTTGTCCATATTTTTTATTTTTTTTTGGTACCAAGGCTGCAACAGTTAAAAGAAGTAAAACTGTAGTTGGAAACTTAGTTTCCCCACTAACCAACTCAAAACGTTTATTTTAAAACTTTGTGATAACTCGTTGGCTTAGTGCGGCCGTTGAAATTGAATGGAACAAAACATAGACTAAACTTCGGTCAGATCTTCATCATCTTTCCTGGGCACATTGGTCATTTCATCAGCATATGATCTGCCGTTTTGGTATCCACCATGTTTAGAACCCTACCCATTGACACGACCATTCGTATCATTCTTTTCTCCTCTTGTCGATCACCTTTTCCATACTTTGTAATGTTAATTACAACTATCTCCATACCAATTTAACTGTCCACTTTGGAAAAACACGATGTTAAGGAATTTGTATCATTAGCTTTTCAACTCACAAAATAACAAGTTTACCCCTAGTGTACTTTCTTTGAAAATGACAATACTTTTTAATGTTAATTACAACTATCTCCATACCAATTTAACTGTCCACTTTGGAAAAACACGATGTTAAGGAATTTGTATCATTAGCTTTTCAACTCACAAAATAACAAGTTTACCCCTAGTGTACTTTCTTTGAAAATGACAATACTTTTTAATGTTGAATAAAACACTTGTGGGATAAAATTGGAAATTGGATAACTTTTGGAAGTGGACATCTGAGTTGGGGACAAACAAAACTAGAAATGTAGACGCTTAAAATGGTATGGAAGAAGTATTTTTTTTTATTTCTGATACAAATGTTTTGCAATCTCCTTTCCAGGACTTTAGATTGTTTACCCTAATAAACCCATCATAGCGGAATCTGGTTCTTTTTTCGGTTTTATTATTTGCCAACACATCAACATCCATGACATCCTATTTGGAGAACATCATTCATAGAGCTTCTTCATTCCAATGCTCCAGAAACCTTGTGAAAAAGAAAGGTCGTGTCGTTTCGTTGAGCTTCTTATTGATCCATTGACCACTACTTTTGTTTGTTTTATTACGATTATTCCAAAAGTTTGAAAGATCCTCTCTAACCCTTACTAGCAGCGGGGGGCACATAACTTTTAGGCAGTCTATTTACGAATCATTGCCACTTGGTATTAAAGATCAACATTTTGCATCATCTTGGATTGAACTATATGAATTTTATAGCGACACCAGCTTTCTCTTTCCCACAAAGTTATAAGAACAATTCGAATATGCTACAAATCGTATAAACAGGTTTGTGATATACTGATATACAATTTGCTGGTTTGTGTGCAGAAGGGAAATGGAGCTGGACATTGTTCAGGGAGTTTCTCTTGATACGGTATGCAATTGCATAGTATCTTTGTGGGTATTCTTTTCTGCTTTTTTATCAACAAAATATCCAAGCCAGAGTTGTTTCCTTGTAGTTTATTTTTCTAATATCATAGAGATAAATGGACAAGGAAATTCTGCTATCAGTGGAAGTTATGACATAATGAGATGTAGTTCTTTAGACAGAATGATACTATTATGTCAATTTGTGATAAATTTCCACTGATAATATTTGAACACTCTTTGTATTTTGAAAATTAAAGTTAATGTTTTAGGGCAAAAATTGTTTAAGGTCAAGTTTATGTCAAATGTACCAAAATATGACTAGTCTTTCTGCCTGCCCAGTTATTTAAGAAAAGTCTTACGTATATTTCAAAATTTGGAAGCTGTTCATGCTCTGTGTTTGGTTTCATGTCCATTGTTTCTTATTGATCTATTTGGGATTTATACAGTGTTCAACAGCTAAAGACTTGGAAGAGCGTCCCAAGGACTTCCAAGTGCATCTAGACTTGAACAACGGAACACCTAATCAGGAGGTAATCTATCTCTATATCATCAACTACGACTTGGTTTGCTGATGCATTTGTTCAAGTTTTAATTAGTATATCCTGCTAATTTACATCCCTGATAATAGAGGGGCAAAATAGCCTTATTAGAAATACAATTTGGGTGCTTTTTGGACCATTTGTTGGTTAGACCCCATCTTTTTGTTAGTATTCTTGTTTTTGGTGGCGGGAGAGAGGGAGGGGGGGGGGGGGGGGGGTCATTTTACCTGTTAGAGGCAAAAGACTTACCTCTAAGTCAACTAGTGATTGACCCTGAATTATCTGTCTCACAATTTCTGAGCTCATTTAGATTTGAAATGTAATTGTATTATGTCATTTATATTTATATACGTTTTCGGTTTTGTTATCCAATCATCATGTAATAGGTGCTTGTGGTTTTATGTGACCAGGAATCAGCCAAGGAACATAAAAAGGACACAATAGATGAAAGTGAGAAGTGAGTTACCTGCAGTTAAGTTTCAAGGCAGATGTGAGATACCTTTTATGGAACTCTCATATTTCTGGACTTGAAGATTTTTATTTATGTTCGAATAGTTCAATTATGTTGCCTAGAACGTTCACACTTAATAAATATCACTTGTTGAAATTTAATCATATGGTGTGTTTTCCTGAATGCCAATATCATTTTCTATAAGCAATGTGATGTGTGGTATGTAAAAATGTATTGGCGTATATTTTTCTGGAATAGTGACAAATTAAATTTCCCAGTTATAGTATATCTATATCGTTTTAGTCGTTATAGTTGGTCCTTCAAAAGGCAAAAAAATTCAAAAGCCAGAAAAATTTTACAATAGGAAGTTTGAAAGATGAATGCATTCAATAGGAAATAAGCAAAAGTTCAATGCTTATCCAATCAATTAGCCCAAAAAAGAATGGAACATTCAAGCCAAACAGTCAAATGTACTCTATTGTCGTTATTAAAAATCAAAAGAATGGGGTTCTAGAAGCAATTGAACTGAGTTCTAAACGAATCATGTGCGGCTGGAAAAGTAATCTCAACAGATCTGATGATTCTATATTCCCTCCCTTCTGCAGCCATTTATGGTTCAAACCAAGTAAGATCCATGTCAACAAGATTCCATTGTTGTTGCTGAGCGCGCCAGTCAACATTGTCCACAGGCTGTTTTCCTTTACCCTGAGCCGGAGTTGCTCCAGAAGCCCTTTGAGGACCAAGTATGTGAGAAATAACAACATGATCCTTCAATTCATCGAAGCACTGCTTCACTTCAATCTGCATAAAAAGAACAAACCAAACAAGTTATATAAAATGGACAAGAGAAATGCTAAGTAACTAACAAATTACAAAAAATCTTTACAAAAATACAAAGTGATGTGTTACCAATGAAATTAAGAAAGAAATGAGGAAAGAGAAATAGTTTTACGTATAATTGGCACATCTAAGTTGCCACATCATTTTGTAAAAATACATTTGTAATTGTTTGTAAATCTATGGGCAAATGGTTGGGTTGGGGATAATGGGAAATGGCAGAGAGACTAAGGAGGGTGAATGAGAGAATGAGTGATGCATAATGAGCATATGGTTTTTACAGTCTTATTTTTTTTTTATGGTTTTGCTTTGATGTTACAAAGTATAGTAAAGTTATTATTTGGTTTACTTCTTTCAGATTTACAAAACCTAATCAACTTTCACATACAGAGTCCTAGGGATAAATAGATACAGACAAATGATGAGTGTCACAATCACCTTACCTAACCCCCTTCTTACACCCTATTGCTCATATTATACCTAACAATATACCTACACACGCATATATTTATATATCTAGCCACAGAAAGAGAAGCACTTACAGGAAGGAAAAAAAAAAGAGAAGAGATGCATGGAACAGGGGTACAAACACCACCTCATCACTAGTTTTGATAAAGGTAATAATAACAAGTTAGGTCCATTGTACCTTATCAACTAGATTGGACCTGAGAAGCTTTTCTTCAATACGAGGATGCAAGATAGGGCATAAACTGTGAGATGTTGCTAGTATCGCAGATGCAGCAACAGTAGATAGTTTAAACTCTGTGAACCTTATATCTGTTCAGAGAAAAAAAATATATTTGTATCACTGTATAAAGATATCAGCTTTATCTTATAATGCAAAGTAACAAATCACTCCAACCCTTGTGGATGCCTGAAATGATATAGTGAATAGCCCCAACGGGTAGCGGTTGTTCACCATCAATTATGGCGAAGTTTACTAGAACGGGGACCGGCTCAAATGCAACCATGGGTCGGATTTTTTCGTTGCGGAGCCTGAAGCTTCCTCTCTTGATGGTCCTTTTCACCCCTCTAACAAGCTCAACCTCCTCATTACCCACCAAATGTAAGCCCTATTAAAAATATAGTGATATTTGCACATATAAGAAAGATAGCTAAGTCGTAGATGATACATGTATAGATATGTGTTTAGAGAAGTATACCACAAAATTGGCAAAGTCAAAGTCGATATTGGAGCTTTTAATGGCTAGAGCAACACAAGCTAAAGTGAACACTTGCAAAGTTTTCTGGTACCCGATTTCTCGCAGAACTGGTAGTCCTCTTTTTGAAAGATACAAATCCCCAAAGTTGACAGCAGCAAAAGGCAACAAACGTCGCCCTACATTTCTGGAATACTGCTTTTATTACAACAAGAAAAGTGTGACTTTTTGTTAAGATTATGATATGAATCAAGTTAAGCATGATATAAGCATTACATGTCATAATCCTAACTTGGTATGTTAAGTACAGGAAATGAAGTTAAAAAGATACACAAGTTTGGACAAGAAGCTGAGGACGAGAAAGGAAGTTTTTGGGCATATATATTTGATGACAAAGCTCAGAAGGAGGCCAGACACATTCATTCTTTCATATCATCATCCCAATATCATATTCTTCTCTAATTGCTTCTATTTCTGTATTCCAATATTCATATGATTATCATCTCTATCATATAATCTATATTCAATAATAATTCTGTAATAATCCGTGGACTCTCTGAATTGAGTTTATATCCATAAAGATAATAATAATAAATCTTTGTCTCAACTCAGAAATCTTTCTCTTTTCTATATCAAAAATCTCTAAACAGTTTCATTTCGTAAAATTGTACTATCAAAAATAGAATCTAACTCGACACCTAATCAATAAACGAGCTTGTTCATATCTACTCTAAACAATAACAAATTCAATTCATATGATATAGGACTATACGATCAACACCGATATATCAAAAATCTCTACAAAGTTTACGTTAAACTCAATTTAAGTAAAACTGTACTATCGAAAACAGAATCTAACTCAACGCCTAATCACATAAAACGATCTTGCTCATATCTACTCTACACAATAACACAATCAATTCATATAATATAGGACACGATCAACACCGATCATATTCACCAGCGACTTCTCTTACGCAATAACGCAATTTTACTATAATCAGAAACCTATTATTTGATCCCAAACCCTAAGTCAAAAAAGTTTAATGATTAACTACTCTATTCAAGACGTAATTCCGATTATTGCGCAACAACAACAATAACACACTAGTACTGTAATCAAAAACCTATTATTTGACCACAAACCCTAAGTCAAAACAATCTACTTAACTTCTCTGTAATTTCAATCAATGACGTCATCAATAATAATATCAACGCATGAATCCTAAATTATTCGGAAAAAATTCGGTTGAGTAAAGTAAATCAGAAACCTATTATTTGATCACAAACCCTAAGTCGAAGCAATTTCGTAACTAACTACTCTGTAATTCCTATTCTTGATCAATCAATCCATGACGTCAGCAAGAATAAAATCAACGCATGAATCCTAAATTATTCGGAAAAAATTAGGTTAAGTAAAGTAAATAAACCGTACGTGTTCCGCAAGTGCGATCATCTTCGGCCTGATGTTGATGAACTCCGGCAGTCTGGAGTAGCCTGGCTGGACTCGATAGTCATTCTCCCTCGCAAAGAAGTCACGAAGAGAATTCTTCGGCCTCGTGTTCTCCGATCCCGACATTTCTCAAAGTTTTCTTATTTCGTGTTTGATCAGTGATTTAGACCCAATTCTGATTGATTAGAAATATAGACGAACCAACTCTGTTTCTCTGCAAGGAGAAAATGAAGACAAGAAAGCGAGCGGGAAATTCTGTTGAGTTTTATATTTATTTATGATATAGTCCCTGAAGTTTCATTGACCTGCTAGTTTCTATTTTTAAAAGTATCATTTCCATGCCAAACTTAATAAGTAAATATCTAGTACTAAAAAGTTCACAATTTCAGAATAAACTTAAATATAGCATTGTGTAATTATATGATTATTACAACATAACATATGTATTTTCTTAAGCTTCTGAAATCGATCAGTTTTATATAAAAATTTAATAAAATTAGAGTGGGTAGTTTTAACATATATTGTATTACTTTAAAAATGCACAAAATATACTAATGTAATACTAACGCGTAATTGTCACAATTGAGTTTATTCATCTTTACTTCCTATCATGTGTGTCGTAACAGCAAATTGAATACTCTTATAGTTTCAGGCACGTCTCATCATAGATAAAATAGTAAGCACTTGATGATCTTAATATGGACGGAACTACCTTAAGCCTAGGGATAGCCCGGGTTACGAGTCCGCTCAATCTATGTAGTGTACTAGTGTAGTTTTTTTTGAAATAAGTTGGTTTTTCTATTGGTGATACGGGTCAACAAAATTTAGGATACCAGTCAACGTGGATAATTTTAAACTTTTGAAAGATTTTTATCGTGACAAACCTTATAGAAATGTATTTGAATAACTAAATGGGAAATAAAACTAACAAAAATACTAAAACACTTATAAATTATTAAATATAGTGAAAAAATCCTTAAAAAATGCTTAAAAAACGTAACAATATAGGCATTAACGTTACTTTGCAGGATATTGAGAGGCTAGTGTTGAGATGTTTGTGTTACGAATCACTCACAATCCTAGCTCCGTCATTGGATCTTAAGGTGGTGATTTAAAGTCCCAAGTTCAATAAAATAGTATTGCATCCTTTTTTATATAGACGAGAGAAAGTACCTGCGCGTTGTGGCGGTAAGATGGTGAAGGTGATAGGTCATAGAGTGTGATAGGTCATAGGAGGTGATAGGTCATAGAGTGTGATAGCCAAATGCCTTAGCCGTACGGGCTCAGCCCTCGGATTTAAAAATCCGTCGAAAGTATATATCGAACGACTTCTCTAATGAAAGAGCATGAAATTTTAAGATCACCCATATAATTTTTATAATTTATCGATGTACGGTTTTTGAGATAAAAGATTTTGAATGAATTAGAGGAAAAAATGATTTATGGAGGAGAGAAAAAAAAATGAGTGGTTGAGATTTGAGAAGAGAGATAAAAATGAGTGGCTGAGATTTTCTCTAAGGGTATTATAGTTGAAAAGTTGAAAAAATTTGGCGAGAACAAATGTTTTATAATGTAGTAGTGATAGTGATAATAGTTAGCGTTGTTGAAACTTTGACACATATAACAGCAAGTTTGAAAACTTATGTATATACAATTTAGAAATTCTAAGACTTGATACATTTTTTTAAGGGTGTGAATTAATCGCAACAAGAGGTTTAACATATGTTTTTTTAACCGGATCTGCTATAAAAAAATCTTTCTAATATATATATATTACTAGTCTTCAGGCCCGTCCATTGGACGGGTAGTCTCAAAATATATTTTTAAAAAAAATCGAAGTATGCTATATAAAAACTAAATAAAATTCAAATAGATAAAGTACAAATTAAAGAACGAAACATATGAAGATTAACACCATATCAATATCGATTCCAGTTAACCCCTTTTTTTCAACTTCTTTTTTATTGGCAAATTCGTTACTTTTGTTTATTAATTTGTAATAATTAGTTAAATAAAAAATTTGCAGTTTGAAGAAAGAAATAAGGAAAGATGTCAGATGATGAAAGAGGTAAAGAAAAGCAGTTGGATTTTTTGATCTCCTGAAGTTGTAACCAAATACAAATTCTTACCCTTTTTTCTTAGGTTATATATTTATATTTGTGTCCAAAGAAAGAAAAGAAGCCCAAAAACAAATATGCAAATATAGTATAAACTTTTAAAAAATTATAAAAATACATACCAATATTTGCAGTTTGAAGAAAGAAAGAAAGAAAGATGTTAGATGATGAAAGAAGTAAAGAAAAGTAGTTGGATTTTTTGCTTTCCTGAAGTTGTAACCAAATACAAATTCTTACCCCTTTTTCTTAGGTTATATATTTATATTTTTGTCCAAAGAAAGAAAAGAAGCCCAAAAACAAAATGCAGCATGTTTAGAAAAAAACTCAAAAACAAATATGCAAATATAGTTGAAACTTTTAAAAAATTATAAAAAATACATACCAATTCATCAACAAAGACCATCTCAAATGTTTTGATTTTCTTCGGGTTGTTCCAATTCGAAACAGTCCATACATGCACAACACGGAGTCGTAGATGATGGTTAACATGTGTTGGGTTAAGATCTTCAAGATGAACTAACGTAGTCGCACCTTTTTTTTGTTAAGAATTCGTGAGGGTTTTTTCCTAAGTTGTGTGTATATAATAAATTTTGGGAGAGTTTTAAGGATAAAAAGATTTGTTTTTATTTTTTAATAGAATATAAGTAAAATTTTTAAAAAATATAGAAAAATAGAGGATTAATTAGGATGGAGAATTAGGCTCAAAGAGGGAGATTAGGGGTGCCAAGTGTACCCCCAACCTTCTCTTTTAGTTATATTATAGATAGATACTCTACTCTGGACTTTTTTCTTTTAACTAGATCCTTTTTGATCACATTTTGTACCAGAAAGAGATTTTTTATGAAAGTCAACGTTAAATTTTTATTATGTTAATTGATAAAATAAAATGACAAAAAAAAAAAATTATGTCCATCAAATTGTATGAACGTTTCAAAATTATATGTTTATTACTTTATATGAACATAGTGTTTGATGGTTAAAAGTTAAAGTTGATGAGCTGTAATGTAAATTTCGAAAACTTAGTGATCCAACAATAAATGTATGATAATTGGACTCGAAACCATGCACAACGATTCGATACAAAGCAGAAAGCACTTTGACCACAACAGTCAACTCAATGTTTCAATAGAAGAAATAAAGCGACATCTCCATATTGCCCACAACATGATCAGATTCTTTAGCGATGTCAATGTGTTGTCGGTTAACTACTGTCCCCAGATTTCGCCCATGTTGTTGAACCTTTGGACAGTTGCATCAGGTATTCTACATTTCTACTGTTACAAATTCAGAAATTCGAATGCCTTTGTGAAATAACCTGCCTTGTAAAGTAGTCATTTGGACATGAAAATTTTTCATTTTTGACGAGATAATACGGGTATAAACTTGAGTTAGAATGAGAAACGCAACTGAGAAATTACAACCCTTGAACTCGAAGCATATCATGAAGTGGACCAACTACACATTGACCTATGACACAGAACTTATTATATGTCAACTATTAGAAACGTAGTCGAACCTTTTTTTTGTTAAGAATTCGTGAGGGTTTTTTCCTAAGTTGTGTGTATATAATAAATTTTGGGAGAATTTTAAGGATAAAAAGATTTGTTTTTATTTTTTAATAGAATATAAGTAAAATTTTAAAAAAAAAAAAAAAAAAAAAAAAAAAAAAAAAAAAAAAAAAAAAAAAAAAAAAAAAAAAAAAAAAAAAAAAAAAAAAAAAAAAAAAAAAAAAAAAAAAAAAAAAAAAAAAAAAAAAAAAAAAAAAAAAAAAAAAAAAAAAAAAAAAAAAAAAAAAAAAAAAAAAAAAAAAAAAAAAAAAAAAAAAAAAAAAAAAAAAAAAAAAAAAAAAAAAAAAAAAAAAAAAAAAAAAAAAAAAAAAAAAAAAAAAAAAAAAAAAAAAAAAAAAAAAAAAAAAAAAAAAAAAAAAAAAAAAAAAAAAAAAAAAAAAAAAAAAAAAAAAAAAAAAAAAAAAAAAAAAAAAAAAAAAAAAAAAAAAAAAAAAAAAAAAAAAAAAAAAAAAAAAAAAAAAAAAAAAAAAAAAAAAAAAAAAAAAAAAAAAAAAAAAAAAAAAAAAAAAAAAAAAAAAAAAAAAAAAAAAAAAAAAAAAAAAAAAAAAAAAAAAAAAAAAAAAAAAAAAAAAAAAAAAAAAAAAAAAAAAAAAAAAAAAAAAAAAAAAAAAAAAAAAAAAAAAAAAAAAAAAAAAAAAAAAAAAAAAAAAAAAAAAAAAAAAAAAAAAAAAAAAAAAAAAAAAAAAAAAAAAAAAAAAAAAAAAAAAAAAAAAAAAAAAAAAAAAAAAAAAAAAAAAAAAAAAAAAAAAAAAAAAAAAAAAAAAAAAAAAAAAAAAAAAAAAAAAAAAAAAAAAAAAAAAAAAAAAAAAAAAAAAAAAAAAAAAAAAAAAAAAAAAAAAAAAAAAAAAAAAAAAAAAAAAAAAAAAAAAAAAAAAAAAAAAAAAAAAAAAAAAAAAAAAAAAAAAAAAAAAAAAAAAAAAAAAAAAAAAAAAAAAAAAAAAAAAAAAAAAAAAAAAAAAAAAAAAAAAAAAAAAAAAAAAAAAAAAAAAAAAAAAAAAAAAAAAAAAAAAAAAAAAAAAAAAAAAAAAAAAAAAAAAAAAAAAAAAAAAAAAAAAAAAAAAAAAAAAAAAAAAAAAAAAAAAAAAAAAAAAAAAAAAAAAAAAAAAAAAAAAAAAAAAAAAAAAAAAAAAAAAAAAAAAAAAAAAAAAAAAAAAAAAAAAAAAAAAAAAAAAAAAAAAAAAAAAAAAAAAAAAAAAAAAAAAAAAAAAAAAAAAAAAAAAAAAAAAAAAAAAAAAAAAAAAAAAAAAAAAAAAAAAAAAAAAAAAAAAAAAAAAAAAAAAAAAAAAAAAAAAAAAAAAAAAAAAAAAAAAAAAAAAAAAAAAAAAAAAAAAAAAAAAAAAAAAAAAAAAAAAAAAAAAAAAAAAAAAAAAAAAAAAAAAAAAAAAAAAAAAAAAAAAAAAAAAAAAAAAAAAAAAAAAAAAAAAAAAAAAAAAAAAAAAAAAAAAAAAAAAAAAAAAAAAAAAAAAAAAAAAAAAAAAAAAAAAAAAAAAAAAAAAAAAAAAAAAAAAAAAAAAAAAAAAAAAAAAAAAAAAAAAAAAAAAAAAAAAAAAAAAAAAAAAAAAAAAAAAAAAAAAAAAAAAAAAAAAAAAAAAAAAAAAAAAAAAAAAAAAAAAAAAAAAAAAAAAAAAAAAAAAAAAAAAAAAAAAAAAAAAAAAAAAAAAAAAAAAAAAAAAAAAAAAAAAAAAAAAAAAAAAAAAAAAAAAAAAAAAAAAAAAAAAAAAAAAAAAAAAAAAAAAAAAAAAAAAAAAAAAAAAAAAAAAAAAAAAAAAAAAAAAAAAAAAAAAAAAAAAAAAAAAAAAAAAAAAAAAAAAAAAAAAAAAAAAAAAAAAAAGTTAGTTAGTAAGGGAAAAAAAAAAAAAAAAAAAAAAAAAAAAAAAAAAAAAAAAAAAAAAAAAAAAAAAAAAAAAAAAAAAAAAATTATAACTATTAGAAACGATAATATTCAATGATACGATGATTTAAGAATAGAAAATATACTCCAAAAAGGCACTTACAGACGCTTAACTCTATCTTGAATATTGATGCAACTGTATAATCAACTTATAGCTCAGATATCAGATTGGCAGACACGACCCTCTTGGGGAGACAAATGATGCACACAACATCCATTCTCCTGGTGCCTCGTGTTAGTTGTAAATATAGAATAGTCCAGGGACCTAGTTTGCAATTATAGAGGTCCTTATTGTAATTATTTATTTCTGTTTAGTCCCTCGCTCTTCCTATATAAGAGCATCCACAATGGCATAAAGCTTTAAAAAGCTTTTTATTATGCCACCTAATCAATCCACCATCTTCAACCTCTTAAAAAGCCATCTCCTCCAATGGAAAGCTTTTTATAAAGCTTTTTTTACCACTAAACAAGGAAAAAGCTTTTGATCAAAAGGTTGAGGATTGTCAACCTATTCATCAAAAAAGCTATTCACTCCAATGATACCAACCTTTACAAAGACTTTTTCTTTCCAAAAAAGCTTTTCTTCAACTCACCATTGGAGATGCTCTAAGGAAGGCTTCTCATTTGTAATAGATACACTTTTCATTCAATACAATTCAGTTTACATGGTATCAGAGACACGGGTTAGGATTCTTATTATGCTCTGTGGTTGCAGCCTTGTCTGACCTTCCACATCAGAAAAAGAATCCAATCCTTTCCGGTGACCATTTCCGGCTAACTTCCAGTCACCACCAGTTCCACCATATCAGATTTCCGACCATTTATCCAGTTTTCCGGCCATTTATCACGTTTCACGGCTGTTTTCCAGTACGGCACGTTCCGCTCACAACCAGATCTCACCACCAACACCATTGAACTCAGAATCACCCGAATTACAAACCCTGAAAATTTAAGCCCCATCCGACAATCCACGCGCCGCCACGCGCCACCGTTGACCAAAATTATTCGCCCGGAAAAAATCCGATTACTCCTGATTTCCGGCGAGTGGGATCTCACCTCCGGTACCATCGTGTTCAGCATCAAATTCCGAACAAAACCCTGAAAAATCGTCGCCGGAAACCACCAGACGCGCCGCCACACGCTGCCGGAGCTCCGCCGGACCTTTTCCGGCCACCGGCGCGTGAACGCGCGTGGCCCATTTTCCGGCCACCGGATTTTCGCAGTTTTTCCAGTTTTTATTATTGGTCAAGTCTGTCCAGTCAATTTTTGAATCCGAGCACTTTGTTTTTCTGCCCCGTTCATCGTATTCATACACGAATCTGTGATTTCAGATTTTCCTAATTAAAAACAAATATTTTCAATGGCCGATAACAAAGAAATTATTGAAAATCAGATTGCTCCAGGTATTATTAATTATACCTCGATTTTGCGTATTCCCGTAAAACTGGACTCTAGTAATTGGAGTTCATGGAGCCTTTTTGTTCAAAAGGGTCTTGAAAGTGTTGACAAAGAAGATCATCTATCAAAACCACCACCTGAGCCGATCACCCGAGAATGGCGTATTAATGATAGTGGGATTCAAATGGCTCTGTGGAATTCTATGGAGCCACAAATTCTCACAATCGCTCAAAACTTCACTACAGTAAAGGCAATGTGGGATCATTTGTCTTCATCCTTCTCAGCCAAAGAATCTCTATCTCATGCTTATTCTGTTGTTCAAGCATTTACTAGGGGTGAACAAGGCGATTCCACTTTCACCGAGTACTTCACTCGCTTCTCTAAGCTTCAAGATGAGTTACGCACCCTTTTTCCACCAACTGCTGATTTAAAAGTCCAGGAGGAGCGTAACAACAAAATGGATGTCATGACGTTTATTGCTGGATTATCACCAAAATATGCTAGTGCACGTCCTTTGTTGCTTAGTAACTCTGATGCAATTAAGTCTGTGGCATCCACATATCATCTCTTACGAGAAATGTATGGTTCAGATGCTTCTCCAACTCCTACTCCTACTGATGCATCCGCCATGATTAGTAAAAGTACAGAGAGGATCCCTTTCAAGAACAGTGCTGGACAGGGCAGTAATATTGTCTGTCATTTGTGTCATGAACCTGGACATGTAAGGTACAGCTGCCCAAATAACTGTCACTATTGCAAAGGGAAAGGACACACAAAGTTCAATTGTCCGAACCGTCCAAAGGGTTCTCAACCACCTCCACGTCCTCGAGCCAGGATAGCTACTACTGATGAACCAAGTGACCAACAACCTAATGATCAGCCTATTTACACACTCAACCAGGAGGAGTATGATCGATTCCAGCAACTAATATCCTCCAAGATCGGTCCTCAAGCCAACTCTGCTCAGTCAGGTACATTTCCTACTGCTCAGTCACGTACATTTCCTAGTCCTGATCCAGATTGGGTTGCTGATTCCGGAGCAACTCATCATATGACCGGAAGGAAAGGTATTCTGTCTAACCTTCATTATATCTCTCACCCACCAGTTCGAGTAGCTAACGGATCCTCGTGCCCTGTTCTCGGCATTGGATCAGTTAATCACTCTAAACCATTGAAAATGTCCTCTGTTTTATACGTTCCAGGCTTTCCTGACAATCTGTGTTCCATAAGCCAACTCACTAAACAAAACAACTGTTCTGCTCACTTTTATCCTGAATATTGCTTCTTTCAGAAACTAGGAACGAACCAACTGATTGGCACCGGTTTTGAATCAAAAGGTCTCTATCGTCTATCCTTCTCATCACAACCTGCAGCAAATAAGTGTGATTCCAGTTTTAGGGAGGCTCATTACCGACTAGGTCATCCCTCTGCAGCAGTCCTGAGGCAATTGAGACCGGATTTTTCATCTGTTTCTGATTTTCATTGTGAGTCATGTCAGCTTGGTAAACATACCAGGCGACCATATCCTCCTAGAGTACCTAATCGAGTCAGTACTTTGTTTGAACTTGTGCATTCTGATGTATGGGGCCCA
This sequence comes from Erigeron breviscapus, assembly GCA_034093135.1. Classification (NCBI taxonomy): domain Eukaryota; kingdom Viridiplantae; phylum Streptophyta; class Magnoliopsida; order Asterales; family Asteraceae; genus Erigeron; species Erigeron breviscapus. Next base: position 24,243,195 of record CM067172.1, on the reverse strand, counting down.
TGTCCTACCAAATCACCTCTTGGCTTTGAGTATTTTATTACCTTTATTGACGATTATTCTCGTGCTACTTGGGTTTATCTAATGAAATCTCGTTCTGAAGTATATTCAATCTTTTTGGAATTTCATGCTTATGTTAAAACTCAATTCCAAACCACAATTAAAACCCTTCGTACAGACAATGCAAAAGAATATTTGTCCACCGACTTTTCCACATACTTGAAATCAAATGGCATCATTCACGAGTCATCTTGCGTCTATACACCACAACAAAATGGTGTCGCTGAACGTAAGAACCGCCATTTATTGGACATCGCTCGCACACTCATGATTCATTCCCATGCCCCTCATCGTTTCTGGGCAGATGCTGTCCTCACTGCCACTTATCTGATTAACCGTATGCCATCACCAGTCATTCATGGTCAAACACCGTTTTCTGTTCTTTTTCCAAATGAAAATATGTTTCCACTTCCACCAAAAATATTTGGATGTGTTGCATATGTTCATGATCACCGACCAGGGATCACTAAACTTGATCCACGAGCTATTCGATGTATCTTTGTAGGTTACTCTAAAGTTCAAAAAGGATATCGGTGTTATAGCCCATCTCTTCGTCGATACTTTACTAGTGCCGATGTTACCTTTCACGAATCTTGTCCTTATTTCCCAGAATCTTCTGATTCAGTTCGTGATCTGTTTCCATCATCTGATCCTGTCATACCTGAGTCCATAACTATCCCTACTGTTGTTCCTTCTGTTTCTGATCCTCCGGACTCAGATGCCACTGATTCTGCAACATCTGGCCCTAAGCTCGCGCCACCTCCAATTCTCACATATACTAGAAGACATAAGGATAAGACGACAGAGACACCTGATTCACAACCAGACCATGACCCTGGTACATCCTCAGTTCCCCATTTGATACCTGAACCTGATTCCCAATCATTACATAACACCCCTGATACACACGAGTATGATCCACCTGGTGCACCTTATCCTGATGTACCCATAGCCCTTCGTAAAGAACCCAGAAATTCTACTCGTTACCCAATTCAACATCATGTTAACTATGCTCACCTATCCACTGAAGCACGTGCCTTCACCACTGCTATTGACTCTTACCCAGTTCCCAAGAATGTAATGACAGCTCTTAGTCACCCAGGATGGCGAAAAGCCATGGAAGAAGAAATAGGGGCTCTTCAAGCCAATCATACATGGGATCTTGAGTCGCTTCCTCATGGGAAGCGTATTGTTGGTTGTCGTTGGGTATTCACTGTCAAACTCAATCCCGATGGCTCCCTACATCGATTGAAGGCCCGGTTAGTTGCTAAGGGTTATTCTCAGGCTTATGGCATTGATTACGATGAGACATTTTCTCCAGTGGCCAAAATGCCATCAGTTCGCATCTGTATCTCTCTGGCGGCTATTAATCATTGGCCACTCCATCAGCTTGATGTCAAGAACGCATTTCTTAATGGTGTTCTTGAGGAGGAGGTTTATATGGAGCAGCCACCCGGCTTTATTGTTAAGGAGGAGGCTTCGAAAGTATGCAGATTACGCCGATCACTTTATGGTCTTAAGCAGTCTCCTAGAGCATGGTTTGGTCGGTTCTCAAGTGTTATGACAGAATTTGGGATGGTTCGTAGTGCATATGATTATTCTGTATTCTTCAGACACCAGCAAGGTCGAAGGATTATTTTGGTTGTATATGTGGATGATATCATAATCACAGGGGATGACGACGTTGGTATCACCAAGCTCAAACAGTTCCTTAAGTCTCAGTTCCAGATCAGTGACTTAGGTCGACTACGGTACTTTCTTGGCATTGAAGTATCACAGTCCCCGCAAGGAATACTTCTCTCTCAACGAAAGTATGCCCTTGATATGTTATCCGAATGTGGCTTATTGGGTTGTAAACCTGTTGACAGTCCAATGCTTCCTACAGGGAAGCTTCTTCCTGAAGATGGGAGTCCGATGAAGGACCCAGAACGATACAGACGATTAGTTGGGAAACTCAATTATTTGACTGTCACCCGTCCAGATATCTCATATGCGGTAAGTGTCTTAAGCCAATTCATGGCCGCACCTTATACTGGACATTGGGATGCTGTTCTTCGTGTATTAAGATATCTCAAGACTACACCAGGTCTTGGGATCCTTTATTCTGATCAGGGCCATTGTCGCGTGGGTGCTTTCACAGAAGAGGGAGATGGACGGATATCAGGGTTCTCTGATGCAGATTGGGCAGGATGTCCTATCTCTCGACGATCTACGACTGGCTATTGTGTGTTTGTCGGTGGAAACCTTGTGTCATGGAAGAGTAAGAAGCAACACACAGTGTAACATCCGCGAATTTTGACCCGTTGACTTTTCGTGTAATATGACTAACAATTTAAGTAATGAATTAATTGGGTCGTTTTGTGATTTTATGACTATGTGGTATGTTAGGCGGGTCGTCGTATGTGTAGTCAGTATGAAATTGTGCAACTAATGGTATAGTGGTTGAGAAGGGGAAACGGGTCGGCCCGTGGGTAGTCCATGACCCACCAGCCCCCCAAGACCCACTTCCCCCTTATCCTTTTCTCATTTCTCATCTTTCTCTCTTTCTCTTCTATTCTCTCTAGTAAAAGAAACCCTCCATCTAGTCTTCATTTTCTTCCATCTAAATTGTGTTTTGGAATTGCTATAATACAAGAATCGTAATCATCATCTTCTCATTGTCGCCACCTTTGAAGAATCAAGGGCCAAGTTCTAACATTTTACCCATTTTGACCTAATTTCGGATTTGAGCACTAGGAAGAGTTTTGGTAAGTCTAAATCAACCCATTTACTTCTATTTATGTTCATTTACTTGTTTCTAGTTAATTTGGTGCAGTTGCAAGCCTTGAATCGAGTCGAATGGCGATTTTGGGTAATTAGGGTTTTATTTAGGGTTGGGACGATTTCGGCATGATTTTGATGTTAATGGGCGGATTTATGGTATGGGTTAAGTGTGGTTATGTGTAGCAATGCTTATTGATGCTTCAAATTATATTGCAAACGCTTACAAATCGTTTTGGGTTGTTTTTGGGGGTGTTTGGGTTCGTTTTGCTGCACTGGCAGCTGCTGGTCCTGGTGTGCAGGTTGTCCCACTGCGGCGCAGTGGGAGGGCATAGTCTCCACTGCGGCGCAGTGGATTCCTTGCTCACTGCGGCGCAGTGGGCATGGTCTTGCTCACTGCGGCGCAGTGGGCATGGTCCTTGCTCACTGCGGCGCAGTGGGCATGGTCCTTGCTCACTGCGGCGCAGTGGGCATGGTCCTTGCTCACTGCGGCGCAGTGGGCATGGTCCTTGCTCACTGCGGCGCAGTGGGCATGGTCCTTGCTCACTGCGGCGCAGTGGGCATGGTCCTTGCTCACTGCGGCGCAGTGGGCATGGTCCTTGCTCACTGCGGCGCAGTGGGCATGGTCCTTGCTCACTGCGGCGCAGTGGGCATGGTCCTTGCTCACTGCGGCGCAGTGGGCATGGTCCTTGCTCACTGCGGCGCAGTGGGCATGGTCCTTGCTCACTGCGGCGCAGTGGGCATGGTCCTTGCTCACTGCGGCGCAGTGGGCATGGTCCTTGCTCACTGCGGCGCAGTGGGCATGGTCCTTGCTCACTGCGGCGCAGTGGGCATGGTCCTTGCTCACTGCGGCGCAGTGGGCATGGTCCTTGCTCACTGCGGCGCAGTGGGCATGGTCCTTGCTCACTGCGGCGCAGTGGGCATGGTCCTTGCTCACTGCGGCGCAGTGGGCATGGTCCTTGCTCACTGCGGCGCAGTGGGCATGGTCCTTGCTCACTGCGGCGCAGTGGGCATGGTCCTTGCTCACTGCGGCGCAGTGGGCATGGTCCTTGCTCACTGCGGCGCAGTGGGCATGGTCCTTGCTCACTGCGGCGCAGTGGGCATGGTCCTTGCTCACTGCGGCGCAGTGGGCATGGTCCTTGCTCACTGCGGCGCAGTGGGCATGGTCCTTGCTCACTGCGGCGCAGTGGGCATGGTCCTTGCTCACTGCGGCGCAGTGGGCATGGTCCTTGCTCACTGCGGCGCAGTGGGCATGGTCCTTGCTCACTGCGGCGCAGTGGGCATGGTCCTTGCTCACTGCGGCGCAGTGGGCATGGTCCTTGCTCACTGCGGCGCAGTGGGCATGGTCCTTGCTCACTGCGGCGCAGTGGGCATGGTCCTTGCTCACTGCGGCGCAGTGGGCATGGTCCTTGCTCACTGCGGCGCAGTGGGCATGGTCCTTGCTCACTGCGGCGCAGTGGGCATGGTCCTTGCTCACTGCGGCGCAGTGGGCATGGTCCTTGCTCACTGCGGCGCAGTGGGCATGGTCCTTGCTCACTGCGGCGCAGTGGGCATGGTCCTTGCTCACTGCGGCGCAGTGGGCATGGTCCTTGCTCACTGCGGCGCAGTGGGCATGGTCCTTGCTCACTGCGGCGCAGTGGGCATGGTCCTTGCTCACTGCGGCGCAGTGGGCATGGTCCTTGCTCACTGCGGCGCAGTGGGCATGGTCCTTGCTCACTGCGGCGCAGTGGGCATGGTCCTTGCTCACTGCGGCGCAGTGGGCATGGTCCTTGCTCACTGCGGCGCAGTGGGCATGGTCCTTGCTCACTGCGGCGCAGTGGGCATGGTCCTTGCTCACTGCGGCGCAGTGGGCATGGTCCTTGCTCACTGCGGCGCAGTGGGCATGGTCCTTGCTCACTGCGGCGCAGTGGGCATGGTCCTTGCTCACTGCGGCGCAGTGGGCATGGTCCTTGCTCACTGCGGCGCAGTGGGCATGGTCCTTGCTCACTGCGGCGCAGTGGGCATGGTCCTTGCTCACTGCGGCGCAGTGGGCATGGTCCTTGCTCACTGCGGCGCAGTGGGCATGGTCCTTGCTCACTGCGGCGCAGTGGGCATGGTCCTTGCTCACTGCGGCGCAGTGGGCATGGTCCTTGCTCACTGCGGCGCAGTGGGCATGGTCCTTGCTCACTGCGGCGCAGTGGGCATGGTCCTTGCTCACTGCGGCGCAGTGGGCATGGTCCTTGCTCACTGCGGCGCAGTGGGCATGGTCCTTGCTCACTGCGGCGCAGTGGGCATGGTCCTTGCTCACTGCGGCGCAGTGGCATGGTCCTTGCTCATGCGGGTTCATGGTTGTCGAATGTTGATTATTGGTTTATGATTGACGGCTATTGATTGTCGGTTTATGATTATGCATTTACATTTGTTTGTAAGCATTGCATACATTATTGTTGGACCCTCGGCAGGGGATTGCCGACATCCTGGTGCATAGATGTATGCACCCATTTTGGATGTAGACCTGACCCCGAGTATATAGACATATATATCTCGATGTTTTTGAGATACAGCCCTGTCCATGGCGATGGCAGAGGGGTATCGTTGCATACGTGATTGAAGGTCACGCTTGGGATAGGCATATTTGCTTATTCATTCATTTGGCACATGCATTGATACATACATCATTTGTGCATCCTCATTACACTCTCATTTCTTTTGTGTAATCTTGTTGTTGGACGATATTGTGTACTTAGAGGCTCGCTGTAAGTCATGTCTAGCCTCTAATCTTATATTGTGATTATTGTTGATGGTTCTTTATGGACCAGTACTACGAACTCACCAACCTTGTGTTGACTATGCTTAGTACACTTTTCAGGAAATCAGGTACTCCCCGGACGTGGTGTTTAGTTGCTTGCTTGCTGTCTAACCCGGACTTGGACTCATGGATCAAGGATTCATAGACCCTCCTTTTGCATTATACTTAGGATCGTTTGCCATCTTTGGCTGTGCTATGTTAACGTTGATGGCTATTTGCTCCTGTTGTATTTTGTTACTTGTTTGCTATGTTTTGGATTCACCGAATCTATATTTGCATTTAGATTGTTCTATTGTAATTCCACCGGGTGCTATGTGTTTTCCGTGACATTTCGAGCTCCGGCTTGGGGTGTTACACACAGTATCAAGATCAAGTGCAGAATCGGAATATAGAGCCATGGCAGATGTCACATCCGAGATGATATGGATTCGTCGACTTCTTAGAGAACTCGGGGTTGTTTCTGATAACCTAATGCGACTATATTGTGATTATTGTTGATGGTTCTTTATGGACCAGTACTACGAACTCACCAACCTTGTGTTGACTATGCTTAGTACACTTTTCAGGAAATCAGGTACTCCCCGGACGTGGTGTTTAGTTGCTTGCTTGCTGTCTAACCCGGACTTGGACTCATGGATCAAGGATTCATAGACCCTCCTTTTGCATTATACTTAGGATCGTTTGCCATCTTTGGCTGTGCTATGTTAACGTTGATGGCTATTTGCTCCTGTTGTATTTTGTTACTTGTTTGCTATGTTTTGGATTCACCGAATCTATATTTGCATTTAGATTGTTCTATTGTAATTCCACCGGGTGCTATGTGTTTTCCGTGACATTTCGAGCTCCGGCTTGGGGTGTTACACACAGTATCAAGATCAAGTGCAGAATCGGAATATAGAGCCATGGCAGATGTCACATCCGAGATGATATGGATTCGTCGACTTCTTAGAGAACTCGGGGTTGTTTCTGATAACCTAATGCGACTATATTGTGATAATCAATCAGCTATTCATATAGCCAAGAATCAAGTATTTCATCAAAGAACGAAGCATATTGAGGTTGATTGTCATTTAATCAGAGATCGAGTAGTAGGGACGAAAGTTGATCCTCCACCAATTCAGCCAATACATGTCAAGACAGAGTTCCAACTTGCAGATATCCTTACCAAACCACTCCGGAAGACCCAAATAGATTTCATATGTAACAAGTTGGGCATGATTAATATCTATGCTCCAACTTGAGGAGGAGTGTTAGTTGTAAATATAGAATAGTCCAGGGACCTAGTTTGCAATTATAGAGGTCCTTATTGTAATTATTTATTTCTGTTTAGTCCCTCGCTCTTCCTATATAAGGAAGGCTTCTCATTTGTAATAGATACACTTTTCATTCAATACAATTCAGTTTACACCTCGCAAGACATACTTTATGCATTTTAACTTCAAAGGCGACCTCTGATAATGCAGTTCTTATCCACTGAATAAAACCAACAAGATAAGACAAACATTAAAGTTGATTAAGAAATAGCGTACTTCTTGAAGAATCTGTCGGTTTCAAGGCCGCCAAAATTACAATCACTGATCACACAAACTAACGGTATATATGTGCAGATGAATGAAAAGTAAATAGCAAAAATAAAAATATGTGAGATCAACACCACTGCATTCAAATAAACAATGTAAGGAGGGGTACATAAAACAAAATAGACTGAACCTATTTATAACAAAATAAAAGACTACGTGCAGACTAAACTTGGTCCACTTCCTCCAGATTTAAAGCGATAAACTCAACACCTCCTTAATGTCGATAAAATTCCATCTACATTTTGACCAAACCAAAATAACTTGCAGCACAATCTCACAGTCCAATTAAGCCACTTAATTTACCCATAACTCGTGACCCGTGTGACCTGATTAACCCAACAGAATCTACAGATGGACCACGTTTCTCGGTAAAGGTTGCAATTTCGACCCATTTATTGCAAAAATGGGTCGATCAGGGTTGTTCTTCATCTTCAATGGGTTATAAACCTTCAAATTTCATGACAGGATTACAGGTGCTCAAATGCTTAGAATCATATAGATGTATATCTTGCAAATTTAACTTGTAATGGACATGAAAGGTATTATCAGATTATGTGTACTTCCTAGAGGTGGCATTTTCAGCCTATTTACTTATAAAAAGGTCATATAGGCCGAACGTTGTCCAATATAAATTTTTGAAGCATACAGCTTGCTAAATTATCTCGAAGTTTTAAACAATAATATAAACTAACTGGTTTCTGATCATAACTGATGCTCTGCCAATTTTAGATTAACAAAATGGACAAAAGGTGTTTGTGGGTTGACTCCCTTGGCGACTACATGCATTGTTGTACTTAGCACGCACACACTATACAAATGTTAGCAGTTACGGTGTGATGTATCAGATTAATACATGTACAAGATATATATAGAATGAAAAGGAAAAAAACAAACAAAAAAAAAGAATCACGTTCAAGGGCAAACCTCAATCTTTCTTTCTAGTTTCTTGAGTACTGATAATGTACAATTTGAAGTATTAAAATGTGTTTATTATGGATTAAGTGAGAGTTCAAAAAGACAAAGCGACAGAGAATTTCGTAAGTGAAATGGTATTAATGGGATAGAGAGTTCTCTAAAGCTTGTAATGACAAGGTAATGGGGGCTATTATACTAATCATAAAAAGTTACATATAGCCCCCCTAGACTATCATTACATCACCATTCTTAGTTCTAACAAGCACACAATTTCTAACTGCATGAGGATTTAAATCATTTTCATACACATGCTTAACCTATTTCGCTGCAGATATAGCTAGAGGACCAACCCCAGCAAAAAACGTCACTTGTTTCAGGGAAACTATCAGATCCCACAAGACAAACAAATATTGTCATGTTCATATAACGTTTCAAAAGAGCAGCAGTAAAAGCAAACCACAAAAATCTAACACTTAACAGGATTTCAAAACTTTCACTATGACCTTGGAGTATTTAAAGGTAACACTGTAATAAAAACATAACTCACTCATATAGGATAAAAAAAAAAGAAGATAAACATACAGACCACATCACTTTGTGTAAAGCAATACAGAAGTCTTTGCCTCTCTGGTCCCAACTATGAGCTCCAGTACCTGAGTTTACTATTCCCAATCTTTTACCAACTGCAATCAACCTCCAAAAGCAATAGACATACATTTAAGGAACAGAATTACGATGCTGCTAAATCAACTTGAAACTGGAGTCCATTCTCTACTACCTTTTTCACAAGAGAATGATTTCAAGCCAAAACCTCATGCTGCATCGTTCTAAAGTCATTTGGATGGCATCGTTTTTATTGACAACTACGTATCTTTGGCTTGTTTTTGTTCAAACTCCAAAACAACTTGGCAAAACAGTCATGCTTGGTAAAAAAATCATAAGAGAGGGGTATTTCCTTATCGACTGGAAACATTAATATTCGGCCAAATATGGGTGATTTGGATGGTTAGTGTGATGTTCCAGGTTAAAACCGGATATTTTGAGTATGTGTCAGCAGTGGCGGATCCAGAAATATTTTTCACTAGGGGCACCAAACAATATAAGTGACAATATATATGAATGAATTGTTAAAAGTATCAAAATGTTGTGTCATACAATGATATTCTATATAAATCATTTGATAGTATTACGTTAAATTAATAAAAGTTAAACTTTAGTTTTTAAATCTTAAATGATATTAAAGCCATAACATTTTATGAAAACTTAAAAGTAAAATGAAAACTTACATCATGAAAAGCAAATGCCTCTCTAAACATCCAAATAAAATGTAACATGTTATATATGAATTGTTGATTATATAGAGTAAATATTGCGTTAGTGATTAATATTATATTTAGCATATACCTTAAATATAAAAACTGAGCTATGTAAAAAAGATATTGATTTCGAAAGATAGTAGTTGTGGCTTGAATTTTATTTGGGAGGTGGAGTGTGACCATTATACATTTCTTGCATTACTGGATTGAAATATTTTGATATATATGTAAAAATCTAATAATATTAGGGCCAATTTGAGGAGGTGCCTAGGACCACCCTCATATAAGGTTGGATCCGCCAATGTGTGTCAGGTCAAGCTGACTTGTAAACATCTTTTCTCCCTTATTTTTAAACTTTATAAATCATTCATCTATTTAAGTAAAATTACAAAACCTTTACTATCAAAATCCTAACCAACTTGTTTATAAAGTGACTTGGGTTGAAAAAATTCAATTAAACTTTGGGTTGCTTTTCGACCTATTCAACCCTATTAACCCGTTTCATTTTCACAAAAATTTAGATTTTAACCCTTTGATCCGTTAAAGTCAAAAAATAGCCCCAACCAGCCTACTTAATGAACAGGTTGAAATTACTCCCCTATGCCAAATACGTTTGCTATGACGTTCTTATACAGGAGATGTTCATCTCTCAAGTTCAGGTGGATGATATGCCCTACAGACAAAGATTGAAGGAAAAATCATACCCTTATGAAGCAAAGCCTCTAAGACCTGCAAATTTACCGACAAAATAAACAGAGATGAATATAACGCCATATCAAAACTTATAATGCAGAATAGGAAAGAAACATATACCTCGTTCATCTGCCAATAAGTGTAGAACAAAGTCAGCTTGCTTCTCACATGTTCAAATAGTGATCCCGTCAAACATGCCTGAAAGAAAAATCAAAATTAGAAACATACCAAAAAAAGGCTACTCAAAATATGGTCACATTAAATTTGTTATTTATCATTGCAAATATACACCAAATACGGAAGAGCAGTGCATTCTCCAACCAAGAAACATGTCACATTATGCAATGAGTTATGCTTACTAATGTACCTACGCATTATGCTTCTCACATGTTCAAATAGTGATCCCGTCAAACATGCCTGAAAGAAAAATCAAAATTAGAAACATACCAAAAAAAGGCTACTCAAAATATGGTCACATTAAATTTGTTATTTATCATTGCAAATATACACCAAATACGGAAGAGCAGCGCATTCTCCAACCAAGAAACATGTCACATTATGCAATGAGTTATGCTTACTAATGTACCTACGCATGAACTCATGGATGAAATTCAGGTCGAAACCATACCAAATAGGGACCATAGCATAACCAGAAGCTTAAGCATAATGAGAAAAAAAGCGGACTGATTTGAATTGGTTCAGTACAGTCCTGATTAGAAACCTATTTGGCCCCAAATTGGACGATAAACAAAATAAAAAGTCAGGGTTTACAGTCTGAAAGTTCAAATACAAATGGGGAAAGTCGTGGTTTCAAAATTCTCTAAACCAGTAACTGGTTTTCCAAGTACTTCTTAACCAAAAACCAAACGATATATATTATATATTCAGTAGCGATTTGGTTCTTTGGTTTTGTAAGCCTGAATCCACTTTTATATAATGCAATAAGTGCACGCACCGATTTACAATCACTATGTACAACTGATCCGCATTTTACATTTATACCTATTTCCATCATCTAAGTACTTGTTTATGAAATGTGCTAAAACTACGTTCATAACATGGCACATATGTCCAGATTAGAACTAATAACATAGTTTTCCCCAATTATGAACACCATAAATTTTCGTAACAGATACATGTCCAAATACGTATTAACAACACATATATCAAGTACAATTAAGTACTTAAACTTCAACCATTTTACCTTAATCGCGTGAGGCAACTCATCCATCGACTTATCAGCATACCCTTCAGCATCTGACTGAGATGCCTTCATCACGAATTTTGTGATTTACAGCCACCATTAGGGATTCAAGCCTCAAGCATTGGATTTAATGTTTTCAAGTTTTTCTCTTGATAAGCTGATCACTACAAAAACCTCGAATCAAAAATCTTGACAAGCTTATCTCTATACAAAACCGGGCTCAACCGTTCCCCTTCCCCTTCCCCTTTTCCATAAACCCTCTTATCTGAAGTGTTCTCGTTAAAAGATTCCACATTTTCCATACAGAACTGGGTTTGTGCCTTCGGATTGAGAGGGGTCTCACTGTCATCATCAGTACTACCCTCACTCTCAACTGCCTTACCAACTGGCTAATTACCACTACCCTCAACTGGCTCATTCTCCGCTCTTACATCATCCAATGTAATATCATTCAAAATTAGCCACATCTCCATATGATATGTCATTCTCAGTAACAACTGGCTCATTATCCTTTTGTTGCCACTCTAACATTAACCTACCCCTATCCTTAACAACCATTCATATGCTCTTCTATAACATTATCACCTAATTCTTCTATGGTGACAACTATTCAGTGTTCAGATTGGTGAATCCATGTCTAATGTAAGGTCTAGGTCACCTTTTAGGGTTAAAAAATGATGATACATTACCATTAACATCCAACTCCAATACTGAAAACACATCAATGTCCACAAAAAACCTTACCATTAACATACATCCTATCTGGTCACCTCCACCATGGTGTATCTTAAACGAGAACAAACCAAGCTCATTCTCTGTTTTTTTTTTATATAAACAAATATATATATATATAAATTATTTACAAACCATATCATCGTACATGGATCAAAAAGATTATAAACTTATGCTAATATTTTAAGAAAATATTTACTTGTAAATATGAAATCTAAAAACTTACCATATATTCTAGAGTAATCAGCATCTGTGACTGAGACGCCTTCATCACGAATCTTCTGGTCTACAACCACCATTTAATTTAGAGATTCAAGCGACAAGCATTTGATTTAATTTAATGTTTTCATTTTAATTATATTTTTTTCTCACCAATTTATGAATCTAACACAAAAAGCCCCTGCAGTCATGCACTGTGTTCTCAGGATTGTTTTATTAAAATCAAGGCTGCGGACCCGGATCGGATCGGCGAGAGAGGGAGTCAGGATTTTTTAAAATCGGATCGGTGAATCATAGGTTTTTTATGTATAAAATAATAGTTTTTGAAATTATATATACGAAAAAATTAAAAATATATATAAACTTCAAACTTAAACATAACATAATTTTTCAACTTAAACATAATTGTCTAGAAACACTAACATAATTGATAAAAGCTTTAAAAAAAGAAAAAAAAAGTTTGACTTTGGTTGACCCGATCCGATACAACCGAGTCTTGACCAAGTTGACCTGAGTCTGGAACCCTGGCCGATTTTCAGACCGAGTATGGCAAACTCGTATCGTCAATCAGCCGATACACGATCCGACTCGACTGTATCGGCCGAGTTTCACAACACTGATTAAATTAGAAAAGGAAAAAAATTGGAGGCGAAGATAAGGAGATTAACTCCAAGTTGTTTTATCATGGCCTTCGAAGACAGAGATTATGGGTTCGATCCTCATCCCATGTAAAGGTTGAAGGGCCTTTCATACCATTTAGATAGAAATGAAAGCAGTCTCTCTACTTATGTAGAGGTAAGGTCTGCATACATCTTAACCTCCCTCATACACCGTCGAGGTATTGGAGCTCAAAACCCGCTAAGGCGGCACTAAACAGTTTATTTCTTTCTTTCTTTTATTTTGTAATCTATTGAGTTCTTAAAAAAAACTCAAAAATATAGTGCTAATGTTATGATGAAAGAAAATGATAAATCTCCTAAACCTTTAAAAAATCCGCATAACTATAAGATCATGATATGTGGTAAACTCGATAGTTGAGATTAGGAAAAAGAGTTAATGAAATCCACTTATCATGATTTGGAGGTTTTAGGAGGATTAATCATTTTCCACTATGATATATGTAAGGAAGTATACGACTATACTGTGTGTGACCGCCACAATCTACAATACTATGTTTTGAATTTGAATTATAAAAGAGATGAAATGATTGGAAATAATATTATCTTTCTTTTAAATTACCCAAAAATGGGGAAAAACTTTTTAGAACTTAATCAATTAAAAATTATTTCATTTTCATCCTTTAACTTAAACTAAAAAACACAACTTATTTTGTACTTTTTTATATTTTTTTCTTTTCTGTCCCTCATAAAACTCAATAACATAGTATAAGTGGTTTCGTTGTGTTGATACTTATGATGTTGACGGTTATTACTCCATAAAATGAGGAACATTAAGCCACGTGGGAGAATGTAAAAATTAATGTACTTGTGTTATGACTTTCTACACTAACTACTTGATAGTAATACTGGAGTTAGGGGTTGGTTTTGGATGGAAGGTGGAAGATTCCTTTCACAGTCCATTATTTGCACATTTATAATATAATAAATCTAGACAAGAATGTAAGAATATAAAGTAAAGAACATGAACAAGAATAAGTTCAAATGCAAATATCTAAGCAAGTCTAATCATATGTATCATTGATTAAACGATGAATACATGGTCGATATTACAACTTATCTTACAAGAATACAAATGAACTAAATAATTGCTAAGTCTAGACACACTAAAAACTTAAGCAATTACAAGAGATAATAAAGTGACACACACTTTGTGGTGACTAACACAAAGTATAAATGGTGCGGCTGTGTTGCTTTATATAGGGGAGGAATTAGGGCAACACAGCCTTGCAATGATCGTGATAGATTGGTGGTTGTCGACCTCTCATAGGCTCGTTGTACTTGGATCCAGGAGCCTTTGTCTTCTTTACCAAAACGGGTATGAAAGAGAAAACCCTTGTTTTGGTCCCAACTGTACATTTGCCATATAAGGTAATATCCAGTTGGAAGAACCACCATGTGACTACTTGTCTTCTTGTGGTTTGAAAACTTCCCGCCTTGACACACTTGGATAGTAAACCACCCGCTGACGAGAGTCATTGACTCGCTGATGACTCACGTCAGCGACCAAGTCTGGTCAGCGAATTCTTGACTCAACAATCTCCCCCTATTCGCTGAGAAGACTTGCTGAGCAGATTAGACTTGAATAGAAATAAGGAATGATGAAAAGATGTCGTATATATCAACTTTAAACATTACACGCTGACACATACAGCATTTACATTTATAAGACATCTACAGATTTTCGGCTTCAAGCTCCCAAGCATGTTCTTGCTTGGCAATCTGAACTGCTGGGTCATTATATCTGTGAGGCTTAACCAGTTCCTCATCCAATTTGCTGATAAACCATCTGTTGTTGGTCGTTTCAGCACATCTTCTTCTTATGCTCAGGATGAACCCAGTGGACGCCTTTTCTATTTCAGATATGCGAAAGAACAGCTGATTATTCTGAAAATTTGTGAAGAAAATGCCAGCAGGATTCTCTATCACTCTTCCTTCCTCAAAGAGGCTTCTGGGAGGAAGGCTGGTGTTCAGCAAAGCATCACCAGTGATAGGAGGAAGGTCCATTGTCAAGGTTCGGTGCTCTGCTTTCCTTTTTCTTTGAACTTTTCTTCCTGCTGAGGAGGAGATAGCTGCTGGAGTACCAAACACTTGCCTCAGCATGGGCAAGTCTGCTTTGAACTTGGTTTCATACTCCCTGGCCTTTTCAAAATAATCCTTTAGCATCTTCTGAAGCTGAGCATAGCTGTCAGCCTTCTTGTCTTTCACTATCATGTAAACCTCAAACCACTCGGAGGCACCCAAGGTGGTTGCTTTGACCCCTTCAAGTTTAACAGGCTTGTCAGCACCTTCTCTTAGGATCTTCAAGTTTGTCTTAAGACCCATTTCAGCTTTAAAGGCCTCAGCAGCAACTATCCTTTGAGGCCTCTTTCTGTCCTTCATAAGCTTCATCCATTTAGCCTTTTCTTCCTCAAACTTGGCTCTCTTCTCGCTGAGTTGCTTCTCAACTTCTTTATGCTTCTGCCTGTATAGAGCTTCAGCACCACCCGCTTTCAGCAGCATCCTTTGCTCACTATCCAGCTGATCTTTTTCAAGGAGAGGTAGCTGCTTGATATACTCAAGATTCTTTCTTTCATTTTCTAGATTCTGCTTGATCCTATCCAACTCCTTGATAGCTACTTCTTGAGTTTTTCCATCAACAGTCAGTGCCAGTATATCTATCACTTGATGTTGATGGCCTGCTGAGGTTTGAATAGAGAGTTGAGCAGCAGGAAGAGAAGATGGAGTAGCGATCACTGGAAGAGCAGTGGGAGGCTTCTTGAAGAATCCAGACTCAGTGAGCTGTTTTCGACGAGTGTCAGAGAGAGGAGTAATTTAGCATTGGCCAGATATCGATTATGAAAAACTGGAAGCATTTCTTTTGATCTATCTCTTTCCATTTCTCTGGCGAAACCAGCTTCCCATGTTGCTTTGAGCACTTTGGGCTCAAACTCTTCCCCTATATCATCAAAGGCTTCAATGTGACCTGCATCAGCAACAGGGCGATGTACATTGAACATCACAATCTGTTGCTCCCCCTCACCACCAGCTGGGGGAGCTTCAACACTTATAATTTCTTTCCCAGTAGACTCCCCCTCAACACCAGCATGGGGATCTTCAACATTTACTTCCTTCTCTATCTCCCCTTCAGCACCAGCAGGGGGAATTTCACTTTCTTTTTCATTATTGACCGCAACAATCTCCATTTCATCATTGGTTTCCAGCACTTTTTCAGCAGATTCATCGTAGATTTATTGCACAGCTTTGTTAACTGCTTCACTGACAATATCCAAAACAGCAGCATCAATTTTCTCCCCCTTGGAAGTTGTATTGTTAATGACAACTTCCACAGTGGCTGGCTGTTTTGATTGCTGAGTCACCAGTTCGGTAAGTAGATTTTTGATCTCACCCACTTCTTTTTCCAACTTTACTTGCCTCTGGCGATCTTCCTTAGTGAAAGAAGCTTGAGGAGTAGGAAGATCAGCCATTTGTTTTTCCAAGGCTTTGATTGCCTTGGTGTTGGTTTCGATCTGAGTTGTTAGAGGGGTGAGGAGATCACTTAGCTTTTTGACTTCATTAGCAGCGGAAAGACTGGTAGAGGCTGCTTTCTTTGCTGAGTAGCTGGTGGAATTTGCACATTTGATCAACGATATGGCACCATACTTGATGATTTGCTGATCACGTTTGATAATAGAAGTTGTGGCACTAATTTTGCCTTGAGCAGCAGCCATTGAACTTGTGTTGTCTTTCAGTGTGCTTATCGCTGTGCTATTTTCATTCTGTTTGTTGTACCAGCTGGTCAATGTAGACACCAGCCTGTCAGAATCTTTATCTTTCAACTTAATTGCAAGAGTGTCAGCCTTGGTGAGATCATTTAACTGATGCTCTACCCTTTCCAACCTATCAGCAGAGTAGGTGGAGTAAGAAATACCCAAATCCTTAGCAGCAAGAGACTCGACTTCAATTGGCAAGTGAGAAGAACAACCAGGAACAACTTGGAAGGAGGAAGGCATGCTCAGAGATAGCATGGTGTTCACTGGTCGTACTGGTGGAGTTGCAGGTCTTGCAATTGAAGCCACTGATGCACTTTCAGTGGCAACATTTTCTGGTTCAGCAATTGTAACATTTTCAGAGATCATGTCATCAGTGTGTACCACATCTACATCATCTTTCTCAACTTCCATATCACTAGCTTCTTTCTCATCAGCATGATTGTAAGAATCTAGCTGAAAATCGTCAGCAACAAAATCACCCAACTCAAAATCACTTTCATTCTCAGCATCATCATCTTCAACCATTTCTTCATGCCCACCACTAGTATTTTCAACAACAGACACATCACCAAAATCAACATTGCTTCTCTCAGCATCTTCCACCACTGCTTCACTACCACCAGCACCTTCAACAATTTCATCACGAGAAAAATTCAAGGGAATTGGGGAATTTGGTGCCTCTGTCTCAGTGTGTTGTAGCACTGAAACGTCATCAGCTGTAGACTGTGTTGTCTCTAGCATCACCTGTGATCTGGATGCTGACAACGACTCAGAGGGTTGAGAAGAGGGAATTATTTGAGTGGTAGACTCAACTCTAGTGGGCAGGGGTGACCCTTGTACTTCACCAACCTCTCCTACAGAAGATTGAGGTGGCTGCTTGTTGTTACCCTTTTTCTCGTCAAAAACCTTTTTTGAGGTTGCTGATGGGCCGACTGGGTTTCTAATGTCCTTGGGCTGTGAGGACGTCTTAGCCTTTGTGGTTAAGCCCTTTGGTACTCGCTGCTTCTGTTTTGGGACATCAGCAGGAGGTGAAGTGGATGTGGATGTAACTTGTGCTTTATTGGTCTTTTTGGGAGCTTTGGAGGCTGCTGGGGGGTTTACCAGCGAACCAGCTCCAGAGGATTGCTTTTTATATACGTCAGGATAGGTGGAATAAAGTACCTGTTTCATTGCCGGAGGAAGCACAACATATTTAGCATCAAATAATTCAGTGTCATAAGCAGGTACCTTGTACACTGTGTTGGCAATCTGTGGTGCGAAAAAGACAGTAGCACCAGTTGGAAGATATTCTTCCTTCAGTTCATGCTTGAAAATCAGCCAGAGAAACCGAGTGAAGGGCACTAAGCTCGATCTATTTTTGACAATAACCTTTGCCTTTAAATCTTCAAAGATGACACTGGCAAAGTCAATGAAACGACCATTTGCCAATGCATATATCATCTGCATCTGGGCAGCAGTGGCTTGATCAAATGACCCACTGTTCCCACCAAGGCATTGAATGACATGAGAAAAAAGTAACCTCCATACTCCAGGCAGGAACTTTTTCTGAGGGTTGCTGTGAACAGGTTGAGGTGGTTCCGTGTTTGTTCCATAGCCTATGGAAAGCAACCAATCTTTCCATACTTCAGTGGATACCAAGTCAGCAAATTGTCTTTATTCAGATTGTGAAGGAAGACGAAGAACCTCTCTTAACAAATTAACAGAGATGGTGATGGTGTGTTTTCCTTTCATAACAGTACCGGAAATAGTGCTGCTGACGAGGTTGTAGTCACATGTCCACCAGAATTACCTCAACAGATGGACACACATCTCTTTTGGATCTCTATAGATGGCCCTTCTAGCCGGACATGCTCTTATAAAATCAAGCATTTAATAGTAACCTTTAACCTTGGGAGGAATTTCAAGAGATCCAAGGTAGTTATTTGGTTTAATAACCAACTTGTGGGCTTGAAAGGCAACATGATTTGATGGAATAATGCCTTCAGGATCGAAATCCTTGGACGTAAGATAGAGAGGAACATTTTCGAAGGTTTCTTGATGTTTAGGATTCTCGGCGATTTCTGGTTGTTGTTGTGGTTGAGATGAAGAAGAAGTCATTTTGAGATCAAGATGATAAGGAAGAAGATGAAAGGATTGAAAGAAAAAATAAAAGATATAGAGGGATTTGAGAGTGTCTTTAGAAGATTTTGGGAATATGAGAACAGAGAAGTGAATTATGAAAGTATAATGGAATGGTGATTGAAAAAGATTTGAATATATATAGCATGGATATGGGCCCCATAACTATGACAGTGAACCGTCACCAATACTCTCTTTCATACGTAATATATACATATATATACGTATTTGAGTAACGTATAAAAAAGGATTGATGTGACAACTTGTACCATTATTTCAAAAGTACTCGAGTTTTACGGCGGATACAGTGTACAAGTTGTCCATTAGGGAGAAAATCGAGGTAACCGTTTTGAGATTTCAATAAAATATTGATAAAAATACTTGGTGGATATATTCACACGATAAAATAGTTGAGATAGAAGTATATCCACTGATAATTTTGAAAATATGGTTACCTCATTTAGAGAAAGAGATTCAGTCAGCGACTTCACGGCAAACATTGGTCGCTGATGAATCAAGAGTACAATTTTTAGCAAATTGTCAGCTATCAACGGATTTAATTTGTCTTTACCAGCAGCCGTTTGCTGCTGGACTAGATAGAGACTTTTAGTTCTCTATTGCTTTCATTTTGCTTTTTCCCAAAGCAACAGGGATCAACGGTTTTGAGAAGTCTTTACCAGCAGCCGTTTGCTGCTGGACTAGATAGAGACTTTTAGCTCTCTATTGCTTTTGTTTTGCTTTTTCCCAAAGCAACAGGGATCAACGGTTTTGAGAAGTCTTTACCAGCAGCCGTTTGCTGCTGGACTAGATAGAGACTTTTAGCTCTCTATTGCTTTTGTTTTGCTTTTTCCCAAAGCAACAGGGATCAACGGTTTTGAGAAGTCTTTACCAGCAGCCGTTTGCTGCTGGACTAGATAGAGACTTTTAGCTCTCTATTGCTTTTATTTTGCTTTTTCCCAAAGCAACAGGGATCAACGGTTTTGAGAAGTCTTTACCAGCAGCCGTTTGCTGCTGGACTAGATAGAGACTTTTAGCTCTCTATTGCTTTATTTTGCTTTTTCCCAAAGCAACAGGGATCAACGGTTTTGAGAAGTCTTTACCAGCAGCCGTTTGCTGCTGGACTAGATAGAGACTTTTAGCTCTCTATTGCTTTTGTTTTGCTTTTTCCCAAAGCAACAGGGATCAACGGTTTTGAGAAGTCTTTACCAGCAGCCGTTTGCTGCTGGACTAGATAGAGACTTTTAGCTCTCTATTGCTTTTGTTTTGCTTTTTCCCAAAGCAACAGGGATCAACGGTTTTGAGAAGTCTTTACCAGCAGCCGTTTGCTGCTGGACTAGATAGAGACTTTTAGCTCTCTATTGCTTTTGTTTTGCTTTTTCCCAAAGCAACAGGGATCAACGGTTTTGAGAAGTCTTTACCAGCAGCCGTTTGCTGCTGGACTAGATAGAGACTTTTAGCTCTCTATTGCTTTTGTTTTGTTTAGCAAGTAAGACACACTTGAACTTGCTGAAAGAAGTTTTGACCATAAGGTCACTTTTCAACTTATGAGAGAGATGTAAGTTGAAGCATCAGCAGACATGACAAGTCATGTCGCTGATTCACCATTCAGCATTCCCAACTTGCTGACCAGATATTTAAATCTGGTTTCATCTAATAGTTTAGTGAAAATATCAGCAAGTTGGTCATCGGTGGGAATGAAGTAGATTTCAACATCCCCTTTCATGACATGGTCACGAATGAAATGGTACCTAATGTCTATGTGTTTGGTCTTAGAATGCTGAACAGGATTGTGTGTGATAGCAATTTCACTTGTATTGTCACACATTATGGGAATCTTAGAGAATTCTAAGTCATAGTCAGCGAGTTGGTTTTTCATCCAGAGGACTTGTGCACAACAACTCGCTGCTGATACATATTCTGCTTCAGCAGTGGAGATGGAAACTGTATGCTGTTTCTTACTAGACCAACTAGTCAGCTCCCCCCCCCCCCAACAGTTGACATCCACCACTGGTGCTTTTCCTGTCTAACATGCAACCAGCATAGTCAGAGTCAGAATATCCAACTAAGTCAAAACTGGAGTCTTTGGGATACCAGAGACCCAGTGTGGGGGTACCTTTTAGGTACTTGAAGATTCCCTTGACAGCGAGAAGATGAGACTCCCTGGGAGAGGCTTGATATCTTGCACATAAGCAAGTAGCAAACATGATGTCAGGACGACTCGCTGTGAGATACATCAACGAGCCAATCATTTCCCTATAAAGAGTGGGATTCACATGCTTACCATCAGGATCAGCATGGAGATTATTAAGAGGAGACATAGGAGTGGCTTTAGTGGTCACATTGGACAAGTCGAATTTAGCCAGCATGTCTCGAATGTACTTCTCCTGGTTAATGAAAATCCCATTTGGGAGTTGGCGAATTTGTAGACCAAGAAAGAAAGTCAACTCACCCATCATGCTCATCTCAAAATGAGAAGACATCAGTGAGTTGAACTTTGAACAAAGTTTCTTGCTGGAGGACCCAAAGATGATGTCATCCACATATATCTGAACATAAAGAACATCAGCACCCTTTCTATAGATAAACAGGGTGCTGTCAATGGATCCTCGCTGAAACTTGTTAGAAAGAAGAAATTCAGAAAGAGTGTCATACCAAGCTCTGGGAGCTTGTTTAAGACCATATAGAGCCTTATAAAGACGATAGACATGGTGTGGCTTGGCTGGATCTTCAAAACCAGGTGGCTGCTTAACATAAACTTCCTCATCAAGTTTTCCATTTTGGAAAGCACTCTTAACATCCATCTGATATACTGTGAAGCTTCTGTAAGCAGCATGTGCCAAGAATAAGCGAATTGCTTCTAATCGGGCCACTGGTGCAAAGGTTTCATCGTAATCAACACCTTCTTCTTGAAGGTATCCTTGTGCAACCAGCCTAGCCTTGTTACGAGTAACAACACCATCTTCGTCCATTTTGTTCCTATAAACCCATTTTGTGCCAATGGGTTCTTTGTCAGCAGGTAGAGGGACAAGAAACCAGACATGCTGTCGTTTGAACTGGGTAAGTTCTTCTTGCATAGCCTCTACCCAAGAAGGATCAGCCATTGCTTCTCCTATATTCTTAGGGGTGATCATTGACAGAAAATTCACATAGAGACATGTGTTTCTGGTCGCTGATCGAGTAACAACCCATCTTCGTCCATTTTGTTCCTATAAACCCATTTTGTGCCAATGGGTTCTTTGTCAGCAGGTAGAGGGACAAGAAACCAGACATGCTGTCGTTTGAACTGGGTAAGTTCTTCTTGCAAAGCCTCTACCCAAGAAGGATCAGCCATTGCTTCTCCTATATTCTTAGGGGTGATCATTGACAGAAAATTCACATAGAGACATGTGTTTCTGGTCGCTGATCGAGTAACAACCCCTTGAGAAGGATCACCAATCACTTGGTGAGCTGGATGACTAGAAGTCCATTTAAGTGCAGGAATACTTGATGAACCTAGTCGAGTGTCAGCGGAAGACCGAGAGATGGGTCCAGCAGAGAGATTATTGTAAGGAGAGAAGTCAATGGTAAGAATGGGTTCAGAAGTAAGATCAGTAGAGCCATTCGACTGATTTGAGTTATCATTGATGTTAGAGTCATCAACTGACTCCATATCATCAGCATTTGCTGATGCATCATGAAACTCTTCTTCAGTAGAGTCATCAGCATGTACGTCATCGGCCAGTGATCTAGGTTTGGCTGATGCTGCATGGATTGATCTTAAGATAGGCTCAACTGGCTCAATCGAGTAGATATGAGCAGCAACTTGCTCTGGTTCAGCATCTGCTGAACTGTCCTGTTTGTCATGCTGATTATTATCAACAGCGAGCAAGATGCATCAACAAATGAGTCAGCTTCCTCAGTGAGAGGATCAGCGAGCTCATTGAAAATGACTTATGATGAAGTGGTTTGGATGTCCTTAAGAGCAGATGAACTTTCATCAAAGGTAACATGAATAGACTCATCCACCTTCTGATGGAAGAATAGCCAAGAAAGTAGCCATCATCAGCATTTGCTGATGCATCATGAAACTCTTCTTCAGTAGAGTCATCAGCATGTACGTCATCGGCCAGTGATCTAGGTTTGGCTGATGCTGCATGGATTGATCTTAAGATAGGCTCAACTGGCTCAATCGAGTAGATATGAGCAGCAACTTGCTCTGGTTCAGCATCTGCTGAACTGTCCTGTTTGTCATGCTGATTATTATCAACAGCGAGCAAGATGCATCAACAAATGAGTCAGCTTCCTCAGTGAGAGGATCAGCGAGCTCATTGAAAATGACTTATGATGAAGTGGTTTGGATGTCCTTAAGAGCAGATGAACTTTCATCAAAGGTAACATGAATAGACTCATCCACCTTCTGATGGAAGAATAGCCAAGAAAGTAGCCATCATCAGCTTTAGGATCAAATTTTCCTAGGTGATTATTGTTATTTAAGATAAAGACAGGACATCCAAAGACATGGAAGTATTTAATTTAAGGTTTCTTACCTTTCAAAACCTCATAAGCTGTCTTGTCATGTCTTTTGACAATAAGACATCTGTTTTGAGTATGACAGGCAGTGCTGACAGCTTCTGCCCATAACTTACTAGGCAAGGAGGACTCGCTGAGCATAGTACGTGCTGCCTCAATTAGAGTTCTGTTTCTCCTTTCAGCAACACCATTTTGCTCAGGAGTTCTGGTGGAAGAGAAGTTTTGTGAGATCCCTTGATCAGCACAAAAGGATTCAAGAGTGTGGTTTCTGTACTCGGTACCATGATCGCTTCTGAGTTCTTTAACCCTTATGCTGTTGAGATTCTCCATTTTCTTGATAAAATTGATAATTTCTTCAGCATCATCACTCTTAGAACGAAGAAAAATAGTCCAAGTATATCGTGAATATTCATCCACAATTACTAAAGTGTATCTGCTACCCTTTAGACTTTGGACATTGACAGGACCAAAAAGGTCCATGTGAAGAAGATGAAAGAAACTAGAGACATAATTGGCCTGCTTAGTTTTGAAGGTGGCTCTGTGGCTTTTACCTTTTTCACAAGCACCACAGAGTCTATCCTTTTCAAATGAGAGATGAGGGAGGCCACGAACAAGGTTCTTTTTGGCCAGTGAGTTGATGGTTTTGAAATTCACATGCGATATACGCTTGTGCCATAACCAGTTGAGTTCAGCAGCTGACTTAGCAAAGAAACAAGTCTCACTATCAGTTTTGATAGGAGTGAAGTCCACTATATGTACATCTCGTTTTCTTGGAGCGACCAAGACGACTTCCTTGTTTACATTTACAACAGTGCCTTGATGTTTATCAAGAATCACTTTGTAGTCAGCATCACAAAGTTGGCTTATGCTGATAAGATTATGTTTCAAACCATTTACATAAGCGACCTTGGTAAACTTGATGAGACCATTTGAGAGAAGACCATATCCTTCTGTTTGTCCAGTGGAGTTATCACCAAACACTACAGTAGGGCCAGCAGCCTCTACGTAGTTATCCAGCAGGGTCTTAGTGCCAGTCATGTGTTTTGAACAGCCACTGTCCAAGTACCACACACCTTTTCCAAGCGAGCCCTGCATGGATATAACAGAAGGATTTAGACTGGTTCACTGTTAAACTCGCTGACAGCCATGTCAGCGGGATTAAAGAGTTGAGTTTCAGAGGATTCCTCTCTACTGATTGTGTCATCAGTAGAGAGAGGAAGAGGAGCACTAGGGTTAGTATTCTCATCTCTTGGAGAGTTATCAACAAGTTGATGAGCAAGAAGCATGTCACGATCAACCACATAGGTGAAGTAATGATCAGTAGTGGTGACAGTGTTTCCAGTATCTAGAACAGTCAAGTTGCTGACTTGATTGTTGTTCCCATACTCGACCAGAATGCTACCATGACCATTAGTAATGATCTCTTGAGATCGAGGAAAGGAGATTCGCTGAGCAGCAATGTAGTCAGCAATGTTCTCCTCAGTAAGATCAGTTGACTCTCCTACACTATTTATATGATCAACAGAAGCAGAACTTTCGCTGACCATCGTGGAGGAGGAAGCAACCGTTGAGGAAGGAGGATTGGGCTGAATGACAACCTCAGGAGCATCCCTGGAGTTGTCACAATCAGAAGCAACATGACCTCTGTTGCCACATATGTAGCATTTTTTAACAGAGGTGCTGCCTTTTTGATTTTGAAGGAAGAATTCCTTTAGTTGAGAGGAGAGATCATTAACTTGCTGAGCTAGCTCGTTAATTTTAGGGTCAGAGGAGGAAGATGACCTTTTCTTTTGCTTTGACTTTTGCTTATGCTTGAGTGTAAACTGAGGCATCTTAGGAGCAGGACCCAAAATGGACTTTCCTTTTGGATCCTCGGATTGAGAAGTATAGGGATTTTGTGATCCCTTAACTACACTCCAGGCTTGTTTAACAGTAGGGTGAGAAGAAGAAGGAGGACCCTGCTGAGATGGATGCACTCTTTTAGGAGTGATCGATCTGTGTTGATGATTAGGAGTAGCTGACCTTATTTACCTATGAGGTAGGTACTGCCTGTTAGGAGTAGTAGCTCTCACCTGCTGATGAGGCAAGTGTCCTCTTTGAGGAGTGATAGGTCTTACTTGCTGATGGGGCAAGTATCCTTTTTGAGGAGTAATAGACCTATTTTGAGTATTAGGCATTCTTTCTTTTTGAGGGGTTTTATGCCTCAAAATAGGAGTGAGCATCGATTGGGGTGCCTGCTGGTGGACCAGTCTATCAGCAAGTCTGACCTGTGAAGGTCCTACTTGCTGATATCTAGCGTCACCGAACCTAACGCGTCTTTTCATAAGATGATCATGCTGATCAGATTTACTGTCAGCATGTGTAGGTGCTTTATGAGAGTTTGAGGAAGAAGGGGTTTGAGAAGCAACTTGTTGTGGTTGCTGACTGACTGAGCTAGCACGATGTGGCGTGATGTAGTCATAAGGTACAACAACTGTGCTTCTCTTAAAAGGTTCAGCAACTTGTAGAGTAAGTTGCTGAGGAGCGACTGGTTTAAAACCATCGCTGCCAATATCTCCCTCAAAGGATTCCCCATAAGAGTATTGAACTCTTCCTTCATTAGGCATAATGCCAATGATGGGAAGATGAGGATAAGGATTGCTAGTACTAGCTGAAGTGCTAGCACTATTTTCCTCGGCAGGGGTAGATGGGTCGCTGGTGATGGTAGAAGCAGAACCAGCTTCCATTTCATTATGGTAATCATTACGACCCCTAACAAAATACCATTTTCTCATTTCTTCAGGAGAAATGACAGCAGAAGGAGGAATGGAGATTTCAGGTTTCACGTCGTCATTGAACAAGTCAACGAGAGTGGTAGCGACTTTAAAGTTACCGCCAATGACTGCCTGAACTTGGGCAGGGACTTGTTCATTTAGACACTGATGATGAAACCTGGAAGCTTTTGACCAGGAGGTCATAATCTTTTTATAATTGGCAACTTCAAGCTTGAGTTTTTCATTCTCAAGCTGAACTTTTTGTGCCAGCAACTCATGAGATTGGAGTTCAACATGAACATTCCCCAGTTCATTGAGTTTTTCATTCTCAAGCTGAACTTTTTGTGCCAGCAACTCATGAGATTGGAGTTCAACATGAACATTCCCCAGTTCATTGAGTTTTTCAGTTTTGTCACTTAACTCTAAGGAGACAGAGTCAAGTTTAGATTGGATATCAGCTCGTATAGATTCAACGAACTGAATATCACAAAGAAGAGATTCGAAGATTTTAGGTTTATCTTCATCAGAGGCAGAAGAATGAGCACGTACCTTTTTAATGGTGACATTTACCCACTGACTGGAAGAGACTTGGTCTTTAGTCAGTGCATCACCATCAGCGAGTGCCATAAGACACATGGCATCAACATACTCTTCACTGTCTGAATCATCTGATTCAGCCCAGTCATGTTCTTCAGCGACCAGCCCTTTCGCTGGTGTTTTTGCCTCCTCCATCTCAGCAACCTTTGCTTAAGCTGATAGTATTTATTCCTGTACTCATCAGCAGGTTTAGATGGGTTAGTTTTAGGAGCAGCAGGAGTTGGAAGAGCAACTCTGCACTCCTTTTGGTAGTGTCCCTTTCTACCACATCTCCAGCACTCCTCTTGAGTTTTGTCAACAGGAGGCTTATATGGAGCAACCGACTTACGGTTGTTCCATTTACGAGAGTACCACTTGCCAGCGACCAGGGCAAAGTCCATAAAGTCGCTGAACATCTTTTGTTTCTCATCAGCATCGAGATCATTAACAAGAGATTGAATAGGAGGTGGGAGATGGGAGAAGCTGGCATCATTATTAAGATTAATGGGCTCAGCAGAGACAAGGGCAAGGGGGTCAAAAATAGAATAAGCAGAAGAAGAGGTAGAAGAGGAGGGACCAACACTATGTTGTGCGTCAGCAGCAGCTCTTAGAGTTTGAGCAAGAGCTCTCTCTTCAAACTGAAGCATGCCAAAGAGAGACTCAAGATCAAGACCATTGAGTCGCTCAGTGGTCCTAAGGATTTGTCTCAATACTTGCCACTTGATAGGTAGACTATCAATAAATTTGTGGCACACCTCAAAGTTGTCATGGGTGATACCAACATTGGTCATGTCATTTAGTAACCCTTTAAATCGGGTATAAGTGCCATTGAGACCTTCAGAAGGGAGAGAAAAGAATTTTTCATAGGCTCTTTTAAGGTCAATCTTTTTAGTGGCGATTGTAGCAGCAGAGCCCTCATACATGCTACATAATCTATCCCAGACTTCTTTAGAAGTGGGATATTTGATGACGAGCTTCATGATGTCAGTAGGAAGAGTGGAGACAATCATGTTTTTGAGCCTGGAATCAAGATTTACCAGTCTACGCTCATCATCGGTCCATTGTACCTCTGGTTTGACAATGTCAATCACAATCTCAGGAGCATCAGCAGTTGCTCCTTGTGTTCTTTGTACCAGAGTAGGTACGTATGGACCTTTGGTCATAATAGTTATAAGGTAGGGTTCTACACCAACTATATGCAGAAGCATTCTTTCCTTCCAAGATCCAAAGTCATCAGGCTCGAATCTTGGAGGAACAGATACGTAACCAAAGTCACGTGTGTTCACAAGAGTTGGTATGGTAGTCATGTTCTTGTTTTTAAAGAAAGAAATAAGAATTTAGAAAGAAATAAGAATAGAAAGAAATAAGTTTGCAAACGGATCTTTGTTTCAATGAATTTAGAAAGAAAAGAAAGAAATAAGAATTTAGAAAGAAATAAGTATGCAAATGGATCTTTGTTTCAATGATTTAGAAACTTGGCTTTGATACCACTTGACAGTCCACGGTTTGCAAACTTATAATATAATAAATCTAGACAAGAATGTAAGAACAGAAAGTAAATAAAATGAACAAGAATAAGTTCAAATGCAAATATCTAAGCAAGTCTAATCATATGTATCATTGATTAAACGATGAATACATGGTCGATATTACAACTTGTCTTACAAGAATACAAATGAACTAAATAATTGCTAAGTCTAGACACACTAAAAACTTAAGCAATTACAAGAGATAATAAAGTGACACACACTTTGTGGTGACTAACACAAAGTATAAATGGTGCGGCTGTGTTGCTTTATATAGGGGAGGAATTAGGGCAACACAGCCTTGCAATGATCGTGATAGATTGGTGGTTGTCGACCTCTCATAGGCTCGTTGTACTTGGATCCAGGAGCCTTTGTCTTCTTTACCAAAACGGGTTTGAAAGAGAAAACCCTTGTTTTGGTCCCAACTGTACCTTTGCCATATAAGGTAATATCCAGTTGGAAGAACCACCATGTGACTACTTGTCTTCTTGTGGTTTGAAAACTTCCCGCCTTGACACACTTGGAAAGTAAACCACCCGCTGAAGAGAGTCATTGACTCGCTGATGACTTGCTGACGACTCACGTCAGCGACCAAGTCTGGTCAGCGAATCCTTGATTCAACATCCTTCACCATGCAAAAACACCGCCGCTAATGATGTGAGGGAGCAAAGCGAGGGAAACTTTGTCGTGGAAGGGAATGTGAAGGTAAGTACGAAAGAGTTTTTTGTTTGTTTTATATGGTAGATTATTTTTTTTTTGCTGGGTATTTTACATATGAGATATAATGTGGTATGAATGATAAATGAGATGCCAACAAATAGTAGAATGAAGGAAAGTGAGAAGAAGGGGGGGGGGGAGCTAAAATGACATTAGGGGATTGGTTGAAAGTAAGAGGTGAGAATAAAGTGAGAGCTCCATTGTCATCCCCCTTAATACATTACCATCACTCTCTTAATAAGTATAAGTTTGTCTTCCGAATTTGAAGTCAAAGATGGATGCTTGCATGAATGTCAAATATGGACGATTCAGTGTTAGATGCACGTACTATATTAATGCTAAATCTATATATAAACTAGTCATCTCCCTGCCCAAAGTGAATATACGTAGAATTATATAGATCTATCAAGCTCTCAAACTTAAGTGGGACAAGGTGGAGAAACTAGTTTAGAAAATGATACATCAGTCACAAAGTTCTCCACATCATGTCAATTAATGCTTCCACTATTGGTATGATCTTCAACCCTGTTAATTTATGTGATTGTTATTGTATTTAAGATCCGTATAACACTTGCAGTTTCTTAAACTGGAACTTCAAGAATATTGTTCATATCCTGATAATAATAATAATAATAATAATAATAATAATAATAATAATAATAATAATAATAATAATAATAATATGGGTCAAGTATGAGGCTAAGTGTGCGGATATTGGATATGGGTTCTTACCCTTCTCATTTTCATCCTTTGGAGAACTTGAAAAGGATGCAGTGACTCTACTAAAGCGAGTTCGAAAGTTCTCCATGACTCAAGACATTGGTGCGCGTGCTGCCGCTCATATATTTAGTAGAGTTAGTTTTGCTATAGCTAGAGGAGTGGGCGCCCAGATAGTATCTCGGCTTCCCACTAATTTCTTGTAAACTCTATAAATTTCTAATATAAGTGATGTTTTATTAATAATAATAATAATAATACTTCTATCATCCTAAGTGATAACATTAATAATGATATTAGTACTTCTTAGATGTAACAAATTAGTGTAAAAGAAAAAGACTAATATTATGACGGGTTTTTAACGTTTGGACAAATGGTGCAAACGGAGCAAAGTTTTTAGACCAAAAAGATAATTTTTAAAGATAGGGACTAAAACCGTAATTTCGTATCCGATTTGATTAACCGGGCCATCGAGTCCAGTATAAAATAAAACCCAACAGTGGTTCTCTCTTTCGACTAAATAAACAGATTCGTAGAAACCTAATTCGTCGTTTTTAAGGTAAAGCCTTTTTTTATATAGTTTATATATTTGTTATCATTATATTTATTTTGTAAAAAATTAGCCAGGTCTCTAAATTAGTAAAATTCAATGATGGAATCAGGGGATTAATTATTATTAGTTTGCTTATATATAAATGGTGTTTGTATTTGATGTTAGCATACGTATTGGGAAAAAGGTTTTGGCCATTAAAGCCAAAACAAAAAAGATTAAGAAAAAGTATTGAAGAATTAGGGATCAAAATATGATTAAGCATTTTAAATTTTGATGTCTTAGTTTTGAAAAAGCCAACAACTTTAATAGCCTTGTAGTCTGCTTGTTTCGATTGGTGATGTACATGAATCTAAGTATTTTTTTTTGTTTTTTTTGGTTTTATTAGGCCACAGGATAAAAAAGATGGCGTTGAGACAATATCAATATGATATCCCTTTTGAAGATGAGGTTGAACTATTTTTTGCCAATTTAGCTTCGACAACGGTTAGAGTTACTTATGTTGAAAAGTTACTGCAAATCTAGGCTCATATATATAGGGGTGGGTTAATTTAGGACCATCCTTAAATTAGGACCATTAGGACCAAATCTCAACCATTCATTTTTTCTCTATCCTCAAATCTCAAATCCCGTTTTCCAGAATCCGGCGACATCTCCGTCGACGACGGCGGCATCTCCGGCGACATTTCCGGCGAGAATCAGTT
Organism: Erigeron breviscapus; assembly: GCA_034093135.1. Classification (NCBI taxonomy): domain Eukaryota; kingdom Viridiplantae; phylum Streptophyta; class Magnoliopsida; order Asterales; family Asteraceae; genus Erigeron; species Erigeron breviscapus. Next base: position 24,212,332 of record CM067172.1, on the reverse strand, counting down.
TCGTTTTCGGGTGGATACGGTACGGGCGTTGCCCTCATCCGTTCTAAAGGGGTTGTCACCGGACGCATATGGGAATGGTATAGATTTGATGGGCGGAGATCCAAGAGATGGTGGCGGTTTGATACGGTACGGGCGTAGCCCTTGCTTCCGGCATGGTGGCGGTGGTTGTCTCGCCGGAGAAGAAGGGAGGAGGAGGAGGTGGTGGTCGGAGAGGAAGGAGGAGGGACGAGATAGGGTGAGAAATAAAATGAGTGGTTGAGATTTGAGGAGAGAGAGAAAAAAATGAATGGTTGAGATTTGGTCCTAATGGTTCTAATTTAAGGATGGTCCTAAAATAACTTTTCCCCATATATATATAATGCATTTGTTTGATTTTTGTGCTTTACTTGTGATCCTTCAGACATGGGAATATGGCTCCAGTTCATGTGCTCATGCAAATCTCAACGACAAGTAAGTTTCCGTTAATTCCTTCTTTTGTTCTAACTGTCTTCATACCCGGCAAATCTTTATGCTAGCAACTCATAAAAATATATGGTTAAACGACGTTATAACCTTGTCCTTTTTTTTGTGGTAGCAACAAATGTAAAATTGTAATCACCTATGTTGGTCAGGGAATGAGCAAGATGATCCACCCTTACCTATCCCAAGCGAGCCCTGGTTTCTATTATTGCAGAATTTAAACCCCAGAGCTTCACCCATCCTTTGAAACATCACCGATTCAGACTGATAGTTGTCACTAGAATCACCCGCCAACATTAATTTCTCATCATCTTGACGCCCCAAGATGTGTTTTTTTTAACCAAAAACCGTCTCAGATATTCCATTCTCTGAATCAGACTCTGCATCATATTCCTTCACCACAAAGAGATAATCTTCCCAGTTTCAGTCCGCCATAGTTAATGATGTAAATTTTACGACTAAGATCTTCAGACACCTTAACACTAACCAACTTCTATATATTTATTTTATAACTTTGCGATAACTCGTTGGCATAGTGCGGACGTTGAATTTGAACGGATTAAAAAATAGGCTAAACTTAGGTTGGTAGATTCAAAATCCGTACTGATCCAAATCATCGTTCTACCTGATCCAGTGTTCTGATCTAACGGCAGAGTACCCTCAATCATCAATCATACTAGTTAATCTACCCGTCGTCTCTTCTTCTTTACTCCATATATATATTTCTGAAAACCATGCACCCATCCAGTTTGTGCTCCTTTCAAGGCTTTCCATTACAGTGTTTCAGATTCTTGTTTAAAAAGAAATCGAGTCTCCTTTTTTTTTTTTTTTTTGGATGAAAGGAAAACTGCATTAAAATAAAGAAAGTAAGTACAAAGAAATGCCCTCACGGGCCCCCTCATAGTAAATAAAAGAGACCCGTGATGCAGGAATTGAACCAACTGGGTGACTGGACAGGTCCAGATCACCCAAACTATATCGAATATACATGAATCTATCAAATGAAACTATGACTAGCAATCTAAATAACAAGAATGCATAACAATGCTAGTCTCCATCTAACTTCATGAACTGGGCATTACCTCCTGTATCTGACTCTACATCCTCCTCATCTCCTGTATCTGTATGGACTGGTCCTGCTGCGATGTATTAGGAGCTGATGGGTTGCTGACATCATCAGTGTTTAACCCACATAAAGCATCATATGTGTTATCTGTAGTGATAGCTTGTAGTGATAGCTGGTGCTGAAGTAAAAGGAAACATCCTTAATCTGTACATTGTGGAAAAGAAAGGTCGTGTTGTTTCATTGAGCCTCCTATTGATTCATTGACCTCTGCTTGTATGTTTCTACGTTGCTTTCTCCCCCCTTTCGCCCACCCATCCTCTTTGAAGACATAGCTGCTTCCTCCCTCGCATTACATGCTCTCTCTCTCTCTCTCTCTCTCTCTCTCTCTCTCTCTCTCTCCTCTCTCTCTCTCCTCTCTCTCTCTCTCTCCTCTCTCTCTCTCTCTCCTCTCTCTCTCTCCTCTCTCTCTCTCTCTCTCTCTCTCTCTCTCTCTCTCTCTCTCTCTCTCTATTCTCTGTCTTTTATGGTATGGTATTACCCTGCTGACCAACCTTTTACAAGTTACTTACTTTCCTGAACGGGGATCCGCCCTTGCTCGAGTGGAACCACAGGCTATATAATCTGATATATATAACTTGGACCTGTGAGAACAAAATCTTGGAGCAATTACTTTACAATGGTCTGTCATGCTTTACTCACTGAAGATGAAACACCATTTGCATATTAAATTACTACTTTTGTTGGTTATATTACGATTATTTCTAAAGTTTTGAAAGAACTCCTCTAAGGCTCTAACCCTTACTAGCAGCGGGGGGCACATAACTTTTAGGCAGTCTATTTACGAATCATTGCCACTTGGTATTAAAGATCAACATTTTGCATCATCTTGGATTGAACTATTTGAATATTATAGCGATACCGGCTTTCTTTCCCATAAAGTTATAAGATACATATTTCGAATACTATTATTAATTTTATGTGCAGCAGAACCCAATATACATGTTACAAATCACATTAACAGGTTTGTGATATACAATTTGCAGGTTTGAGTGCAGAAGGGAGATGGAGCAGGACATTGTTCAGGGAGTTTCGCTTGATACGGTATGCAACTTTTATTTGTGGGTATTCTTTTCTGCTCTTTTATCAACAAAATATCCAAGCAAGAGTTGTTTTCTTCTAGTTAATTTTTTTAGAGTAAATTACACTTTTCGTCCCTGAAGTTGGCACGTTTTTCACTTTTCATCCCTAAAGTTTAAAAATTACAATTTTGACCTTAAAGTTGGCCAATTTTTTCAATAATCGTCCTTTGGCCAGACGACGTTAGTTTTTGGCCGTTAACGTACGCACGTGCTAAACACGTGAGGAACTTCAGGGACAAAAAGTGAAAAATTAAGCTACTTGAGGGACGAAAAATGAAAATCATACAAATAAATTTATTCTTCCATTCTTTCTTTTCCGATCATCTTCTCCGATCATCTTTTCCGATGGAATTTTCGACTAGACATTTATTTTCCGATCATCTTTTCCGATGGAATTTTCGACTAGACATTTATTTTCCGATGATACCTAATAAAAACTCGACTTTCAATCCAAATCTAAACCACCGAAAACACGAAAATAAATCTAAACATATATAGATCAATCTCACCAAACTCATGCTTGCTACCTACAGTATATTACACATATATACATATATATATAGCCTCTGTATATATCTATCAACTGTAATTAATTAATTAATATGATCTCAAATTCATTCCTGTAGTGATCAAGTCTTAAATTATTCATTTACTTAAACTTAATTAATCACTCACTTTGAAAAGTATATATGATCGCCTGATCGGAATGAATGAAATAAACTTAGTTGCAGCTAATTAAACAAAAGTAGAAAACGATATACTAGAAATCAACAACCAGTCAAAACAAAACAGAGCGCATCAATTATCTATACATACATACATCATAAGTTATATATATAGACGATCCGTATGATTAAAAAAATGAATTATAAAATCAACAAAAAATCCAGATTGTTAAGTAGCAATACCAGATACTGAATCATCATCATAATCATATATTCCATTTATTTTCGTGTTTTCGGTGGTTTAGATTTGGATTGAAAGTCGAGTTTTTATTAGGTATCATCGGAAAATAAATGTCTAGTGGGAAAATTCCATCGGAAAAGAAAGAATGGAAGAATAAATTTATTTGTATGATTTTCATTTTTCGTCCCTCAAGTAGCTTAATTTTTCACTTTTCATCCCTAAAGTTTAAAAATTACAATTTTGACCTTAAAGTTGGCCAATTTTTTCAATAATCGTCCTTTGGCCAGACGACGTTAGTTTTTGGCCGTTAACGTACGCACGTGCTAAACACGTGAGGAACTTCAGGGACAAAAAGTGAAAAATTAAGCTACTTGAGGGACGAAAAATGAAAATCATACAAATAAATTTATTCTTCCATTCTTTCTTTTCCGATCATCTTCTCCGATCATCTTTTCCGATGGAATTTTCGACTAGACATTTATTTTCCGATGATACCTAATAAAAACTCGACTTTCAATCCAAATCTAAACCACCGAAAACACGAAAATAAATCTAAACATATATAGATCAATCTCACCAAACTCATGCTTGCTACCTACAGTATATTACACATATATACATATATATATAGCCTCTGTATATATCTATCAACTGTAATTAATTAATTAATTAATATGATCTCAAATTCATTCCTGTAGTGATCAAGTCTTAAATTATTCATTTACTTAAACTTAATTAATCACTCACTTTGAAAAGTATATATGATCGCCTGATCGGAATGAATGAAATAAACTTAGTTGCAGCTAATTAAACAAAAGTAGAAAACGATATACTAGAAATCAACAACCAGTCAAAACAAAACAGAGCGCATCAATTATCTATACATACATACATCATAAGTTATATATATAGACGATCCGTATGATTAAAAAAATGAATTATAAAATCAACAAAAAATCCAGATTGTTAAGTAGCAATACCAGATACTGAATCATCATCATAATCATATATTCCATTTATTTTCGTGTTTTCGGTGGTTTAGATTTGGATTGAAAGTCGAGTTTTTATTAGGTATCATCGGAAAATAAATGTCTAGTGGGAAAATTCCATCGGAAAAGAAAGAATGGAAGAATAAATTTATTTGTATGATTTTCATTTTTCGTCCCTCAAGTAGCTTAATTTTTCACTTTTCGTCCCTGAAGTTCCTCACGTGTTTAGCACGTGCGTACGTTAACGGCCAAAAACTAACGTCGTCTGGCCAAAGGACGATTATTGAAAAAATTGGCCAACTTTAAGGTCAAAATTGTAATTTTTAAACTTTAGGGATGAAAAGTGAAAAACGTGCCAACTTCAGGGACGAAAAGTGTAATTTACTCATTTTTTTAATATCTTAGAGATAAATGGACAAGGAATTTTTGCTAGCACAAGAAGTTATGACATCGTGATATGTAGTTCTTTAGACAGAATAATACTATACTATATTAATTCTTTGTATTTTAAAAATTACAGTTTGGGCAAAAATTGTTTATGTCAAATGTACCAAAATATGACCAGTTACCCTGCCTGCCCAGTCCATTTTAATTCAAGAATACTCTAACGTATATTTCAAAATTTGGAAGCCGTTCATGCTCTGTGTTAGGTTTCATGTCCATTGTTTCTTATTGATCTATTTGGGATTTATACAGTGTTCAACAGCTAAAGACTTGGAAGAGCGTCCCAAGGACTTCCAAGTGCATCTAGACTTGAACAACGGAACACCTAATCAGGAGGTAATCTATCTCTATATCATCAACTACGACTTGGTTTGCTGATGCATTTGTTCAAGTTTTAATTAGTATATCCTGCTAATTTACATCCCTGATAATAGAGGGGCAAAATAGGCTTATTAGAAATACTATTTGGGCGATTTTTGAACCATTTGTTGGTTCCCCTTGTTTGTCAGCATTTTTTGTGTTTGGTACCTTTTTGTCTCAGAATTTTTGTTTTCAAATAGATGTGAATTGTAATTGTGTTATGACATTATTTCTATATAAGTTTTCACTTTTGTAACCTAATCATCGTGTAATAGGCTCTTGTGGTTTTATGTGACTAGGAATCAGCTGAGGCACATAAAAGGCACACGGTAGATGAAATTGAGAAGTGAGTTACCTGCAGTTAAGTTTCAAGGCAGATGGGAAGATACTTCTGGATGGAACAATCATATTTCTGTACTTGAAGATTTATATTTATTTTCAAATACTTCAATTATGTGGCCTAGACTGTTCACACTAATAACATATTAACATATCACTTGTTGAATTTAATCTTATGGTGTGTTTTTCAGAATGCCAATATCATTTTCTTTGGACAATGTGTGGTATGTAAAAATGTATTGGCATATATATTTTACTATAATTGTGACATTAAGTTTCATAATTATCTAATATCTATTGTTTTATTCGTTATACTCTACTACCGTTATTGAGAATCAAAGAACTGGGTTATGAATGCAATATATGTCAAATGTACTCTACTGCCATTAATTGGCTCCCAAAAATCAGGGAAGATCCATAGTTTCGTAAAAATGAATAGTTTCCAGTGCGAGAAGACTAAAAATGGATCAATATGAAATACAGTCATGTAAAGTAACCACTATTAGTGGTATTGAACAAAATGATATTCTGCGGCCCTTTATGATTCAAACCAGCTAAGATCCATGTCGATAAGCTCCCATTGTTGATGCTGAGCTCGCCAATCTACATTGGTCAATGGCTGCTTTCCTTTATCTTGCTCTGGATTTGCTTCAAAAAACTTTTGTGGACCAAAAATGTGAGAAATTACTACATGATCTTTCAAGTCCTTGCTTAAAGCACTGATTCACTTCACTCTGTGCATTTATTAAAAAAAAAAAAAACAAGTTAAATTCATAGTAGGATGAAATAGCTCACTGCTAGTAGATGGGGTAGATATCACAAAGAAGATGGGAGGAATTTCATGTGATGGGCATTTTAAACTCAACCATAATGAGTATATGATTTTTACTGGTTTGCTTTGCTGTTTCAGAGTCTGGTTGTATTCCATCTTCCATATACAATATAATATAATGCTGTTACTTATGGGATGAAAAAACAAAAGGGCTACAAATGGTCAAACTTGGTTTACTTTTTCAATAATCAACTTTGTTACACAGTCCTAGGGATAAGATATGCATAGATACAGATACATACATACAAATGATGAGTGTCACAATCACCCAAGTACCTAACCCTCTTCTTACACCCTTTTGCTCATCTTATTCTTCTCATTTCATACTAAAAATCTCTCTACACAGACACACACACACATACACATCTAGCCACAGAAAGAGAGGATGCAAGCTTACCTTATCAACAAGCTTTGATTTGAAGAGCCTGTCCTCAATAAGGGGATGCAAGGTAGGTCAAATTATATGATGTTGCAAGTATAGCTGATGCAGCAACAGTAGTCAACTCGTACTCAGTAAATCGTATATCTGTCAAAAGTTCAGAGGAATTTTTTTTTTATCAATGTATAAAGATATTAACTTTAGCTTATGATGGAAAGTAAAAAATTACCTCTGTGCATACCCGCGACGACGAAATGAACAGCCCCGACAGGTAAAGCCTGCTCGCCATCGATCATCGCAAAATCGCAAAATTGATTAGAATGGGTATCGGTTCAAAAGCAAGTATAGGCCTTGTATACCATTCACCGAATAACTGTGACCTTCGCTGAAGGAAGAAACTGACAGACTTTTTTAGCTCCCTAACAGCCTCAACCTCTTCATTATTCACCAAATGTGAGCCCTATTAAAAATACAGTGATAATGCACATATAAGAAAGATAACTAAATTGTAAATGTACGTATATGTATATATGTATAGAGAGATGTATATGCATAATACCATAAATTCATCGAAATCAAATTCGAAGTTGGCGCTTTCTATTGCTATTGCAAGGCAAGCTAGGGTGAACATTTCCAACGTTTTTTTGTAACCCATACCCTGTATCACCGGAAGTCCCATTGCTGAGAGGTAGCAATCTCCGTAGTTAACTGTGACAAAAGGCAACAGGCGTGGCCTTAAGTCTGACGAGTACTGTTTTCAAGAACAAAATTTAATTTAATAAACGAATCTCTACAAAATTCAATTTAAACAGAATCTAACTCAGCGCCTAATCAATAAATGATCTTGCTCATATCTACTCTACACAATAACACAATCAGTTCATATAATACGAGAGAAAGGTACCCGCGCGTTGCGGCGGTGATGGAGGTGATGACGGGGTGGTGATGTAATGGCGGTGGCGGTGATGGGGTGATCTACCTGACGGGCTCCACCCTTAGCCGTACGGGCTCCGCCCTCGGATTTAAAAATTCGTCGAAAGTATATCGAATGACCTCTCTAATGAAAGAACATGAAATTTTAAGAACACCCATATAATTTTTATAATTTATCGATGTACGGTTTTTGAGATAAAAGATTTTGAATGAATTAGAGGAATAAAATGATTTATGGAGGAAGAGAAAAAAAATGAGTGGTTGAGATTTGAGGAGAGAGAAAGGGTAATATAGTTATTTTAGGTAAATATAGAATAGATAGGAGGGCATTTTTGGGAAGTAAAATGTTGAATGTTGAAAAGTTGAAAGTTGAAAAGTAGATTTGTTTTATAATATAATATTCATATTGTCACACCCGTTGTAGCGGAAATACAGGGTTAACAAATAATTGCGTACTAATCAGAAGGTAAATAGAGATTACATCCATTGATCCAAATACGAGTTTATTACAAGTATAATCGTTCAGATGTGGACCCCAAAATACGGATACAAGTCATCCTCATTTGGAACTGGGCCCACTAAATACGAGTTCAATAAATTGGACAGTCTAATACAATTAAAGCTAATAACATGAGAGTCCTCAAATGTCTGATGCTAATTGTACGTCCAAAGTCAAAAGGTTGGCCCTATAATGCCAAAAACTATTCCAAGACTTACTGATGGTCACCTGAAAAGCATGAAATTTGAGAGGATCAACTATCGAAATAGTTGGTGAGTTTACAGTATGTTTGACCAATGTTTATTCGTCATTGTGAGCACACAAATGACATACAGTTATAAAAGACCAGACATTCAGTATATCTAAATCTGACAACACTTTTATAACTAGACATCCAGTATATCTAGATCTGGGCACATCTTATATCACGTCAATCAGTATATCTAGATCTGATGACAGCATATGCCTCGCACAGGATTTCCCTTCAACAATGGGGTGCGGACCATAACCTCGCACAGGATTTCCCTTCAACAATGGGGTGCGGACCATAACCTCGCACAGGATTTCCCTTCAACAATGGGGTGCGGACCATAACCTCGCACAGGATTTCCCTTCAACAATGGGGTGCGGACCATAACCTCGCACAGGATTTCCCTTCAACAATGGGGTGCGGACCATAACCTCGCACAGGATTTCCCTTCAACAATGGGGTGCGGACCATAACCTCGCACAGGATTTCCCTTCAACAATGGGGTGCGGACCATAACCTCGCACAGGATTTCCCTTCAACAATGGGGTGCGGACCATAACCTCGCACAGGATTTCCCTTCAACAATGGGGTGCGGACCATAACCTCGCACAGGATTTCCCTTCAACAATGGGGTGCGGACCATAACCTCGCACAGGATTTCCCTTCAACAATGGGGTGCGGACCATAACCTCGCACAGGATTTCCCTTCAACAATGGGGTGCGGACCATAACCTCGCACAGGATTTCCCTTCAACAATGGGGTGCGGACCATAACCTCGCACAGGATTTCCCTTCAACAATGGGGTGCGGACCATAACCTCGCACAGGATTTCCCTTCAACAATGGGGTGCGGACCATAACCTCGCACAGGATTTCCCTTCAACAATGGGGTGCGGACCATAACCTCGCACAGGATTTCCCTTCAACAATGGGGTGCGGACCATAACCTCGCACAGGATTTCCCTTCAACAATGGGGTGCGGACCATAACCTCGCACAGGATTTCCCTTCAACAATGGGGTGCGGACCATAACCTCGCACAGGATTTCCCTTCAACAATGGGGTGCGGACCATAACCTCGCACAGGATTTCCCTTCAACAATGGGGTGCGGACCATAACCTCGCACAGGATTTCCCTTCAACAATGGGGTGCGGACCATAACCTCGCACAGGATTTCCCTTCAACAATGGGGTGCGGACCATAACCTCGCACAGGATTTCCCTTCAACAATGGGGTGCGGACCATAACCTCGCACAGGATTTCCCTTCAACAATGGGGTGCGGACCATAACCTCGCACAGGATTTCCCTTCAACAATGGGGTGCGGACCATAACCTCGCACAGGATTTCCCTTCAACAATGGGGTGCGGACCATAACCTCGCACAGGATTTCCCTTCAACAATGGGGTGCGGACCATAACCTCGCACAGGATTTCCCTTCAACAATGGGGTGCGGACCATAACCTCGCACAGGATTTCCCTTCAACAATGGGGTGCGGACCATAACCTCGCACAGGATTTCCCTTCAACAATGGGGTGCGGACCATAACCTCGCACAGGATTTCCCTTCAACAATGGGGTGCGGACCATAACCTCGCACAGGATTTCCCTTCAACAATGGGGTGCGGACCATAACCTCGCACAGGATTTCCCTTCAACAATGGGGTGCGGACCATAACCTCGCACAGGATTTCCCTTCAACAATGGGGTGCGGACCATAACCTCGCACAGGATTTCCCTTCAACAATGGGGTGCGGACCATAACCTCGCACAGGATTTCCCTTCAACAATGGGGTGCGGACCATAACCTCGCACAGGATTTCCCTTCAACAATGGGGTGCGGACCATAACCTCGCACAGGATTTCCCTTCAACAATGGGGTGCGGACCATAACCTCGCACAGGATTTCCCTTCAACAATGGGGTGCGGACCATAACCTCGCACAGGATTTCCCTTCAACAATGGGGTGCGGACCATAACCTCGCACAGGATTTCCCTTCAACAATGGGGTGCGGACCATAACCTCGCACAGGATTTCCCTTCAACAATGGGGTGCGGACCATAACCTCGCACAGGATTTCCCTTCAACAATGGGGTGCGGACCATAACCTCGCACAGGATTTCCCTTCAACAATGGGGTGCGGACCATAACCTCGCACAGGATTTCCCTTCAACAATGGGGTGCGGACCATAACCTCGCACAGGATTTCCCTTCAACAATGGGGTGCGGACCATAACCTCGCACAGGATTTCCCTTCAACAATGGGGTGCGGACCATAACCTCGCACAGGATTTCCCTTCAACAATGGGGTGCGGACCATAACCTCGCACAGGATTTCCCTTCAACAATGGGGTGCGAACCATATCACATGGCATACACGAAAACAATCATTCATTTAATAAATAGTGTATACAACAGTACATGCTTTTCAGGCCCAAAGTAAAAGGAAAAGGGCGCCATAAACTCACCTTAGCGTTCTACGTGCTAAAAGGTGCAAAATGTAGCTCAAGAAGATCAACTGTCAATTCTCCAGGTTATCCACAACCTATGATTTGATTACCAATAGTGAGGATTAAAGCTCACACGACAAGTATCCTACGTACAACTACTTAGCTATAGACCCTAGAATGCCTTAACCGAGAACGTTTTTCAAACTTTCATTTTATTTACCTTTAGTTGGTAAAATCAATGACATAGTCATTATAAAGTGGTATAAAATACCATAATGTCAACCCTACAACCTCAAACAAGTTGATTTAGCATGATTAAGTCAAGTCATAAGTCTCTAAACACGTTTACAACTTAAATGAGTGTGAACAAGACGCATTCGACTCGACATTTTTAGAAATGGGAGAAGATTCATACAAAAAGAGTATTATTACTAGCAACTAGACTCTCTTACGATTCCAATGATAGGTCATACGACTTATTTGGAGTTACGGATCAAAAGTTATTAATGTTTGAAAATTGACGCGCATAATTTCCCAGAAGGTATCCACTGCGCCGCAGTGAGCCATTGCCAAGCTCACTGCAAAACAGGCCTAGCCACTGCGCCGCAGTGGGGCTAGCCCATGCCACTGCGCCGCAGTGGCCCAATTCTGAACCAGAAGCAGCAGCTGCAGTTTATGCAGGAAAAACCAAACCAAAACCTTTAAAACTCGACCCAAACCAATCCAAAACGATTTGTAGGAGCTTGTAACCCATTTTGAAGCATAACTAAACATCATAAACCATAAATACACATAACCCAACCCATAATTTCATCCATAACATCATCGAATCTTCCGAAACGATCAAATCAAACCAAAACCCTATTTAAACCCTAATTCCATTTTAAGTCGTTTTAGTCCATGTAAAAACTCGAAATGACTAGAAAAGAGTAAGTAAACATAAATAGACGCAAAAGGGATGATTTAGACTTACCAAAAATTGATGTTCTGGAAGATAAGTGAAGATGGTGAAGATGATGATGCTAATGATAATAAACCCCTTTAAAATCTCCAAATGATTACTACCTTTGCAAGACCAATTTGAAGAAAAAGGATAGAAGAGATTGAGAGATTTTGAGTGATGTATGTGTGTTTTGTGTGGTGTGTGTGTGTTGTGTGTGGTGTTGGTGTCGATCAAAAGGAAGGAGGGAAGGGGAAATTTTTGGTGTCAAAGCCCCTGCCTCACAATACATAAATCGGCCCATGTGGCTTATTTAGGTATATTCTGTACCCTAAATTTGGTAAAATGCTTACGATTAAATACCGTTTGACTAAAAGGTTATAATTTAAAGTAAAGGTATTTTCCCTCGTCTCATTTAAATTAAGACAAGTCAATAAAGTTTCGCCAAAGTGAACTTTATAATATTAAGTCTAGACAGTCTAATTATTTTGTACAAGACATAACCTTTAAATATTTATTTAAAGTTATTTTTAAGACTCGGCATTCGTCTAGATAGCTAATAGTCTACGTCATCAAGATACGTCTAATTTGACTAAGTCAAAAGTTCCAAAAGTCTAACAATTTCCACGTCAAATGACTGTCTAATAGAGATTAGGACTAACCCGATGTTAATTAATTACGAGTTGTCACACATATAATATAGGACTATACGATCAACACCGATCATATTCACCAACGACTTCTCTTACGAAACAACAACAATAACGCAATTTTACTATAATCAGAAACCTATTATTTGATCCCAAACACTAAGTCGAAAACAATTTACTTAACTACTCTGTAAAAAACGTAATTCCTATTATTGCGCAAAACAACAATAACACAATTTTACTGTATTCAGAAACCTACTATTTGATCCCAAACCCTAAGTAAAAAAACTTACTAATTAACTACTCTGTTCAAGACGTAATTCCTATTATTGCGCAAAAACAACAATAACACAATAGTACTGTAATCAAAAACCTATTATTTGACCACAAACCCTAAGTCAAAACAATCTACTTAACTTCTCTGTAATTTCAATCAATGACGTCATCAATAATAATATCAACGCATGAATCCTAAATTATTCGGAAAAAATTAGGTTAAGTAAAGTAAATAAACCGTACGTGTTCCGCAAGTGCGATCATCTTCGGCCTGATGTTGATGAACTCCGGCTGTCTGGAGTAACCTCCCTCGACACGATATGCGAACTGCCTAGTTTTGAACACAAAAAGTGAATCACTCAAACTCGAGCCCTCATATGGCCATTCATGTGGCCATTCCGACATTTTCTCAAACTGTTCTTATTTCGTGTTTGATCAGTGATTTAGACCTAATTCTGATTGATTAGAAATATAGACGAACCAACTCTGATTTCAAATGAAGACAAGAAAGCGAGCGGGGAATTCTGTTGAGTGTTATACTTATTTAGGATACAGTCCCTGAAGCTTCATTAACCTGCTATTTTCTTTTTAAAAAAGTAACATTTCTATGCCATAACTAAATAAGTAAATATCTAATGTTCAAAAAAAAAAAAAAAAGTATTATTTAAAAATTCACAATTTCAGAATAAACTTAAATATAGCATTGTGTAATTATATGATTATTACAACATAACATATGTATTTTCTTAAGCTTCTGAAATCGATCAGTTTTATATAAAAATTTAATAAAATTAGAGTGGGTAGTTTTAACATATATTGTATTACTTTAAAAATGCACAAAATATACTAATGTAATACTAACGCGTAATTGTCACAATTGAGTTTATTCATCTTTACTAATGTAACAGCAAATCGAATTCTCCTAATGTTTGATGCACGTTTGATCATAGATAAAATAGTAAGTATTTAGTAACTTTAAGGACTCGAGTTCAATAAAATAGTATTACATCCTCTTTTATAGATGAAATAGTAAACGTTTTTGAAACTTTGACACATATAATAGTAAGTTTGAAAACTTATATACATACAATTTGGAAATTCTAAAACTTGATAAAAAAAATTTGGAGGGTGTGAATTAATACCGGCAAGAGGTTTAGTATATATATTTTTAACCGCATCTGCGCTAAAAAACCCTTTCATAAAATAGAACTAACTATATCGTTTTTGTTCACATTTTGTACCGGAAAGAGAATTTTTTATGCAAGTCAACGTTAGATTTTTATTATGTTAATTGATAAAATAAAATAAAAAAAAATTATATCCATCAAATTGTATGAACGTTTCAAAATTATATGTTTATAACGTTATATGAACATATATTCGGTTCATTCTAACTTCGGTAATTGGTAGTCTTATAACCGTTAGATTGTAGAAAATGTTATATATATGTTTATAACGTTAGAGGTGTTTGTAAATTTCGAAAACTTAGTGATCCAACAATAAATGTATGATAATTGGACTCGAAACCATGCACAACGATTCGATACAAAGCAGAAAGCACTTTGACCACAACAGTCAACTCAATGTTTCAATAGAAGAATTAAAGCGACATATATTTCGCCCATGTTGTTGAACCTTTGGACAATTGCATCAGGTATTCTAGTGTTTCAAATTCAGAAATCCGAATACCTTTGTGAAATAACCTGTCTTGTAAAGTAGTCATTTGGAGATGAAAATTTTACATTTTTGACGAAATACTACGGGTATAAACTTGAGTTAGAATGAGAAAGGACCAACTAAACTTTAATGAAATGCAACTGAGAAATAACAACCCTTGAACTCGAAGCATATCATGAACTGGACCAACTACACATTGACTGTAACACCCGCGAGTCTTGACCTATTTGACTATGTTTAACTTTTATTGACTATGTGAATAATTGAGAATTTAATGGGAATATTGATGCTTCGGAACATATGTGATTAATAGAAGTCGAATTTGAACTATACGATCTTTAGTGCACTTGGTGATATTTTAGCATTTACGTGTTGGACGTGGTACCGTTTGGTAACTAGTTATTGGTAATATTGTGTAAGAGTATTGTGGGTGGGGTATTGTGGCTAACTTCCCTCCCCACCTCCCATTTTCCTTTCATCTTATCCTTACACACACACACTAACTCTCTCTTTCTCTCTCAACCTCAAGAACACATTCAAACACACACTAACTCTCTCTTTCTCTCTCAACCTCAAGAACACATTCAAACACACACTAACCAAATCTTCTTCATAATTTCGGATCTAAGGCCTTGGTTAGCATCAAAAGTGTTAGAAATTTGTTAAATAATAATTCACTACTCTTAAACTTCAAGATTTTGGGTAACATCAAATGTTCATCATCATTAGAGCTCCAAAACCGGATTTTGAGCTTCGGGACGAATTGGTAAGTGATCTTTAGCTCAAAATGTTCATCTTAACTAGTAGATAACTTCCTTGTGTTGGATCTAAACGATTTGGGGTCGATTCGTGTATAAAATTGGTGTTTTAGCTCAAAAACGGGTTTGAGATGAAAGGTTGAGAAATCGGAAGTGTGTTTGTGAATTGGTATGTTTTTATGTTGTGGTTATACTTGAATTTGATTGTGTTAAAGTTTGGTAGCTGGATTTGGCTTCTAGGGTTGTCGATTTTTAGGTCAAAACCCGTTTTCTTGTTCTTCGTAATCTGCGGACGATGTTCATGAATTGGAGGATGATCCGTGTTCATCACATCATCCGCCAGATCGTCCGCCAATTCCTGTTTTCTCCTTGGCGTTTTCGTTCGGTTATCGGTCGACTTTCAATGATCCAAAGCTTGTTTATTAGTCTTATATCATCATTATAAGGTCAACAAAATTGTTAAAAATCAATTCCAAACACTTTGATTTTCATGTCAAATTTTGGGTGTACGTTAAGTCATTGAACCATATTTAACCAAAACTCTTCCTTTAACATTTAAACGATCTTGAGTCACTTCTAAAGTATCTTTTGGGAATATGACATAGTATAGAAGGCTAGACCTTACCACTTGGGATACCGTGTGATGACTTGATGTTATGTAATAGGTCGTGATCATCGTTGAGGTTGATATTGCGCTCATCAATCTTTGGAGATTATAGTTGCTCGTCTCAGGTGAGTTTCGTAGCCCCTACTTTATGTTGTATGCTTTGGGGGTGGAAAGATACTCACTATGTGTTTATGTGTTATGCCGTAGATTTAGCTTATGTTAATTCTACGTGCATATGTTCTTGTGTTAGAACATGTCATAGGTAGACATGTAACGTGATTGATAACGATGTGGATGTAGTTGAACGTATAAGATCGTTGTAGCCTATACTAGGATGATCTCCTGATGTGGTATATGATATTGATGTGTTTATATGATTATATATTGGTAGGTTTTTGG
Source organism: Erigeron breviscapus (assembly GCA_034093135.1). NCBI lineage: Eukaryota > Viridiplantae > Streptophyta > Magnoliopsida > Asterales > Asteraceae > Erigeron > Erigeron breviscapus. Next base: position 24,195,980 of record CM067172.1, on the reverse strand, counting down.
TATGCTTGATGGGTGTTGGTTGGGTGGAGGGTTAGCCGCTGTTACACCCTGTATACATACCCTGCCAATACTTTGAGGGCATATTAGAACCTAGGTCCATTTGGTGATTTAGATAAATTGGAAAAGTGTACTCATTGTTAATTGTGAATATGTTCGTTATATGATCTTTTGGTTATTGAATCAAGTGTACAAGTTCGTTATATGACTGTAACACCCCAACAATGGCGGAATCATGAGGGTTACATAAATAGCACAGCACGACATGGAAATTATGTAGAGGAATTCTAAATGCATAAGTAGGATTGGACAATCCATGCAAATCAATCACAAAACAAGTACCGGATTCAAACAAGAATGTATTAGGAACACGCCCAACAAACGTTCACAAAAGATAGTTCAAAGGATGGTAAATGATCCTAAGCATAACCCATAAACGGGAACTATGAATCACGGATCCGAAAAGTCCAAGTCCAAATCCAATTCTAGCATAATCAAGCAATCAATCATCCAATACGCATTGACTAACATGTTCACCTGAAAAGTGTACTAATGTAACATTCGTGATTTTTTTACCCGTTTGGCTGTACTTGTAATTTGATTAACCACTTTAATAAACGAAAACTTTGGGCCTAATTGTGTTCGTTTATCAGTAAATTGGGCCAGTTATAATGTCATAATTGGATTTCTAGAATTAAGCCCATGATTACAAGACCGTGATATTGACCCATACGTGTTATAGAAATTATACTATAGAAGATGATTGAGTAAATGTGGTAACAGGAAAAACGTATATACGAAACCTTAAGTATAATGTACGGTTCCAACAGTGTCGGTGGAACAGTGTCGGTGAAACAGTGTCGGTGGAACAGTGTCGGTGGCTAGATGATAACAATGTCGGTGGAACAGTGTCTGAACAGTGTCGTAACAGTGTCGGTGGAACAGTGTCGGTGAAACAGTGTCGGTGGAACAGTGTCGGTGGCTAGATGATAATTCATTGAACAATGTCGGTGGAACAGTGTCGGTGGAACAATGTCGGTGGTTAGACGATAATTGAGTAACTATGCTAACAGGAAGAAACGTATATGAGAAGCCTTAAGTATAATGAACGGTTCCAACAGTGTCGGTGGAACAGTGACGGTGAAACAGTGTCGGTGGAACAGTGTCGGTAGAACAGTGACGGTGAAACAGTGTCGGTGGAACAGTGTCGGTGGAACAGTGTCGGTGGAACAGTGTCGGTGGAACAGTGTCGGTGGAACGTATATACGAAACCTTAAGTATAATGTACGGTTCCAACAGTGTCGGTGGAACAGTGTCGGTGAAACAGCGTCGGTGGAACAGTGTCGGTGGAACAGTGTCGGTGGAACAGTGTCGGTGGAACAGTGTCGGTGGAACAGTGTCGGTGGAACAGTGTATATAATAGATGATAATTGAGTAACTATGGTAACAGGAAAAACGTATATACGAAACCTTAAGTATAATGTACGGTTACAACAGTGTCGGTGGAACAGTGTCGGTGAAACAGTGTCGGTGGAACAGTGTCGTGGAACAGTGTCGGTCAACAGTGTCGGTGGAACAGTGACGGTGAAACAGTGTCGGTGGAACAGTGTCGGTGGCTAGATGACGGTGAAACAGTATAATGTACGGTTCCAACAGTGTCGGTGGAACAATGTCGGTGGAACAGTGTCGGTGGAACAATGTCGGTGAACAGTGTCGGTGGAACAATGTCGGTGGAACAGTGTCGGTGGAACAATGTCGGTGGTTAAATGTACGGTTCCAACAGTGTCGGTGGAACAATGTCGGTGGAACAGTGTCGGTGGAACAATGTCGGTGGAACAGTGTCGGTGGAACAATGTCGGTGGTTAGATGATAACAGTGTCGGTGGAACAGTGTCGGTGGAACAGTGTCGGTGGAACAGTGTCGGTGGAACAGTGTCGGTGGAACAGTATAATGTACGGTTCCAACAGTGTCGGTGGAACAATGTCGGTGGAACAGTGTCGGTGGAACAGTGTCGGTGGAACAGTGTGTGGAACAGTGTCGGTAACATGTTCACCTGAAAAGTGTACTAATGTAACATTCGTGATTTTTTTACCCGTTTGGCTGTACTTGTAATTTGATTAACCACTTTAATAAACGAAAACTTTGGGCCTAATTGTGTTCGTTTATCAGTAAATGATATATCATGTTAGGCGTATTGGTTAATGATGATTGTCGCTTTGATTATCATGTAAATGATATATCATGTTAGGCGTATTGGTTAATGATGATTGTCGCTTTGATTATCATGTAAATGATATATCATGTTAGGCGTATTGGTTAATGATGATTGTCGCTTTGATTATCATGTAAATGATATATCATGTTAGGCGTATTGGTTAATGATGATTGTCGCTTTGATTATCATGTAAATGATATATCATGTTAGGCGTATTGGTTAATGATGATTGTCGCTTTGATTATCATGTAAATGATATATCATGTTAGGCGTATTGGTTAATGATGATTGTCGCTTTGATTATCATGTAAATGATATATCATGTTAGGCGTATTGGTTAATGATGATTGTCGCTTTGATTATCATGTAAATGATATATCATGTTAGGCGTATTGGTTAATGATGATTGTCGCTTTGATTATCATGTAAATGATATATCATGTTAGGCGTATTGGTTAATGATGATTGTCGCTTTGATTATCATGTAAATGATATATCATGTTAGGCGTATTGGTTAATGATGATTGTCGCTTTGATTATCATGTAAATGATATATCATGTTAGGCGTATTGGTTAATGATGATTGTCGCTTTGATTATCATGTAAATGATATATCATGTTAGGCGTATTGGTTAATGATGATTGTCGCTTTGATTATCATGTAAATGATATATCATGTTAGGCGTATTGGTTAATGATGATTGTCGCTTTGATTATCATGTAAATGATATATCATGTTAGGCGTATTGGTTAATGATGATTGTCGCTTTGATTATCATGTAAATGATATATCATGTTAGGCGTATTGGTTAATGATGATTGTCGCTTTGATTATCATGTAAATGATATATCATGTTAGGCGTATTGGTTAATGATGATTGTCGCTTTGATTATCATGTAAATGATATATCATGTTAGGCGTATTGGTTAATGATGATTGTCGCTTTGATTATCATGTAAATGATATATCATGTTAGGCGTATTGGTTAATGATGATTGTCGCTTTGATTATCATGTAAATGATATATCATGTTAGGCGTATTGGTTAATGATGATTGTCGCTTTGATTATCATGTAAATGATATATCATGTTAGGCGTATTGGTTAATGATGATTGTCGCTTTGATTATCATGTAAATGATATATCATGTTAGGCGTATTGGTTAATGATGATTGTCGCTTTGATTATCATGTAAATGATATATCATGTTAGGCGTATTGGTTAATGATGATTGTCGCTTTGATTATCATGTAAATGATATATCATGTTAGGCGTATTGGTTAATGATGATTGTCGCTTTGATTATCATGTAAATGATATATCATGTTAGGCGTATTGGTTAATGATGATTGTCGCTTTGATTATCATGTAAATGATATATCATGTTAGGCGTATTGGTTAATGATGATTGTCGCTTTGATTATCATGTAAATGATATATCATGTTAGGCGTATTGGTTAATGATGATTGTCGCTTTGATTATCATGTAAATGATATATCATGTTAGGCGTATTGGTTAATGATGATTGTCGCTTTGATTATCATGTAAATGATATATCATGTTAGGCGTATTGGTTAATGATGATTGTCGCTTTGATTATCATGTAAATGATATATCATGTTAGGCGTATTGGTTAATGATGATTGTCGCTTTGATTATCATGTAAATGATATATCATGTTAGGCGTATTGGTTAATGATGATTGTCGCTTTGATTATCATGTAAATGATATATCATGTTAGGCGTATTGGTTAATGATGATTGTCGCTTTGATTATCATGTAAATGATATATCATGTTAGGCGTATTGGTTAATGATGATTGTCGCTTTGATTATCATGTAAATGATATATCATGTTAGGCGTATTGGTTAATGATGATTGTCGCTTTGATTATCATGTAAATGATATATCATGTTAGGCGTATTGGTTAATGATGATTGTCGCTTTGATTATCATGTAAATGATATATCATGTTAGGCGTATTGGTTAATGATGATTGTCGCTTTGATTATCATGTAAATGATATATCATGTTAGGCGTATTGGTTAATGATGATTGTCGCTTTGATTATCATGTAAATGATATATCATGTTAGGCGTATTGGTTAATGATGATTGTCGCTTTGATTATCATGTAAATGATATATCATGTTAGGCGTATTGGTTAATGATGATTGTCGCTTTGATTATCATGTAAATGATATATCATGTTAGGCGTATTGGTTAATGATGATTGTCGCTTTGATTATATGTATATATGTATATTTAGGTCCAAAAACGAGTGGAAAGGGTTCTTGGTCGATTATGGGGTCAAAAATGGGGTTTTGGGTTGTTTTGGATCGTTTTTGGCTAAGTTTCTGCAGCAGAATTATCTGACTGCGGCGCAGTGGGAGGTGCCAGACCCCACTGCGGCGCAGTGAAAAGCTACTGACCCAGTGATTCTTTGTCAACTTCAAACGCTTATAACTTTTGATCCGTAAGTCCGTTTTTGACGATTCAAGCGGCCACGGAAGCGTAATTGAGTCTATTTTCCAATGGTATATGCCTCTAAGTCCAGAACATAGTTATAACATTTCCAAAGTTTTGATAAAGCAACAGTGGTCAAGTTTCGACTAGTTATTATGAAACAAAATGTAAAGATTTCACTTCGGTTGGATCAAAGCCTTATAAAATGGACATAATAAAGCTTTTAGGATAAGAATAGGGCAATATTCATAGGACCTTACCTCTTGAGATGCTTTAGGATTAATGTGATACGTGTATGATAGGTTTCAGCTATCGTGGACATTGATTCTACTTTCTTTCGACTTGGGAATTTATTACTCATTTCAGGTGAGTTTCGTAAACCCTCCCTACTCAAATGAGATTCGGGCTGAAAAGTGTACATGCTTGTTGATTGATTGTTTGTTTAATGTATTGACTTGTTGCTCGGTTAACTTTGACTTCGTTATGAATACTTGTTGTGCTTTAGATAGTTGTACATACATGGAAGATAATTATACTTTTTATGAATAGTAGATGTGGTGGGAAGGCTGCGGGTGACCCTATATATAAGCATCGATGATTCCTTTAAAGTAGAATTATAAGAAGTGTATGTGCATCGTATTTGTTGGTTGATTCACTTGTTATGATATGGACCGAGATGTTAATTGTTTATTTGTTGATTGTTGATATGATTACTTGTGGTTTAATGTCGCTTTGATTATCATGTAAATGATATATCATGTTAGGCGTATTGGTTAATGATGATTGTCGCTTTGATTATCATGTAAATGATATATCATGTTAGGCGTATTGGTTAATGATGATTGTCGCTTTGATTATCATGTAAATGATATATCATGTTAGGCGTATTGGTTAATGATGATTGTCGCTTTGATTATCATGTAAATGATATATCATGTTAGGCGTATTGGTTAATGATGATTGTCGCTTTGATTATCATGTTAATGATAAATCATGTTAGGCGTATTGGTTAACGTTTAATGGTGTATTGTATAATAATATTGATATTGAAACGTTGATTGTATTGAACTGTGCTAATGTGAAACCTTTTAGGGTTTTCTTTGGACATGATTAGGTATCCTAATCCTCGCTTATTGTTAACGGTTGTTATCCGACACGGTTATTCCTTGTTAATTGTCCCTACGAACTCACCAACTTTATGTTGACGCTCTTTAGTACACTTTTCAGGTAATCAAGTTAATCAGAGACAGAATGGATGAATAGATGCTTGCATTGCTAGTGTTTGGACCATCTTTGGACTTTCTGGATCCGTGCTCCTTAATTCCCTTTTATGGGTTACTTTTAGGATCAACTACTATCGTTTGAACATTTTTCTTTTAAGTATGGATTGAGTGTGTATTTTGATGAATGTTGATTATTGTAATATATTTCAATGAGCTTATGGATTGTTTCAATCTATTGAATGCATATAGTTTGACTCTACATAATTCCCATGTCATGCTGTGCTTTTCTAAGTGATACCCCATGATTCCGCCATGTTGGGGTGTTACAGAATGGTATCAGAGCCGTGGTTGTAGAGAGCTAGGTGGATTGACCTAGTCTATAGCCATTGCACCCACATTTCATATTAGGCGTATTGGTTAATGATGATTGTCGCTTTGATTATCATGTAAATGATATATCATGTTAGGCGTATTGGTTAATGATGATTGTCGCTTTGATTATCATGTAAATGATATATCATGTTAGGCGTATTGGTTAATGATGATTGTCGCTTTGATTATCATGTAAATGATATATCATGTTAGGCGTATTGGTTAATGATGATTGTCGCTTTGATTATCATGTAAATGATATATCATGTTAGGCGTATTGGTTAATGATGATTGTCGCTTTGATTATCATGTAAATGATATATCATGTTAGGCGTATTGGTTAATGATGATTGTCGCTTTGATTATCATGTAAATGATATATCATGTTAGGCGTATTGGTTAATGATGATTGTCGCTTTGATTATCATGTAAATGATATATCATGTTAGGCGTATTGGTTAATGATGATTGTCGCTTTGATTATCATGTAAATGATATATCATGTTAGGCGTATTGGTTAATGATGATTGTCGCTTTGATTATCATGTAAATGATATATCATGTTAGGCGTATTGGTTAATGATGATTGTCGCTTTGATTATCATGTAAATGATATATCATGTTAGGCGTATTGGTTAATGATGATTGTCGCTTTGATTATCATGTAAATGATATATCATGTTAGGCGTATTGGTTAATGATGATTGTCGCTTTGATTATCATGTAAATGATATATCATGTTAGGCGTATTGGTTAATGATGATTGTCGCTTTGATTATCATGTAAATGATATATCATGTTAGGCGTATTGGTTAATGATGATTGTCGCTTTGATTATCATGTAAATGATATATCATGTTAGGCGTATTGGTTAATGATGATTGTCGCTTTGATTATCATGTAAATGATATATCATGTTAGGCGTATTGGTTAATGATGATTGTCGCTTTGATTATCATGTAAATGATATATCATGTTAGGCGTATTGGTTAATGATGATTGTCGCTTTGATTATCATGTAAATGATATATCATGTTAGGCGTATTGGTTAATGATGATTGTCGCTTTGATTATCATGTAAATGATATATCATGTTAGGCGTATTGGTTAATGATGATTGTCGCTTTGATTATCATGTAAATGATATATCATGTTAGGCGTATTGGTTAATGATGATTGTCGCTTTGATTATCATGTAAATGATATATCATGTTAGGCGTATTGGTTAATGATGATTGTCGCTTTGATTATCATGTAAATGATATATCATGTTAGGCGTATTGGTTAATGATGATTGTCGCTTTGATTATCATGTAAATGATATATCATGTTAGGCGTATTGGTTAATGATGATTGTCGCTTTGATTATCATGTAAATGATATATCATGTTAGGCGTATTGGTTAATGATGATTGTCGCTTTGATTATCATGTAAATGATATATCATGTTAGGCGTATTGGTTAATGATGATTGTCGCTTTGATTATCATGTAAATGATATATCATGTTAGGCGTATTGGTTAATGATGATTGTCGCTTTGATTATCATGTAAATGATATATCATGTTAGGCGTATTGGTTAATGATGATTGTCGCTTTGATTATCATGTAAATGATATATCATGTTAGGCGTATTGGTTAATGATGATTGTCGCTTTGATTATCATGTAAATGATATATCATGTTAGGCGTATTGGTTAATGATGATTGTCGCTTTGATTATCATGTAAATGATATATCATGTTAGGCGTATTGGTTAATGATGATTGTCGCTTTGATTATCATGTAAATGATATATCATGTTAGGCGTATTGGTTAATGATGATTGTCATGATAATATTCCCCGTAGAGATAACTATATTCATGCAATGATTAGAAGGACTTGATGTGGAAATTGTGTATTACTTAAAGGTAAATTTTGATATTCGGGTGTGAATTGTGAGACTTAACTTATTAATCTAATACGTGTGTTCAGGAAAGATGGTTAGGCCAAGGAGAGCTAACACTAACTATAGGCGTCAAGATGAGCAAGATGAGCAAGAGGAGCCGATAGTTCAAGAAGAAATTATAGGTGGGTGAGAAGATGGTTAGGCCAAGGAGAGCTAACACTAACTATAGGCGTCAAGATGAGCAAGATGAGCAAGAGGAGCCGATAATTCAAGAAGAAATATTAGGTGGACGTGGTGGTAGAGGTGGTCGTGGAGGTAGAGGTGGTCGAGGAGGTCGTGGTGGTCGTGGAGGTAGAGGTGGTCGTGGAGGTAGAGGTGGTCGTGGAGGTAGAGGTGGTCGTGGAGGTAGAGGTGGTCGTGGAGGTAGAGGTGGTCGTGGAGGTAGAGGTGGTCGTGGAGGTAGAGGTGGTCGTGGAGGTAGAGGTGGTCGTGGAGGTAGAGGTGGTCGTGGAGGTAGAGGTGGTCGTGGAGGTAGAGGTGGTCGTGGAGGTAGAGGTGGTCGTGGAGGTAGAGGTGGTCGTGGAGGTAGAGGTGGTCGTGGAGGTAGAGGTGGTCGTGGAGGTAGAGGTGGTCGTGGAGGTAGAGGTGGTCGTGGAGGTAGAGGTGGTCGTGGAGGTAGAGGTGGTCGTGGAGGTAGAGGTGGTCGTGGAGGTAGAGGTGGTCGTGGAGGTAGAGGTGGTCGTGGAGGTAGAGGTGGTCGTGGAGGTAGAGGTGGTCGTGGAGGTAGAGGTGGTCGTGGAGGTAGAGGTGGTCGTGGAGGTAGAGGTGGTCGTGGAGGTAGAGGTGGTCGTGGAGGTAGAGGTGGTCGTGGAGGTAGAGGTGGTCGTGGAGGTAGAGGTGGTCGTGGAGGTAGAGGTGGTCGTGGAGGTAGAGGTGGTCGTGGAGGTAGAGGTGGTCGTGGAGGTAGAGGTGGTCGTGGAGGTAGAGGTGGTCGTGGAGGTAGAGGTGGTCGTGGAGGTAGAGGTGGTCGTGGAGGTAGAGGTGGTCGTGGAGGTAGAGGTGGTCGTGGAGGTAGAGGTGGTCGTGGAGGTAGAGGTGGTCGTGGAGGTAGAGGTGGTCGTGGAGGTAGAGGTGGTCGTGGAGGTAGAGGTGGTCGTGGAGGTAGAGGTGGTCGTGGAGGTAGAGGTGGTCGTGGAGGTAGAGGTGGTCGTGGAGGTAGAGGTGGTCGTGGAGGTAGAGGTGGTCGTGGAGGTAGAGGTGGTCGTGGAGGTAGAGGTGGTCGTGGAGGTAGAGGTGGTCGTGGAGGTAGAGGTGGTCGTGGAGGTAGAGGTGGTCGTGGAGGTAGAGGTGGTCGTGGAGGTAGAGGTGGTCGTGGAGGTAGAGGTGGTCGTGGAGGTAGAGGTGGTCGTGGAGGTAGAGGTGGTCGTGGAGGTAGAGGTGGTCGTGGAGGTAGAGGTGGTCGTGGAGGTAGAGGTGGTCGTGGAGGTAGAGGTGGTCGTGGAGGTAGAGGTGGTCGTGGAGGTAGAGGTGGTCGTGGAGGTAGAGGTGGTCGTGGAGGTAGAGGTGGTCGTGGAGGTAGAGGTGGTCGTGGAGGTAGAGGTGGTCGTGGAGGTAGAGGTGGTCGTGGAGGTAGAGGTGGTCGTGGAGGTAGAGGTGGTCGTGGAGGTAGAGGTGGTCGTGGAGGTAGAGGTGGTCGTGGAGGTAGAGGTGGTCGTGGAGGTAGAGGTGGTCGTGGAGGTAGAGGTGGTCGTGGAGGTAGAGGTGGTCGTGGAGGTAGAGGTGGTCGTGGAGGTAGAGGTGGCTCTTGTTCACCCAAGAAACAACAATGGTTACCGCCAAGGTTGTATTTTTAAAGATTTCAAGGCTTGTGGAGCTCCGGAATGGAAGGGTGAAGGTGGAGCCACCGGTTGTTTAGAGTGGCTAGAGAAGATTGAATCTGTGATCCCTAGAAGTGGTTGTACTCAGGATCAAAGAGTTTCTCACGCTACCGGTATGTTAGCAGGTGATCCTCTAGAATGGTGGAATGTAGAAGTGGATACTTTGGGGATTGACCTCGCAAATTCCATATCTTGGGAAAATTTCAAAGAAATGATCATTGCTAAGTATTGCCCACCATATGAAATGAGAAGTTTAGAGGAAGAATTCACTAAGCTCACCATGAAGGGAGCCGATCATGTGGGGTACACTCGCCGTTTTGGCCAACTTTCTAGACTTGTACCCCACCTAGTGAGACCCGAAGACCGTAAAGTGGCAAAATATGTTGTCGGGTTGCCTCATAAGGTGAAAATGCTTGTCTCTCATCCCACCATGCCTTTGACTATCAATGAGGCCATTACCCGTACTGCTAGTGTCACCATGGATCTTGTGAAGGGTGGTGAAATAACCAAGAGTGATAACAAGAGAAAGGATACGCCCGAGTCGAGTGGCACAAAGAAAGATGATAGGCGTGATAATAAGCGCCATGGTCGGGGTGGAAAGGTATATGCGGTGGTTGAACCGAGGGTTGAGCCGCCAAAGGGTGGTTATGCTGGGACAAGTCCTTTGTGCACCAAGTGTAACCGTCATCATCGAGCTGGTGTGAGATGTGATGCTTGCTTTATTTGTAACAATCAGGGTCACACCTCAAGATTTTGTCCTACTCGTCGAACTGCTCCATTAAATGTTGCTCCACTAAATGCTAGATACCCCCAAATGGCTCGGGGCAGTTGTTATGAATGTGGTAGCCAAGACCACTATCGTAACCGATGCCCAAATCTCATCGGTCAACAAGTTCAAGTGACCGTGCATCCTAATCAATTGCAAATTGCCGGTCCAAATCAAAACAGAGGAAATCAAGGTCAACAACAGCAAGCTCCTCAACAACAACTCGTTCCCCGTGGAAGAGCTTTTGCCGTGAATGCGGCCGAGGCTCGTGTTGATCCAAACGTGGTAGCAGGTACTTTTCTTCTCAATCACCAATATGCTACCGTGTTATTTGATTCCGGGGCCGATTATAGCCTCATTTCCAATGATTTCATCCCGTTGATCGATGCAAGTCTTAGCCCATTGTCTTATTACTTTGAACTTGAAATGGTAAATGGTGGATTGTCTAGAATTAGTCAAGTTGTTCGTGATTGTGTGTTAGAATTATGTGACTACCCGTTTTACATAGACTTAATGCCTTTTGACATCGGTAGTTTTGACGTGATCGTGGGTATGGATTGGTTATCGGCCATGAACGCGGTGATTGATTGTGGTAGTCGAGCAGTGAGAGTTCCGTTGGAAAATGGAGAAGAATTAGTGGTTCAAGGTGAGGCAATCGAGCCATGGGAAGGGAAAGTATATAATGTAAACGTTACTAAGGTTGAATTGAAAACCGTGCCCGTAGTTAACGACTTTGCGGATGTATTTCCGGATGACCTACCGGGTTTACCTCCATCTCGTGAACTTGACTTCCGTATTGAACTTATTCCTAACGCTTCTCCCATGGCCAAAGCGCCTTATCGCTTAGCCATGACCGAATTACAAGAGTTGGCCGCCCAACTCAAAGAACTTCAAGAAAAGGGTTTCATTCGCCCTAGTCAATCGCCTTGGGGCGCACCGGTTTTGTTCGTTAAAAAGAAAGATGGCACATTCCGAATGTGTATCGATTATAGAGAATTGAACAAACTAACGGTAAAGAATCGTTATCCTCTTCCTAGGATTGACGATTTATTCGACCAACTCCAAGGTGCTCGTTTCTTTTCCAAAATTGATTTGAGGTCGGGTTATCATCAATTGAGGGTTCATGAAGACGACATTCCAAAAACCGCCTTTCGAACGAGATATGGACATTTTGAGTTTACAGTGATGCCTTTTGGGTTGACTAATGCACCAGCTGTGTTCATGGATTTAATGAACCGGGTGTGTCAGCCCTACTTGGACCAATTTGTCATTGTTTTCATCGATGACATTCTTATCTATTCTAAGACAAAAGAAGATCATTTGGAACATTTGAAACTAGTCTTAGAGTTACTCCGGAAAGAAAAGCTTTATGCCAAGTTCTCCAAATGTGAATTTTGGCTTGAAGAGGTCCATTTTCTTGGTCACGTAGTGAGCAATGAAGGAATTCATGTAGACCCAAGTAAAGTTGAAGCAGTGAAGAATTGGAGACGACCTGAAACACCGACCGAAATTCGCCAATTTCTTGGTTTGGCGGGTTATTATAGACGATTTATTGAAGGCTTTTCAAAAATCGCCCAACCTTTGACTTTGTTGACTCAACGAGAAAGAAGGTTTGATTGGGGTGAAAAGCAAGAACAAGCATTCCAATTGTTGAAGGACAAATTGTGTGATGCACCCATCTTGAGCTTGCCCGATGGAGTCGATGATTTCGTTGTATATTGTGATGCATCCGGGCAAGGATTGGGTTGTGTCTTAATGCAACGGGATAAGGTGATAGCATATGCATCAAGACAATTGAAGGTGCATGAGAAGAACTATCCGACTCATGACTTAGAATTGGGAGCAGTGGTATTTGCTTTGAAATGTTGGAGGCATTACTTGTATGGCACCAAGAGCGTGATCTATACCGATCACAAAAGCCTTCAACACATTTTCACTCAAAGTGACCTGAACATGAGGCAAAGAAGGTGGCTTGAGCTGTTGAGTGATTATGATTGCGTTATCCGGTATCACCCGGGTAAAGCAAATGTGGTAGCCGATGCCTTAAGTCGGAAAGAACGTATAAAACCAAGAAGAGTTAAAGCCATGAGCTTTACCGTGATAAGGAGTGTTCGTGACTCCATTATCGAAGCTCAAGAATTGGCAACTAGACCGGAGAACTTCACCGATGAAGCTTTACACGGTCTAGAAGAACAGTTTGATAGGAAGAACGATAATGGTTTGTATTTTGTTGATCGATTGTGGATCCCCATTCTTGGAGGATGGCGATTGAAATTGATGGATGAAGCTCATAAGTCGGCTTATTCGGTTCACCCGGGTTCCGACAAGATGTATTTTGGATTGAGAGACTTGTATTGGTGGCCGGGAATGAAGACGGACATTGCTAGGTATGTTAGTCAATGCCTCACTTGTTTACAAGTGAAAGCTGACCACAAGAAACCACCGGGTTTACTAGTCCAACCAGTAACACCGGTGTGGAAATGGGAAGAAATTGCTATGGATTTCATCACGAAGTTACCTAGAACGAGTAGTGGTCGGGACACTATTTGGGTGATAATTGACCGGTTGACTAAGTCGGCTCACTTCTTAGCCATTCGGGAGGACGATAAATTTGACACCATGGCACGTTTGTACATCAAAGAGGTTATATCCAAGCATGGAGTGCCGATTTCCGTGATATCCGATCGGGATGCCCGATTTACTTCAAAATTTTGGAAGGCGTTCCAGAAATCTAGGAGGCTTAAGAACACTCGGTATACACTCGTAAAAGTGAGGTGGCAAGCTAGACGTGGACCCGAGTTTACTTGGGAACGTGAAGATTCTATGAAAGCCAAGTATCCCCATTTGTTTAACGAGTCTAGTTAGATTCAAATTTCGGGACGAAATTCCTTTAACGGGGGAATAATGTAACATTCGTGATTTTTACCCGTTTGGCTGTACTTGTAATTTGATTAACTACTTTAATAAACGAAAACTTTGGGCCTAATTGTGTTCGTTTATCAGTAAATTGGGCCAGTTATAATGTCATAATTGGATTTCTAGAATTAAGCCCATGATTACAAGACCGTGATATTGACCCATACGTGTTATAGAAATTATACTATAGAAGATGATTGAGTAACTGTGGTAACAGGAAAAACGTATATACGAAACCTTAAGTATAATGTACGGTTCCAACAGTGTCGGTGGAACAGTGTCGGTGAAACAGTGTCGGTGGAACAGTGTCGGTGGACTAGTGTCGGTGGAACAGTGTCGGTGAACCAGTGTCGGTGGAACAGTGTCGGTGGAACAGTATATACGAACTTAAGTATAATGTACGGTTCCAACAGTGTCGATGGAACAGTGTCGGTGGAACAGTGTCGCTGGAACAGTGTCGGTGAAACAGTGTCGGTGGAACAGTATTACGAAACCTTAAGTATAATGTACGGTTACAACAGTGTCGGTGGAACAGTGTCGGTGAAACAGTGTCGGTGGAACAGTGTCGGTGGAACAGTGTCGGTGGAACTGTCGGTGGAACAGTATAATGTACGGTTCCAACAGTGTCGGTGGAACAATGTCGGTGGAACAGTGTCGGTGGAACAATGTCGGTGGTTAGATGATAACAGTGTCGGTGGAACAGTGTCGGTGGAACAGTGTCGGTGGAACAGTGTCGGTGGAACAGTGTCGGTGGAACAGTGTCGGTGGAACAGTGTCGGTGGAACAGTGTCGGTGGAACAGTGTCGGTGGAACAGTGTCGGTGGAACAGTGTCGGTGGAACAGTGTCGGTGGAACGTATATGAGAAGCCTTAAGTGTCGGTTCCAACAGTGTCGGTGGAACAGTGTCGGTGAACAGTGTCGGTGGAACAGTGTCGGTGGAACAGTGTCGGTGAAACAGCGTCGGTGGAACAGTGTCGGTGGAACAGTGTCGGTGATAATTGAGTAACTATGGTAACAGGAAAAACGTATATACGAAACCTTAAGTATAATGTACGGTTACAACAGTGTCGGTGGAACAGTGTCGGTGAAACAGTGTCGGTGGAACAGTGTCGGTGGAACAGTGTCGGTGGAACAGTGTCGGTGAAACAGCGTCGGTGTAACTGTGCTAACAGGAAGAAACGTATATGAGAAGCCTTAAGTATAATGAACGGTTCCAACAGTGTCGGTGGAACAGTGTCGGTGGAACAGTGTCGGTGGAACAGTGTCGGTGTAACAGTGTCGGTGGCTAGATGATAATTTCATTAATAGGAACAGTGTCGGTGGAACAGTGTCGGGAACAGTGTCGGTGAAACAGTGTCGGTGGCTAGATGATAATTCATTAACAGGAAGAAACGTATATGAGAAGCCTTAAGTATAATGAACGGTTCCAACAGTGTCGGTGGAACAGTGACGGTGAAACAGTGTCGGTGGAACAGTGTCGGTGGAACAGTGACGGTGAAACAGTGTCGGTGGAACAGTGTAGATGATAATTGAGTAACTATGGTAACAGGAAAAACGTATATACGAAACCTTAAGTATAATGTACGGTTACAACAGTGTCGGTGGAACAGTGTCGGTGAAACAGTGTCGGTGGAACAGTGTCGATGGAACAGTGTCGGTGAAACAGTGTCGGTGGCTAGATGATAATTCTATTAATAGGACAACAGTGTCGGTGGAACAGTGTCGGGAACAGTGTCGGTGAAACAGTGTCGGTGGCTAGATGATAATTCATTAATAGGAACAAAGCCGACATACTTTATGGAAAGTAGGTCGGTGGAACAGTATATACGGAACTTAAGTATGTACAGTGTACGCAACAGTGTCGGTGGAACAGTGTCGCGGAACAGTGTCGGTGAAACAGTGTCGGTGGCTAGATGATAATTCCATTAATAGGAACAAAGCCGACATACTTTATGGAAAGTAGGTCGGTGGAACAGTGTCGGTGGAACAGTGTCGGTGGAACAGTGTCGGTGGAACAGTGTCGGTGGAACAGTGTCGGTGGAACAGTGTCGGTGGAACAGTGTCGGTGGAACAGTGTCGGTGGATAATTGAGTAACTATGCTAACAGGAAGAAACGTATATGAGAAGCCTTAAGTATAATGAACGGTTCCAACAGTGTCGGTGGAACAGTGACGGTGAAACAGTGTCGGTGGAACAGTGTCGGTAGAACAGTGACGGTGAAACAGTGTCGGTGGAACAGTGTCGGTGAAACAGTATGGTGGACTTAAGTATAATGAACGGTTCCAACAGTGTCGGTGGAACAGTGACGGTGAAACAGTGTCGGTGGAACAGTGTCGGTAGAACAGTGACGGTGAAACAGTGTCGGTGGAACAGTGTCGGTGGAACAGTGTCGGTGGAACTATGCTAACAGGAAGAAACGTATATGAGAAGCCTTAAGTATAATGAACGGTTCCAACAGTGTCGGTGGAACAGTGACGGTGAAACAGTGTCGGTGGAACAGTGTCGGTAGAACAGTGACGGTGAAACAGTGTCGGTGGAACAGTGTCGGTGGAACAGTGTCGGTGGAACATTGAGTAACTATGCTAACAGGAAGAAACGTATATGAGAAGCCTTAAGTATAATGAACGGTTCCAACAGTGTCGGTGGAACAGTGACGGTGAAACAGTGTCGGTGGAACAGTGTCGGTGGAAAAACGTATATACGAAACCTTAAGTATAATGTACGGTTCCAACAGTGTCGGTGGAACAGTGTCGGTGAAACAGTGTCTTGTTGAAAGTGTCCCCGTGGAAAGGTGTGGTTCGTTTTGTGAAACGTGGCAAGTTGGGGCCACGGTACATTGGCCCGTTCAAGATCTTGGAGCGTATTGGTCCGGTTGCATATCGATTAGAACTTCCTCAAGAATTGAGTGGAGTTCATAATGTTTTTCATGTTTGTAATCTTCGGAAGTGTTTAGCAAATCCAACACTTCACGTGCCTCTTGAAGAAATCCGTGTTGATAAAACGTTGAAGTTTGTAGAAGAGCCAATAGAAATTCTAGACCGGAAAACTAGGAGGCTTAAGAACACTCGGTATACACTCGTAAAAGTGAGGTGGCAAGCTAGACGTGGACCCGAGTTTACTTGGGAACGTGAAGATTCTATGAAAGCCAAGTATCCCCATTTGTTTAACGAGTCTAGTTAGATTCAAATTTCGGGACGAAATTCCTTTAACGGGGGAATAATGTAACATTCGTGATTTTTACCCGTTTGGCTGTACTTGTAATTTGATTAACTACTTTAATAAACGAAAACTTTGGGCCTAATTGTGTTCGTTTATCAGTAAATTGGGCCAGTTATAATGTCATAATTGGATTTCTAGAATTAAGCCCATGATTACAAGACCGTGATATTGACCCATACGTGTTATAGAAATTATACTATAGAAGATGATTGAGTAACTGTGGTAACAGGAAAAACGTATATACGAAACCTTAAGTATAATGTACGGTTCCAACAGTGTCGGTGGAACAGTGTCGGTGGCTAGATGATAATTCCATTAATGGGACAAAGACCGACATAACTTTATGAAAAGGAGAATACTTGTGAAATCTCCGTTGTTTGTTATTGATCATGAACCTAATCCCTTAACTGGATAAATACCCCATCTATCTATCTATCTTAATATATCACTCAATTATTCAGGAACACACGTACACA